>CM074451.1:17160693-17833901 GCA_037101425.1 Elopichthys bambusa
TAGCACCAGTGTATCAGGAAGTGACGTTTTTGTTCTCTTTGACTCGCTGGATGTTTTATTCGTAAATGTTTTTATGCAATATTCAAAATTTGCGCATAAGTTAAATACGCAACTTTGGATGGAAACATAGCTAATGACACACTCCTGATACAACGGCTGTTCCAAAAGGAAGGCTAATTTATTATGATGCCTCCTAAAATACTTTTTTGGTCAAATTTAATGTATTGCAGAGAAAGCAATCCCAGAATGCACCGCAACAAGCACAGCTCAGTAAAACTTTTCATCAAAATGGCAAATTAAGCCATTGTCCGTGTAAAGGCAGCTATAACCGTAAAAAATAAAGCATATGCAAAGAACAAGTTAACATAGCTCTTAACTTAATATGCAAATAGATGTAAGAAAAAGGACCAATCACAATTCAGTATGCAAAAATGACATTAATGATTAGCAGTTACATTTTGAACACTGAAAATTCTATCAGTGCAAGTCAATGCGAGAACTAATAATATAAGAACTTAATTTTAACCCTCATAATGCATTCAGATTTTGAGAAAAAAAACAAGCCAAATCTATCAATATATGTTAGTTTTTCAAGAGATATAACCAAAGTATATTTCTGCAAAATACAACATTAATACATTAAAAAACAAAAAATAGATTATTATTGAAATTATCTACAGAACAAACGGTAACCAGATTGTTTGAGGAATACCAATAAAATCAGTGATTAAGAGCGCAGGTTAAATAGCCACTAATTCTGCAGTTTTAGCTCCATATAAACAATTTAAATGTCCATTTGCTCGTTAAGTTATAGTGTTCCCTGTTTCAATCAAATGATGACAGATTCTACACTTGTCTCAGAACATCAGACACTCTTACCCTTCAAACTGCACACACACACAGACACACACACAGACACACACAGACACACACAGTGAAAGAACCAGAGAGGGGGAGGGCACCCAGCTGTAAAAATCATCATATGTGATGGAGTTTGTTGGCTCAGAGGTGATTGGCTGAGACAGTGAACGAGAATAGAAAAGCACACACACACAAAGTTAATGGCGAAACTGACAGAGATTGGAAATGATGATTCAACTGTTTGAAAATGTTTAAAGTTAATCTAAGCATACGTTAAAAAATAATTGAGGTGATTTTTTTTTCAGTCAAAATAAACAATTCAAGAAACACTGGCGTAGAGCTGCTTTTCCCACTTTTGAACTCTGAGGTTTGGTAATTTCACAATCGTTGCAGTGATTAATTTATAGATCGGTGTGTGCTCATGTGCTAGCGCTTGAGCGTGACAGCATGTGCAATGTCTCTGATGGGAGTGCCTAAGAACGGAGGGTTTTCATCGTCACAGAGCCTGCAGAAATAGCCCTAGAGCCGTGAATAGCCGCAGCTGTCTCTATGTCTCTCACCAACTGAACGACAAGAAGTGAGGGAAGGTGTCAGAAGAAGTCTGACGCTTCACACTCCTTGAGTCCGACCGTCACAGAGCTGAATCTAATTACTCTGTTCTTCTGTGTTGAGAGTTCTTCACAGTTGAGGGATTCAAATTTTACCATTGTATTTGGAAGCACTTTATTTTACAGTCCTGTTCCCCATGTGTACTATGTACTTATTATAGTAATTACAATAACTGGGTAATAACTAGGTACTAACCCTGAACCTACCCCCAAAACCTAACCTTAACCCATGTAGTTACCTTATATTACCCAGTACTTTCTTAGGTAAGTACACTGTAAGTTTATGTAAGTGCACATAATGTAAAATAAAATGCAACCTTGCATTCTGGAGATATACACTGTAAAAAGTTGTAAATAAAGATTATTGAAATATGTTTTACAAGAAAATACTATTTCCATTTTTCTACTTTAAAATGTAATGTTTTAATGCATTGCTTGCCAATTCTTTGTAATTATTTGTGAAATTTACTAGCAATAAAAATTCAAGTCAACTCATTATAAAAACCCAATAATAGAAGACAACTGAGTTGACGTGACCTTTAAAATCAAGGTTATGTCAAACCATATACCAACATGCAACATTGAGTATGTCACCAGAACGCTGTTAAAGCAATGGTAGGAAGCCACCAAAATGTCAGCAAGAAAGAAATCAGGTTAACAGTCAAAAATCAAGAGTAGTGTTAGTTCTGACAGGTCACGTCAGTCAAGCTCTCATCAGCTGACTCTCAGATGACTCACGTCTACCTATAGGAATACGACACCTATCACAGCATCCATATAAGCACAATCAGTATTATCAGCAGCTATCGTGTTTCTCAGAAGCCAATTACCTCCCTCCATCCCCAGCTCCTCCTCCTCGTCCAGTCAGGATTTGGCCTTCTGATTCCCCTTAAATCAGACTAATTTACTTTGACGATAGTGACCCTGACATAATTCTGTGTGCTGATCGGTTTTGCTTAAACCATTTATGGCTGTTATCAGATCACTGACACAACATTACACATTGTCGGCTTACTAAGAATAATCAGGAATCGCAGGAGGACACTTACTATTACTATAGTGGAGGGAAGTGTGTGTTTAATGTGTATGCGTGTTGGCTCTCACCTTGCCATATTTCTGTGCATAGGAGCCTGTGAGGAGTGAGTGAAACACAATGATCGTCTCATCCAGATCCCAGACAAACACCCTCTGTAAAAACATGTGGACACATATTTGATCTCAGTAAACAAACAATGATGACACAAGGATTATGTAGTGAGAGTATATTTATATAGATGGTGTTTCTATAGCATCTATCAAAAGTACCGACTTTGGTACCAGTCGGTAATTACATCTTTAAAAATGTGAGCGCTGTTGAGCAGATTCGTAAACACCTTTGATTGGCCATTGTGTTCACGTGCTCATCGGATATGTCTGTAATTGGCTACAATAATCAACGCACGAGAGTGTTTGAAAGTTCACGGAAATGTTTGAATTTGAAAGCGTTTTAAAAGCGGGAGCGTTTTCAAACACTCCCTTGTGTATCTGTGTAAATGCTCGGTAAAGAGTGTCATTGATGACTATTTACAACGTTTTTGGAGCGCTGATAATTGAACCCAATCACAGACATATCCAATGAGCGCGTCAACACAGTGGCCAATCAGAGGTGTTTACGAATCCGCTCAACAATGCTCAAAGCGTCACATTTTTAATATTTCAGTACCGACTTGGTACTGTACTTTCTTGAGTCTGTACTTTTGACAAGTCAAATCTGAACATACCTCAAGATCACTGTCAGGTGGTGGGGAAGGGTTATTCTTTCTGCCCCGCCCTCTTGCTTTAGCCCCACCCCCTCGACACGCCCGGTCATCCATCTCCTTGATAGGCGTGGACGGGCTCTGCCCCGCCTCAAACTCACCTGCATATGGGTAACCAAGAAACATCTATGAGACACAAAGCTTTTAAAAAAAAAAGTCAACCTAATACTTTATATTCAGAAAACTGCAGAAATAAAGATAATGATTTGCTCTCACAGTATTTCATTTTAATCAAGGACTGTATCAGTGGATCTAAAATTACAATTCTTGTTTATGTACATTTTCAAGTCTGTTTTTTATTTTATATATTAAAAAAAAAAAAAAAAAAACTCACATTTTACATAAAAGTTGGAAACTGGCAAGTCTGATAGAATATAGTGTGTGCAAGTATGCGTGTGAGCAAGTTTACTGTAATGAGCTCTGCTGAACTGCAGCCAAGCTAAATCACTGAGAAATGCAGCTCTAGGACCCCACTGAATTTTGGGCCTGCTGGATAAAACCCCCAATCACCATCGCTCTATCTAACATAATCAACAACTACAGTACACAACACATTCATGCCAAAAGCTCTGTAACAGAACATTCTAACATCCATTCTAACTTTCAACTGCGTCATTTGCTGCTCTATTGGAATGATTAACTTTAACTACAATGGCAGTTTTCCCATGTTTGACAGATAACAGACAAGAGTAGAGATGTTTAGAATGTAAAATTTTATTTTTTACACTTTCCAAAGAAAACTGCCTGCACAAAAGTCGCTGCCATTAGGGTTGGTGCCAGTCCATTGCTAAGAGGTTGCTAAGGTGTTGTTTGCAGCTGCTTAAGTGAAGGAGAAAACTGATTTGTGTTTACCTGGATTCAGGTCAGCTGCTTGCCCTGTGATGATGGGAGTGGAGTCTTGCAGCTGATAGGTGGAGACTGAGCCTGTGCCATCCAATGAGCTGTTAGATGTCATGTAGGAACCATAGGAGGAGGTGGAGTAATACTGAGCATACTGATTCTGCCCAAAAGTTGTATAGGAGGGATATTCCTGCTACAAACAAAAATTTATTTTATTATACTATTATACAAACATTACAGAAGGACAGTAGTAATCAATAATAATTAATAATTTGACTAATAATAATAATTTGAATACATAAAACAAGTTATTTTAAAATTAAAACAATAATTTCTCTTTTCATTAATTACAAATCTGAACCCAACCCAAACCTGAAAACTGACTGGAAAGTCATGTTAAAAATGTATAGGATTTAATAATTAAAACATTTGTTGTCTAAAATAATGGTTTAATGTTACATTTGAGGTTTTTGCTAGTTTATGAGTTGTTTTATAATTATTTTACTGTTTAAATGTTGCTGAAAAACCTTTAATAGGCTGTTTAATGGCAAGTTTCATTGTGACAACTTACCCCAATAGTGAGCTTCAAACTCATCATACTATTATTGGGCATGTTGTCACAAAAGGTCAAGGTATAAACTCTCTCTCAATCATGGTGGAAATTTTCAATAACTTTTGTAGCCAATGCACAGTCAATCTACCCTGAGAAATGAACACTGGAGTGTGACAACAAGCTCCGCTTTCCCCTATAATTTAGCAAACTGTGGAAAGAATATAGGTTTCATGTTCTTCTTAAATGGATGAACAATACAGAGAGAGGGAGTTTATCAGGGGAATAATAAAGAGAGAAAAAGATAAAGTAATAGGACTGGACCTCACAGACTTCTGGCCCATCCACACATAGCTTTTTATCACTTCTCTTGTATCTTTGAAAGAGTTTTACATGCACAGACACAGATGGATCTCTTACGGGAGATGACTCTAAAACTGTCACTGACTCACTCGCTCAAGAACATGAATGCTGCAGTAAAACGCTCTCAGCGAAACTCCACTACTGCTTTCACTCTCTCATTTCGTCCTAATTCCGCTTACTCCTTCATTTCAACCATCGCCAGAAACTCACTTTGTTTACACAGCTAAATTCATCAGTGGGAGTCTGAGTGTAGTTGGGTCCTTTTCTTTGGCAGCACTTTTAATCATAAAAGTTTAGGGAAACATTAAGTCCTAAAAGCATAAATTCTCTCAGATGAAGGATGGCGAACTGTTTTCAGAGGCCTGGGCTGTTTTAAAAAAAGACTGTCGGTCCTTTGCTGAACTCTGACGTTATTGGTGCGTGTGTGCGTTCATCTGTGCACGTGTGGCTGTACCTGTTGTGTGGTGAAGTTGCCTGGATTGGAGTTGTTGGAAGTGTAGAGACCAGGAGAGGTTGTGAAACCTGACCCTGCTGAGAGAGAGAAAATCCAGTGGAGTCAACGTCAGAATAAATGTGACTCGTGATGTTGACTAACAGATGTCACCCAAAAGTGAAACATCCAAATAGTAAAATAATAAGAGAACACACTGTCCTTAATTACTATCATGTCGGTCCAAACCTGTACGCTGTTATTTTTTTCTGCAGTACACAAATTTTTTGAAGAATTGATTCACAGCTCTAGCCATACAACCACAGTTTATAGGCACCAACAGCTGTCAAGCATCAAAAAGGACTGAAAAAGCATAATAAAAGTTGTCCATAAGACTTGTGCACAATTCCAAGTCTTCTGAAGTCATGTGATAATTTTGTGTGTGAGAAACAGGCTGAAATTTAATACATTTCTCACCAATGTTATTTTAGTATTTAGTTATATACTATTATAGTTTTAATTAATATTTTGAAGATTTTATTTATATTTTATATATTATTTTTATATGTTCAGTTTTCATTTGAATTTTAGTTAATTATTTAGTAATTCTGTTATATGCTTTTGTCATTTTTATTCAATTTTTATTTCAGTTTTAGTTTTTATTTATTTACAGTAATTTTTTTCCAGTAATTTTAATGCTTCAAATTAAATGTATTTAATTTAGTTTTTTGTCTAATATTTTTATTTGAGCTTTATTTCAACTAACAAAAATATTAATAACAATTTTAATTTTAGTTAATGATAATAACCCTGATAATTACGTCCAGAATTTAAAATAGTATGTCGCATTTAGTTACATATGTTAGAGATAGATGCATTCATATGGTTTCAAAAGACTTGGAATATAGTGCACAAGTTGTATAGATTATTTTTATGTTTTCTTTATTAAATCTCTACAGCTTCTAGTCAATTGTTTGGTAAGAGCTGGAAGATTCTCCAACAACGTCTACTTTTATGTGCCTTGAGTAAATAATAAATATATAATGTAAATAATGAAAACATTTTTTTCATTAGCTCCTTTAAATATGTAATTTTGACAAGGACAGGCCACAAAATGCACAGCACACATAGTGACTTATTAGAGTGATATCATTATTTTTGTTACATAACAACTGTATCTTCTAGCACAAGGGTGGCACTCAATGAATTTGCTTATGAAAATTATTTGAATGGAAATCTGTGTCCCTAATTTTTCTTTATTTACCATTTTATAAAAGTAAATCAGCATTTGAGGTGGTGCAATTTTATTAATATAGTTACATGCATTCTCACCTGGCATCTGATAGGGTGAGTAGGCTGTCTGTCCGGGCTGAGGGGTGGTAAAGCCAGGGCTGTAGCTGAGCCCTGATTGGAGGGTTGACTGGGTCTGTGACAACCCTCCTTCTGTCTTTATGCCTGGTAACATCACCCCCAAATCTGTAGCTCAAGATCAATAGAGTGGACCTGTCAATCAAACTGGATTGATACTAAAGGCCTTTTCACATGACTCGCGTATTCTATAATAAATACTAGACTATGTTATCATCATCACACAACCGCAAACAGAATAAACAACATGCATATATATGTCATCCATCAGCATGTAAACAATAGTAAAGGATCTACCATAGGTAGAGAGGCTGTAGGGTGGAGTAGTTTGAGAGTAGGGCGTGTAAACTGTCGACTGCTGCATGCTACTGAACTGTGATTGGCCCGTGTAGGCAGACATGGGAGGAGCCACGGGGGTAGACAGGATATGGGGATAAGGCCTGCCAATCAAACACAAAATCAAAACATTTAGCTTTCATTTGAGTAGATCAAGGGTCGACAGCCGTTTTGACATCAAGTGCCATTGTTAATTTGACTTGTTCATCACTGTACTGACCCAGTGAAGATGGTTTGATGTTTTTACGTGTACATATAAAAGTCAAAATTTTAAGGTGTCTTACTTTGAGGGGTAGAGAGGAGGTGAATACTGGTGAGCCGGCCGGGGGCTGAATCCACTGCTGCTTATAACTACACAAAAAAGAAATGTAATTGTGTTAAAAAATCTGGTAGAGAGAAAATAATTCTTACATGAAAATTGGCACACACATTGTTTACTGAGATATATCCGCAGTCAGTACCACACGTCAGTTGTCGTTGGACTAAATATGTAATTTATTACATATCACAACCATAAAATGAAACGCGTGCTGGACTTCTTCCACTTAAAGAGAATTTGCCAAGAGCCTTCAATTCAAATCCAAACACACACACGCAGCTCACAGTTTTGATTGACAGCTCACAGTCTTTCTCACCAGCTGGATTCAATTTAACAAACAGCAGGGGAAAAAAAAAAAAACAGGAACTATTCTCTCAAAAATCTTCTTTCTACATCAAAGAATGACCTCTTTTCTTCCTCCTGCCTTCCCTCTCTTCCTCTTCTCCTTAAGATGCAAAAATCAAAAACAATTTTTGCCGTTTGCTTGACACCATTCCCTTCCTGAGCTGGGAATCCCACCATTTCCCAATCCCACTCAATATTTTTGCCTTATTGGTCAGAGAAAAATGTCTAAACAAAATTTCTAAAAAGATAAGACTTGTTTTTAGAGAATACACTGAAGTTATATTCTCTTAAAAGGTTTAAAATATATATTAATGTAAACCTCATTTTATTACCAATTGAGATATATATATATATATATACACTTAAAACAAGAAAAAAAGATGAAAAAGATTACTTGTTATTTATATTCTCTGAAAACAGGTCTTATATTTGGTTATTTTTACTGGAAAATAAGAAAGATACGGTACAAATAAGACAACGTTTTTGCAGAGCAAATGAACACGCAGTTGTCTTCTCTATAGAGACATCACACTCCACTGTCAGCTCAAGCAAGGGCCTCAACCTTCTCTGCAGGGGAGCACATGGACAGAGGGTTTCTCAGTCTCAGTGTGTGTGTGTGTGTGTGTGTGTGTGTGTGTGTGTGTGTGTGTGTGAGCACATTGATCTAAATAAAGAGTTTGTGGCTCTGATGACGTTAGCTCAAGGGCAGTACAAAGATTGAGGGCTCAGAGCTTTCAGCAACTTCCCAAGCGGGATTACAGCAGGCATTCTGAATGCAGTGTGTGTGTGTGTGTGTGTGTGGGGGGGGTGTCTTACCTGACCCAGTGTAAGTGTCCAGCCCAGTGTCTCCCGCCGAGCTCACAGCCTCGCTGCTGTTCAGAGGCTCTGACTTAACTTAAAGAGAGGGAGACCAAGAAAGATATGAGAAATCCTGTCAGCTGTCAAACTCCATTGAAACCTCTCAAAATCAAATTAATGACAAAGTAGTGAAGCAACACTTTCTTTTAGATTTAAAAAATATCAAGAGCCTCCAAAGCACTGCACCCAAACACTCACACACGTGCTATCATATACTGTATGTACACTCCACAAACACATGCAGTATACCATCGTTCTTCATACTTGGGGCAGTGGGCGGGGTAGTGCAGCCCAGCAGCCAATCAGCCGTGTTTAGAATTGTCATGTTCTCTCCTGGGGGCGGAGTCAGATGTATAGTGGACTGTGTTACCCAGTTATTGTTTAATATTATTAATACAGTTACCCCAAAAACTATTTGGACACTTAAGTCACACTTAAAACATATAGGCCCGGCTTCATAGACAGGACTTAAGACTAAGCCAGGATTAGGACTTAGTTCAATTAGGGCATCTAAAGTAGCTTTTATGAACGTGCCCTAGAAAAAAACAGTACTGGTGTGCATCTTGAGACAAAACAATGGCACTGATATATTTTAAGATATTTCAGTACAAATTACTTTTATTTAAAACAGCTCAAATATGCATTTTAGTCTTGGACTAGCTCAAGCCTTGTTTGTGAAACTGGAGGATAATGTAATTAGACTGCTTTTATTTTAAAGATTTTTGTAAAAAAAAAAAATAAAAAAAAATAAAAAATAAATATTAAATATAAATATATATAATTTATATTATATTATTCAATTGAATAATATAATATAATATAAATGATATATATAATTCTAATATATTTTATATTAATATATAATATATAATTTTTATTATTTCAAGCATTTTAAAAGAAATATTTAAAATATTTTTATTTTAAAACACTTTTCAAGCAAAACGATAAGGCATTTGTTAGGTTTTAAATGATAAAATAATAGTCAATAGTGTTAATACAAAAAGTATTTGGATACTTTTTGGTTATCAAACATAAATAATGTTCATAGTTAATATGATGAACTCCACCTGTAGTTACTCTGTTAGGACACCTATGTGAACTGACTTCATGCATTAACTAAAATGTAACATTTACTTTGTTGGTTAAAAGTAATTGCAAAACATGTTCAGAAAACAGATGTTAATAGCAGCATGATTTGTTTACAAATGGAAATTCATACATTTTAAGTGTGACTTAAGTGTCCAAAAAATACATTTTGGGACCAATAAATAATTTAAAAATTTGCCACACCATAATTTATGAATAGGAATTTTTTGAATAGGAACTGATAACATTTTACAAATAGTAAAGAATACAATTATTATTGAAAAGTGTAAAGTTGATAAATTCCCATTGAATTCCATTATAAAGAAATGCACTTCTTTTAAAACAAACATTTAACATTCAAATAAGAAAGAGTTCATATAAATCATATAAGGTTTCCAAAACCACTGAGTTTATGACAGTTCTGTCAAAGTGGCACTTGCAGAAAAAAAAAAAACATTTTGAATCAGTGTGTGTGTTTGCCAGAGAGACAGCGAAAGTCCTCTAAAGTAAGATAAATGAGGCTTCATTGGCAGTGGGATTCATGTTGGGATGTGTGTGTGTGAGTGGGTGGTTGTGTGGGCGGTTTGCGTGTGTGTGTGTGTGCGCGCATGGAGGGATTCAGTCTAGGCTGTGAGCTGATGAGGTAGACAGAGGAGAATGTTGAATATGTCGTTGTTTTGGCAGAAGCACAATCCCAGAGTGTGTGTCAATGTGTGTGTGTCAAGCTGTTAAAATCATTAGCTGAGCTCTAATCTAAATGATTTACTGAGTTCTGCTCCTTTTACTCTCTCTGTCTTTTGCTATTGTTTTATTCCGGCTACATGTCAAAAACAGATGAGCTCACACACACACAACACACAACACACACACACACACACACACACACAACCACACTCTCTCTCTCTCTCTCTCTCTCTCTCTCTCTCTCTCCAGGGTCCCTAAACTTTACTACCTCTCTTGTGTATCGCACAGTCATAGCCATACATCAAACGCTCACTTACTAGGGTGTTGAGAGTCTATTTAGCCTTGTGTATGTTTGCCTAACGTTCTCTCTTAAAACGTTTGTTCAGCGTTTTCCTCAAGGAGAGAAAAGCAAGCGAGCGTGTTGACATCAGAGAGAAAATGAGAGTTTAAACGCAGGAAATAGTTTTCTGCGCACCAGGCTCTTGCTGAAACACGCACAGAGAAGTGCTGGGAAAGGTTTCAGCACAAAGACGCTCATACACTTTCTTTTATTTTAATTAGGCCTGTATGCAGCGTTTGACCTTTGAGGTTAGTGTGAGCTTAGAGCATCTCGGCACACAACATCGCCACTAATCCACAAACCCGCTCTGGAAGGCACCAAAACCACCAGAACAAAAAACACTTTATCCTTGCAATCTGGACATCACACACCAGGACTGAACCCTGCTTTCAATTATAGCTAGAAACTCCACAGCGATGAACACGAAGTGTACGGCAATGAAGCTGATTTCCTGTACTCAAAGCAATGCTTTGGTTGAAAGACCCTATTTATCAGCTAATATGTCGCTCGCTGACTCACGTACGTTGGAAATTTCTTGCTTTTTTTCTTTCTTTCTCTTTGATTTGACGTTCTTTCATACCTCCGGTTCCATTGGTCGTGATGTTGTTGCTGAGGATGTTCTTGTCCAGTTTGGATGTGCTGTCACTGCCACTGTTAACAGAGTGCTGGGGGTCTGTTAGTTCCTGCATCTCCAAGGCCCTGTGACAGACAAATGTAACTCTTAAATATATATACACTAAAAATGCTGGGTTAAAAATAAACAAAGTTGGGGTGAAAATGGACAAACCCAGCAGTTGGGTTAAATGTTTGCCCAAACTGTTGGGTTACTTTTTTTTTTATTGTTTAAACATTACTGTATTCCTTGCTTAAAATAAACCCAAAGTCTGTTGGAAATGAACATTTATTAATATGTTTCATAAATGAACATTTAGGCTTATTAATAAGTTTAATGAATAATAATTAAACAATAAACATTTATTAAATTGCTTAATAAATTAATAAATGTTCACCTTTTGATTATTATTGTTGTAATTATGTGTCTGATTTTTTTCCAGCCTATTTTGGGTTCATTTTAAGCCAGCTATATAGTAATTTTTAAACAATAGTGGGGTTAAATAAAACTGGCCAGCACGCTGGTCAAACATTTAACCCAACCGCTGGGTTTGTCCATTTTTAACCAAACTTGGGTTGTTGTTTTTAGAGTGTACCATTCAAAAATTTGGGGTTGGTAAGATTTTATGTTTTTGTCTCTTATGCTCATCAAGGCTGTGTTTACTTGACCAAAAATACAGTAAAACAGTAATAGTGGGAAATATTATTACAATTTAAAATAGCTGTTTTCTATTTTAATATATTTTAAAACGCAATTTATACCTGTGATGGCAAAGCTGAATTTTCAGCATATTACTCCAGTCTTCAGTGTCACATGATCCTTCAGAAATCATTCTAATATGCTGATTTGCTGCTCAAGAAACATTTATTATTATAGTGTTGAAAACAGTATCTGCTTATTTTTGGTGGAAACTGTGAAACACTTTTTTTCAGGATTATTTGATGAACAAAGTATAGCATTTAGCCTATTTAAAAGAAATATTTTGTAACATCATACATGTCTTTACTGTCACTTTTGATCAATTTGATGCATCCTTGCAAAATAAAAGTACTAATTTCCTAAAAAAAAAAAATCTTTCTGACCCCAAAATGACTAACACTCACCAAGCAGAAAATGTGAGCAAAAACTGGCTTTGGCATTGTAAGAATGATAATATGACACTCACTCATGTGTCAAACCATCTGCTAAAGAAAACATCTGTCCCAACTTGTGCATCTCATATGAGGTTTTACCTCAGAAACCTGGAAAGCAGTTTATCTAGGTCATGTTTATCTAAAATCTATTACCCCCCCCCCATGTATTCCATGTAGCAACACAAATATGGAGTATTCTTCACATTAAGCCACCCACATAAATATGGAGGAACTAAATCACAATGTGCCTTCAAGTTGTTACAGGTACAAAGTAACACAACTACCTGCGCCGTTTAACACTAATATGAAAAACTGCTTAATATTCTCAATGTCATGAGGACTAAAATATAGATTTTTAATAAAAACAATGCAAATGACAGTTTCATGACCAATAAGAAATATTTTTGGCATTTTAATGATGAGATATTTTTACTATGCAAAATTGTTATATGAAGTACATATATTGCGTTTCAATGTTATTTATAATAGGGATGGCAAATTACAATTTCATATCCAACAGGATTTTATGTTAAAATGTATATAATACATGGCCAACATATGTTTAAGTGCACATACACTTTCTTTTTAACCATTTGATTCAATTTTTTTAGCAATTTACTTAAACAGTCCCTGTAATGTGACATTTTTAAATAGAAATATTCCATGTATCCACCAATCCATCCATTCACCTTAATATAAGGTCTAAACTATACAAGAAGTTAAAAAAAAAAAAAAAAATCTAACAGTTTTGCATTGGAGCATTTAGCAGACACTTTAATCCAAAAGACACATGTACAAAAACTGCTCTTATAATAATGTAATGGCAATCAGAGATAAAAACAGAGCTGCTACTCAGACGTTTATGGCATAAACATCTGCATAAAATTTCTGAATGAATCCCAAAGTACACAGTGCTCTAACACGCACAGTAAGACAGTCATGTTTTAACCAGGTGAAGCTGTCTGCTTTACACCCACTCACACGCAATGACTTTAACATCCCTTTTTCTTTATCTCTCCCACTGTCTTTATGTGTACAAAACCACTCGCTCCCACAGTCCACTGTCATAGGCACTCATAAATAATCCCCTAAATGGATTTCGGTGGAGAGTATGTGTGTGAAAGTGTGTTCACCTTACCTGTTGTCTACTGGGTCTGGAGCATGGGAATCAGTGGTCAATTTCTTCACCTGTGGAAAGACCAGAGGAGACAGCTGATGCTGATAGTTTCTCATTCAGTGAGGACAACATTGTTTTTTTATAGTCTGGAGTGATCATTCAGCTATGTGACTCAATGTGATGACCTCACTGTCCATGATTTTTGAAGCTACTGTTGCCATTTGAGCATGAATATTTGCAGATGCTGTCCACTGAATGAGGTGAATATGAATAACAAAAACGCATATCACAATATGAGGTGAAGTTTGGGGTCAGTAAGATTTTTTTTCCTTCTTTTAATTAATGTTTCAAAAAAATTATATTTCAAATAAATGTTTGTTTGAACTTTCTACTCATAAAAAATGATCCTGAAAAAAACGTATCACCGTTTTCAGCAAAATATTAAGCAGAACAACTGTTTCCAACATTGATAATAATAGGAAATGGTTTTTTGAGCAGCAAATTGGCATATTAGAATGATTTCTGAAGGATCATGTGACACTAAAGACTGGAGTAATGATGCTGAAAATACAGCTTTGCATTACAGGAATAAATTACATTTTAAAATATATTAAAAGATATTTAAAATTGTAATAATATTTCACAACATTAATGTTTTTACTGTATTACATCAAATAAATATAGTCTTGTAGACTTTTTTTAATAACATTAAAAAAAATTACCAACCCCAAACTTTTGAATGGTATTTTACATATGACATATGTGTGCGCTTCATGGATATCGAACATAAATGTTAGGGCTATCAACCTCTTTCAAAGTGTTTGGGCGGAGGAGGGAATACCACAGACAGAACACATATCTGAAAGGATGATGATAATCACGCCTGTTAATAAATACGGTTGTCAATCTAAAACACCATGTGAATGTACCATATTTGACACATTAGTTTCATTCAATATTACGAGCTTACAGCATTCTCTAACTCTTCAGTAATATACATAGCAACTCTCACTCTGCCTTTCTCTCTCCTACACACACATAAAATACATTCTTTCCAATTCTGGCAGTTTATCTTGGTTCTTACTCTCTGTCACGCTCAATATTACTCAGTCCTGAGTTAATAAAACCACGACTACAACTACCTTCTTTGAATTTGTCCTTGTGACCAACTCTCTTCATATCTGCTCAGTTTCTTTCTTTCTTTCCTACTGACAAGGTCACCAACCAAAACAGTGTATTATTCCTAGCATCTTACATTCATACAGAAACTTCAATTCATGCAATTTACACTTGAATATGTATATGAATATGTAAACACAGTGTACTGTAAAACAAAAGGAAGAATCAAAGAGTGCCACAAGTCTATAAACTTCTCACAATCAATTTACACTGTTCACCCCTCCCAAAACTGCTCGTAGTCATCTGGGTCTCAATTGAAAACACACATATGGACCTGTGAGAGCACATGCAAGTATATACATGTGTGTGTCAGATGTAGTTTTGGGGAGAATGTTTGCCGTGTGGAACCAACTAATGTTCACACATACACTACTATTGAAAAGTTTGGGGTCTGTGTTTATGTTTTTGAAAGTAGTTTATTTTGCTCACCAAGGCAGTCAAAAATGCAGTAAAAACAGTAGTATTGTGAAATATTATTTCAATTTCAAATAACTGTTTTCTACTTTTAAAATGAATTAATTCCTGTGATGGCAAAGCTAAATTTTCTGCAGCCATTACTCCAGTCTTCAGTGTCACAAGATCCTTCAGAAATCATTCTAATATGCTGATTTGGTGCTCAAGAAACATTTCTGATTATTATCAATGTTGAAAACAGTTGTGCTGCTTCACATTTTTGTGGAAACCATGATACATTTGTTTCAGGATTCTGTAATGTATAGAAAGTTCAAAAGTACGGCATTTAAAAAAAAAAAACGTTTGTCTTTACTGTCACTTTGGATCAATTTAATGCCTGTTTTCTGAAAAAAAAAAAAAAACAATTTCAGAAAAAAAGAAATCTTACTGATCCAGCTTTTGAATGCTATTGTATATGCTATACATGTGCTATTGGACAGATGACCTTGGAGCATTAAGGCTCCTCTCAGAAAAAATGCCTGTGGTTTAGGCTCATCTCTCTGGTTCTGGGTTCTTATTTGTGCTGAGTATGGACACACCCAATATGGTCTCCTCAAATTAGCCTGACACATTCAGGAACAGCAGGTGATCGGTCAATCGTACAGAGCTCTAAGCCTACTGTAAATCTCTCTCTGACTGTAACTACTTCCTTGTCCAGCAGCATCTGTGCTTTTAGAGCAGTTAATAGAGCATTTGAGAGCAGCCCAGCAGGATCCAGCTCCCAATGAGGCCTGCTGGTGAACAATGATCTAAGACTGTTTAACTGTACACCATTTATAGATTTATGAAGTGAAATTTGTACTTCTTTGGCAGGCGGTTCGAAAAGCAACTAGAAAATGCCATCTTAAGTCAGCCTAAGCTGGTTTGCTGGTCTTGACTGGTTCAAGCTGGTCTTACAGTACTCAACAATTAAACGGGCTATACTGTATGTAGAATTCAGAAACCCTTGTTATTAGCGACACCGGTGGCCGTTAAGTGAACTGCAGCCAGCCGTTAACAAACACCCCGACACAGTCCACACTGCTGAGAGTGACATTTAGAGTGATATGTAAATATCTGCTGCGTGCACACAACAAAAATGACAGCAGTGAGAAAGCAGCAGTTAAGAAAGCATCTGATCACAGCGATGTGGATATGTTTGCATCAGCTCTGCAATTCATCGGCATCATATCAACAGATGAGGTAATTAAAATGATGACAGCTTGATAGTATATTTGAGACTATAGACTACATATATCTGACTATGTGAGACTATAGTTTGAATTAATCCATTTTCTTTGCATGATACATTGACATTACATTACAGAAGGGCTTATTTGGCATTTTTGGCATGGCTCTTTTGGCTCTTTTTTTCCCTGAACATTATATAAACATTCATTTCATGTGTCATTTAATGGAAAAGAGCATCTTGGGAGCGTGTGTAAATGTCACATTTTTTGAAATGAAGTCCTTCATATAAAAATCAGTCTACATGCTTTCACAGAGGACCTAGGAAGCTGAGGGAGGTCTCGCTTTTTCAATAATTGCTTTTTCAAAGCGATTAATGAAAATTCTTACATACAATCCCTTTTAAGATGAATTTTTAAATGGCCCTACCACAAAATGATCTATTTTTTTTAATTAAATATATATAAGTTTTTTTTTCACTTTTTTTTTTTGTAAAAACTTGCAGCTGGAAATTTAACAGCTATAATATAACTCTAAATAATTTTTGCCAGATGGTGCAAAACATTACTGTGTTGAGCTGGTTGAAGATGGTCTTCAAGCCTGACCAGGTGAAATATGGCCAAGATCCCTTTAAAATCATCCAACAGACCACCATAATCAGGCAAACCAGGAAACCAGCTAACACACAGACAACCAGCTGTTTTTTGGCAGGCGAAACAGTTCACATACAAGCAAAGTTCTGATTTTGTATTTTTGTAAGCACCTGACATATATCCAAAGGTGAAATCTGCATTATTTACGCTGATTTCTGCTGAAAAACATGTGAATGTGTTAAATGGAACTGAGAGTAGTAGACAATAGCCAAGAGCCTAATAAACATAGCCAAAAGATTTAATAAACAAACATGCAATGGGCGTTTCTGCTGTGTTCTATATGCAGATTCCAGACCTGCTTATGGGTACAGAGGCTTCACACACACCAACACACAGAAAACAGTCCCCCTTTTCTTGTTCTTTTTTGTGCTTTCAGTATTATGGTTATCAGCGCTGTAACTTTATACTCTTCCTTTCATGTAAAATACATTGTTACCTGTGCCCCCCACCCCTCCGCCCCCCAACACACACACACACACACACACACACACATTTCAGCATATGCCCCTGGGAGGTGTAAGATTATCTGATGTGTCCCCTCCCTGAAACACTCTTCTCTAAAGGTAGGGGAAGGCAATAGAGAGAGGAAGACAGAGGAAGAAAAAGGAAATAGAAAAGAACAGAGAGTGTGTGACAGGGCAAAGGGCTGTAGGTAATGCGCACACACACAACATATGTGTTTTTCAGGGTATTCCGATCAGGTGAAAGTGGTTTATGTTGTTATAATTTCTGAGAACATTCAAACTCCCTGAGGACACTGAAAATTAGAAATAGAACCTAAAATTAGAATGAGTGCGCACACACACACACACACACACACAAATGCGAAACCTGTTCCTCTGAACCAGCCCATTCAACATCCATGTTCTCAATTTTAAATGGATAAAATCATGCCAACAAGATCAATCTTATAAAGTTTATTTAAGTACTGTCAAAATTTAACAAGGTAGTGCATGCAATAAAATACTAAAATATTATAAAATAGCAGTTAAAGAAATTAGTTATTCTATGCACATATATTTTACAAAGTACATATAACTTTATAACTATATACCTTTTTTTGTTCAAAAATTAACAAAATTTAAATAATGAATCCTTTTTTCAAAATGTGTTTTTGTCTTACCCTGATTCACTCTGGTGCCTATTATAAATGTTTATATTTTAGACCCGATGGAAAGGTTTTCACAGGAAATTGCGTACATACGTCACTTGTCTGTGCGTGTCTCGTCATGTCCGTAAATAGAGAAAAGTTGCTCCGGCTACTTTGAAACATGGAGCACGCTAAATCTCGAACCTCTGGGGAGCGCTGAACAGATGAGCTTCTGCTTGCAAAACGAGAACGAGACAGAGCTTATAATAAAACGAGAATCAACATTGGTTTGGCTTTTAAGAGATGGCGAGAACTGAGGGATTTGAAATGTTGTAAAAGAGAAGCTTTTTTTTTTACTTAACAGGTGAGTAAGATATTTTATTGAACATATAAATTGCCATATATGGCTCTCTAACAGAGTTGTAAAGCATTATCTATTGTGAAGGGTCATTTCATCATGCATTGTTGTAGCTTCTCTGGAATTTATTTTCAAGGAAGTACTGTGTCTGTTAATGGGTATAACTATGGTAACGTCTTCAGCCAGTCAGCTTGAGATCTTTCACTACTAGGCTTAAGAGATATAACCAGTTTAGATGGAATGTTTTATGAGCAGTAGGATAATCTCTCCCTCTTTTTAGTTATGAGAAAGAACCAAAGTCACACAGAGCCGAAGCACAACAAAAACAATGTTCTTCCGCAAAACGCATGCAGTTTTGTTTTTTTAACCGCTAGAGGGCCAGAAGTTACATAAGCCACATTTCCACCGAAAATAGCGGGGACAATTTGTCCCAGGAACTTTTTCCCCCCAGACCCGTTGCTGTTTGCAATTCCATCAAGGTCTAAAGTACCGTGAAGATTAGACAAAAAGTCCGGTGACGTAGGACTGTGCGTGACTTTCGAATTCCAGCTAGATTTTGTCCTCCGCGTATAAGCTTAATAAAGCCTGAACCTCATCGTTGGCCCATCGGTTGTATTTTTTAAACTCCATTGTTGATTCGAATAGCAAACAACTCTTACTGCATGCACCACAACAGACTTTTCAATATGGTGGTTGAAATAAAATGCTGCGTAGAGTCAACCAATCAAAATGCTGCATGAACTCAACCAATCAGCATGTTCAGAGCCGAAGTCCCACCTCCAAAAGTTCCTAAACTTTGAGAAAGTGCTACCTCCCTTTCTGAGGGAGGTAGCTAAAAGTGGTTTTATTGTGCATGAAGCGGGTCACTTCATGGGGGCAGACATATTGAGGTCACATGACCAGCCAAATACGACTAACTTTATGTTGTAACCTCCTGTTAATGAACACTTTCAGGTCACAGAAATAAATAAATAATGGCTGAATAGTGTGTTTAGTAGTGGTTCTGCAATGTTCTCAGCAACTGCAAATTTTAACATGATGCTACATTGCCACCATTAGACATCAGTATAAGTCACACCAGCCAGCATAATATAACCAAAAAATTGTATTTACATAAAATGAATGTGTTAACACAATAACTATAAAACAATTATGAGATTAATTGACAGCCCCAATAAATAAATGGTCGTCACAGTCTTAACCATAATCATAGGGCTGCAAGAACATTTCTTTATTTTATTATTTATTTATTTAGTCATAGTCAGTCATGTAGCAACATTTAGAAACGAATATGTTTTTGATCAGTCAGATCCACTAAAATGACCAGTTACGGCACCGGCCTATACGTTGGACTGCTCCGTTTCCATGTCAACCTAGTGTATGAAGTTTGAATGGTATATTCCGCCAGGGGAAGGGGGTCAGAGGGAAACTGGACACCAGGCCAAGCCCTATAGACAGACACACCTTCGCAGCTTTGAATGAATGTGTGTGCGTATGATCTTGTGTGCAACTACATCTTTCTCTTCCACTGGCTCACTGATTCACATACATTTTGTACAGCAACCAGAGTGTTTACACACACACACACACACACACACACAAGTCTCCATACATGCACACTGTAGTGTGTGTATCATCTTAAGAAATGAGCTGAAACTTTATATAAAAAAGCACTCTAGCATTAAAGTGCTCCCTTCCCCTCTGATTGCAGCAGAAAAAATGCTGCTTAATTATTCATGAGTTCTTGTGCTTGTGTCAGCTTTTCGTTAATTATTTAAATTAATCTCATTAACGAAAGGCCAGGTTTCAGGAGCATTTAATTAAATGATGAATTGCTTCCCAGATGTCGATGTGCTTGTTAAATAATGTGCTCAGGCTGGACCCAAAGCTGTCAGCTTGACTCAACCCAAAACTGCACACAAAGACAATCATAGTGCACATTAGTGCCATTATACTCCACAACTTAATGCAGTTGTCAAGATCAAGAGGAGAATTATCATCAGTGATTCTATGTGACTATAAAAACAATCTATAACCATTACTGGTATGCGCAGCTTCAGGAACGATACGGTCTGCTCAAACTCGCAGCTTGTTTTGACAGCTTGTACTGATTCAAATGAGACTGAATACAATTTAGTCTTATCAAACTCAATGCCAGTACTTAAATACATAACATTTATATTAAAATACAAGATCTGAAAGGATCCTAAATAAAAACATTACAATGACTGCCAAAAGATTTCCATTTTATGTTTATTTCTATCAATTCTTTTTTTCTTTTTTTTCTTCCTTAAACTAAAGGGCCAAGTGTTCAAAAGTTTGGAGTCAGTAAGATTTTTTTAATAATGTTTTTGAAAGAAGTCTCTTATGCTCACCAAATTTAATCAATTGATTATTACAATTTAAAATAGCTGTTTTCTATGATATATTTTAAAATGTAATTAAAGGGATAGTTTACCCAAAAATTAAAATTATCCCATGATTTACTCACCCTCAAGCCATCCTAGGTGTATATGACTATCTTCTTTCAGACAAACACAATCGGAGATATATTTAAAAATATCCTGACTCTTCCAAGATTTATAATGGCATTGAATGGGGGGCCTGATTTTGAAGCCCAAAAAAGTGCATCTATCCATCGTAAAAGTACTCCACACGACTCCGAAGGGGCTAATAAAGGTCTTCTGAAGCGAAGCGAAGGATTTTTTTTTTTTAAAAATCCCAATTATATTAACTTATTAACTATTGTAACTAGTTTCCTGCAGACGGCCATACGCATCGATTTGCAGCAGAAGAGTAACCTCTGACCCGACGCATGACATAATGACGAACGCGGAAGCGCAGAGGATAGAGCAAAACAAAACACCGGTTACAGAAGTCTAAAACAAGAAATTTTAAAGAAAAATGTTGGAGGATTTCGATATAAGAGAAGAGGAGCTTGAGTTTGTTGCACAGCCCTATTTGTTTAAACCGTGAGAGGCGTCTAAGCTTACGCTAGTTATTTTAGATTATAAAGTTTTAAATATGGATATTTTTCTTACAAAAACCCATCGTTTTGCTTCAGAAGGCCTTTATTAACCACCACCACCCCACCCCCACATCATTCAAAATTGGGCCCCTCATTCACTGCCATTATATAGGTTGGAAGAGTAAGGATATTTTTTAATATATATCTGATTGTATTTGTCTGAAAGAAGAAAGTCACATATACCAAGGATGGTTTGAGGGTGAGTAAATCATGAGGTAATTTTCATTTTTGGGTGAACTATTCCTTTAATTCCTGTGATGTAAAGATGAATTTTCAGCATCATTACTCCAGTCTTCAGTGTCATCCTTCAGAAATCATTCTAATATGCTGATTTGCTGCTACCATTTCCTATTATTATCAATGTAGAAAACAGTTGTGATGCTTTATATGTTTGTGGAAACCATGATTTAGATTTTTTTCAGGATTCTTTGATGAACAAAAACTAAAGCATTTATTTAAAAATAGAAATCTTTTGTAAATTAATTTCTTGAATAAAAATCTTACTGACACCATTTTCTGTGATAATACAGCTTAACTTGTGTTTAACCCATCTTTTTAATACCCTAATACCTAAACTTAAAATATCATGAACATTCAGCATAGATAAAGAACCTGGAACATTTGCTACACTATAAAGCTGTAAAATGTGATGTTGTGTAATCTTGAATAGTACATTGTCTTAATGTGTATATCTTCAGCATATGGCCAGAACAAGGGAATCAAGACTGATATATTTTAAGGGAGATGTGAGTCGATTTACAGTGTAACAGACAAGCAACAGGTGTAAACAACAGATAACCACAAGGACGATGAGAATTTTATCAAGAGTTTGAGACTTCAAATTTTAACTAAGAATTAGAAGCTTGTTCACTTTCACCAAACTTTTCATATCTGCATTTGAGTTGCCACTTGTTTGTTTTGACATTAAAGACAGGGTGCTTGTTTTGCTGAAAAGCAAACTCACAACTGCTTTCCACAGTCTAGAAGATTTGTAAATTTTACTGTGTCGGCTCAGCAGCTTTCAACACACTCACAACTTGTACTCTCCGTTATTTGTGGTTATTTGCTGATTCCACTTAAATTGGGAGGTGTAAATATGTGAATGTGAAGCCTTGCTTTCTGCTCTCCTCTCTCTGCCTCGTCCCCTCTTCCTCCCTCTCTGTAGGTGTGTGTGTGTGTGAGTGAGTGAGTGTGTGTAACCTGAGTCCTCTCTCTCTGTCTGTGGTCTCTGCTCTGGGGCACAGACTGCACCAGAGGAAAAGGCTGCAGCTACACCCCCCTTTTCATTTTACTCCTCTGCTATTTTTCTCCAGAACCAAAAGCATTGATCCCCTGAGTCGCAAAATACCCCCCTCCACCCACACCTCAATCTCCCTCTTCCTCTCCTTCCATTACCCCAAACACCCCCAGATCAGTATCTGTCCTCATCTGGATTATGGACGCCTGTCTGTCTTTTTCAGAGCACTCATGTACGCATATAATAAGCACAAGCCCGAAAAAGTGTTGCAACACAAATGCAGGACTGTTTTAATCATTAATCTAATGTTATCGAAATGTTAATATTAAAACATTTTTAAAATCTTTTTCCAACAAAAAACAGAATGGAAGTATTCGACTGACTCCTAACAGTTAAACACAAACACACTGAAAAAGACTGAAATAATTTTAGCAGAGTGTGTGTGTGTTTGTACTGTCACTTTGTATGCATGTGTGACACTGCTCAGACTTGTGGTGGCCATATGGCTACTGTGCTCGACACTTCAGCTCACATCTGTTGTGTATTAAAGACCTTAACACTGCTCAGTACACACCTGGGTGGCCTTTCCGCACACACACTCATTCATGCACACAAACACACTCACACTTCAAACCGCACAATCAAACTGTTCAATTATCACATAGTATAGTTTCCAACCTTTTTGCCTTATATATATACCCCCACAGCAACAACAAACCAGAAATTAGTTCCTTAACTGAGTCTTTACTGGAAATCATTCAGCATTATCATAAAAAGTGACCATTATTCATTTTTTGCAGGAAAGTTTTGGATGAATTTTCTCAAGAAACAAACGCAAGTACTTGAATATCTAACATTTGTATTTAACCAAAGATTCTGGAAGAATCAGGAAACACTGCTGACAGTTGATTTCTGTTAATAAAATTGTTTGTTTGTTTGTTTCTACCTCAAACTGATGGACAATTTGCAATTACACAAGCGTTCAAAAGTTTGCATATATTTGATCGAAGTACAGCAAAAACAGTAATATTGTGAAATATTATTACAATTTAAAATAACTGCTTTCTGTTTTAATATATTTAAAAATGTTTATTCTTGTGATGGTGAAGCTGAATTTTCAGCATGATTCTTCAGAAATCATTCTAATATGCTGATTTGCTGCTCAAGAAACATGTATTATTATCAATGTTGAAAACAGCTGTGTTGCTTAATATTTTTATGCAAACTTTTTTTTTTTTCAGGAAACGTTCTGTCAGTGAATGTATTGAGAAATGATATCCAATAAAGTACTTTATAATACAATATAATAGAATTTATACTATGGTTAGTTCTGGTCCTCAAATTAGATTGGCTTAGCAACAAGTGCTAATATAGTAAATATAATATAACAAAAAATGATTTATCCATCTTATTTTTTATCGTGGAAGTAAGCTATTTCTTGTGCATGCGCAAGACTTTCAATTCATTATAGTTAAATAACTACAAAAATAACAACAACAACAAAAAAGTGCAGTAAAGGAAAAACCAATTGAGCAATAAGCTAATGTGATTATGATTACGATATTAAAATACCAGTTTGCAACATCAAGGAGCATAACAGACTGTTTTTGTACAACTAAAATAACTGGAAGTGAATGACACCGGAAGTATTGCACATTCAAGTTAAAAATGGTCGTATCTGCTCTTTCATTAAAAAATAAGGTGGATAGGTTTAACAAAACAAAATCAATATTTTCCCAAGTGGTACACACACCCCTGGTTGAAAATCACATAGCATAGAGAGTCATGTTGATTGTAATGTATCCACACATATCCAAACATGCACACTCTTTAAATTATACTGCACAATACACTGACAAATTCAAAATTTTCTACATTTGTGGAGTGTTAAAATCAATACACAGACAAAAGAGAAAAAAGTATTCAGATAATCTTCTGACATATAATGTTGTAAAACACATCTAAATAGGGTATATTGTAGTTTACTTACGCTCTGTTCATTTAGCTCCTGTGTATTCTCCATCAGTTGAACTTCCACTCCCCTTAACTAGTCCAGACACCTGCAAATGAAGGATGCTTTTAAAATCGCCATAAACACAATACAACGCATAGGCATCCCTCTCTCGTTTCTATCTCTCTCTCTCTCTCTCTTCCTTTGTGTCTGTGGGTATTTGTGTGTAGGAGGGGAAGGAAGAACTTTGGTAACTTCACTGTATCATAACCAGCCAGACTGAAGTAAATATAATTTACAGAAGTAAACATTAAACAATGGGCAGAGAGAAATGTAATCAATGTAACACACACATACACACAAATGCACTCATACAGTACACACAAAACGCCAAGCTGTTCAGGTCACAGTGATGCCAGCATGGCAGTAGTCACTAAAAACATCTAACCATGACTTCTGAGTCTCCCCAGTAAAGCCCTTTCCACCCCATCCCACCCTCCATCCTTATCTTTCTCTTTTCCCATCCTTCCTCCGCCATTTAAAAGCTTGAAACTTCTGCAAATTGCTTTGAAACCTCCTGAGGCCTCAGTAATGAAAAGCACTCTTATTCAAAAACTCTTTGAAAGACATTGAAAGCCTCGGGACCGGGAGAATAGGTTTATTTTTTGTCCTGCCGCAGGTACCAGACCTGTGGTTTGCAAAGCTGCCTGTATTTTTAACATTCATTTTGTGTTTGGGTGTGAGAGGGCAAGTTTTGCTAACCTTGAAGAGGTTTGTCTAGAAATGTGTCTAGAACAACTGTTAAAAATGTTTTAAGTAAGCTTAAAAAAGTGCTTCAAATGAACTGGTTATATTTGATTCAAAAATATTATTTCATTATTAATTACTAAACGAACCTTACTACACAAGATTACACCAACAAATGTTATTTTAAAGGTCACAGTTAGGTAGAAATAGCTCCACACAAGGAAAAGGTATATATTGATATATATTGATATACATATATTGACCAAATAATATCTTTAAGGGCAGGGGTATCATGCATATATTTATTTATTAATTTACTCTGACAGTCCTGCCTCACTTAATACCCTAGTCAAGAAGAAAAAAAAAAAAAAGACAATTTAGTATTTTTATTTAACTAAAAGGGAACCGGTTTCTAAAGCCGACAGAACATATTGTCTTCTAAATAATCCATTTATGAGTTTGCTGGACAAATAAATGATCTGAGAAAGTCATAACTCAACTGAACTGCCCAAATATACAAATATATGTGAAGTGGTGATTTCTGTCAAAGCATTTTAGACAAACACCTGTTTCTACCAACAATAATTATAATCTTCATTGTAACAAGTTTTGACTTGGCTCAAAAACCTGAGGGGTCAGCTTGAAAAGGTCATGATGCTTCTGTTTAGGAATACAGATAATATGATATAGATTACAGTGACCTATAAGATCAATGGATGTAAATGGGAAGTCTCCACAAGCTTCTGTATAAAATCTTGTGTGTGTGTGTGTGTGTGTGAGTATAAGAGAGAGAAAGAGAGTTGAAGGACAGTTTGAAGAGCAGATCATTTGAATTTTTCATTTGCTTGGTGAAGCTGTGTTCTGAAATTCTAGCCTTTAATGCTCAGGCGGGGGAATGAGCTGAGCAGCATTGATTTTTACTGTTATCACTCAGTGCCCTCTGAGCCTACTGTCCTCGTGTACACACATACACACACACACACACACACACACACAAAATGAACAGACGGACAGCCAAACGGCAAAAGACACATTGCTCTGGTAAGGAGCTGAAATTTATTTCCTTTCTGTCAACACTACATTTTTAAATCAAAAGCCACTGTATGCAACAACTGTCCCAGATCAAAACATTAGATTTAGCCAAATAAGAAAAACTAAGTATAAAGACAACAGTCTGGGGATTGTAAACGGTCCAATTAGAGCAGATCGTTCCGTCTCAAAATAACAAAGAGCGCCAGCGCGCTTTACTGTTATTGTCATGAAAGCACGCGGAGCGTTTACTGGCGCGGCATTCTGCGCGCGTATCGACACAGCCGCGGCACGAGCACAACGCGCAGGAAAGCCAAATACTCCAAAGCTTTCGTTTTCCTCCCTTTAAATCATCAGAGCTCACTCCACTGACAAAACACACCGCCTATTAATAAATAAACAAAGCTGGACAGGGAACAAAGAGTTTTAATTCGAGCAAAAGAATTTGTCTAAAGGGGAAGTAGATTCATTATTTGTTATTAGCCTATTATAAACGATTTCACCATTCAATTTATACAGTCAGGTCCCATAAGTTTAATGACATTGCCTAAATTGTTTTCTTATCCAACGTGAAAACACACTTTAAAATGAAGGTTTCGGTTAAGAGAGCTTTTTATTGCTCAGAAAACCATCTGTTCTGGTGCTTTAAAGAACCCAGAAAGCAATATACTGTCTAAAAAGAGCTAAAAAATTTAATAATTAAGATCTCTAAAGAACCACATATCTCATCTCAGGAACCTCAGGAAGGTTATTGATACTTAAGATGCCACAAAGACAAATTGAAGAACCTTAATTTTCAAGTGTACTTTCCAATTTATGTTGACAAATTTGTATTAGTCACATAGAGTTTAATCACTGTTGTGAAATATAAAATGGCATCCAAGTGGACAGATCTTAAAAAGCCATTTTTAACCATTCAGGGTGTGATATTACATCCAAACCTCCATGGGTGATTACCTTTGACCCTTAATATGACTACCCTCTTATAGCCTATATGTCATTCCGTTTAAAAATGAATCTACTAAAAAAAACTACATGTGATCAAATCAAAAACTGCTATTAGCTACATCTAGAGTCCCTATAATCTACTTAGAAAAAGTGTTTAAAATGTTGCCCCACCATTCAATTCAAAACTGTGCATCGTAAATCCGTCAATCAAAGTGTCTTGTAATCTTTATATGAAAAGATTAAATGTTTAAATGCTAACAAGTTTTTCCCCAATGTTTGAGGCCTGGAGATGGCCAAAGAGCAGGTCACTGGTTTTCTCTTATGTAATTGTTGGCTAGTACACTCCATCTTATTACCATCCACCAGAGCGACCTGTGTGTTGTGAATTATTTCGTGTTAAGTGTGTAATCTAATCCGGGCTCCTTCTCCGGTATCGGCTCGAGCTGCTATCGACAGCGCGAGAAAGCGACCAATGGCCAACGCGCAATGAAGCTGCTTCAGTGTCGGGATGATATTCCCGTTTCCTCCGTATCAAATACAAACACAAACTCCACGTGCATGGGAAAACGGACATGGCACGCGCTATCCAAACGGACACGGGAATCACCCAACAAACTCAGAAGCACTCTTTAATGTATAAATAAATAAATAAATGAATAAATAAATTAGTCTACTAAAGAACTATTCAAATGACATTCGTATGGGCTAATGCACTTCATGCATTTAAAAAAAAAAAAAAAAAAAAAAAAAATCAATGATGCGATTCTGTTGGCCGAATAACTCGAAATTTGAAACAGAATCATCTAATCCGTGTAATTGTGTTTAGTGAACAAAAGCATCATGGTCCTAACAACATCTTTGTTTTCCAACCATTTAACGCGTCACAATTTGTAATTTCTTGTCGAGTTGTCAGTTTCAAATCGTTTTTCTTGATCAGTAAAAAAAATTCAGGTCCAAAAAAGTGCAATGAAAAGTTGTGACTTTAGCGCCACTTTTAATAATTTTCAGGCAGTAGTAAAACTTTTTTTAGTGCGTTTAATTTTTTAACAGTGATACATTGTAGAATTATTTTATTGCTATAGGTTTTATAGGTGGTCTAATGTGGAAAGCAGAAATTACTGTAGAACTGTAACCTTCTTTATGAGCCCTAATTTCCTCAGACATGAAAGTGTCAGGCGCGAGCAGGTGCTCCAACAAACTGGTTTGCGCGTTGTTTGTAGCCACACACATTTTTAGCAAAACTTTTAAAGTTTCTGAATAGT
Organism: Elopichthys bambusa; assembly: GCA_037101425.1. Lineage (NCBI taxonomy): Eukaryota > Metazoa > Chordata > Actinopteri > Cypriniformes > Xenocyprididae > Elopichthys > Elopichthys bambusa. The sequence goes on from CM074451.1 coordinate 17,189,443, forward strand.
GAGCTATTTTATGGCAATTCAAAATGGGTACTTTACTTACTTTTAGGAGTTGTGCGTTGTTACGATTTCCAAACTCTCCAGAAGGTCCGTCCGCATTCACTCTGTTGACATGCTCATCCAAAAATATTCAAGTGGTCGAGCTGCGTGAAGCGCGAGGAACAGCTCGCGCCAGTCAGTGCACGCGCTGTCAGTGAAGCTCGCGGGGAAGTCCTCCCTAAGTTCATGAGAGCTGCACTGGCCGCACCGGAGCGGAACGCTCCAACCGACAGATCACTACTGTAAAATGCAAACTCAGAATATTATGCAAACTCCGAGGAGCGCTGTCTTGCACTAGCCGTGTTTTCCCCTTTAATTTACGCTCCTAAAGTTAACGTGAGCACACGCGCACTCCGTGGTCTACTTCATTATTAAAGGTCTCTCGCAGCGGCGGGGCAAGAGCGCTCATTGATGCGCATGCGCGCAGCTGCCATGCGGGGTGCTGCTGTTGGCTCGCACCCAAACCAGTAATGGGGCACAGCACAAGGGCCAGGATGAGGCTCTTATTAATAGTTTTGTCCGAGTGATCAGCTCAGTTTTATTTACCACAGCCACACAACAACAACCAAGTCAAACCCTTGTTTTGGGATCAGATTCACTCACACTTATGCAATCTTGCACTTGGACTTCCACTTCCACCCTAATGGACCAAGCAGCAAGAAAAGGGAGCTCCTCTAATTAACATTTATCAACACTTAGACCAGCCAAACCACTAAAATAGCTCAGGTTTATAAAACACGTTCTAACATGACAGCAGAAAATGTCAGCTGAAGATCAGAGATCAATGACAACAAAATGGATGAAAATGTCAGAAGTTGCATGTAAGTTGTTGGGGAAAGTTACTTTTAAAAGTAATGCCTTACAATATTGTGTTACTCCCTTTAAAAAGTAACTAATTGCATTACTGTTTATGGAAAGTAATGCATTATGTTACTTTTTCTGACCTGGGCTTGTTTTTAATAACCAAACAAACAACAACAACAAGTTATATTTTTGGCAAATGTAAAGGCCCTTTCACTAAAAGTGAAATGAATAAGCCTCACTGTAAAATGCAAATTCTCACTGTACAGTAGAGGGCGCAGCTCAAACAAACTTTTCAGCTGTGCTGAAGAAAAGAACAGGCCACAAGAAAAGAAAGTTCAACAATAAAAACAAAAAAATGTGATGTTTAATTAAAGTAATTTTTGCTTATTGGTATAGTTGAATTAGATCATTGAATGTCAGCAGCAAAGACATTGGTTAATAAATTAAGATTAAATACATAAAGTAGATTTGTATTATTTAAAGGCGCACTGAAGTGTCTTGAAACGCACAGCATTATTCAACGTGTTGATGTAATTTCAACTGAAATAGGAAGACAGGACAGGACATATCGAACAGCTCCACCCCTTTTTAAAAATAGGCAATCACAGCTCGGCCATAGCCATTGAGCTTAGTAAAGCTTTAGTTTCCTTCTAATCTCAAACCGCTTCTCCTCCTAATCTCCTCTATATCGCTTTAAAATACAGCATTCTGAGCAGAATTCAAATGGGTCCGATACGAGTCTGCGTCGACTCGCACATATGATCTGCTCTGTGCTCTTGTTTCTCTGGACTGAAGCAGACTGTGCTTACGCTGCCTTGGTTCACGTGACACTAACGCAAAAACAGACGTATTACTAAAAGCTAAACTTAATTTTTTTATTGTTTAATCATTCAGACGACAATGTTGTCAAAACTATTCCTGTTCACACGGATCCACGAAAACAACTAAAAGCACTGTATTCTGCTGCCAGGCCAGTAGTCGGCGATGTCACTTTGTAAAGAGACACTACGCACCAACAGGCTGAACACGTTATACACATGCGCATGACGTCACCATTTTTACAAATTCGTATGTTGTCATGTAAATGAACGGCAAAAGCGCATAAAAAATGTTGTTATTATTATCGTGTAAAAAGGCCCCTTAGAACTACAATAGAACTACAATAACCATCATGTCACACAGTGCACACAACACCTCGGCACCTTACTCCCGATTTCCCTCAACATGGGGACGGGAGAGGTGTGAAAAAAATAATGTGCATTACTTATTTGAAAAAAGTAGCTCAGATATTTTGTTGTAAATTTAAAAGTAATGCGTTACTTTACTCATTACTTGAAAAAAGTAATCTGATTACAACTGTCAGAACTTGCACCATGTATGCCCACTCTACGCCACCAATCTGTCTCGTAAAAAAAAAAAAAAAAAAGTGAACTGTGGGCGAGTAACTTAACAGCTTTTTTGCCTTTCACCTCAAAAAACTATTGTATGCATCAAAAAGATGCAATGAGGAAGAAAGACTAAAAGAGAGCAACATAAAGCAATAAAGCTCCACTATGAAGTAAGTCGCTGCTTAAATGTGCTCAGCGATTACTGCTATGTTAGCCAGACTCCTCCTCAAGCACTGAAAAATGATGCTCCTGAGGGCCACATTGGGCCGCGTTTGACTGACACACTGTTACAGAAAGAAAACAAGAATTTCATGCTGTTGAGTGGAATGTAACTAGCAGGGGGCTGCTGTTGATCTGCAGGCTTAACTCCACATGCTGCATGAGAATTTGGCTCCATAAACATCAGGAAAGAAACAACATTTCCCCACTCTCTCAAATCACAGGGGAGATGAACACACACCTCTGCTCATGTCATTTTTAAAGTTCTTTATATTCAAGGGCAAATGACTGAAATCGGAAGTCAATTAAAAAGGAATTGGATTATTGAAAGCTACTAATTGAAAGAAAAAAAAAAGTACAAAGGTCTTTAAGAGCAAGTGCAGGCAGGCCATACTTTTGGGCTAACATGCGCTCAGCGGGGTCTTATTTATAGACCTGTGCAAAACTTTTGGCTGCACACTGCACTGTGCTGACACGGTAGAACCAGAAGATGCCTGTCAAACAAAGAATAAAAATACACCAAGAGGGGCGCAAATGGGGTTGCATCTGGCATGCTGGCGTGAAGACACACGGTTTATGCCCCCTCCCCCACAGCGTGCACATAAGCCCGTGTTGCCCAGATATTGTGCAATAAGTGCATGAAAAACAATAAGCTCTGCATGAAATCTTCATCTGCGATCTCAGATATGTACTTTTTATAGTGATAGGAATTTCGATTAAAGCAATAGTGCACCCAAAAATGAAAATTCTGTCATCATTTACTCACCCTCAACTCTTACGGCTTTCTCTCTTCTGCAGTTTAAAAAATACAATATTTTGCTGTTTTTCAAGGGTAACATGAAATTAATCCATACAACTCAATTGATATATTTAAAGTCTAAGACATGATCACTTTGTTTGATAAAAAGATCAAAATTTAAGCCTTTATTCACTCTCAAATCAAATCAAGACATTGAACTTATTTTGTGTTCCACAGAAGAAGGAAATCATGATTTTGGAATGACATGAGGGTGAGTAAATGACCAAATTTTATTTTATTTTTTCATTTACATTTATTTAGCAAATCACAAAATTTTAATGGCTAAATAGTTAATGAAATATTAAATTTAAAGTTGTTGCACAAAGAGTAGCAGAAAAGCTCTATGGTGATTAATTAAATATGACTGTTTATCATCTCTAAAGGATTATTGGTGTTCTGTAAACACGCTGTCCCGAGTCTCGTTTGTAAAGCGCTTTGTGTCTGTTATTCAAGTGTAATTGATGTACTGTGGTTTGACCGTAAAGTATAACGTGCACTAGTTCTCCTCTGCATTTTCAACATTGATTCATGCATCAATGATGGACTGTAATGAAAAGACATTATTTAATAGATTTCATTAGTAGTTCAAGTGCAGTAACCAAACTCCTGATAAGTGTAGAGAAGGGAGACAGGGGAGGACTGTGGTCACTGAGCCCCAGAGACAGGCTCCTTAAGCAGGCTAATGAACTCGGCCCGGCCGTGTGGGCTCTGATAGTTCCAGCAGCTGCCTGCTCGGGGAACAAAGGAAATATTTAACACCTCATAAATTTTGCTAATACCTGAAGAAAGGAGCCCAGAAAATACGCTCACAATCCGAAGCACTTACAGGGTGAATTCTGCGAGTCAGAAACAATCAACGGAGGCGGAGAGTGAAAAGGAGTGTGTGACAGAAATACTTTTGACATGTTTGTTATTTTAAAACTGTCGCTGATGCAGACGTCTTGGCATTGGGTTCCATGTGTCTTTGCATGTAAGGAAGAGAGTGAAGTTTCCCCTCTGGAAATTGTTTATGACATTTCCTCATAGAGTAGAATGCATATGCTTCTGTTTGACTAGGAACATTTATTTCTAAGCGAATGTCAGTTTGAAAATGTTCACGTGGGAGGGTGTGTATTTATGTGTTTGTGTACACTCTGACTTCTGTTTTTTGCATTGAGACTGGATACTCTGGGTCAAATCATAAATATTTGGAAGTAACAGAGTAGAGTTTCATTTGCCAGGCTTTAAATCCCACTGAAGCAATACGATGTTCATTAAAAAGGTACTACAGGCTAACAAATAACAAGGAGACAATTTCTTTTTTTTCTTTTTTTTTTAAACATCTAAGAGTATATTCAATTTGGAAACATAGACTAAGAGGGCCAAGGTCAAATCACTTACAGATTTTCACTAACAGAAGTGTGGAAATAAAATCTATGTCAGCGATTAGACTAATTTTATAGCCTGTGTGAGGCGAGTATGAGAGGTCTGGAGGTCACAACGACGATGCATGATCTACAGTTGCACATAATCTGACTTTAGAGGGCACATCATATCCGAATAGCGAGACAGAGAGAGAGAGACAGGGTAAGGAGAGCGACAGAGAGGAATTGTGTCTGTGTGTCTGTGTGCGTGTGTGTCCTGTCCAGCACCATTGTTATTTCATTAGGGTGTAGGATTACTTCCATTAACTCAGCATGTCGGCTGGACCTAAAGAACCTCTCTCTCTCTCTCTCTCTCATGGACACATGGACTTTCCATTAAAGTATCACAAGGCATGCTTAGTGCTAAATGAATAAACAAAAAAAAAAAAGACTTAGGGAGCCATTGACTGCATTAACATGACAACATGACATGACAATCAACTTACGGTCTTACTTCTAAACAAAGTTTCCCTTACCATTGTTTCAACCTTATAACCAAAATTTAAAAATATGAATGTTTTTTTAGAATGTACCACATTATATATATTATATATATATTATATATATATATATACACACACACACATACACGTACACAGACACACAGACAGACACACAGACAGACACACAGACACACACACAGACACACACACAGACACACACACAGACAGACACACAGACACACACACAGACACACACACAGACACACACACAGACACACACACAGACACACACACAGACACACACACAGACACACACAGACACACACACACACACACATATTTAAGAAAAAAAAAATCTAGAAAAACGGAGAAGGTACTGGTAATTTTCTGCCAGGACATTATCCATTGAGTTTATGGTCATTTCCTTCAACCCTAAGACACAACACAATTCAATTCACATTTACACAATGCAATGCGTAATTCAAAATACGAGTAAAATGCTGGTAAAAATGAATACAGTTCTTAATTTATATATATACTGTGATGTATATTTATTATATACAGTATCTCACAAAAGTGAGTACACCCCTCACATTTCAGCAACCATTTTATTATATCTTCTCAAGGGACAATACTATAGAAATGAAAATTGGATATACTTTAGAGTAGTCAATGTGCTGCTTGTATAGCAGTATAGATTTACTGTCCTCTGAAAATAACTTAACATACAGCCATTATTGTCTAAATAACTGGCAACAAAAGTGAGTACACCCTAAGTGAACATGTCAAAACTGTGTCCAAAATGTGAGCACCATTGTTTGGGTTCCTTCTAGGACGACGGCCATGCAAACAGACTTGTTGCAGTGTGCGGCATGTGGTCTAAGCACTGACAAGCTGATCTTCCGCTTCTGCAACCTCTAAAGCAATACTGGCAGCACTCATGCGTCTGTTTTTTGAAGCCAGCTTCTGCACCTGACGCACAGCACAAGGTCTCAACTTCTTTGATTCAACTTCTTTGGCCTGTGGAACCCTTCTTGGAAAACCTCTCTCTATGACCCTGGTCACTGTGCTGTAACTCGGTTTCACGGTGTTACCGATCTTCTTATAGCCTAGGCCATCTTTGTGAACAGCAACAATTCTAATTCTCAAATCCTCAGAGAGTTCTTTGCCATGAGGTGCCATGTTAAACATCCAGTGGTCAGTATGAGAGGATTGTACTCAAAGCACCAAATTTGAATTGCTCTAATACAAGATCCACACATTTCTATGGTGCTGTCAAGACAAAAACATGAACATGATGAATAGGACATGTGGCTTTGCATGGTTAAAAGACGTGGAGCTATTATCACTTAGGGTGTACTCACTTTTGTTGCCAGCTATTTAGACAATAATGGCTGTAAGTTATTTTCAGGAGACAGTAAATCTGTACTGCTATACAAGCATGTTGACTACTCTAAAATATATACAAGTTTCATTTCTATAGTATTGTCCCTTGAGAAGATATACTAAAATGGTTGCTGAAATGTGAGAGTTGTACTCACTTTTGTGAGATACTGTATGTACAGTTGCAAGAAAAAGTATGTGAACCATTTGCAGAATCTGTGAAAATGTGAACAATTTTAACAAAATAAGAGAGATCATACAAAATGCATGTTATTTTTTTATTTAGTACTGTCCTGAATAAGATATTTTACATAAAAGATGTTTATATATAGTCCACAAAACAAAAACAAAAAAAAGCTGAATTTATTAAAATAACCTTGTTCAAAAGGTTATTTCGGTTACCTGGATGATCTACGACTGTTTTTTTGTTTTGTGATGGTTTTTCAGGAGTCCCTTGTTTGTCCTGAACAGTTAAACTGAGCTCTGTTCTTCAGAAAAATCCTCTGAACGGGGCCATTTTAATAAATTCAGCTATTTTTATTGTCGACTATATATAAACAACTTTCATGTAAAATATCTTATTCAGGAGAGTACTACATAAAAAATAATATGCATTTTGTACGATCTCTCTTATTTTGTTAAAATTATTCACATTTTCACAGATTCTGCAAGTGGTTCACATACTTTTTCTTGCAACTGTATATATAATATATATTACATAATATAATAAATTTACATCAGAGTAACGGTCATCGATTTATTTAGAAACTAACATAACGAAGAAATGGTTCAAGGTTTACTGAGGGAGTAAGTTGTGTTAAGGAGTTGTGAGTTGTAAGCTGGGAGTAAGCATTAAAAAGATCCGATTCATAGGAGTCATTTATTTGCGAACTGGACACCATGGCTTGCGCTGTTAATTGCGGCATGCATAAAACATTGACGTGCAACTCTAACGAGATATATGTTGAAACCACATATGGACGCACACAAATCTTGCCTGACTGAATAGACTTTAAATTGCCACATGTGTTTATTTTTTGTTGCATTTGGGACCATTTTGGTTGCATTCTGGAGCCAATGTGGTCTTTTCAGCAGGGAAATTTTGTTGAACGGTTTTGAGTCAGACTGTGACTCAACGAGTAGTCAATAATGTATTGTATAAGGTGAATTAGTAACATACCTCCATGGCTCAGCAGCACTCCAGATCATTACTTCATGCCAGACTGGATCCTGACTTGTCATCTACGATTCGAAGAAACCCTCAGCCCACTGGAATTACACTGGAAATTTATATGTCTCTGGAAAGGTAGCAGAAAGGTTATATACCAAAGCATGATGTCTTCATTATTAATTGGTATGTTTGTGTAGGTGGAGAAGAAATTATCTGACATAACCAACATCTGTACTGCCATTTTAATGACTGTTAGTATATGAATGCATTCCAATATATTAGTCTGGTGAATTGAACAAAACCACATCTTTGTCTGCCAATAGAGCCCCATGAGTTTGTGTCTGACTACTGAGCTGTTTTCTGGTGACTGAAGTCAGTGTGTGCGTGTCCTCAGAGTATATACAAATTAGTGGGCTACCACAATTTAAAGTTTATGAGCAGTCATGGTGAAGAGCTAAAAAACTGAAAATGAATTAGATGATTTGTTAACCAATGAGTCATGATCAGACACAGTGAACCCATCTTACCCACAAGCCCCAAAATGACGTGGATACAGTGGAATGCACGCAACTCCCAGCATGCTTTGAGGCTGCAGCCCTGGCTTCGACGTCCTGGCAACAATGGCCATCTCCAAGGATAATACACGACTGGCCGGTCTCAAGCTCCGCCTCTCTCTGGAATCCCTGATAGAACTTACACTCACATACAATGTTCTTCTGTCCAAGATCTGCAAGTAAAAACGTGCACAATGTTTTCATTGCTAATGACTGCATGAGGGGAAATAAACACTAAGGGTTATATTAGCAAGGAGATGATCAGAAAATAACTGCATGAAAGAGTTAGAAAATAGAGTGGTTCACATGTTTCTATTTTCCATTAGAGGCACATTCCTTCAACATGCCTTAATAATCCAAGTAATTAGCCTTCCAAGCTTTAATTATAAACTTCCAGCAGGAATATCAACAGAAATGTTTTCATTTTGATTCTAGGTGTGGTATATCTCCACTGCTAATGACCTCATGTTTGAAAGGTCCCCAATTACCCTCAACTTCAGAGTTCAGTGCTAGCAGTGACAGAGAACAGGTCTGCCTGACCAGCTCAGAAAAAACACATTTCATACCAATGACCTGCACCTGCAAATATGACCGTAAAAATTGTGTGAAATGTCACTGTGAAATTAAATTGACAATTACAGGCCCTATGAGAGTCTTGAGACACCAAATTAAGACAAACCCAGAGGCCTTAATAAATCAGTCTGACTAAAACGTACAAGCACACTGATTGCACACATTTTGGATTCAGCTTTATATCATGATCAGCTTTTGTATGTTTTACAGCCTTTTTTTTGCTGTACAAAGTGGGGAAACTGTGAATCATGATAATATATAACAATAATTATAAGCAAGCAGCATAAAATAGTGCTCTGATTAAACAACACAGCAAAAACACATTTTTTAGTTAATTAAATCTTTAAAAAACAAACTCCAGATGTTTTGTGTTCAATATATTGACAAAGGGTTAATACAAACTCACCTTCCTTTTTTATACATTTTTAAAATTTTTTCATCCCAAAATGAAAGTAACTTGGCTCTTCTTCAGAATTACTCTGACATGTTTCCCTCTGAAACTTCACATACATAAGTCAGAACAGCCAAGAGGTACATTGTGCAATTTCAAAGATCTTTTTTTTTGAGTGGGCGGAGGGTTGCATTTGTCACGATTTATTCAGCAAGACAGTAGAGAGATTATAAAAAAATTATGTGGTGACAATCAAATTGGGATTGATACACAAAATGAGCCAGAATCAAACTCCCCCTTCAAGAAAACGGCTCTAACTTTGGTGAGATCTCTGAAGCACTTTAAACCATATCAGATTATGTACATTTATCGAGCATGCATTGAAAATGCCTCTCAAATGTCACTTTCTAATTATACCTCTCTTCTCCTCAACTCAGGCCTGTTTAATACAGTTGCTGTAATGCACCCCAAATAATGTGCAATTCTTCGAGTGGGAAATGTATAAATTGCAACATCATTGAAAGGCACATTTACCTTCTAAACAGCCAATTTTATATTTCTGATGGCTCTTCAATGCACAGAAATGCATATGAAACAACCATTAGATCTTTAGTGTACTCATCCACAGATGGTTCTTAGATATCTTTTCCATTTAATTACACCCAAACTCCACATTTTTCTTAATTCTTATAAGTCTCTAGAAAACATATCTCTTAATTGTCAATATTAAATAGGGGTTTAACGATACCCTCATGTCACGATTCACGATACTGAACTCACGATACAATATAATTGTCCCCTGGTAAAAGGATAACAAAAAATGTACTGGACAATGGTGACACCAGAATAAAAATATTCATGATTCTAACGCTGAAACACATTTATTTTAGATGAATATGTTTGCACTCTGACTAGATATATTTAAAATAATCTAGGCCACTTTTTACTGGTAACAAGTCATTTGGCATTATCAGGACCCACAAATATTCCCCCATTGCATTACATTTAACATTATATATAGTAATTTAATGTAGTACTGACACTAAAACTGTTGCATTTTTTGTATTGCGATATATTGTGACATGATATATTGTTACACCCCTAATATTAAATATTAGGAATTCTGAACATTTATTTACATAAGCTTTTGCCATGAGTACTATTAATGCAAGATTTGAAATTATAAATAAAAATTTGGAACTGTTGTGCAGTTTTGTTCTGAGCTCTTAAGTATCGCTGCATATGCTTGTGAGCACACAACCGTGTTGTTGGACACTGTAATTTGGATCACTGGTTATGTGTCTTTGATGATGGCTCTGTTAGACAGTACTCATTATTAAACAAAGATCTGTAACTCTCTTTGACTGACCCAGTGTTTAACTAGTCACCGTCTACCAACCAACCCTGCTGTACTTTGACACCTGAATTCATTTCCTGAGTTGCATGTGTGTGGGTGTCTTTGTGTGTATGGAAGAGTAAGAGAAACAAAGATCAAGAGACAAAAAACAAAACCTGAAGACAGACTGTAGAACAGAGGACATCAACCCTTTAATTTACGATGACATTATGATTTAAACAAAGGGAAGGTTTTTCTGGGAGGGCTGGAATCTGCTAATTTACCATTTCAAATGTAAAAACCCATACTGCCCTCTCCCTGACTTGCACACATATATCTAAACATGCATACATACACAAAACCAATCCCCCCAGCAATGGCGCCAGTATTGACACACAAACCAGAGAGGGAGTTGGTCTGTCATCGGAGGATACAGAGGAGCAGACTGCTGGACAAACACTTTTGTTGCACTTACCACTGATATAAACTAGTTCATTTGAAACCACTCTTTTTTTTTAATGATTCACTTCAACCAATTTGAAAAGCGTTTTGCATATCACTCAACTCAACTTAAAGGTGCAATATGTAAGAATTTTGCAGTAAAATATCCAAAAACCACTAGGCCAGTGTTATATATTTTGTTCACTTGAGTACTTACAATATCCCAAATGTTTCCAACTATTTGTAAATATTGCAGTTTTAACCAAGGCTCCATTACGTGTGAGGAGATGCCTGTCAATTGCATCATATCTGCATTACCCTCGGTTTCCGGTTTTAATTTGTAGAAACCATGGAAACACCAAAGATGCTTTAATATATTACATTTTAATAGACAAGGGAACAACTGTTTTGATATATTTATAGACAGAAAACTATTTATTGTTATATAGCTCAACACGAGTACCATGCTTTTACCATGCCTCATAGAAAAACACTATTTTGTCAAGTAGCTAACATAGCTTAATCAGATGCAGCTTTATTTTTACTAACAGTAATACAGCATTTTCTCCATCATACAATACGTTTTAAAATTAATTCCATGCCATTTATCAACCACAAACCAGCATTTATTAATATGATATTCTAAAGTCGATTTAGCTTACTGCAGTGTGCAACAAGTGTCTCACAGCAGCCACCGAGCGAATGCACAGAGTAACGTTATAACATCATTTTCAACACACTCAAATGTATCTAATATGATAAACAGAGCTGCGTTACCTCATACTCATGACCGGAAAAGCAGAAGCGGCGCTGGCGATTGCGGCATAATAAAAGTTCTGCTGCTCGTGATGCGTGTGTTGTGCAATCGCTCCAGCGGCCTCGTTCAGCCCCCACAACACTCGGTCCTGCTCTGCTTCATACTATAGTAACGTTAATATTCGCATTCACGAACATGATTTCTGCCCGAGTCCTATCCCGATTATTTTCCACCTGCTGTGAGTTGAAGACCACATGTCCCAAGATTCCGGGCTCAAACTTGCCGTCATCAAGCTACGCCTTGAATAGGCCTTTAGCGGACAGAAACTTTTACATATTGCACCTTTAAAGGGGGGTATTACACACAGTTTCTGCCAATCTCATGTTAATCTTGAGTACCTATAGAATAGTATACCATCCTTCATATCGCTGAAAAGTCTTTAGTTTTATCATATTTATAAAAGATACATACGCTGTACCGAGTCTTTCCGAAAACAGCCAAGCACCCAGAGGCGTGTCGTGTGAGCGGAGCTAAAGAGTGACAAGTATACGTACAAGGAATTCCGACCTTTCTGATGTCACACAGGCACATACTTGAAAAAAAGATCCCGAAATTTAAGAGGATTTGGAAGAGTATTTTTGGCACAGAAATACTCCATCATACGTCCAACTCGTGTTTTGAAACTTTGGCCATGTTTAGCATGAGAATCCAACTCTAACAGTGTAAATAAGTCAGAATGCATGAAATAGCATTATACCCTCCTTTAAGAATGGACCCTAATTAGCACTGCGATAAAAGCAATATTTAACTAATATGTATTTTACTATTAAAAGCCATGAAATGCAGCATGACCATCACCAAAAATGTACCATGTAACCATATTTTTCTTCAAAATACCACTGTTTATACAGTTACTCAAAATGGGGTAATTTGGTCATCATAAAAATTACATAAAATGACAAAGACAAATAGAACATCTGAAAGCTTTTGAAGGAGATTATTATTATTATTATTATTATTATGGTTTTACAGTAGAAGAAAAACTGTAATAACTTTGGTATCTTAGTGGAAACTCTGGTTACCATGAAAATGGTCATTTTTAAGTGGGAGACTTAAGAGAACACTTTTGAGTAATGATTAAATGAATTAGTGAATCATATTTTGACCGAGTTCACTAAAACAAACCGCCAGAAAAAAATGATTCACTATAATAAATTTTACTTCCAATTACTGCCAAATACGGGTAATAACATTCAGATTTATGAGGGAGTGCAAAGCTCGTTTAAAATCCATCATTATTTCTGCAATTCCGTTTGGTGCCACTTGTAGAGCAGAAATTACACATTTCCCTTGGCCTCTATGGTAACAAAACTGAGATTCCATAAAAATATTACTTGAGAACTGTGTACAAATAGTTTTACTATAAGCTATAGTATGTAAGAACATTTCCACTATTCAAACCATTTAAAAAGTGAAAATTCTGTCATTAATTACTCACCCTCATGTCGTTCCAAACCTGTAAGACTTTCATTCATCTTCAGAACACAAATGAAGATATTTTTAATGAAATTTGAGAGATTTCTGTCCCTACATTAACAGTCTACGCAACTACTACTTTGACACTTCAAAAAGTTAATAAAGTGATTGCAAAACTAATCCATATGAATTGAGTGGTTTAGACCAAATTTTCTAAAGAGACACAATCGATTTTTATGATGAATAGATTTACTTTAGGATTTATCCACAAATAAACATTCATCAACGCACACATCAGTTGTGGTTAACGGAAACTCAAGCATGCTTGCTTGATGTGCGAGAACCAATGAGGTTCATTCTCATGTGTTACGCAGCACGTTTGAGCTTCTGGAAGAGGTCAAGCTTTTCGGTTGAGCTTCTGCTTATGTTTGCTGATCAATGTTTATATCAATGCCTAAATTCAATCTGTTCATCATATAAAGGCAGTGATCGTGTCGAAATTTGGACTAAGCCGCTCTATTCATATGAATTTGTTTTACGATCTCTTTATGAAGCGCCAAAGTGGTAGTTGTGTAGACTGTCAATGTAGGGACAGAAATCTCTCAAATTTCATTAAAACTATCTTCATTTGTGTAGAAAGTCTGACAGCTTTGGAACGAAATGAGGGTGAGCAAATGATGAAACATTTTTCATTTTTGGGTGAACTAACCTTTTAAGCTCAAGATAAAAAAAAAGCTATTTACATCTGGAAAAATTCCAATTGAGATCCAAAGGCTACTGTGATGGTCAAGTGTGCTAATAATGACAGAGTTGGCTGTTTTAACCCCAGTAAGGCAGTCGATGCACAGGCTCATATTTCAACTAATGCCCTCACTTCTTTAACTAGGCTGCAACTGAACAAGTGTGACCTGAACCTGGCTGACAAGGACCAATCCATATCCTTGATTCAGGGGGTCATAGCTAATGCTATCAAGGGAGTGCTAATGATTTTTTCATTAGCTAATAGAAGGTCCAGTTTCTTTTATGCTTGTGTGTTTGTGAGTGAGAGAGAGTAAAAAACTAGTAAGTTTTATTATCATTACATTTTAAAATTCAAAATATCATCTTTTGTGTTCGACAGAAGACAGAAAGTCATACAGGATTGGAACGACACGAGGGTGAGTACATGATGACAGAATTTTCATTTTTGGGCGAATTATCCCTTATATACAATAACTCAATTCTGTCAGTGAGTGCTATTAATACAATAAGCTGAAACTAGTGCTGTCAAATCGATTAATCACGATTAATCGCATCTAATATAAAGGTTTGTGTTTACATAATATATGTGTGTATATATTATATTTATATATATTATATATGTGTATACACTGTATACACACATATACACGCATTATATATATATATATATATATATATATATATATATATATATATATATATATATATATATATATCATACATATTAATATATACACACACATATATTGTTAATTTTTTTTGTTAGATGCAATTAATTGTGATTAATTGATTTAATTCTGTTTAAAATATATAAAAGCAATACTTTGGCTGTTGGTCACAAAGTTCCAGGTTGAGGTTGACAAAGATGGGTTTTACTTACTTGATTACTTACTTAACTGTCTAATAAATCATAATTCATAGAAGTCTCGTTTGCATCACACATACACACCCACACTGTGCATATTTAAATCTGAAGATGTTTTTGTGCAGCTTTTTATTATGTGCTGCAAACTGCACAGAATCAGCCTAAAGTAATGTTACACCTGATGCACTGTCCTCCAACACACCCAAAATAACATGGGATCCCAGGCACAAACAATGCACACACATACACACACCCTGTCCCTCTCTCTCTCACACACACACACATCATGCACTCATTCATACAGCAGTTCAAAATGATTAACTTGTTTTACCTCTTTTTGCCCTCTTGGAAGTACCTCTCTCTCTTTCTCGCTCTCTCAGTCTCTGTTAATGCATTCTTTTATGTCATCTCGAGTTTCCTGGATTCTGCCATCGCCGTGGTAACCCCTCCCTCCTCTGGTCCCTCAGGTCCAGCCGGATGGGATGCTTTTGTGTAGCTGCCACATTTTTGGGGTAAAATGATCCCGTCCCCTTTACCCACACACACATACACGCTCACACAGTCTGAGTATTTGTACAAACTTGGCATCGCTTCAAAATTTAGGATTTAAAAAAGCATAGAGGCAGAGAGAGAGAGAGAGAGAGATAACCTCTCACTCACAAATAGTTCAGGCATCTGACCACAAATAATTTGTTTAAGTATAATAAATCATTACTTATATTCATATAACCGTGCTTGCACCATCTGTGGTGCAGGTCTTCCCGGCCCTGACTACCTCAACAGCTGCTAAGCACACTCACAGGTAAGGACAGGGACACCAGGTGTGCGAGACACAATATGTATGCCTCCATTTATAGAAGATGTGTGTCTGTTTTTTTTTCTCCTCTTTAAATTTTATCGCTATAATCTCAGAAACCTCATTGTTATAAATATTGTGTTTCGCCACATTTATTTCTGATTGTGCAAATTTGTTTTTGTGCCTGTTTAAGAATGTAGGTGTGTGTGTGTGTGTGTGTGTGTGTGTGTGTGTGTGTGTGTGTGTGTGTTTGTGTGCACATTTGTGAGCGTCTCTGGGGGGTCATACCATAATCCTCCAGTGTGTGTCTCTGCCGAATGTAGGTCCCTGAACGTCTCTAGTTTCTCTTAGTAAATGATCTGATTAAAAAAGGTCTTTTCAGCCTGGCACGTCCCAAAAACAGACAGCTTCAGAGAAAAGAAAAGAACAGAAACAAAGGAAAAAGAGTGAGTGAAACGAAGACTTGGAAATGGGACAGAAAAAGCCATACTAACGCCTGAAGCTAGAAACCACCAGACAATGGAAACATGGCTGCAAATACACCCACACATTAATGTTTTACTTTACATAAACAGATAGTTAACATTTTATAACATTATATATATATATATATATATATATATATATATATATATATATATATATATATATATATACACACACATACATATATATATATATATATATATATATATGATTTTTATATTTTCAAGCTGAATACTCACATTTACTATTCTGTAGTCACTTTCATTCTAAGCATATTCAGACCCAAAAAGTAGGGCACAAAGTAAATACTGATGGTTATTTGAATATTAGATTAGATACTGTGGCATACACACCAGAGTTGTTGTATAGAGATACTTTCAAAATATGAAACATTTCTCATTACATTTGATTTTGGTGATATATTTTAGTTCCAAACTAAGATGCATCTGATATGGCACTTAATTATTGTTCCTGGCCAATAACTCAGTATTGATTTGTAACAGGAGACTTGCCTGAGATGTGACCTTTTGTGTCTCCTGAGGCATCATGGGAAATGGAGTTTAATTGATGAGAAGGCAGATGTGTGGATGACATCACTTTACAGTTAATCAAGATAACGTTTTAAAATGTTCTTACTTTTGAATATCAATAACAAATGTTAAAAGAACAGAGTTAAATAAAAACGCCAAACTGAATCTAGTTGGTTGGTGGATAGTCGAGACATATTTTAAAATTTAATACGACGTCCATCCTGACTAAGCCCATTTATGCCAGCTGCCAACTGTTAACATGGGCAATTTACCTCTCACAGATTTCACTAGGCCTACACATCTCCAATGTCAATGAACAGGCAAAGGGCATTAAGTGGACCTACTTTAATCCACACAAATTAGACGAAAATTCTCCATAATCCCGAATTAATGAAACTGTCGCGTCCTCGTGCTTTCAGCGAAACGCTTGATGGTTTTTGGCGGCAAGCGCGTGCACTGGCGTGGATTACGTGCGCAGTGCCAGAAAGCACTGGGGGCACGAGGCTCGTTCCCGCGTCCAACCATTGGCTGTGACGACCGGCTGCTCGACGGGTGAAACTCGAGCCCGCGGCCGCCCGTCAGTCAGAAATAAAAAATCATTTGTCCGCAGCGGGCGCGCGGCTTGATTAAATATTAATAGCGGGAGGGAGACTGTTATCCGGTGTCGCGTGAAAAGTGATCCTCGGCCGCTCCGGAAGGGCATCGTGGCCTCACGGGTGGACAAACGGAGACGCAGTGAAAGAACAAAGTATGAATACTTGAAGCACTCACTCGAGGAACAAATAATGAGTTTAGTTAGTAATCTCACATCATTTTCATTGTGTACAAACATCAATACTACATCAAAGTACAAAGTATACTTATATATATACATTTTAAACTGATTATTAGGTGATTGACTAATTAGGGTTTTATATCCAGTGGATATTAACACACAAAGGATCAGAAAGAGTTTTGAGTTTATTTTTCACACTGCTTTTCGAAAGGATTTCAAATTCTCTGACTCATTTTCTCTTCCCCTTAGTACCTCACCTAACTTCCCCTCTACCTCTTCTTCGATCTGTCTGTCTATTGTCCTCCTCCCTGTCTGTCTCTCTCTCTCACTCTGTCTGTCTGTCGCTCTTTCTCCCTCAGTCTTGATTTGACCTTCACCATCTGCTTTGAATGAGAGCACTGTTCACTTTTGTTTAAAGGAACGCTAAAATCAGACATTCTCCCTGTCTCAGCCCAAACACAGTCTTATTACAGCGTTCATTGCCGGAGAGTGGGAACCTCACCCGCTCCCAATTATCTTCAGAATTCCCCTCACACACACATTTGCATGCTTATGCAGAAGTACTCTCAAACACATGCCGTCTTGACGCTTCGTGCACACGTATAAACACAGAGCACATGGTTGGGGACACCCTGGAATATCACAGAGGTGGGAGACGTGAATGATTCCAGTCTTTAGGTTGGGAATTCCAGCTTTAATTGGATCCGTGTGGCTATCGGGGAGGTGTATGCATAGGCAGAGAGCAGCACACACCGTAACATATGCACACACACAGCTGAGCTTCAGTTAAAGAAAAGTGGATGTAGAAACAGCACTGGTAGTTGTAGTTAGAAAAGAGATGGATAAAAGTTTTACAAATGTTGATAGCAGAAGGAATGGACAGAGAAATGACATGGAGATCAGGAGTTAAAGGAATATTCTGGGTTAAAAACTTTCAATGGAGTTGAATATGTAAATGTTAAAGGGTTAGTTCACCCAAAAAAGAAAATTATGTCATTAATTACTCACCTTAATGTTGTTCCAAATGCGTAAGACCTTCGTTCATCTTCGGAACACAAATTAAGATATTTTTGATGAAATCTGAGAGCTTTCTTTTCCCCCATAGACTGCAATGCAATTACCACTTTCAAGGCCCAGAAAGGTAGTAAAAACGTCATTAAAATAGTCCATCTGAAGGTTCAACCTTAATGTTATGAAGCGACAAGAATGCTTTTTGTGTGCAAAAGTAATGACTTTATTCAACAATGTCTTCTCTTCCGTGTCAGTCTCCGACACTTTTCACATTGTAAACACAGTGCAGTGCTTCGGGTTCTACGTCAGAATGCCGGCTCAGTATTGGCCGGCTCCTGCGTCAACATCACATGTATGCGTCATCTTACTCATGTGAACAGCGTCGGAGACTGACACGGAAGAGAAGACATTGTTGAATAAAGTTGTTAGTTTTGTTTTGTTTTTTTTTGCACAAAAAGTATTCTCGTTACTTCATAATTGCGTTGCTGATGGAGGGTCAGAAAGCTCTCGGATTTCATAGAAAATATCTTAATTTGTGTTCCGAAGATGAACGAAGGTCTTACGCATTTGGAACGACATTAAGGTTTAGTTCCAGACGTTTGAGCTGGTTTAACTAAAAACAACTTTCACTGACATGTCTTATAATATATCAGTGGCAGTGCCATTGTTTTGTCTCAAGATTTACACCAGTAATGTTTTTTCTAAGGCTCGTTTTAAAAAGCTACTTAAATGTCCTTATTTAAGTAAGGCCTAATCCTGGCTTAATCTAAGCCCTGTCTGTGAAACCGAGGTAGAAACAGGAAGGTGAAAGGAGAAGAACTAGTGTAGCTGCTGTTCATAACAATTCAGGCAAAAGATGATCATGTGCATTTAGTACCATTTCATCAGATATAATTGTAGTACAAGATTATAAATAGCATTATGTGAATGCTTGGCTAAAAAGATGTCTTTAATCTAGATTTGAACAGAGAATGTTTACAAGAACAACTTTACAGCTCAAATAATACACAAGTTTTAACAGAATTGAGCCCATTCACTTTCATTGTAAGTGCCTTACCGTAACGTTTATTTTATTTATTTTTAGAGAAAACAAGGGACGAGTCAAAATAATTTTTTGTGGTAATCAACATTATGCCACAAATGCGGTCATCTGAGCTTGACTTGTATTGAACCCGTAATATTCCTTGAAAAATCATATCTTACATTTACAAACACCTGCTTATTCTCAAAAGTCAGGATTCACAGTGAATTACTCTTCTAGCGCACCCCTCAATCAGTAATCACCCCCACCTGGACAAACATTTCACACCCTGTACACACGCACACGGTCATGTTCCTGTAACATTTACCTTGTGTGCCACTTATTCACTGCACTTTCATCAGGGCAAAGTTTACAAGACTTCGCTATGACCCACCGCTGACTGCACACTTATCTAAATGAGTCAAAACATACATACACACACACACACATATTCACTTCAATTTAAATACACTTCTGATTAAATACTTATGAGATGAAGGTCAGTCTTTTTGTGTTTTTAATGTGCAGTGGGCTGGGTTGAATTCAAAGCTCTTCAGCATGTGCATATGGTGGCGGGGGCAGTTGAGAAGCTGGTCAGTTTCACTCAAATGGAAGTAGTTTAGCCTTGATTTACCAGGCACATGCACTACCAACACTACATATACAGACACAGCTGTGGGACTAAGGGGGGGACTAGATTCTCTTATGCTTTTTTGGAGTGTGATTTTACAGCTTTATCTTAGCTTGAGTGTGTTTTTCTATTGCTGAAAATATTCATTTAACAGCAGATAATGCAGATACACATGTATGCTAATGAACGCTTGCCATGGAAAAGGATTTTATATGGAAGTGGTAAAAGAAATAAGAGCTCATACTGTATTTGCCTGTATGCAGTCTTACTGCCACCCCGTGGCCATTCAAGACACATTCATGCACTCATGTTGTGGCACAGTTCAAATGTATGTTGAAGAACTGTATTATAGCTCCCTCTGCAGGACATGGTCGCTACATCAAGGACCTTGGGTTAGTTCACCCAAAAATTAAAATTATGTCATTAATTACTCACCCTCATGTCTACACCTATAAGACCTTCATCCTCGGAACACAAATTAAGATATTTTCGATGAAATCCGAGAGGTGTAAAGTCGTTATTTTTGTTTTGTTTATGTGCACAAAAAGTATTCTCATCACTTCATAAAATTAAGGTTCAACCACTGCAGTCACGTCGACTGTTTTAACGATGTCTTTAGTACCTTTCTGGACCTTGAAAGTGTTGATTTATATTGCTGTCTATGGACGAGTCATATACCTCTCGGATTTCATCAAAAATATCTTAATTTGTGTTCCGAAGGTGAACGAAGGTCTTACGGGTGTGGAACGACATGAGTCTAACCCTGAAACTAACCCTTTAAAAAAAGCATGTAGCATCCAAGTGGGTCCAGCACTAAAGCGACACCCACTGTAGTGAGAAATTATTTATTTAATTTATTTTTCATTAAAAAATTGTTAAAATACACGTTAAGAACGGGAAATATATTACAGTTTCTGAAGAAAAGAAAAAACTTGGATGTGTTGGATATAATCTTAAGAAAAAAATCATTCAGAAATTGCTACTAAATTTCATAAATAATTCAAAAGAAACTGAAAGTAACACATTAAATTAATCATGAATTTTGAATACTGAAATAGTACTTTCTTGTAAAATATACTCTTTACAGTATAATATCGAATTTCCCTAAAAATATGATCCCAATAAAACCTGAAGCTTTTGCTAATAGTTAATAGCAATGTAAATTTTTGATCCATATGTATTCAAACACCACTAAAAAAAAAGAAGAAAAAAAAATTATATCATACCATCTGTTTCCATTTAATTTATAAATGCATAGAACAATAATTTATGTAATTTTCTACATGATTTTATGAGTTAATTCAAAGCGGTCCAAAAAAGTGCAAATCAACACATCATGCAGGTTGTCAGTTTGGCAGCACTTTGGGTTTATTTAAAATGTAGGCAATTAATCTTTTTCTTTTTAAAACTTTTCGGTTTTAGTGGGTTGAACTTTTAAAGTACATATATAGGCTACTCTTGAATCAGCATCTGTAGTGAAACAAAATCCTACATTTGTATTTGTGCCTTCTTTGCTCTGCATGTGCACTTGGTCCTAATCCAGCCTGAAAAATGAATGCATATTGCTACAGTGTTGTTTTTCACATCTCTGATGTAACCTAACCTACAGGACTGAGACTGATTGAGCTCTTCAGTCGCTGTTCAGTGTCTAGGTGCTGAAATCTATTGTGTCATGATTGATGCAGCTTCTCCCACTCTGTAAGACAACATTGCTCAAAAAAGAGCATTTTAAAAGGTCTTGGTCATTTAGTTTCTGTATTGTTTTATGTCTAGTATGAATAAATGTTGTTAAGCCACTGGAAAAACTATTAAAGGAACGGAATTTTGAGTGAAGGGTGACATACCACATCATATAAAGTCCAGGCACGAGCAGTTTAACATCAGCTGTTTTAAACCAACGTCTAATGCTCATCATAAAATTTAGCTGACACACACGCACTCTTATCTAGTTTTTAGAGTATATGTGCATCTAGACCACATGCCAATGTTCCCTCTCAAGAGACTGTAGGACTATAAAAGAGAGGTTTGGGCAGCCGTCCAACAAAACAATTAGCCATATTCTCGCAGCACATGGGAAACCAGGGTCCACTTTATCTTTCTAATGACCGACCCTCCCGGCCTCCTCCCCCTCCTCCCACTGCCGGGCAGAGCGCAGCTGACCCGGGCAGTGTTCAGTGTTCTCTGCGGTGGTCTTGCGGTGATGGAGCGACTTGACTTATCCGTGCTGATATATATATATATATATATATATATATATATACGACGAACGTGCGCTTCGCACAGGAACTAAGGAGAACTCCTTTAAATAAAAAGATGTTCTTTTGGTTTTCAGATGATGACGACGAAGAAGGAGAGAAAGACTCCTGTCTTATTCTCTTATAGTGAGGTGTGGAGAGCATTCCAGCGTCCCGTGAGAAAAAGATGTCCCATAAAACTAATTAGCATGAGATGTTTTTACATCCTCTGTAGTGCCTCTAAATTGAAGCCTATTATATAAATATTGAGACATTTATATAAAAGAACGATCTAAAATCAACAAGAGAAAAATGTCAAAGTGTAAGAATCCAGGCACAATGAAAGAATCCTTCTTGATTGTCTCAAAAAATCTACAAGTTACAATCTACTGCTACAATTGTTGCTTACATTTTACAAAACTGCATCTGCAATAGCAATAAGAACAATATTAATGCATTAACTTTTTTGCAAGTAAAATAAAGCCTGTGACTAACATTATTTGAAGAGACTTTCATGTTTTGTTCTACAACATAAATTACACAGTCATATTTAAAACGTCTACATTTTAAAACGTCTTTTTTTTTAATAGCCTACTTATCAAGTATTGCTAGGGTTAAATAATCACAAGTGAGTTTATGTTCATGAATAATTGCTATAGCAACTTAAGTTTGTGTGTGTGTGTGTATGTGTGTGTGTGTGTGTGTGTGTACTGCAACTGTGTGTATAAGTAAAATTTATAACAAAAATCACAATCACAACCCACCATCTTAAAAACCCATATGAAATTCTGAGGTAACCCAAATTAGCCTTGAGGTCGCGCCAACAAATTGGCGCCATGACAGCTCTATTTTAATAATAATTTTTACGTTAATATTCTGTCTTGCAGTTTGCCTTTAAAATATGCTCAAGTAAATCCCAACATTGAGCGTTAAAACTTAACAACGAATTAAAAATAATAATAATAAACTAAAAAAGTCTAAAGCATAGGCCTATAACTAAATAGGCTGTGGCAGCTAAAGTAACCGAAACATCACATTTAAGAACTCTTACACTGTGTAAGTAGGAAAGTATTTCTATAATCATATTTCATTTTAAGACTTATCAGAAGATTTCACAATGTTTAGAGCTGCTTTATTGCCCAAGCGTGTGTGTGTGTGTGTGTGTGTGTGTGTGTGCTTAAGCCTCCCTCGCTCTCAGTCTCGCACAGATCACCCCTCAGACTCTCCTTACAATAACAGCGCGTGATGGATGGTGGCGGCGAGCTTGTTATTGTCTTGCGCCATCAAACCGTTTTGTCTCACCGCGCGGATTTCTGTAATTCTGCGAGAGAACAGTGATGACTAGTTTAATGTGGAATACAGTTATATGCGCGGGGGCAGTGTTTTTCTAAGCTGTAAGGCCGCGGCGTGGCTGTGACATCGGACGTCCCATCATCGGTAACTCCGGGTAACTCTTGCTCTCTCGCCTCTCAGAGGAGTGACGCATAAATATCTGTCCGCGCGCTATAAACATAACGGTCACAACCCCGCGCGAAATTAAACAACGGCTGCACAGTGAGATTAAGAGCCGCGCGATTTACTGGTCTAAAAACAACTGACCTTAAACATGGACCACGTCAGCCTATTTTGTTAAGGCACGACTACTTTAAAAAAAAAAAAGAAATATTTTTCAGAGTCAGGGGAGTTAAAAAAAAATTTTTTTTAGAGAAGTATCACTTTTTAAAAGCGCTCTCTCTGATTTCCAAAACAGTTAAAGCTATGCTTATCTGATGACAGATATATCATGATAAAGAGAAGGTTTACGTTTCTTCCGATTAAGGGAATTAATCATGCTATCTCTTGCAGGCACGGTGACAGGGTGACATGTCCTCTCGCCAGAGATCTTGAGAGAAAAAGGTGGGGCGAAATGATAACAAGGTTCACACAGGTCAGAGCAAAGTGAATAAACATGAACTCTCCGTCCATGCTCTCGATCAAAGAGGTAACTTGCATCGTTTGAAACTATAACATCAGTATTTTTATTTACAATTATTCTAATGGTCACAGCAAAGGCACGTGATGTCACGCGCCATATCAACAAAGCCCTGTGTGTATAATGATTTGTCGTGGTTTTTTTTAATAAAAAAAAAAAGTGATGACATAATCTTTATAAAAACAGCTGAATAAAATCACACATTGTTGCCTTGAACCCGCAAGGCCCAAGTGTGAATATTTAAATATATATCAATTTCTCTTTACAGGAATGCGAGTGAGGATGTTGTCCCCAGTTATTCCCACTCGTGTGTTTGGATAGGAGATGACATGTTATTCTTTTTTTAACTAAAATATTTAAAATAGGTCCATGTTTTAAGTCCATCTGGTGTCTCAGGAAGCTGTAGTCCCACATAAACGTGTAGAATTCAGCATTTCTTTAAGTTCATTTTCTGGTTTTCCCGCCACCATAAACGGCCACGTCTGAGGAAAAACATATGAATGAAAGTTAAATTAAAATGAGTAAATAACTGAAAAACGTCTTCTTGCTTTAAATGTATGTAAACAACCTCATTATTATACACTTAAGATATTTCATACCATTTTGTCAAGTACTATAATTGTTTATAAACTACTGAAATAAAAAGGTGCATTATAGCTCGGTCTTGAAAATAAGCTTTCTGAAGGCCTATACTTTTCAGAACATGCTAATTTACCATTTATACACTATAAACATATCAACACACTAAAATGGAAAACTTTTTTACTTTATACCTTCTTCGAGTAAAATCAAAGTGGTGCCAAAGTTAAATTTTCGACCATTTGAAAAATTCGAAAACTCGGAAATAAAAACGGTGGCAGAAATTGTTGTTAAAATGATTGGAAACAAATATGTTGTTGATGATGGAAACATTTTACATTGTACATAGTCTACTGTATAGACCATAAACGCATCTTGCTTCCTGGTACTTTTTTTTGTGCAAATTTTCAAAAAAGTCTCTCACCAGGTTGACCGGATGTATGTAGCCATTCTCGTATTTGTCATTGGCGAGTATCTGTCTCAGGTGCGCGATGTAGCTGGAGGCCAGTCGCAGGGTGTCCAGCTTGGAGAGTTTGGTGTCCGGCGGAACCCACGGTAAAGTCGTCTTCAACCGGGAGAAGGCTTTGCTCAGCACGCGCATCCTCGCCCTTTCTCGCGCGTTCGCCGCGTTCCTCTGGACCTGCTTGCCCTCTTGGGCCACACCATTGGGCGCTGATTTGCGCATAGCGGCTGATTTGCGCCTCTTTCCCGTACATTCTGTAATCGATGCCCCTTCGCAGTTGGAGCTGTCCTCCGTGCTCTCGTTTGATGTCCCCGGGTCTTTACCGGAACCAAATTTCAAAAGACCATCCAGCAGCTCAGACTCGTGAAATTCATCCACATCGCTGATGGAGCCGGTGGACATGTTGAGCTGGAGGACGAGGATGTAGTGGAGAAAACTACGACTGAGGATATTCGATGTAGTGGTTCTCTAAATGGACCTGGAGATAACGCAACTGCCTTGAGAGTTGAAACGTGTCATACGCGAGCTGAGGATGACCGTAACTTGTAACTCACGAGCTAGAAGATCTTACCATTTATCTCTCGTGCTCAGGGGCGTGCCCCCACACGCGGCGACATACTCCTCGTGGAAGCAAAGACTAAACCTGCTCAGATAATTACAATTATGCACCAGTTTTGCAGAGATAATAGTGTAACGTTGTTATTTATCACGCATGCATGCCTATCAGAAAAAGAAAATCTCTGGAACAAATTGTGGGTTTAATCCACTGTGCAATAATTCAGATTATTCTGAATAATTTGGTAAACCTATATTAGTTTCAGGTATATTATAGATACAATACAACCACAATAAGCACCCATTTATTTAACAATAAATATTTTAAAATCAAGTTATAAGATTTGTAATAAAGATAGAAAAAGATAAAATTCTTATATTTTTGTAATAAAGATAAAAATGTTTTTCGAGCACAATTTAGCTTTTTCTTTTAATAAAACATTGTCATTCCCTCTTAATTTCAATTTAGAAACAATGACAAGAAATATAATTCTTAAATTCTTAATTTCAAAGTAATAGTGAAGAAAGAGCAGAGTACAACAACTGTTTTCTTTCTTTTTCTGTATATCCAATTAAGATTCACACTTATTAACTATATGGCATTTTTTCAAAGGCGTTTCATATAATAATAGCCTAATAATAATAATAGTAATGTATTATTATTATTATTATTATTAAAACGTTACATTAAAAATATTAATTTACATTTTTAAAACCAAAGTCATCTTTTGTATTCGTGATATATATTATCAATTGGAAATAATGTAATTGTTATCCATTTCAATTTTTATAACTGCTGACAAAGGTAGGTTAAATGTCTGTTTCACGTTAAGCATCAGCAAAAGGGCGCCTGCACTTGCTCTCTGAATTTTAAGTTGTCAGGTGGCATTTAACTGAGGATTTCAATGGTGGGTCTCTGACCGGAAATAACGATTGCGCGCACTGGAACAGTGGGATTCATAAAATGTTACAGTGATGACCGCACGCGTAATCACGCATTGCTCATGGGAGAGTCCGTGCAGCTTTCAGCACCGATGCCCTCTAATAGGATCCCACGAGAAGCGTCTCAAATGGCCCACTGGCGCCTCCGGAGGGGCACGTGAAATGGATACTCCGCGTCCCCAAACCCCATGTTTTGCTTTTTTAATGGTACCCCACACCGGTCTCTAATACAACCGACTAATTCAAGCCAAAACATCCCGATTTGGGCGAGCTCTAAGTGGCGAGGTTGAAGGCGACTCAAGAGTGGTTTTAAATCAGGTGATGATTGCTACGACACACGCGGGGATATCTGCTCTCTCCTCAGCATGCTTGTTAGTGCCCATCATCCTTAGATGCCCTTAGTTATAGTGACGCACAGATTCAATGAATGCGTAAAATTTTAAAAAGAACGATACATTCACGTGCTAATTGCAAGCTGATTATCAAAGAAGGAAAGAGAGAATCTCCAGAGATCTGCCCTTTGACACTACAGAGTTCCGGTGTCTTAGAAACAGCATCTCTCCCCTCCCTCCACCACAGCAAATTACCAAAGGTATTTTAACCTTGCCATAGTTCTTAACCACACAGATGAATGGACAGAGCAAGAGCATATCACGTTTTACAGAGATTACTACAGGTGTGATAAACCAAATGCGAGTTGTTTTCAATTATCTTAAGCAGAAGTAAGAACCTTCACAGATGAATGCTCAGTGCAGGTATATAAAAGTTTATTTTCATAGTCTTTCTGACTCTCTGAGTCTCTTTCTTCCTCCCTGGTGGGTGGGCTGGTCAAAAGAAAGAAAGAAAAAAAAAAAAAAGTGGGATATAAGATTAATAGTCCTGTCCTAATGCAGCATTATGTGAAGAGCTTAAAATAGCCACTGACTGAGCTCTCTCATCTTCACCAACACTAAAGATAAAAAGACAGGCTAATACAGAACAGTTCCTATATTGCATTCAATAACATTATAAAAAGGAATTCAGACATGACCTGCAGAAATTTACATATTTATTTATCATTTTGATATATTAATCACATTTGAAGCATCCATAATCAAATGTCTATTGTGAAAAAAAAATGCATAAAAAAGATGATCCATCAAATTCAGCAATTATTACTATGAATAATAATAACAACAGCAACAATAAACAGTGAGACTGTATCCATAACCATATCTTCTTGATTTTTATATATATGCACTGAGCAGTCATCTATAAAAATCTTTAAATTATGTTTGCTAAAAATAATTTAAAACAATTAATAAAAAATATAATAAAATAAATATAAAAAATATATTATATTATACCGGTTGTAGTGTATAATATAATAATTATAAAGCTTTTACAACATTATAAATCTCTTTACTGTCACTTTTGATCAATTTAATGTATCCTTGCTGAATAAAAGTATTAATTTATTTCCCAAAAACAAAACAAAAAACTCTGAAACTCGTTCAAACAATTTTTGAACGGTAGTGATAAGGTTACAAAAGCTTTGTATTTCAGATAAATGCTGTTCTTTTGAACTTTCTATTCATCAAAGAATCCTGGGGGGAAAAAAAATGTACACAACTGTTTTCAACATTGATAATAATAATAAATGTTTCCTGAGCAGCAAATCGGCATATTAGAATGATTTCTGAAGGATCATGTGACACTGAAGACTGGAAATTCAGCTTTGCATCACAGAAATAAATAACATTTTAAAATATATTCAAATAGAAAACAGTTATTTTAAATTGTAAAAATATTTCACAATATTTGGTGATATCTGGTGGTGTATATTGCATTTTATTAATTACAATATATATGGAAATAATGACTATATATGATATGAATTCAAAATTCTTTTGTAATCACTGACTGCATCTAAGATCTCTGTCTTTCTGTTTCTCTGGTGTAACGGTGACAGACAGCAGCAGGTGAACAGCAGTCTTTGTAAATGAAAAATGAATGAACAAATGCCACAAAATGTGATGTTCTCAGTGGTGTTAGTGGGGATATCACTAATTAGCTCTATAGGGTCAAAGGTTACTGGAAACTGGACACTCATATGTCCGCATCCGACTTAGAGCTCAAGCACACACACACACACACACACACACACACACACACAATGACTCTTACTCTAAGATATACTCACACACAGGAGAGGCGGTCACCCAACTCGCAAGATGACAGATAACAGCAACTGCACACACTTAATCTTGCATGTACTTCGACGACACGCTCGCTACAACGTGGCATCTAACAAATGGTGTTTCCAGGCCAGCACTAAACTCTAAGAAGGGAAAAAATTTTTAAGTGACAACCTTGGTAAAAAAAAAATAAAGAGATGAATTAGAATAACAAAACAAGACAAAAACGTTGATTTACCGGCTTGAATACAAATTATCCAGTTAGGCAGCACTTGGGTCAAACATTGTGGAGTCGCTTAATAAAAACATAACACCTCATGAAAGACTTTATAACTGACAAACTGTTTAATATAGATGGATGGTGTGGTTTTATATGCTGCTTAAGGAATTGTTTTTAAAAGAGAAAGCCTGACGCATACAATACATTGGAATGTACGAGACAAATCTGTGAGTTAGTGAATATGCTGTTTTGTTTAGATAATCATATACAGTTATGTCTGTGCATCTGACCTGTAGGATGGTTATTGTGTCACAAGGGACATGGACGTAAGCGAGGAAAGGGATGAGGGCATGGAGTGCAGTCTGGGATGAACACTGACCTGGAATAGATCGGCTGTCAGATATTATCAAGATGTCTTGCAGCTGTGTATGTGTTGTATTTGTGGATGTGTGTGTGGCTTGTGTTTGTGTTTGTGTGTGTTTTGGGGTAGAGAAGCTGGGAGTGGTGGCGTTACTCCCCTGCACTGGAGCTGCTAACTGCCAAGGTCAATGTCCATAGTCGGAATGCACAAGTGTTTTGCCTTGTCGCAAAATTTTAGGGAGGACACACAATCCTGGACATGAATATGTTTAAGAGAAGAATACAAGGGAGATTTTTTACAAAAATCAAAGAAATATTTGATATATTTAAAATGATAAATATGGTAACCTAATATTTCACCAAATACAGTCTTTGTAAATTGTTGCATGAAGATGTAAACAATAATTAATATTTGGGGTGTATCTACTCCTTTTTCCAAAATGTCAGAACATTACATTTTTCTAAGCAGACACAAACATTAAAAGTAATGTTCTAATAAGACAAACACATTTCAATTTTAGATGACAAAGTGCATTAAGGCAAGGAAATACACATAAAATTATTAAAAATATTTTAATAGAGTGAAAAAATATATTAACACACACACACATATATATATATATATATATATATATATATATATATATATATATATATATTTTAAATGTGTGTATATATATTTAAATATATTTTAAAATGGCAATATATTTTTAAATTATATTAAAATCTTTTTTAATAATGTTATGTAACAATTTATATATATATAATAGATATATATATATAGATAGATAGATATACACACACACACACACACACACACACACACACAAACATACACGCACACATTAATTTCAAATATGTGAATGGAATTTTACAAGGCATATTGTCTGTGACATTCAGAACTATGAAAACACTGGCGGTCCATCCAATCAGGAGGCAGGAAAACAGTTCAAAATGTAATAATTCTCACCAGGCAGTTCTTTTAAAGATTTGTTTACATAAAAGGAAGGCAGGCTTTCTTACGCTTACACTCTATGGGTTCATCTTAAAGTTGTGCATGTTGGGACGGCCAGGCCGGACAGATGTGGGGGTCACCCCAAAGCTGTGTTTATGGGACGGTTTGTGAGATTGAGCCGAGGGTCTGATAAATCGATCGTGTGAGACTGAGGTTATTTACATTATATCTCTCACACGGCCAGAGATAAACGACTCTCTCCTCTATATGAGCTTCATCACACTCAACCTACTGCTCCTCTTCTCATTGCTTAAACTCTATGCGCACACACATGCTCAAATTCACCAGGTGCATGAAACTTCATACTTTGTTGTGAACATGTGTAACTATGATGGAGACGGAGTGGGACAAATAGAGAGAGACAGAGATGGAAGGACACAATCTTTGCTTGAGAGTACTGTGGGAGGGAGTCACATGGGACATATTTTCAAATGAGCAGAGCCAGCACAATCTATAAAGCTAAATGTTTCTGTGTCCACAGAGAGTGTGTGTTATCATCAGGATGAGAGTACAGACCAGTGAGGACAGCTAACAACCCCCAAACTTCCCAGCAAAACACCAGTATCAAACCTCCTGTGTTCAAAAGATCCTGTCTGTGTCACTGTCTTTAAATCTCTTTAGCTTCATGTCTTCTCTATTAGGCTGTTTTTGTACAATTAAAAACATTTTAGATAATTTAAATAAAGCTGAAATAAAATAAAATATAAGTATTAGATGAAAAACGTGCTTTGTTTCTACTGTAACTAAATAAGTTTAAATTAAAGCTCTAAAATTAATAACTGGAAGTAAATAAAAGCAAAAACTGAAATAAAAACTAAAACTGTCAAAAGCACAAAAAAATACTTTAAAAAAAACTTACATTAAAATGTAAATCGAAAATATACAAATAAAAGTTAATTCAAAATTCAATTAAAATCCAAAAAAACTATATAAACAATACAAAAATAACAAGGGCAACTCAGAAAACCTTAGTAACCTCATTGCAACACCTTGGTAACCACCCAGAACACCCAGCAAGGTCCTAGCAACCACTCAGAAATCCTTAGCAACACCCTGGTAACCTCTCAAAACACCTTAGCAACCTCATAGCAACACCCTCGTGATTTATTTTTAGACCTGAGATCTACCTGGAATTAAAACCCATCCTCACGCATACAGTGTCTATCAACAGAAAATATTTCTTTTCATGTTTGTTTGTTCTCAGTACACAAACTGAAATAAATCTGAATAAAAAAAGAGGCTATATTTCACACAAATAATCCTATACAGCACTAACACTCACAAACTTCTGTTTTTCACTCACACATACTGCATGTCTGAATTTTCCCAACATTAGTGGTTGTGTTTTTGCCAGTCGGCCCATTAGCAGGATAATGAGAGGAAGAGAGCTGGCTCTGTGCTGCTCATTTCGTAATGCTGCATCTGTGACTCATAGCTCAAACACTACAAACACACATACAAAACTCATACTCCAGCATCATACTTCCATCAGTCTGTTTGACAAGCCTGACACCACTTGTTTATGTCTACAAACACGAATTAATATCATGCAATACAAAATATGAGGAGGGAGATGCTAGAGTGAAAGATTTGGATGGATGAAGCATATTTTTCTCCTCATCAGAAGTAAAGGGTCAGTAGATAGAAACTTTAAAGTCCTGTCTTGATGTCTACCGTTTAATGTGATGGGTTCTGCGCTCATACATATGTGCGTATGCTCCCACATTCACTCCTCAAACTGTCTTATCACCAAAAATTAGTCTGAAAGCAGTGCCTGCCAAATATCTTTATGGTAATGAGCAGTTCTGAGGTTGGTTCTGACCCACTCCCAGGAAGCCTAGATATCAGTATGGCTCAGATGGAGCTCTCTTGGGCTTATGCAGCGCTGAGCTCACGGCGTGGAGCTGATAACCAGGCAGAAAGGCAGACTGGAGTCTGCCGGGTGTTCGCCAAGCCGGAGAGAAGCCCTATCGCAGCAGTGATAGAGAGGACATGATGACTGCCTCTAATGCAATATGTCTCAAACTCCTACATTATGATACTGCACATGACTGCCTCCCTATTCTCACACACAACTACACATGGCTTTCTCTTTATTTTCTTATAGATTTCCATCCACATGGCCTTACATGAAGTCCCTCCTTTAAACTGCTTCCCTCCATGCTCTACACAGTCTAAAAATGATACGTTTTAATTAAAATGTGTCTTAAAGCTCAATGTCAAACCTATAGTTTTTGGGGTCTAAAGAAGTCTCCTTGGTATGCTTATGAGAGTTCGTTAGAGAAGTGAATCAATTGTTCATAAATGAATTGTTTGTAAATAATTCTTCTTGAATGAATTGGTGTTGAATAAACTGATGGTGAATGAATCATTCATAAATGAATTGTTTGTAAATGAATTGCTTCTAAATGAATCATTTGTAAATCAATTATTTGTAAATGAATCAATAAATGAATCATTCGTAAATGTATTGATCTTTTGATTCAAATCTTTTCATGAATCAGATGATGCATCTGACAAATCAGATCTGGGCTGAAATTCTCAAACGCATCGTAATCCTAATTAGATCGTAGATACCATTGGCATCAGTGCAGTCTACGAACTACTTAGGCTTACGATGCTTTTGGAAAATGCAGCAAAAAATAATTGGATTGGAATATATCACACAATACTGTCATACTGCTTTTGTGTCATTTTGCTTTTTTAACTTTAGTTAGTGTGTAATGTTGCTGTTTGAGCATAAACAACATCTGCAAAGTTACAACGCTCAAAGTTCAATGCAAAGGGAGATATTTTCTTTTACAGAAATCGCTTTTTAAGGACTACAACAAATGGCTGGTAGGGACTACAACAAGCTTCTTCCAGGGTTGGTGACATCACAAACCCCAAAATTTACATAAAACCGGGAACACGCAACAAAGGGGGCGAGCCATGTTAGTATGTGCTATGTTCAGGTAAAAAATACTACTGTCATACAAATAAATAAAGCTTTTCAGGTTTTTCATGTATGCAGTTTTCAGGTACAAAAATTAAATATAGAAGCTAATAAAATGTAAAACAACACTGCATGTAATCTTCACTGTATAAATTCAATCATTCAATTATTAAAGATCAATTATTATTAATTATTAAGTTACTATTCAGTCATGAGGAATGAGTGATTTCCTTGTCTTTTGTTGTTTGATTAACATTAAAAACACATTCAGACAGCAGGAATGCAAGGGCTGCTGTCTCTTTAAGACATATACACGGATCAGTACGCCGATACTGAACACGTGCGTTCTTTCTCGACTGTTTAAGTTCACTTTGTTTAAGACATAACCGACTATGCTTGCTAGGATACTCGCCAAAATGGGCATGTTGACATAATTTTGTGTGAATTTGTCCATTCAAGCACAAGACTTGAAAGAGACCTCAATATTTGCGCACTGTACACGCGCTTCCGCGAGTTCCCTTTCGCGCCTTGCACTGGAATGTTTAAATTGGCAAGGCTAAAATGAGTTTAGTTTGATGTGTGCTGTTCAGGTCTCACCTGCGCTCTCGCGCTATTAACACCCGGGTGATGACGGTGTAAATGACTGCTGGTATAGCACATACGGCACTCGCATTGAACAAAGTTTAGGGGAAGCCAGAATGCGTATCCATTGACAGAAACATACATTAGCCCAACTCTGTCTGTCTGTTTTATTTATTTTCAACAAACCATATTATTATAGATGCATATGCGTCATCAGATATGAGATGAACCGCGGTGCAAGTGCGTGCCGAACCGAGTGTGGAGAACGGTACGGTTCGATTTTTTACCGAGAACCGTTTCACTCCTACTTAACACCGTTACTGACAATCATCATTTTGGCTGCGTGAGATTCTCCAGCTTTGTTGTTGTTGAGAAACCGAAGCGCAAGCTGTTAAAGCTCCGCCTTCTTCTGGAAAGGGGGCCAGGAGCAGCAGCTCATTTGTATTTAAAGGGACACACAAAAACGTGTTTTTGCTCACACCCAAATAGGGGCAAATTTGACAAGCTATAATAAATTATCTGTAGGGTATTTTGAGCTGAAACTTCGAAGACACATTCTGGGGACACCAGAGACTTATTTTACATCTTGTGAAAAGGGCCATAATAGGTCGCCTTTAAGTTTGAAAGCTCCAGTCCATTCATAGTAACTGCATGGGAAAAAGTTACAACGCTCAAAGTTCAATGCAAAGGGAGATATTTTCTTTTACAGAAATCGCTTTTTAAGGACTACAACAAATGGCTGGTAGGGACTACAACAAGCTTCTTCCAGGGTTGGTGACATCACAAACCCCAAAATTTACATAAAACCGGGAACACGCAACAAAGGGGGCGAGCCATGTTAGTATGTGCTATGTTCAGGTAAAAAATACTACTGTCATACAAATAAATAAAGCTTTTCAGGTTTTTCATGTATGCAGTTTTCAGGTACAAAAATTAAATATAGAAGCTAATAAAATGTAAAACAACACTGCATGTAATCTTCACTGTATAAATTCAATCATTCAATTATTAAAGATCAATTATTATTAATTATTAAGTTACTATTCAGTCATGAGGAATGAGTGATTTCCTTGTCTTTTGTTGTTTGATTAACATTAAAAACACATTCAGACAGCAGGAATGCAAGGGCTGCTGTCTCTTTAAGACATATACACGGATCAGTACGCCGATACTGAACACGTGCGTTCTTTCTCGACTGTTTAAGTTCACTTTGTTTAAGACATAACCGACTATGCTTGCTAGGATACTCGCCAAAATGGGCATGTTGACATAATTTTGTGTGAATTTGTCCATTCAAGCACAAGACTTGAAAGAGACCTCAATATTTGCGCACTGTACACGCGCTTCCGCGAGTTCCCTTTCGCGCCTTGCACTGGAATGTTTAAATTGGCAAGGCTAAAATGAGTTTAGTTTGATGTGTGCTGTTCAGGTCTCACCTGCGCTCTCGCGCTATTAACACCCGGGTGATGACGGTGTAAATGACTGCTGGTATAGCACATACGGCACTCGCATTGAACAAAGTTTAGGGGAAGCCAGAATGCGTATCCATTGACAGAAACATACATTAGCCCAACTCTGTCTGTCTGTTTTATTTATTTTCAACAAACCATATTATTATAGATGCATATGCGTCATCAGATATGAGATGAACCGCGGTGCAAGTGCGTGCCGAACCGAGTGTGGAGAACGGTACGGTTCGATTTTTTACCGAGAACCGTTTCACTCCTACTTAACACCGTTACTGACAATCATCATTTTGGCTGCGTGAGATTCTCCAGCTTTGTTGTTGTTGAGAAACCGAAGCGCAAGCTGTTAAAGCTCCGCCTTCTTCTGGAAAGGGGGCCAGGAGCAGCAGCTCATTTGTATTTAAAGGGACACACAAAAACGTGTTTTTGCTCACACCCAAATAGGGGCAAATTTGACAAGCTATAATAAATTATCTGTAGGGTATTTTGAGCTGAAACTTCGAAGACACATTCTGGGGACACCAGAGACTTATTTTACATCTTGTGAAAAGGGCCATAATAGGTCGCCTTTAAGTTTGAAAGCTCCAGTCCATTCATAGTAACTGCATGGGAAAAAAAGCATCACTGCAGAACTTTTGTGTTAAACAAGCAGAAAGAAAGATGTGTGGGTTTGGAACGACATAAGGAAGTAAGTGATGATAAAATATAATTTTTTTTGGTGAACTGTTCCTTTAAAACTCCATTTAAAGTGGTCAGATCTGAATCTGTGGCTTATAGCTCTTGCCTATGAACTGCAATATTTGTAAATCTCTTTGGGAATGGATTGAGGGTCAGAGCAGAGACTGAACCCCCAGAACTGCCACTTAAAAATCCTTCATCACTCTGTCAGATGGGTTTGGTCTAATGCGCTCTAATGTCTTCCAAAAGGATGTTACTACAGGAAGGAACACGAGGAAGGAGAAGTGGTCCCTGGGGGTGTGTGTGAGTGAACCCTAAACGTGTGCATCAAAGTGGGCAATGGTTCAAGGAGATGTTGCAGCGGCAAAGTCTATCAATCAATAATGTACTTCATTACATACCACACACACTTACCCATCTAAGACATACAATACCGTTCAAAAGTCTAAGGTCATTAAAGTTTTAATGTTTTTAAAAGAAGTTCACCGATTTGCTGCATTAATCTGAACTAAAATACAGTAAAACCAGCAATTTTGAACATTAGTGTACCATAAACTATTGTTTTAAATAAAAGGTGGCTTTGTCAGATTTAGCTAACTTTGTTGCTTAATTATAGCTAAGTAAACCCACACACCATTTAGGTTTGGAATAACTGAGGATTGAGGGTCATTAAAACACAATCACTGTCCTTATTTTAATTCGTCCTCTCCAGTATTTCATTATCTCCATCTGTTCTTACCATGGAATGCAATAGCATTAACAGTGACCCTTAAAAGCCAAACTACTTTTTCTTCCTTCGAACATATTTGTTACTATTTTGTTTAGTTGACGGCATTTACGTTTTTATCTTTGTTTATTGTCCGTCTAGCACAGTGTTAAGCATGTGTCTGCTTCTTAAGAGTCCAGCTGTAGGCGTTCTATGATACTTCCCATATTCACAAAAGCTCTAACACTCCCTCTATGGAACTGAAGTTCATTATATAGGTATTTAAGTTCTGTTGTACGGAGATGAGGTGAGCGATGACTGATGATTGAGACGTTTAATTTAACACCAACACTTTGGGATAGTCAGGACTGAGTGATTCATGTATAATGGGTCTCTCTCTCACTCCCTCACATACACATGCACT
Organism: Elopichthys bambusa; assembly: GCA_037101425.1. NCBI lineage: Eukaryota > Metazoa > Chordata > Actinopteri > Cypriniformes > Xenocyprididae > Elopichthys > Elopichthys bambusa. Next base: position 17,226,781 of record CM074451.1, read on the forward strand.
CAACATAGTCAGACAGACACTCGGATACATATAAACACCTTATACATTTTCCGATTCCTCCCCATGGTCCTTTCATCCTTCTCTCACTCTGTAAACATGACAGAATTTAGCTGATGAACGAAGTTGAACTCATACAGTGTGGAGTAACACTCATGCTAATGACATTCCTGTACACATTCGCACACCTAGATAGCTGCTGTTGTCTCTTAAAGGAACAGTTCACACAAAAAAGGAAATGTTGTCATTTACTTACTCTCCTGTCGTTCCAAACCCACCTGACTTTCTCTCTTTTGCAAAACAAGATATTTTGTAGATTAGCCAGGCTGCTTTTTTCCTTAATCTTTTTTTTTTAATGGGAAAAAGCACCATAAAAGTACCATAAGTTGTGCACTAAAACTCTTCAAAATCAATATGATACATTTGTGTGAGCAAAAGGCAGAAATTGTCATCGTTATTCACAAAAAAATCTGAGGCTGTAGCTCTAAAATTTAATTTGCTTCTGCATTCAATGTTGGGGTAATGCATTACAAGTAACTTGAGTTACGTAATAAGATTACTTTTTTCAAGTAACTAGTAAAGTAACGCATTACTTTTAAATTGACAACAAAATATCTGTTACTTTTTCTTAAATAAGTAACGCAAGTTATTTTGTTTTCCCATGTATTGACTGACAGCTCTCCTGTCTCCATGTTGAGCGAAATTGGAAGTAAAAGCAGAGACGTTGTGTTTAAACATGATGGTTATTGTAGTTCTAGACTAAATGTAAACATTTACTCATCTCACTTGCACAAAAACAGTCAGTATTCCTCAAAATGAATAAAAACAGTGAAATGCAATCTCAGAATATTTGCACAAACCTGCAATAATTAAATACATTAAATTAAACAAATATACTTTATGTATTTAATCTCACTTTATTAACCAATGTCTTTGCTGCTGACCTTCGATGATCCAATTCAACCATAATAATAAGCAAAAATAACTTTAGATAAACATCACATTTGTGATCAGCCTGAAGCTTATTCATTTCACTTTTGGTGTGAAAAGGGCCTTAATATTTGCCAAAAATAGACAATTTTTGTTGTTATTAAAAAGCAAACAAACAAGCCCAGGTGAGAAAATGTAAAGCAAAAGTAATGTAACATTACTTTCCATAAAAACTAACTAATGCAATTAGTTACTTTTTTAAGGAGTAACACAATTTTTACTTTTAAAAGTAACTTTCCCCAACACTGTTCAAACATGAGTACATGTTTGTCTAGACATGACTCGCACCAGTCAATGACTTCAATACATGCAAGAACCAATGACATGATGTTAAACTTGATTGAATTGAACTCAAGCTCGAAGGAGATTGGAGAGCAACAACCTGCTCCAAATATAAGCTATGCACCCTGAAATGAATCCACCAAAAAACATTCAAATATCTTGCCAACACGTGAATTTTTCCCCTTAAACATCCCTCTAGTTTCTCTTCAGCTTAACCTCAGTATCCGCGAGACACTCCCGCCAAATATTTTGATAACTGTCAGTGAATAACTTGCGCAGTAAATCTGCATCATGGCCAGATTTCAAACTTAGTTTATCTGATTCATCCACACATTCACTCATAGTGCAGCCGGTCAGAGTTTTTCCAAACAAGCACAAAAATGCTTGATGTCTCCAAAATGCATCAAGTCTTCCCGACAACATGGTGGACAGAGTTCAGGCTGAGAGTCTGTGGCGGAAAGAAAACAAGTTGAGTGTTTGAGCTACACTTCTTAGGAAACCTCCTTGAGTCAAAGGTCAAACTATCTCTCAGAGCGTGCGTCTATTTCCATCCCTTTGTACGAGTTCGCTGCATCTTTTGCCTTGTTCCTTTTTGTTGCTCATGTTTATCTTATAATGAAATAATGAAATATTAGGTATTTTAATCTAATTGAAATGCCTCATAGATTTGTATAGATGGGTTTGGCACACAAGACCTGTTTGACACAAAAGAGAAGTGTTTGAAAGGAAATAAGGAGTGTTATACAGTTGGAGTGGATGTGGTGTGTGTCTGCATGCACGTGTATTTGTGTAAGAAAGCTTTCAATCTATCATTTTACTGACAGTTTGATGGTTCTTATCTTTTTTACTCATGATTAAAGATAATAAACGTATATATGTGCTTCCCTTGTGTCTTTTTCCTTATACAGTCTCTCATTCATCTACCTCATCTACACACACACAGGTGTCTGAGAGGGATAATGCATATGTGCAGTCTCTCATTCATACACAGCTGTGCAGATAACTTTTAACCCACACACTACACACATACACATTCAGCATGATGGATCAGTTATCAGAGACATTAGCTATGAAAGTGCAGTTCTCCTCATTTAAAAGAAAAAAAGCAACTTAAATATGAGAGAGGAGGTAAATACGTGGAGATGGTGGACAGGATGAATGCTTAAGCAAGCGAAAAAGAAATTATGACTACAGATCTGGCTTTGATTGAAACTAAATTGGAAAATCCAACTTTTTACAATCATCTTTTCCCATTCATTGCTTTCTAAACATCTTGTTCTCATTGAGAAAGAGTTTCTAAGGGAAGTAGAGAACATGAATCATTTGTTTAGCCTATTTTAGCCACCTAAAACAAAACCTCTGCTAGGGAAGCTCTCTTGTAATGGAGAGAAAATGGCATTGTATCAAAGCCTGTAAAAAGAGAGTGCTGTTTTCCCATCTCCTTAAGGCATTTACACAGGTGCATTAATCCAGCACAAAGATAAAACAAAACAGTTATTCAGACTTAGTCATTTACCATGATACTGCTCATATACTTATGTTTGCATTTGTTCATTGCTTAAAGGGTTAGTTCACCCAAAAATTAAAATTCTGTCATTAATTACTCACCCTCATGTTGTTCTAAACCTGTAAGACCTTCGTTCATCTTCAGAACACACATTAAAATATTTTTGATAATTTCCAATGGTTCAGTGAGGCCTGCATTGACAGCAAGATCATTAACACTTTCATATGCCCAGAAAGCTACTAAAAACATATTTAAAACAGTTCATGTGAGTACAGTGGTTCAACCTTAATAATATAAAGCGACAAGAATACTTTTTGTGCTCAAAAAAAAAAAAAAAATAGTGACTTTATTCAATAATATCTAGTGATGGGCGATTTCAAAACACTGCTTCATGAAGCTCCGAAGCTTTACGAATCTTTTGTTTTGAATCAGTGGTTGGGAGCGTGTATCAAACTGCCAAAGTCACATGAACTATGGAAATTTCAAAACACTTATGACATAACGAAGCCTCATTTACTGAAATCATGTGATTTTGGCGCTCCGAACCACTGATTCGAAAAACAAAAGATTCGTAAAGCTTCAAGAAGCAGTGTTTTGAAATCGCCCATCACTAGATATTGTTGAATAAAGTCGTTATTTTGTTTGTTTGGCGCACAAAAAATATTCTCATCACTTCATAACATTATGGTTGAACCACTGTAGTCACATTAACTGTTTTAAATATGTTTTTAGTAGCTTTCAGGGCATATGAAAGGGAAAGGATCTTGCTGTCAATGGAGGCCTCACTGAGCCATCGGATTTCATCAAAAATATCTTCATTTGTGTTCTGAAGATGAACGAAGGTCTTACGGGTGTAGAACGACATGAGGGTGAATAATTAATGACAGAATTTTCATTTTTGGGTGAACTAACTCTTTAAAGTTGGTACATTGCTTCAAAATCTTATTTTTTTTATAGAATATTGCAATATTTATGATAAAGGATTTATCTGTACCCCTCATCATTTTTTTTTTAATTCACGTGCCCTTGAAATCTTTAATCGAAATAACTTCCCCTCCCTCTCGCAGCGAAATCTCTTCTCTGATGACGTGTATACTGGCGAGAGGACAGGACAACCTGTCACTCACATGACATCACAGCAATAGCAAACCACAACAATCCAATCAATTCCTGATAGACAAAATCAAGTCCCGCCCTACATTTTTCCTTGTTTCACTCGGATATGGATGTAATATGGATATGGATGTAATAATTTTTAAATAATAAAAAAAAATTAGAAATGTGTATATATAAATAAATTCTACACACACATACATACACAAGTGATGTAATACAATGTTGTGATGTCTAAGCAAATGCTTTCAAATACACAGAGAACAAGAAAGAGAAGAGCTAAGGGTTGCTGAACTCATCCAGTCACCCACGCATTGTAACAGGATATGAAACTCAAGAGGAGAAATATAACTCTCATGTGAATGAGTCTGATGATTAATCTCCTGGGGTCAGCCACATATTTGACAGATTTTTATTGGTTATGGTTTTGAGTTTTAATAACATCCTCAGATCTAAGAGGTGAATTGTCATCTGACCGTTACGTTCGTTATGCTCAGGGTCGTTATGGTTACTAATGAGGGCTGCCATGACAATGATGAAGGATTCTTTTCTAAGAATTATTTTCCTAAAACAGCCCAGCCTTTGGCTGACTTCAACAGATAGACTCCACACACACACACACAAATACAAAACACATAAACAAACACACAGAGAGAGTATAAAGGTCATAAACTGGAACAGAGACCAAAAATAATATTTCAGAAATTAACCAAGTATCACCAGCAGCATTCATTATAAATTGGATTCTAAATTGTGTGGATGTATAAAAGAAAATTCCCAAAAGATAAAACTCCAATACACAACCCCCTAAAATCACAACACACTCATCACGTGTGCACTTTACCACAGCAGACAGTGACGTATGTGTCTGAGGTCAAACAGTCATTCACCTTTTTATCTGTACTGTCTTACCTCCTTGGTCACTCACTGAGGGTAATCAGACCACAGATATTTTGGTACTTCCAGTACAAAGAATACAACGTCTTGTACAATCCCTGCCAGAGAACACTTACACTTCATATGCGTGATGACGGTCACTTACTAGCAACTTGAATTATGTCATGACATTCAAACCATCTAACCTATTTATCTTTAATAGTGACTGAAAACAGAGGTTGCACACTGCTGCTCAATTCAGTCATCACTCTTCTTCAGAAAGCTTATTCACAATCTATACACACAAACATTTTTGACACTACATTTAACCCAGGGTGAACATTTGGATAAAGACCAGGGTTAGCACAGGGTAAACACCACTTTTAACCCTGGGTTCCAAACAGGGTTAACAGTGTGAAACAAGGAGGTGCTAGAATGTTACAGCGAGTTATTTAGCAAAAAACAAGCAATCATAAACTGCCTTTGTGCAGACACAGACATTTTCACATTTCCACATCTGCTGTATCAAAGTTATGGACATCATACAATTCCGTTCAAAAGTTTGGGGTTAGAAAGATTTTTTAATATAAAAAAAAGTATCTTATGCTCAAAAAGGCTTTATAATCTCAAAAAGATTATTATAATTTTAAATTTTAAATATATATATATAATGTACATTTTATAATATATTTTAAAAAGTAATTTATTCCTGTAATGTCAAAGCTGAATTTACTGAATCATTACTCCAGTCTTCATTGTCACATGATCCTTCAGAAATCATTCTAATATGTTGATTTGCTGCTCAAGAAACATTTATGATTATTATCAATGTTAAATATTTTAATATTACTACTTAATATTTTCATGGAAACATTTATGTGATACATTTATTTTTCAGATTCTCTGATGAGTAGCATTTATTAAAAAAATATATATTTTGCAAAACAAAGCAAAAGTCACTTTTTTTTTTTACTGTCACTTTTGATCAATTTAATGCATCCTTGCTGAATAAAAGTATTAATTTCTTTTAACAACAACAAAAAAAAATAACAGGTTGTTTACAAATGTACATTGTGAATGTACATTATCAAAACCTGATTACTTGTGATTAACGACTAGAAATTGACAGATATCGCCCTTTTATGACTGATACAAATTACTTTTTGACACAATAACATCTACATGGTCATTAAAGTACTACAATATAAACATAAGCCATAATGAATTTTTTGATAATAATAACACATTTTATTGTTATTTATGCCATTATATTTATGCAAAGATGTTTTGTGATTTAAATAGTTACAAACTAATTATTAAGCTACACATTTAAAATACTATATCATTGGTCAAATTGATTATGGGTTTAATTCTAAAACTGACTAACCTGGAACAAGATAACCCAGGATACAATACATTTACCCAGGGTTAATAATAATCCTGGGTCAACAATTTAGTCCGTGAAAAGCCCAATAGAATGACAACCACATTGAACAGACAAACTTGCCACTGAAAAATTCAGATACTGACAGTTGAATCTACACTCTAAAAAATGCTGGGTTATAAACAACCAAAGTTGGGTTGAAAATAGACACAACCCAGCGGTTGGGTTAAATGTTTGCCCAAACTGCTGGGTAGTTTTATTTTACTCAATTATAAAAAATTTAAAAAAAATGACTGTATTGCTTGCTTAAAATGAAAAGTATGTTGGAAGTTAACATTTATTAATATGTTTAATAAATGAGCATTTATTAATATGTTTAATGAATAACATTAAACAGTAAACATTTATTAAATTGCTTATTAATAAATGTTCACCTTTTGATTTTTATTGTTGCCTCTAGTAGTAATTATGCATCTGATTTTTAATTTCCAACCATTTTGGGTTCATTTTAAAACAGCCACATAGTAATTTTTAAACAATAGTTGGGTTAAATAAAACTGCCCAGTTCGTAACTGGCAAACATTTAGCCCAACTGCTGGGTTTGTCCATTTTTAACCCAACTTGGGTTGTTTTTAACCCAGCATTTTTAGAGTGTAGACAAAATGTGTTTAGCATCTACAGAACCAGAGTGAATAACTAGTGATGTCACTCTCTTTTGGCCAGTGACAGGTCGCTTGAGGTACGGTAATAAAAAACATTTTACACAAACAACCAAAACTGTGCTATGCAAACTCTCTCGAGTTTGGGGAAATCCACACACACAGAACATTAACTAATGCGGTTGTCACTCGCAAAACTTTGCAGTGCATACGTGGCACAAACTGCGCAAGATGTAGTACATTTACAAAACGTGTCCAGCTTTGTTATTTTTTGAGCAGTTGAACTCGGAGGAGAAACACATAAAACACTCCAGCCTGAGTGACAGCAGAGGTCAGGGAGAGCTGTGACATCACTCACAGTTTTAGGGGCCAGACTGACGTCATGGCCTTTCCCCCTCGCTTTTTATCAGTTTATTTATCTCAAGGAGAGGATGAGAGAAAGATAGAGAGGCAGAGAGAAGAAGAGAGAGGTGTTTGTGATGAGAGAGGCTAGTCTTTATAAACACATCTTCTCTGCCTTCCTTGCTCAGTCCAAACACATCCACAGCACCACACCCAAGCACTTCATCTCCATGGAAACCAGCTGACCTCTTCCCCTCCATCCCCACCTGTGCCAGCTCCTCTACCAAGCCTGAACTTCTTGTTAATGGGAATTTAGAAGAAAAGCACAGAGAAGCAGGACAAATACTTGTGGTGACAGGTGAGGCGTCGTTAAAAAAATTGTGAATGTTCAGTGGCTCTGTTTTACAAAACAGCCTATGAAATATTTCATAATTATTCAGTGTTAAAACACTTCTATCCAAGTTTAATATGGCTAGACAACTATAAGTAAGCAATTTTTAGTCTGATATCCCGAAAAGTGTAAACACTGTGGTGCAATAAAAACCATTGCTCTGTTTGTTTGAACATACCAACCAGACTAACAACAGCAAAACTGGCTCAACCAATAGCGTGAGTTTGGGGCAGTACCATCTGTTTGGACAACCAATGGCAGAAACCTGTTTCAAATCATTAATTTGCCAATTCTAGTTGGTGAAAAACTGACAAATTCTTAATCAGAGCAAATGTATCTTATGTATTTATTTTATTTAAAAAAAAAAAAAAACTTTTTTGTAAACATATTTTGGGATTAAATTAAGAAGCTGATTTCTATGCAAATGACTGAACTACATTTAAACGAACACAGCATTTTATTGTGAACTTACAAGTTAGCGGTATGTTGATGGTCGTGTCTGATTTAGCTGGTAAGAATGGATGATGTAAACACATGGAAGTTCCCAGATCTGTGTTTACGGCTGAGACGGAGTCTGTTCTCACACACACACACACACACACACACACACACACAGACCCTATGTCTGCTCTTTTTATGGTTGAAACACCAGACACTCTTGTGTGCATAAATCTACTGACTTTAAATCACTGACAAAATAAACCAGTGCATAGAGCAGGTGTGTGTGTCTTTCTCTTTCTTTTTTATCTCACTTTGTCCTGCTCAGATGGTTCTCTTTTCTGCATTGCCAGATGTGATAAAGATGCAGAAATCTGAGAAGTCTCGCTTTCTATGAATTTACGGCATAATTGTTCACAAAGCTGGGAAGTTTTTCAATAAATTGCTTCTTTATTTACAAGCTATCAGGAAACGTCACATTTTGGCTGACTTATACTGTATATATTTGCACAAAATCATAAAGTAAAATGTAGTAGGAAATATGAAATAAAAATGAAAAGAAAAATTTGTTGTTGTAATGTTGAGGTTTATCACAAATTTCCTTTTACATGTTTGCCTGTCAAAAAAGAATTAATTTTACATTTGCTTAGAAAAATTACATTTCAAAGGATTTCTAATTCAGTTTGGGGGAAAACATAGCCTATATATAATAAATAAATAAATAAATAAACAAATAAAACTTCCCCAAAGCAGTGTTGGGGAAATTACTTTGAAAAGTAATGCATTACAATACTTTTTCATTACTTGTTACTCACCTGGGCTGGGCTTGTTATTTTTTAATAATAAAAAAGTTCTATTTTTGGGCAAATGTAAAGGCTCTTTCACACCAAAATTAAAATAATAACGCAGAAGGAAATGCTAATTCACGCCTGTATACAGTAGGGTGCAGCCTATGGTCGCAGCTCAAACAAACCTTTCAGCTGTGCTGTCAGTGTTGCCAAGTCCGCGGTTTTCACGGGGAATTGGGCAACTTTAACACTGTTGCCGCAGGTGGTTTTTCATGTCAGTGGGTTGAAACGAGCCCAAATAACATGATATTTATCCCCCGGAATGCAATTTTTTACCAGGGGGCCCCCTGAAACGCGAGTTTTGGGCTACTTTTGAGTAGCAATTGGGCGGGTTTTGTTGTGAAAACCTGGCAACTCTGTGTGCTGCCATTCTGGATTGCAGAAGAATACAGGAGAAGAAAGTTTACACACTTCACCAATAAAAACAAAAAAATCTAAAGACATTTTTGCTTATGGTTTAAATGAATCATCGAAGGTCAGCAGCAATTGGTCAATAAAGTGAGATTAAATCCATAAAAATATTTGTTTAATTATTGGAGGTTTGCGTAGTATTCTGATTTTGCATTTCACTGATTTTATTCATTTTGAGGAATAATTAATCTTTTTTTGTGCAAGTGAGATGATTAAATGCTTGCTCACATTTGATCTAGAACTACATTAACCATCATGTTTACACACAACATCTCTGCACTTACTCCTGATTTCTCTCAACATGGGGACAGGAGAGCTGTCAGTCAATAAATGTGAAAACAAAGTAACTTGCATTACTTATTTGAAAAAGTAACTCGGATATTTTGTTGTAAATTTAAAAGTAATGCGTTACTTTACTAGTTCATTAAAAAAAGTAATCTGATTACATAACTCTAGTTACTTGTAATGCGTTACCCCCAACACTGCCCAAAAGTACAGTCACTGCACAATAAATATCTGATTAGCATCATTTTAACTTCACGTTACTGGATGACCTTCACCCACTTGATCTAAAGATGTGAAACTGCTCTTCGTCTATTCCTGTTATGGTGGCCTAAGGAAGACCTGATTACTGGAAGTGGTTCTATGTGCTTTACTTCATTTATTTACCTGAAAGCCTTTGAGATAAAGCTGTAAAAACAAGGCCAAAAGCAATTTCATCTGTAAAGAACAGAATATCTGAGATGGCTGCTTCCCAACGTGTATCATCATTACCCAGAATGCATTACTGTAGCTCAACAATCCCAGTGTTTGGTTCCTGTGATTTCTGCCCAATGTAAACATGGAGTGGAGGTCATGCTCCAGCCCCTCCTTGTTTACAAATCACCCTCATTACCTCAGCAACACATCCAACCGCACAAACAATGTTTAATATGACATGACGTTTCAGCGTCTCTGTCTTCAAACTAGACAAAGAGTCGCCCAGATGCATTTGATTTTACATTTACAAGGGTTCTAAAGGGTTCCAGAACTCACATCCTCCTGCAAGCGTACGCCGTCCAGTGCCCCTCATCTAACCCCAAACACTTTCCAACCAAACCGACCCTTTCTTAACCTCCGACCCCAGTTCTGAGCAATCTTGAACGTCCTCTTTACTAGCACAATATGCAAATGGCGCATCATGCTGGTATTAAGCCTTGTTTATGCTGTTTGGCAGGGGAGATAACAATGATAGCATTTCCTTTTTCTGACCTCCAGAGCAGTAAACAAGAATGATGGTTCTGGAATCGACTGGAGTAAAAGCCATGGTTGTTTTTTTTTTCCCATCCAAAAGATGAGCGGATAGGAGAACAGAAGATTCGAGAGGATCTTGGTGGTCGAGGCCGGGTAGGGCTCATGGAGGAGCAAGGGAGTGATGGAGAATGTGTTTACTCTGCCTGTTCTGTCTGTTTATGTATCTTCTATCTTAATGAACAGTGCATTATTTCTCTCAGGAAGAGAATTTCAATGATGCTAAGGTCTATTTTATAGTCTATAAACATACTTAAGTCTCTGAAGTTGCAGTGCGGCAGGGGGCAGACATCGCTTGTGGTCTGACACTGCTGTAACCTGCTTTAAATCTCAGGCTTTATAGTAAACAGCTCTGGACATCTCTACAGGGCTTTCCACACACAATTTATTTTATTTACTTCAGTATATTTCTGCCAGAGAGGCCCTTGAGATTTCACAAAGCCTATCTGGTAACCAAGGAGGAACCAAACAACAGCACTGAATCACTCTGAAGCTATTGTGCTGTTTTGCTTGGGAAAAATCCAGTTTGGACTTAGAGTCAAGGGTCTTGGAGTTCAAGCGAGCCCAAATTAGTAAAATCAGAATGGCTTGGTAAACACGTTGGAATGAAAAAATAGCAACAGATGAAAGTAAAATCGCATTTCTTACAGGGACCTTACTGATGGTGTCATATCATATAAATTAGGAATATTTATCTGAGGTTGGTTTAGCATGTAATCTAGGTGCCATGAGTTCATTCATTAAAAGCACTGATGATCCATTTAGACAGCTGAAAACCCTCAGTTATATCCTTTTCTTCATGCCAGAGTGGCTACTTCAATTCTCCGGTCACCTTTCCAGAAACCGCAAAAACACGCTAACAATGCATTCTGTCCAGATGTGTCCACTTCGGACAAAAGCTGCTGACCCCCTTAAACCTGGACCTGAGACAGGACAAAATAAACACAGCCGTGGAAAGCTGTGAATAATATCTCAGAAAAAAGGGTGTTGGACAGACACAATGCAATGCTGGACTATTCTTTCTGGCTCATGGACAGATGTCCAATGTACAATTGTCACTAAGTATAGAGAAGACAGTAAGAGAGGGAAAGTGTTTATGTATCAAGTAATTATTTTGGATTAATTGCTTCAACACGTTCAAAGGAATTCACATATGCTGGGGTGCAAACTCCTGCTTCTTTCATTTGTTTCTCCATGTCTATCACTCAATATGGTTCAACAACATTCAGATTCAAAAATGTGTCAAACCATATTTTATATGTCATCCATATATTAAATGCAGCAGCTATTTTTTTAGAGTTATTATCAAAACAGCGTGATGGAGTTGACAAAGTTTGTGACCAAGAAAATAAACTCAGAAATTTAAAATTATTAAAAAACTATAAAACTTACCTGTTTCTTTGTGGTGGTCGTACTGAACTCATAGCAGGTGAAATGGAAAGAGGACCTTTAGAGTGAAGGCTGACTTTGATATTGCCTGATAGAAAAGAAAAATGTATATTTGGACAAAATATGCTGACAAAACATAAAAGCTTATTTAAAAGCTTATTAAAAATCTCTTTGTTTTGTCCTATGTCTCATGATTAAAGGGACAATTCACCCAAAAAATGAGCATTCTGTCATCATTTACTCACCCTCAGGTTGTTCCAAACCTGTATGATTTTCTTTCTTCTGCTGAACACAAATGAAGATATTTTGAAGAATGTCGGTAACCAAAAAGTTGAAAAAAAAAAAAAAAAAAAGCCCCTTTGACTTCCATAATATTTTTTTTGGAGCCCATCAACTGTTTGGTTACCCACATTCTTCAAAATATCTTCGTTTGTGTTCAGCAGAAGAAAGAAACTCATACAGGTTTGGAACAACTTGAGGGTGAGTAAATGATGACAGAATTTTCATTTTTGGGTGAACTAACCCTTTAAGAGTGGGGCATTTTTTACTTCATTTATTCAATTCAATATCATGATCAAGTTTTAAAATATTTAAACTCTACACAAATTAGGCACAAATTAATGTTTATCTTTATAAACAGTCTGTGAGTTATGAAGGACAAATGTTATACACACTTTGTTATTAAAATTATGTCACTGTCCTCCTCCCATCCGCTTGGAGGCGCTGTAGTGTGTTTGAATCGACAGTTTCTCATCTCGCGCAGGAACTAAGGCATCCTTGACAACGATCGCCGGTTGACTGTTGTTTGTGTGTTGACGCTTTTGTTTACTTTTTGTGCTTTCTTGGCCTTTCATTTTATCCATATAGTGTTTTAAACATTCAAATAATCGTTTTAAAAACATTTTACCACATTATAGCAAAAAATTCTCTAGGACGCACCATTTGCCGCCCCATATCACTCAAGTAAGTGAAAGTTTTATTAGCCTAACGTGTTTGCCATTCATTTAGTAGTTAACTAAAACTCTATGTTGTTAAACCTAATTTATGATCGCTTTTGCGTGGATATTGACCTATAACGTTTTATCTCTTAACAGCGCTACTCTGTTATTTACTCTTTGAGCTGAAACAGCTAGCACGCACGTTTAATGTTATTATGTCATACTAATGAATTGCATGTGTTGCTTTATATAAATGTTTATTGAATGACTAAATGCTGTGCTGAGGAAAAATATGACCATGAAATGTAGCTGGATTTGATAGAAGTTGCTGCAGAAATATACTAAGGTAGTACAACGTCCTGCAAGCCTATTGCTTTGTTATTTGATCTGTTCAAACTCCGTGCCAGTGCTTTGTGGGCACCTTAATTTTAAAAAGAGAGTGGAAGGTGTAAACTAATGGCTGGTGGCATTGTTAAAGTAGGCATGCCCCCCACCCACTTTAGTGCATATATTAACAGATGTTTTTATCCAAAGTGACTTACAGTGTATTTATTACAGGGATCATTCCCCATGGAAAAGCTGTGGTTAAGTGCCTTTGTTTTGGGGACAATGGTCTTAGTTAATGAATCACCACCTATTGTGGGATTTAAACCTAGAAACCTTTGGTTATTGCCATCTAAGACGTGTAACCTCATAAGTTGAATTTAGCTAAATTGATACATGTAATGTAAATCCACCCAGTACTTAAAAAAACATGTTTATGTGTTTTTCAGGTTGTGTTTTGTAACGTGACATGCATCTGTAAAGGGGTTGTCAAGCTTAAAACATCTACAGCGGCTCCATGGAACCCAGTAACGATGTGGCGCTTGATATCATCGTTTCCAATGTCGTATCTGTCTTCAGAACCAGGTGCCATCTAAACCTGCGTACCATCGGCCTAGAGGGGACTAATGTCATCTACAAGCCTGAAGTGGGAGTAAGTCTAGACAGATGTTTTAGATTATAAACATTATTTTGGAACTGCATTAACTAATTTTTTTTCAGCAAATAGTTAGTTACCTTCTTACCAACATTTGAGTCGTGTCTAAATGCATGACTTGTTTGTTTTGTCAAATGTTCCCATAAATTAAAGACAAAATGTTTGTTTGATAATTTTTCTTACAATAGGTAATAGAGATGAATAATGCGGTTAAAGTTACAATTTGTGTAAAAATTAAATAACAGAATGAGATGATTTCCTTCCTGCCATGCTGTAAAAAAGAGTCCAAATTGTTTGTTTTTTCTACTGCTGCCCCTGACTAAAGATTTTTCGAGTCGACTAGTAGTTGTTCATTTAAGCCATTAGTTGACTAATCGCATGTTTATATTAAAGGGGGGGTATCACACACAGTTTCTGTCAATCTCATGTTAATCTTGAGTACCTATAGCGTAGTAGTGCATCCTTCATATCTTCAAAAAGTCTTTAGTTTAATCATATTTATAAAAGATACATATGCTGTACAGAGTATTTCCAAAACAGCCGAGCGCCTTCCGGGAGAAGTGCCCGTACGAGGAAATCCGCCCCCGTTTACGTAACTCAGGCCGATACTCGAAAAAAAAAAGTCAGAATCCTGTGAGGTTTTGGAAGATAATTTTTGGAACAGAAATACTCTGTCATACGTCAAACTCATGTTTTGAAACTTTGGCCATGTTTAGCATGAGAATCCAACTCTTTAACAGTGTAAATAAGTCACTATACATGAAATGGCATTATACCCCCCTTTAATTTAATTACTTAATTTTACTTACTTAAATATACAGGTTGGCGGAATAAAGCACACGCACAAAGCTTGCAGCAAAGCACTGGCAAAAGTCAGTGACGGCTGCAAAGATTGACGATACTGACTCGTCATCTCCGCAGTAACGCGCCTACAGAGAGAAATGCACCTTTCATATGGATTACATAATCAGAGAGTATTTGATTTTGATTTGAATTGGTTCATTTAAATGTTTCAAGCTTTCTGTAGATATTTCTCATGTCTGTGAGGCAAGTAGTCTATACGCCAAGTTTCAGTTTATTTATGTGATGTGCTGCTGTTCAGGAAGAACGAGACGGCAGAAAGCGCATCCTGTTTGTTTTCTTTATTTTACAAAAGCACAACGTTTTGTTGTTATTGTGAGTTTACACAAATAAAAGTAGGCTTTTTACATTTCAGAATGACGTATTACTGTTATCTGTATGACAAAATTGACAGAGTCTTTTAAGTCTGAAAAATGCAAGTGATTGTGCCGGCGCCTCCATGTAAAGCATGCTGTACTTTAGCTGCCACACTCCGTACGTACACTTGGATATATAATAGCATACATTTATCTTGGTTAACATTAAAGCGGGCAGCCATGTAAAGTTGCTACTACTGACATGTTTCAAATGATAAGCCATATTTGAGGTTGATGGATGATAGGTGAACGTTTGGATTTCCTGCCCGACATACTATAATTACCACAAGGACCCGCCGTTAATGATCGTTCCCTCACAGACTGTTTGACTTAACCACTTCCTGTGGATTTTTTTTTTTCTGCGACTAACCGACTAATAAAATCTTAGTCAACTAAGCCTCTTCTAGTCAACTAACGTTTAGTTGACTATTAGGGGGCAGTCCTAGTTTTTTCTTTGAAGACTAGCAACTTTTCTTGCTGTCTGTTCTGTTGCATAATAGTGTCTAGACTAGTAGGTTTACATAACTACAAAAACATGTATTTTGTTCCTCTAAAGTAACAATAGGACACTAGCATGTACACAATTCATGGAAAGTGCCATCAGCATTGTTTTTACCCTTTGCCTGAGATCGTATCAGCAGTATTAATCAGTATATGGCCAATAATTAACGCGTGTTGTTGCTTATATTCTATGAATGTTTTTCCAGAAAGTCCTGATGAAGCTGCGAAAACCACGTATCACTGCCTCTATATGGTCATCAGGGAAAATTATTTGCACTGGAGCAACAAGGTCTCACTAAAATCTCCTTTTTAAATTCTCAGAATTGCTTGAAGAGTTGTTTGTGCTATGTGTTTGATAATATATACTAAGATACTATGTGTTTGGTTAATTGGTAAATTTCTTGCATGCTTTTTTTTTGTGTAGTGAGGAGGAAGCCAAACTGGGTGCTCGTCGGTTGGCCCGCTGTCTGCAGAAGATTGGATTCAAGGTGTCTAAATGGATTAATAGCTACTTGATGATTAATACTGCTTTGTAGGTCTTCTGAATGTTGAATAAAGGGTATTTTCTCATCTGCAGGTGAGATTCTCGGACTTTAAGGTTGTCAATGTGCTGGCTGTGTGCTCCATGCCTTTTCAAATCCGTCTCATTGAATTCACTAAGAATAATCGGCCCATTGCCAGGTAAGACCTCCCAGGGTGTTCTCCAACTACACATACAATTTATCATAATACCCATGTTTTTAAATAGTAGGTGCACTTGTGTTGTGGATGGTCAGTATTATTGAAAGCAGTTAAGAGACAACAGACTGGCTTTGTGCTTATGCCTGTTGATAATGCCTGAACAATGACACTATTTTCTTTTAGAGCTGCTGTACAGCAGCAATGAACTCTGTTTGCATCATTGAATCATTTTCCTGTTAACAGTGTAAAGCTGCTTTGAAACAATCTGTATTGTATAAAGCACTGTATAAATAAAGGTGATTTGACTTGACTGTTAACATCCGTTTTGGGCCAAACTGACAAGTGGTCAGTGCAAAATACAGGTTTAAACAGTATACTGAACCACACTGAGTAAGAGACAAATGTAGTGATGAAATTGGAGACCTTCCTCTCTATAAAATTCAGTCACAAATGGTCACAGGAGGCACATTTGAGATGCCTGTTAATACCAGCTGTGAACATTAATGTGCCTCCTCTGACCACTTGTGATCAGATTGGGAGAGATGTATGTTAACACCAGCTCCAAAGGAACCTCAAGTGCCTAAAAAAGGGAACAGTGCTCTCTAGTGGTGAAATGGTGTATGCTGCATTGAACAGTCTTGTGCTAAGGAACATGTTCTCCTGCAGCTGGATTGTAGGGGTCTCATCACTGTGTTTGTGTCTGTGTGTATTTTTAGCTATGAACCCGAGATCCATCCTGCTGCGTCATACAGAATCAAAAACCTCAGGAGTACAGTGCAGGTGTTTTCCACAGGCAATATCACTGTTACAGGTAAATAGCTCACACATCTTTCGCTCAGTATAATTTTATCTACCATAATCAGGGTTTTGTCTGGAATGTACTGAAAAAAAATCTAGACAGTTGAAGAACCTTTTAATAAAATGCCACCCCCCTGTATTTAAAGGATTAGTTCACTTCAAAGTTAAAATTTCCTGATAATTTACTCACCCCCATGTCATCCAAGATGTTTGTCTGTCTTCAGTCTATAAGAAATTAAGGTTTTGAGGAAAACATTCCTGTTTTTTTCTCCATACAGTGGACTTCACTGGGGTACAACAGTTTGAAGGTCCAAATTGCAGTTTTAGTGCAGCTTCAAAGGGCTCTACATGATCCCAGACGAGGAATAAGTGTCTTACCTAGTAAAACGATCATTTTCTAAAAAAATAAAAAATTATATACTTTATTAATCACAAATGCTTGTCTTGCACTGCTTTGCGCCTCGCATTACGTAATCATGTTGGAAAAGTCACGCATGACGTAGGCGGAATAATCGATCCAGTGTCTACAAAGGTGAACGTGCAAAGACTAAGTCAAACGGCCTTTACAAAACAAGGCCCTTTAAAACGATGTCGGAAGATTTTGATGTTGGGGGAGAAAATGAGATTGAGTTTTTCGCCCTACCGTGGTACTTCCGCGTGACCTTTCCAACGTGATTACGTAATGTGTGGCGTATCGCAGAGCAGTGCAAGACAAGCATTTGTGGTTAAAGTATATAATTTTTTTATTTATTTTTTTATAGAAAATGGCCGTTTCGCTAGATAACACCCTTATTTCTCGGCTGGGATCATGTAGAGCCCTTTGAAGCTGCACTGAAACTCTAATTTGGACCTTCAAACCATTGATCCCCGCTGAAGTACACTATATAGAGAAAAATCCTGGAATGTTTTCCTCAAAAACTTTAATTTCTTTTCCACTGAAGAAAGAAAGACATGAACATCTTGGATGACATGGGGGTGAGTCAGTTTTCAGGAAAATGTAATTCTGAAGTGAACTAATCCTTTAATGAATTCCTATGAAAAACACCAGTAGATGTGATGTGAGGAGCACCTTTTCAGTGCATGCCTCTATAGAGCTCATACAGATTACTGAATTAGTCACATACTTTAAAGAATTATTCCTAGATTATTTAGCCACATTATATTAAAGGCAACCCGCAGGACTCATGCTGTACAGACCATGAAGAATGAGCAAATATAATGCTGTGAGCTACAGTGAGGCTCTGGAGTCTGAGTAAACGTTTTTATTCACTAGACTAAATGTTGTTGCGCAGAAGTTATCATTAAAATTATATTTATATTTTCAGCTGCGTGTTATCATATTTTTATTGTAGGATTTTGTACTTAAAAATAATATATATCATATATATATAGTTGAAATTTTAAAAATCACTACTTCATAGGAATGAAAGAAACTTGATTACTTTTATGGCAGTCGCTATGTGACCACAAAAAAATCGTGGATTTGAATTGAAAAAGCTAAATGTTTTCAGTTTGAATTTAAATGATGTCTTTCTCTGTTTAGGTTTGACTAGTAAAATGAATGCAAAAACTGACACTTCAAACTACGGAAGCCCTAAACGGCCATGGATTATTATTCTTTTTTTCTATCTTGTTTTCTCTTCATCACGACTTAATTTTTATCATCTTGATATAAAAGTTCTTTTTACAATGATTGATTATGAAACACGGCACCCGGATTCTACTGTTGATATAGTAACGAACACAACTTTCACGTGCATCAGATCGACGGATAAATCATGCGTTCTTATATCTTGTGGATATTTCAGCAAAATGTTTACTTCACTTAATAATAAAGTTTATAAATAACTACATATAAGCTAATCAATCACTGTTCAATAAATGTACGCTAAACATTTTATTTGTGTAATTAACATGTTTAATAATCAACAGAGCATTCAACAACTCAAGCGCAGATGGAGTGCCTTCAGAAAGATGTTTCTATAATTCTACAAACTTTTAAAGATGCTTGGATTAAACCCACTTTATTTTTCTCATTCGCTTGAAATAAAATTATATTACATAATGTTTGTTATTTTTATTCGTCATGTAGGATAGGCTGTGATGTCTTGTGCATTAAACTGTCTTCCTCCTCCTAGCTCTTCCGTTAAAAAGAGGTGCAGTACTCCAGATTTCCAAAAAACAACACTTTAATCCAGTTGATATAGGCTAAAACAATCTTGGGATGCTCTTTGAGAAGAGTGTTTATGTGTATGTGTGTGGTTTCCTACAAAGAAATGTAGAAAATACAAGGTTAGGGTTAGAGGTTACACACTCTCACTGAATTAAATGACATAGGCTATAAATCATATTTCTTATCAATATACAGTATCTCACAGAAGTGAGCACACCCCTCACATTGTTGTAAATATTTTATTATATCTTTTCATGTGACAACACTGAAGAAATGACACTTTGCTACAATGTAAAGTAGCGAGTGTACAGCTTGTATAACAGTGTAAATTTGCTGTCCCCTCAAAATAACTCAACACACAGCCATTAATGTCTAAACCGCTGGCCACAAAAGTGAGTACACCCCTAAGAGAAAATGTCCAAATTGGGCCCAAAGTGTCAATATTTTGTGTGGCCACCATTCTTTTCCAGCACTGCCTTAACCCTCTTGGGCATGGAGTTCACCAGAGCTTCACAGGTTGCCACTGGAGTCCTCTTCCACTCCTCCATGACGACATCACGGAGTTAGTGGATGTTAGAGACCTTGCGCTCCTCCACCTTCAGCTTGAGGATACCCCACAGATGCTCAGTAGGGTTTAGGTCTGGAGACATGCTTGGCCAGTCCATCACCTTTACCCTCAGCTTCTTTAGCAAGGCAGTGGTCGTCTTGGGGGTGTGTTTGGGGTCGTTATCATGTTGGAATACTGCCCTGTGGCCCAGTCTCTGAAGGGAGAGGATCATGCTATGTTGGCATTCATGGTTCCCTCAATGAACTGTAGCTCCCCAGTGCCGGCAGCACTCATGCAGCCCCAGACCATGACACTCCCACCACCATGCTTGACTATAGGCAAGACACACTTGTCTTTGTACTCCTAACCATCTGAACCAAATAAGTTTATCTTGGTCTCATCAGACCACAGGACTTGGTTCCAGTAATCCATGTCCTTAGTCTGCTTGTCTTCAGCAAACTGTTTGCGGGCTTTCTTGTGCATCATCTTTAGAAGAGGCTTCCTTCTGGGATGATAGCCATGCAGACCAATTTGATGCAGTGTGCGGCGTATGGTCTGAGCACTGACAGGCTGACCCCCCCCACTCCTTCAACCTCTGCAGCAATGCTGGCAGCATTTATACGTCTATTTCCCAAACACAACCTCTGGATATGACGCTGAGCACGTGCACTCAACTTCTTTGGTCGACCATGGTGAAGCCTGTTCTGAGTGGAGCCTATCCTGTTAAACCGCTGTATGGTCTTGGCCACCATGCTGCAGCTCAGTTTCAGGGTCGTGGCAATCTTTATGTAGAGCAACAATTCTTTTTTTCAGACAAAAATGTGAGGGGTGTACTTACTTCTGTGAGATACTGTACATTGAGTGACATAATGAGGTAAACGAACACTAAAAATGTGATGATTAAAATGGCGTCTTAAAGATACACAATAAGGTGTAAACAGAATACTATACAGTGACATCAAAATTAGTTTTAATAAGGAATAAGTTTAGTATCACATCAAACTATTTCAGATAGTGAAACTGTGAGTCATGCATCTAGCAGCCAGAATGTAACGATAGATACACAGATACACTTTCAAGCAAAATAATCATATTCAAGCATTTAACAGTTAAGTTAATTACTTAACGCACACAATACTGCACAAAATAAAGTGATCACGAAGACTCTCTTTGTACGAAACTCGTACAATCTGGGCCGATATGAACTAATACAGTAAAATGGATATTTACCGTACCCCATCAGTTATATTTGGTAATATACTGCCACCTGTTGGCATATTTGTGTAATAAAGATTAAGTCGTGATCACGAGAAAACAGCTTTTGTTATCTCGAGATCACAAGAAAACAAGATAGAAAAAATAATAATAATCCATGGCCGTTTAGGGCTTCCATATCAAACCAACATTTCAAAAAAAATAAAAATAAAAAAATTTTCTCAAAAAAATTTAGAAAGTCTAAGTATATATCTAAATCCACGACTTAATAAAAATAAGTATTTATGTCTAAAAATAACTAGAGAATTTATAAGCCTTTTATATAGAGCTATATAGCAATCTAGTGGTTAAACCATGGCATTACAGATGTTTTTCTTTTTTTACTCCCACCAGATGGCACTAATCTGTCTTCAAAAGGCCAAAAGGCATAGTCTCTATTTCAACATGAAATACTGCTTCAATTGAAAAGTAATAAAAAACAATTTCAATGGGGAAAAATGATCATAATTATTGCATAAATATTAGTAACATGAAATTCTCTCAAAACACAAAAGAAAAAAGAAAAATATTGAACATTGATTTTACTTAAATAAAAAAAGTTAGATTTCAGGTGTTCGGTCACTTGACCGTGAACAACACAAGTGTGACCCCCAAATGAACATTACCAGAGGTTAATTTCTTTATAAAAACATTTACACAGTTTAGACTTGAATAATGAATGTGACCCACTGCTTTTTAGTACCTGCTTTCTTGTGTTTAGCATAAAAGCTGAACTAACATTCATTTTTCCCCCCTCTCTCTAGGACCAAATGTTCAGAGTGTGGCATCTGCTGTGGAGCAGATTTATCCTCTGCTGTTTGAGTGTCGGAAAACACTGTCATAAACCACACACTCACATGCGTAGGCAGCGGTTTGAAATTAAAAGCACCTTATCATTGAATGTTCTAAGGCTTGTAACTGTTGTACTGTATGTGTCTCCAAGGCAGCTTTTGCCATTTCACGTCCAAGCGGGTCTAGGTCGTGTGTTTTCAGAGTCATGCCTTTGAACATTGACTTTGGTGTTCGGACCCCATGACAATTACAGACGACCTCTTAAAAGCTCAGAAGAGGACCATTAGTGCATTGACATTGTGTTGCTGGCATTGTGTAGTTTATAAACACTTGAATTAACTGTATTATAATGCATGGACACCAAAGTAAAAACTGGCAAGCAGTGATATTTAAAGATTGCATTTTACTGAAACTTCTTGGAAATTTTAGTTGATTCTAGTGATGTCTTCGCGGCTCATTTAATGATACTATAAGTCAGAAGCAAGAGGTTAAAGGGCAAACACTTCACATTTAAACAGCAGGTGATGCATATCTGTTGTATGCTGTGGACAAGAACACTCTGGATTGTTAAGGAGTCTTTGGTCCATATGTTTATGTAATATGTGAAAATTTTTGTATTTTATAATAAACAAAATAAAAAATAACCCCTATATTAAGTCATAATTGTCACAAATTTTTGTGTGTCTGTCATTTTAAGAGGAATATCCCAGCATTACTCATATTTAGGCTCCTTACTTAATTGTTTTTGTAACTCAATGTTAATTTGATTATGGTCATATGTTTAAATCCATTCTGCAGATTTTCCTCACAATTAAGTACTTTAGGCCTGTCCATATTTTGACATGGACGATTTCATTGAAAGGAGTCGAAAGTCACAAAAGGCCATATGAAACGCGGTTATTAAAAAAAAAATATATATATATATATATATTTTTTTTTTGTGATTTCTAAAGCCTAAATGTCAAATGTATTTTCATTTGTAATTTCAAAAATACATGTTTTTTGACGCTCGTTTCTGTCGTGACGCGCCCCAGTTAAAACCGCCATTTTGTCCTATTTACTACTAGTCAGTAGATGGTACAAAAATACATGAATAGACATAAACATGAGAGGGTATGATAAAAGATGAAGTACAACTTACTGAAACATATCATCCCTCATATAGTTGCCCAACAATTGTTTTGACCGGGGAAACGCGTCAATAAAACGATGTGTAAACAACACGACAGTCCTCAAGGTACCTCAAGAAAGTCATGCAATTTACATAATAGTCTCAGCCTCAGACGTCACGCCAACGGACCGCTGGCTGAACTTCTGCCATCAGACTACAATTTACATAACTCATTAGCTATCTTAAAACAACAAAAAAAAAAAACAGAAAACCATATCGCTACTACAATCGGAATTATATTTATTTTTTATTTAATGTTATAAAATGGTTAATTCATGTTCTAGATTCTGATTGGTCAATAGCTGTGTTTTATTCACGATAAAACACTATGACCGCTTCACCCAACGGTTCTGCGTATCACTACACAACACCCTCCGCTTCGTGCCCATAGACTGTAAAAACATGGTCGTGCCTAACAACACCCTTCAGCCGTGACTTATTCACAATACAGCACAGCCTCTCTAACCATATTGCTTACATTTATCATTAGAAAATGTGTTTTAATAAATCTAATTCTTTCAAAAATGTATTTACTGCATATGTATTAGCCTAATGCATAAATGATGGAGCAGGACACTGACAATTGTCTTTACTAACATAACATATTTTTAATGAACAAAATTCCATTTTGTAATATATGTCAATTTGCAGCTGTACAATCTGATAGCCTGAAGGCATCTCATATCAGAGACACCAAGTGTTGTCTATAGTAGTGCTCAGCACACAAATACTGATATGTGGCCGTGCCACAGAACTTGGCTTTGACTTGCTATGGCATGATTATGGTCAAGATTGCACATGTACAATTTCCGAAACATTTCATAACAGTGAGTTGTAAAAGTTCCAATTCCAAAGCTACTTAAAACGCATTTTTAAAACCTAATACAAATAAACCAGACTGACATATTAAATTCGTCTCAACTGACCCATCATGCCATGAGAAGGTTTATTAAGCAAAATTGTTTTTACCATGGCAACATTAATTAGTCATAACTCTTCTACTCAGTAGATCAGTGTAGTCACAGATTTGGATGTCCTGTAAGTTGTCCGACAGCACTAAGAACAATCTGTTGCAAATATCCTTGTGCTCTTTTACTGTTCATCTAGATAAAAAGTCAAATGGTTGCAAGAGCTTTTTCTTCCAGTGAGGGTTGTGCTGTAGCCTTGTGTTTTCTTCTATGACACAGCAGTGTGCTGCTCAGGTGATTCCTGCAAAACAGGACACATGTCTGATCATTACGTGATGCACTTTAGAACATAAACTCCCTGATGTCTGCAGAGTAGGGCAAGTGCCAAGCATTGTAAAAACAATGTTTTGCTTCACATCATTCTTTCATTCTTTTTTTTCTTAGTAGGAAAAATAAATACTATGGTAGTCAATGGGGTGCGAGATCTGTTTGATAACTGACATTCTTCCAAATATCTTCTTTTGTGTTCAGCAGAACAAAGAAATTCATACAGGTTTGAAACTACTTGAGGGTGAGTAAATGATGACAGAATTATCCCTTTAACATAAGATGCATTTGTTTGTATAGGTGTGAGTGTGTGTACTCACTTCATGGCAAGTTCCTTAGAGATCTGTTCCAGTGATCGCCCTTTCGTCTCTGGCACGAATACAATCACAAACACCACCAACACAAAGCTCATAGCAGCATAGGAGAAGATTACGGTGGGCAGGCCGATCCTCTCTACAACCACAAAACATTACAGTAAATCACCTCTGAAAAACGATTATGATGTAACCTTTGTTCTCTGAGTGAAGAGACTATCTCTCCATTACATATTCCATATGTATGGGAATTTGATTCTCCATATCTGGTGACGTGGATAGTCTTTAAGACAATCCGGCTGTGCTGGTCACGCCCTAATTAGCGCCCTATAAAACACTCATAGTGGCGTGCATACATTGCTACATCCTTTGATCGGAACATCTCAGAGCGGCCTCAAGGTGGAGAGATAGTCTCTTCACTCAGAGAACAAAGGTTACATCGTAACCGAACATTCTCTATCGTATCGAGACTATCTCTCCATTACATATTACATATGTATGGGAAACTCTGTAAGACACCCCGCGACGGGACAGTGCAGCGACCAATGAACTATTTACAATATTTACATATTTACAAACTTGAGCCAGGTGCCAAACACTACCAAAGTCTCACCTCCCCTGAATTATTCAGGAATGGAGGGCAGGGGCCTTACTCCTCTAACCTTGCTAATGCACGAATGACTATTCATCTGGACCTGAAGACCAGTTTAGATGGCATGTTCCTTTCTAGTTGCTTCCAGCACCAACTCCCCTCTAATTGCCTTAGTCCGCTGTAAATATATTGACAGCGTCCTCACTGGGCAAATTGGTGACTTTCGTCTTTCCATTTCCTTGTGTTCTTGTGGAAGAGTGTGTGAAGTTTGACGGACTGGTTTAGATGTAGATCCGACAGCACTTTAGGCAGAAATTCTGGGTTGGGTCACAATATAACTTCTGCACTCTCTGGCATAAATCTACATCAGCTTTCGTGCACTGATAGCGCAAGGAGTTCCCCAATCCTTTTGGCAGAGGTTATCGCCAGGAGGAAGGCAGTCTTTAAGGACAGCCATTTTAGGTCTGCCAATTCAAGGGGCTCAAATGGGGGTTGCTTAAGTACCCTTAAGTCCCACTGAGGTACAACACGCATAGTACTGCTTGCTGTACATCTTAGCGCACCTTTGAAGAATTGAGAAATCAGGCTAACACAGCTCTCTGATAATTTGTAATTCCCAACTCGAGGAGCCTTAATTGCAGCCATGATACCTCTGAGAGTGGAAGCAGATTTGCCTGCATCCAATTGTTCCTGCAGAAACTGTAGGATATCACGGGCTGTAGATGTGGAAGGATTTATATTGTGCCCCTCACACCAGGATTGAAACATACCCCACCTAAATGAATAGACTGCCCTTGTCGAGGGAGCACGAGCTCCTTCCAGTGTCTTAACCACTCTGTCCGATAGTCCCATAACAACTAACCCAGCCCTCTCAGGGGCCACACCCAGAGCTTGAGACCCTGAGGGAAGGGGTGGAATAATTTGCCGTGTGCCTGGGATAGTAGATCCCTCCTGATTGGGAGTTCCCATGGTGTCCAGTGAAGGAGGGGTTGAAGATCTGAGAACCATACCATCTGAGGCCAATTCGGGGCCACCAGAATTAGTCTCACCTTCTCCCCCTTCATTCTCTGAAGCAGAGGTGGAAGAAGGCTGAATGGGAGAAATGCATAAAGTCAGCCCTGGGGCCACTGATGTGCCAGGGCATCTATTCCGAGAGGGGGATTGTTCCTCCCCAGTGAGAAGAACAGGGGACAATGTGTTGATTTCCTGGAGGCGAACAGGTCTGCTACTGCTGGACCGAACCTGTGCCAGATCTCCATGACCACTCCGGGGTGCAGTCTCCACTCCCCTGGGTTCGGTCCCACCCCTGGACAGCTGATCCGCTGCCACGTTTGTGGACCCAGGCACATGTACTGCCCTCAGTAACAGAAACTGCTTCTGAGCCCATACCCAGAGTTTGTGTGCCAATCGACATAGTACAGGAGATCCAAGGCCCCTTTGTCTGTTGACATAAGTTGCCGCTACTGTACTGTCTGTCTGCCTGGACTAGTACATGATACCTCCGAAGGCGTGGCCAAAAGTGTTGAAGCACGAGATGTACTGCCTTTAATTCTAGCACAGTGATTGCTAGTACTTGTCCAGTGACTGCTCCAGCACCCCTTGATGTCACAGCCTGCATGAACTGCCCCCCAGCCTAGCTGGGATGTGTCCGTTGACACCAGTTGTCAATGGCATACTGGCCCCAGCATACTGCCTCTTGCTGTGTTTTCCCCACACCTCCACCAGCGGAGAGCTGCACAGAGCCTCCACGTCACCATAACCCTCCTTGACCGAGGCGTTTGGGGATGAAACCCTAGTCGGAAAAGGCATCGCTGTACAGGATGCATATGTAGAAGAGCAAGTGGCACTACCTGTACTGTGGCTGCCATAAGACCCATTAGGCGAAGACACAGTCCCCAGGTGATTCTCCTTCCTACTCGGAATTAAGAGATGCACTCTTTTATTGTCTGTTGTCTTTCTAAGGTTAAAGTCACAATTTCCTGGAGTCTAAAATCAGCCCCAAAAACTGGGTGGCTCTTCTGCATATTTATGCAAAGACCCAAGCTTTGGATATGATTTACATGGACAGACATATGCTGCCGGCACATTTCTTTTGTCTGGGCACAAACCAACCAATCGTCTAGATAGTTCAGGATCCTGATATCAAGATGACGAAGAGGTGCCAGGACAGCGTCCATACACCTTGTGAATGTCTGGGGGGCCAAGGCAATGCCGAACGGGAGGACTCTGAACTCGTAGGTCCTGTCTCCGAACCGGAACCTCAGAAAATAGGCGTCTTTGAGGTCTTAAGTGGCAAACCAATCGCCCTTTGTTTATTGCTCGCTGTACCCTTGGAACTGTGAGCATTTTGCATTTCAGGGGTCGAAGATACTTGTTTAGACCCCCGAGGTCCAAGATTGGGCGTAGACCCCCATCTCGTTTGGGTATGAGAAAATAACGAGAGAAAAACCCGGTTTGATGGTTGCTTTTTTCCACCTCCCTGATGGCCCCTTTTTTGATGAGTCGAATTATCTCTGCCCACAGAATCTCTCTGTGTTGTGGGTCTATGACTGTTGGCCGTGGAGGAACTCTTGTCACAGGAGGTACACTGGACTGCAACCGGTACCCCTCAGTCATAGTCGGAAAGACCCAGGGGCTTGGCTTCAGAGCTGCCCATGCTGCGACCCTTGCTGATGGGGAGCTGGGGCAGCTTGATGCCAGTGCACCATCAGGAGCGAGGTGGTTCCACCATCCACCATCTCTCTTTTTATATTGTTGAGCCCTTCCCCTTCAAGATGCCTCCAGCTGAGGCCTCAGATCCCTGGGACTCCACTAAGACTGATCTGGGGAATCCCTAGGCTGAGTCTTGGTCTAAAGCTTCTACGCTGACCAAGTGTGCTCGAAAACTCCTTAGCATAACGGCGGGCCTCTTGGGCCTGCTGTAGCATACGGAGAGCATCTGGTCCGAACATGGCAGGAGGCTTGACAGGCAGTCTAGAGAGACAATCACGATCCTCCTGCTGGAGTCTTGATTGTGACAACCACAAGTGACGCCTTGCCACCCAAAAAGATGACATAGATTTTCCTGCTGCCTCTGTCTGTTCTTTCATAATTACAGACATCACAGAGGAAACTTGCTTAATCTCATCCAATCCGGTGAACAAATCCTCCTCATCTTGAGCCTTCCGACTGAGCTCTCGCAGATATAATGAAAGAATGGCTAATTTAGTCTGAACTGCCACGGCTTTATGCATCTTAGATACAAACCATCCATTATTCTGCAGTTTTTACTAAGACAGCCAACCTTGCCCAAAACTGACTTGTTGGAAGGTGATATAAAAGCCGCCATGTGTTGGTCTATTAAGGGCAAAGACCCACATCAAATTTTTTTCTGCACCAGACACATTCGCCAGATTTCTGCTAGTCCCTGACCACCTGTGCCACCGTGTGCAATACGCCTCACAGAGAACTACAATCAATGTAACAGATGAGAAACTTACAACAGCAATCCTGGGAGGCTGCCCGAAGACAGATGCCCAACCTTATGGTAAATGGATTATATGTTGAACGAAGTATAGAGCTTCCACGTCCTGCACCAAAGTGGAGATCAAACAAGCAATGAATACACGCCACTATGAGTGTTTTATAGGGCACTAATTAGGGTGTGACCGGCATAGCCGGATTGTCTTAAAGAGTATCCACGTCACCAGATATGGAGAATCAAATCCCTGTACATATGAAATATGTAATGAAGAGATAGTCTCGATACGATAGAGAACACTCCTTTCTGCTGCAAAAACTTTTTGTTTATTGTTCTGTGCAGAAATGTGTAAGTTTGTGTTTCTTGTGTTTTCATTCCATCTCTGCAGGAACATTCCCACAGGTGGCAAATGAATGTTTGGCAGACTGCCTCTAAACACACAATCCTAACTCACTCCACACTCAGTGATCAGTTTCTGAGAACATAGTCTATACAGCCCTCAATGAGTAGCTCAATGAGTCTCTCTCTCTCTCTCTCTCTCTCTCTCTTTCTCTCTCTCTATCTATTTATCTATCTATCGCTTAAGGGTCCCTGGGTCCCAGTTTAAAAACCCTTTATTTATATAATGTTAGCTAGAGCAATGCTTGAATGCTATGGGAACAACATGCTGGGTTAAATTCTAACATTAATAATTGATTTTTCCAGAATAGTAACTCGAATCAAAACAACATATCCTTGTTACCTTGTTAGTTAATGATCTATGGCTAATTTAGCTCTTAAATAACTCCTGAAGGGACAATATCATGGTGTCTTTGTCAGACTCTATTTAAGAAATTTAATGATGTTTTATTAACAAAGTTCGGGAGGAGCAAGTTCAGATAATTAACCTAATTAGCACAGGTGGAGAGCATTCAGTTAATCAACTCAACCAATGTCAAGAGGTATAAATTCAGCAGACTTACCTCTGTTCATCTGAGAGTTTATCGGCATCCCTCCTCCACCCCATCTCCTCACTTCTAGTTCTATCTACTTTTACCACACTGGGGGGAGTACTCTGTGTTCGGGCCAAAATTCCGAGCTCAGAGCCCTCTCCCCGGACAGCACACCAAATACGCATAACTTTATTTAATTATATGGATATGTGAACTCGTGAAATGACATTCATGTCTGTAGCAGAAACAATAAGGGAAAATTTTCGTATTAAAATGTAATACTTAGGCTTAGGGATTTGAACAAACTACTAACCTTATGTATAAGAAAAATAATAGTGATAATTATAATATTTTCCTCCTCATAGTGCCACAGAGTAAAAAAAGCATCAAATCGGCAACTGCTGAGTCTGACCCCATGAGAAAGGACAAATTAACCACTTATCTAAATTGAGAAATAGAGCCTTAATCTTCATGGTTTTATTGGACGAACTTCAAAGGCCAGGTACTGATAAATACACTGACTGCACCCTGCAATACAACTGAGTCATGATGATCTACTGATCTAATATCTGTAAATAACCTCCTCTGTGTGTATGTGTGTGTGTGTTACCTGTCATGGTAAGGAAGGTCATCGATATGAGTAAATTTGTGGCCCAGTTAAAAGCAGAGATGACGGACACAGCCTTTCCACGGATCCCAGTTGGGAAGATCGCACTCAAAACCACATGAACCACTAAAGATAGACGATTACACATAGTTTAAAACAAATAAAATATTTACTCAACCTCATGTTTTTTCAGACCTGTATGACTTCACAGCATTTAAGAGATGAGAGTAGTAGCAATGTCCAATTCATGAATAAATCATTCTATTGAGGTTGAACGTTTCAATGAATCGGTCTGATGATTTGTTCAACAAATCGGATCTGATATGATTCTTGAGTTTCAACTCACTGATTCAATGATGTGGTCACGGCTGTTAAAGAATTTGTTCACCCAAAAATTAAAAATCTGTCATTAATTACTCATTAATTAATACACAAATTAAGATATTTTTTGATGAAATCTGAGAACTTTCGGACCTCCGATAGACTGCAACGTTATTACCACTTTCAAGGCCCAGAAAGGTAGTAAAGACATTGTTAAAATAGTCCATGTGATTACAGTGGTTCAACCTTAATGTTATGAAGCGAGAATACTTTTTGTGCAAAAAACAAACAAAAATAATGACTTTATTCAAGAATTTCTTCTCTTCCGTGTCAGTCTCCGACACTCTTTGCATAGTAAACACAGTGCAGCGCTTCCGGGTTCTACATCCAAATGCAGGCTTAGTATTGGCCGACGCTGTACATGTAAGCACCACGATGCACGTGTGTGATGCTGATGCAGGATCCGGCCAATAATGAGCTGGCGTTCTGACATAGAACCTGGAAGCGAAGAGAAGAAAGAGAAGAAATCGAGGAATGATTCTGGATCGATTCTGAGATTTTCCGAATGCATCACGATTCTCTCTCAAATCGATTCTGAGCTTAGTTTTTACCAGCAGATGGCACTACTGCGTGCTTTACAAACACCTATACTCTGCTTCCTTTTCAAATTCCTTACACACACCACTTGAACCAGCTATAAAATAATCATTCATAAAATTTGATAAGGTTGAAGCGAATTACAAGGGTGTTTGCAGTGGGCTGTTTACATTAATCTCATATCATAAAAGCATTCTGAGGTGCAAGTAAATAGCCGAACGCACAAGCGCTCTCTTCTTCCTAAAGCATTGGAGTGTACGATTAAAAACTAGCCTAAAGCGCCATCTGCTGTTAAAAACTAAGCTCAGAATCAATTCAAGAGAGAATTGTGATGCATTCGGAAAATCTCGGAATCAATCCACAAATCGAGATGAATTGATTTATTGTCCCAGCTCTATTATTTTTGTTTGTTTTTTGCACACACAAAAAGTATTCTCGTTGCTTCATAACATTAAGGTTGAACCACTGTAGTCACACTTGAACGTTTTAACAATGTCTTTACTACCTTTCTGGGCCTTCAAAGTGGTTAAAGAAAGCTCTTGGATTTCATCAAAAAGATCTTAATTTGTGTTCCGAAGATGAACGAAGGTCTTACAAGTTTGGAGTAACGTGAGGGTAAGTAATTAATGACAGAATTTGCATTTTTTGGTGAACTAACCCTTTAAGAGATAAGAGTAGAAGAGTAGAATTTGTCCAATTCATGAACAAATCACTCTCTTGATGTTGAACTTTTCAATGAATCAGTCTAAATGATTCATTCACAAATCAGACTTTTCCTTTTGCAATCCACAGCATAAAGCCAGTCATATTGGTTTGGAATGACATGAGGGTAATTAAGTGATGACAGAATTACATTTTTTGGAGAATTATCCCAAAGGGACTTTTTATGTGACAGTGTGAACAGTGACTTGGTCACTTACTTGGTCCCAAGCTGATGGAGAATCCAGCTACATATACCAGCAGGCTGACCAGCGAGATCCATTTCAGAGAGTGCGACACCTCATTAACATGAAGAGGCTGAAGAGCAATTTTTGAACTGTCCTTCTCAGAACCCTCAGCTGGTTCCATCAATAATGTCTTATGATCATAAGTGTAGTTTAAGATCCAATTGTCCTTAGTGTCATTACTACTAGTGAGGAAAGGATCTAATTTGTGCTTGGTTTGAAGTTCATAATCAGAAGGCTGGTATAAGCCCAGTGGAGTGTTCGTCTGGATATCAGTCTCATCTCCCATCCCAGATATCGTAAGGTTTGCTCTATTTACGGAGCCTGTGCATAGGCTGGAAACATGTGTGCGGCTCTGCATAGTAACGGCCCCCAGAGTTGCTGTTGACAACGTCATGATGACGGCTCCAACACACAGAAGGGCTTTAGGCCCCACTTTGTCCACTAAAAAGACTGCAGGAATGGTCCCGCCCACTTTAACAACACCAAACCCTGTGGATGCAAGAGTTGCAGCCTCGTTCCCATGAAAGCCCACGCTGCTAAGAACAGTTGACGCATACGCCAAAATGTTGGGCTGTCCCGTAGCCTGCTGCAAGAAAACCAGAGAAGCGCCAACAAGCAGTCTCTGAAGCATGTTATCACGGGAACGGAAGAGGTCCAGGAAGCCGTGCAGGCGCTCCGCCCCCAGTGCCAGACGAATAGCCCGAAGTTCGTCCTCCACCGTGTCCACTCCTTTGATCCCTGCACGAAGACGGAGGAGAGTGGCGTAAGCCTCTTTCTCACGCTGCTGAGCTAGCAAAAAACGCGGACTCTGCGGCAACAGCGGCATGATGCCAGCTTGCAGCAAAGCAGGGAGTAGCACACCACCGAACGTAAATCTCCATCCATCCGGGACACCTGCGAATGCCCAACTCAGTCCAAAACCCAACAGCATGCCTAAAACTACCATTAACTCATATACACACACGCACCTTCCACGCCAGGTGGCCGGTGCCACTTCCGCCGCGTACAGGCAAGACGCTGTGCCTGACAGTGCTACCGCCATGCCGACCAACATCCGCCCGACCACCAGCGCCCAAAATGACACCACACACACACTCAGAAGTGTCCCGAACACACACAGCAGCGCAGTGAGGATGATAGAGAACCGCTGTCCGTAACGGTCCAGGATGGTGCCGCCACCCAGGGAGAGGAGGAAGGCTCCAAACAGAAGAGACCCAACAACTTGCTCTTGCTCTGGGCAGGAAAGAGTCAAAACATCCCTGAGTTGAAGCAAAGCTCCTGATATCAGACTCATCTCATAACCCATCATCAACCCACTCAGGCAGGCCACAGACACGGAACACAACACCAGAGCTGTGCCATTACCTACAGAGAGAAAGAGAGAGATGAAAAATATAAATGAATTATAAAATGAAAAATAATACATGCCATACAAGCATAATAAGACAGCATGTAAATACATTAATATAACTCTCAAATTACTATATAGATTAAACAGTGCCAAACCTTAATTACTTGACTATATGACTGATTGATTACAACATCACAGCTGTCACAAGAAATGTACAGTAGTAACAATGGGGTTCCATTAGTTATGGTTTGTATTACATAACTGTTACATAACTAAGGCAACATGTTCTAGATGAATTCTATCATAAGCAAATTATGAAACTTATAAGTAAAAGATATTACTAATATATTGGCTGTTTATTAGTACTTATAAAGCACATATTAATGTCTTATTCTGCATGACCATATTCTACAACCCTTTAAGGGTTAGTTCACCCCAAAATGAAAATTCTGTCATTAATTATTCACCCTCATGTCGTTCCAAACCCGTAAGACCTTCGTTTGTCTTTGGAACACAAATTAAGATATTTTTGACGAAGTCTGATGGCTCAGTAAGGTCTGCATTGCCAGCAAGATAATAACACTTTCAAATGCCCAGAAAGCTACTAAAAACATATTTATAACAGTTCATGTGACTACAGTGGTTCTAACCATAATGTTATGAAGCGACAAGAATACTTTTTGTGCACCAAAAAAAAGAGAAAAAAAAAAGACTTTATTTAACAATATCTTTATTCAACAAAAGCTTTGAAGCTTTACGAATCTTTTGTTTCAAATCAGTGGTTCGGAGCGCGATAGTCATGTGATTTCAGTAAACGAGGCTTCATTACGTCATAAGTGTTTTGAAATTTCAATAGTTCACGTGACTTTGGCAGTTTGATACACGCTCCAAACCACTGATTCGAAATAAATTATTCGCAAAGCTTCGAAGCTTCATGAAGCAGTGTTTTGAAATCGCCCATCACTAGATATTGTTAAATAAAGTCGCTATTTTGTTTTTTTGGCGCACAAAAAGTATTCTCGTCGCTTTATAATATTAAGGTTGAACCACTGTAGTCACATGAACTGTTTTAAATGTTTTTAGTAGCTTTCTGGGCATATGAAAGTGTTAATTATCCTGCTGGTAATGGAGGCCTCACTGAGCCATCGGATTTTATCAGAAATATATTAATTTGTGTTCTGAAGATGAACGAAGTTCTTGCAGGTGTGGAACGACAACATTTTCATTTTTGGGTGAACTAACTCAAAACTACTAATCATACCCAATGTTACAGTGTTAGGTGTGTAGACACACGCACGAAGAGGAATGTAATATCAAGAGTCAAGCTTTACTAGAGAATCCAAAGGAGCATACAGGAACACAGGAGAAACACACACTAACATCCAAACGTAAGCGATACCCGACCACATGATCAACAGAAACTGGAACTTAAATACACAGATGATTGAACTCAAACGAGGAACAGCTGAGATGAATGTGATTAGTGTCCATAGTGACAGATTGTGGCGGGAAACTAGAACAAAGGAACACGTGACAGATGAAAACACAAACAGAAAGTCCATGTGACTGTAACATTACGCCCCCTCCCGGAAAGGCGCGTCCTCGCGCCGTAGAGAGAGGGGAAGAGGAGGATAAGATGCTGAAGATGATGTAGGAGGTGGTTCAGGAGGCGGACGGCTAACCGGGAGGAGGCGGAGAAACTGAGTCCAGGGTGGTGCAGGAGGTGGTGAAGTCCGGGAGGTGGCCTTGAACAGGGGCTGCAGGTTGTTGTGCCAGGCACCAGCCAGGGTAGTGCCCCACGGCGGCGTTGATGGAGGGAGGAGCCATGGGAGAGAGTTGCTGACGACCACCATGAGGAGGACCGAAGTCAACAACGGCGAGGATGGAGCCCACCGCGTAGTTGACGAGCTGAGGAGGTGGAGAGATGGTG
The DNA here is from genome assembly GCA_037101425.1 of Elopichthys bambusa. Classification (NCBI taxonomy): domain Eukaryota; kingdom Metazoa; phylum Chordata; class Actinopteri; order Cypriniformes; family Xenocyprididae; genus Elopichthys; species Elopichthys bambusa. The sequence goes on from CM074451.1 coordinate 17,262,035, forward strand.
ACGATCCAAGCGGCCGCGACGGAGCCGCAGTGACGACCTCCTGAGATCGAGGAGGGGATCCGGAGGTCTGAAGATGCGCAGGAGCGACCGAGGGCGGAGACGGAGCCTGAGGTAGGGTGGAGCAAGCCGTAGTGGAAGGGGTGGAGGGCCAGAGAGTAGCGAACGGTCCGTAGGTCCGCACCGAAGGCGAAGCGATGTCTGACCCAGGTGGAGCCGACGTGCCGAGGGAGTCCGGCGTGGTCGGAAGGCCGATGGTCAACTCAGAGGTCGAGGGTGGGAGGAGCGCAGGCGCAGGAGTCAGAGTGATGGGAGGAGGCAGCTCGAGACCATCCGAAGCTGGAGGCAGAGCTTCGGGTTCCTCGTGCCCAGGAAGAGGCGGATCCCGGCAGGCCCGAGATGGTGCCACGCTACTGAGAGGAGGTGGTATCGAGGGACTGGAGGGAGACGGAGATGACTGGGTGGCACAGATGGATGTGGACTGGGAAACAGACTGGAGTTCCATGTAAACATCTAAGGTCAGTGGAGAGTCACTGGAATGTTGATGAGAAGGTGGGAGAGGAACGCTGGACGGGACCAGCGGGGAGACAGGCAGTTCAGGGCTGGACGGAACCAGCGGGGAGACAGGCAGTTCAGGGCTGGACAGAACCAGCGGGAGTGAAGACAGTATAGGGGCAAGACAGGATTCCTCTCCACACCTTAAGTCCAGCAGTGTCTCAGCAAACTCACTCTCAGTAGCAGGGGGGTGGGCGGGGCTCATTTCCGGACCCTCGAGGTCCACCAACACTCCCTCGGCGATGACAGAATCGGCCGGCTCACACACCTGGTCAGGTACACGCTGCTCGGGCTCCGTGGCGATGTGACCCCCGATCGCTCTTGTGGGCATGGGCGGCTCAATCGCGGCGGTCTCTGTCGTACTACCTGCGGTGGGCTCAGGTCGAATATTCTCGCCGTCTGGGTGGTTCTGGCTGGGCACTGGCTGGGAAGTGGGGCTGGCGTCGCTGTCGTCGAATCCTACGGTCATAGGTGATCCACATGACGCCAGCACCCACTCCACGTAGGACACGAAGCTCCCTCGAGGACCCTCCCCGGACAGCTGTGCACGTGTGGTGGAATTGAGTCCAAAGTACAGGAACGTGCACAGGCAGTAGTCCGGGAAGGTGGTCTGATGTGCGAGATCCAAAAACAGTTCTAAATGTCTCTCGAGGGAGCTTTCTCCCTGCTCAAGGCACATGAGTTTCACATCAGGGAACATAGTGCAGGCAGGAGTGAAAAAACGGAAAAAAAGACTGAACATGAAAACCAAAAAGAAAATGCTAAGTAAAACACGATGCTTAAAGTTTTAGGTCAGGTATTCTGTTACAGTGTTAGGTGTGTAGACACACGCACAAAGAGGAATGTAATATCAAGAGTCAAGCTTTACTAGAGAATCCAAAGGAGCATACAGGAACACAGGAGAAACACACACTAACATCCAAAAGCGATACCCGACCAACAGAAACTGGAACTTAAATACACAGATGATTGAACTCAAACGAGGAACAGCTGAGATGAATGTGATTAGTGTCCATAGTGACAGATTGTGGCGGGAAACTAGAACAAAGGAACACGTGACAGATGAAAACACAAACAGAAAGTCCATGTGACTGTAACACCCAATACCTCACCTAAACTTAACAACTACCTTACTAACTATTAATAAGCAGTAATTAGGAGTTTATTGAGGCAAAAGTTTTAGTTAATAGTGAGAATTGGACCCTAAACTAAAGTATGACCATATATATAACTAGCCCACATCTGGAACGTGTGGAATCTGGGTTGCATTTAAACTTTAAAACAAAAAGCTTTTAATTCTAACTGATTATCAAACTAATCAGTAATTATCAAAATTAATTATCAAATTTCTTTTGAAAATTTTAAGGATGGATGACCTGCCTATTTTGCACAGCTATCTTCTACCAAATGACAGACCTGTTTTAAGTTTGACTGGACGCATCGACTTTGACATCAAAAACTAAAAACATGGGAAGTTTTTTTTTTTTTCTTTTTACCTATGTGAGAAAATACTCACCCGATTTTGCAGATGGGCTTTTCTCTAGATGTATGTGTGTATCTGGACTCTGTAGAAATGTTTTGCTCTGGGGGTCAGAAGTCATTCTTACGGACTCTTCAGATGAATCCATGTTCTTCAAGGGTTGTGGTCCAACTACAGTAGGTGGACAGCAAACAATGATTATTTAACAATAGCTTCATAATAAATATTCAGCATTTCATCAGTGATAATAGTACTAATGAAAAATTATACTAAGGAAACTCATTTGTAAGGGACTTTCAAACCTCTACCATGACACCTTCACAACCATGGAGATATTAATTTGGGATTAGACCAATAGAAGCATTTTCAAACATAGTCTGTCTCTTAGTAAGAAGATATGCATTCAAATATATATATACAATAAGCATGAAATTAACCAATGAACTCCTAAAAAACACAAACTGGTTCTCTAGTTCATGGAAGCTCATACTGACCCAACAAAGCCACCAATGAGAGAAGCACAACATACATCAACAACTGTATTTACTGCTCTTAACACATTTACAAGTGTAACAGCATGTCCCAATCAGGAATGCACAGCCACTGACCATCTTGGATTTCTCAGTGCCACTGCTCTAGGCACAGATCAACAAGTAAAAGCTCAAGATCATTCAAACAGAGCGTTTGCGTTTTAATGCGCCTTGTTACCTCTTTAACGTCAATAAAGGGGAATGCTGTCTATGAAATCATTGCAGCTCTTCGGCTCTCTCCTCCCGGGTGGCAGTAACTTATCTGTCCTTGTGTCGATACACGTTTCTTGTTTTGGAAGGCACAGTGACATAAACTCCGCCTACAGTAACCAATGCAAAACAACGAGACTGAAAGTGTCAAGTAAGCAGAAGGGGTTGAAGAACTAAGCGGTTCTAACTGGGCTGTGTTCATAAATGATTCATTATTACACTATGAAATTTTTATCACATAATGGTTTGGACTTAACAATGTGACTGACCACCACACTCATTACGAACGCATGTTGTATGTCAGCTGTTGCGGTGTCGAATTTGTTCAGGAGCCGGAGTTCAGTTCCTTTAAATTGAATCTTTTCTATGAATAAATGAACCGGTTCACAAAACCTGAACGATTTGTTAATGAATCGGACTGAACGAGTCGTTTACGAATTGAACTCAATCGGGACGACCCGATTATAGTTCACCCAAAAATTAAATGAGAGGTTTTTATCCTCCATTGAAAGCAACGAAATTACCACATTCAGTGTCCAGGAAAAGTAGTAAAAACATTGTTAAAATAGTCAACGTGACTACAGTGGTTCAACCTTGTTATGAAGCAACATACTTATAGAAAACGGATTTCATCAAAATGCCTTAATTTGGGTGTGGAACGACATGAGGGTGAGTAATTAATGACCTAAATTTCATTTTTGGGTGAAATAACCCTTTAAGACAGATTTAAGCGATTGTCGATTGCTATGTAAGCAATAAGGTATGAGAGGCTGTGCTGTATTGTGAATAAGTCACGGCTGAAGGGTGTTGTTTGTGCCTGCAACCCCTTCACCCGTGACTTATTCATGATACAGCACTAGCCTCGAGTACCTTACTGCTTACATAGCAATCGACAATCGATACAAAGCCAAAAATCAAAGCCAAAAATATGTATCAATGCAACTTTCATGAAGTAAAATCACTAAAAGCCTTCCTTCCGCCGGAAAAAATAGTCCCTGACTGTGAACAGCAACAGAAGTTACATTATTACGCCATTAGATGGCGGCAAAGACTGTCTTTATGAGTGTGTCAGTCAGTAGCGAAGACTTGTTGTGAACAAGGAACAAGACGCAACTGACAAATGCTTTGACTAGCACTGTCAGTCACAGGAAAAACCTTTAACTGTTAAAAGGACAAGATATTGCAGCGGACATTTAAACATATTTTTTATCATGAACATAGGACTGACCTGAAGGAAAATGCTAAATCTGAATGCAGGTAATACTTTCTCACAATACTCTTCTACATAATACAGTAAGCATCAATGAACAATATAAATTGAGATCAAACAGTTTACGTCGCTAAGAGTGGTTGCTAAGGGTGTTGTGTAGTGATACACAAAACCGTTGGGTGAAGCGGTCATAGCCGTGTTTTATCGTGATTAAAACACAGCTATTGACCAATCAGAATCAAGGACAGAAACTAACCGTTTTATAAATACTGCTGAATTATGACACTGGGGTTTATACCATAGGGTTTATACCACTGCAAAGAGAAAATTGCCATTCTAATAAGCATATACAGGGGTTACCAGGGTAACTGTTATATTTCCATAAACCTGTCAGAGTGTGAATTTGCATTTTCATTCAGCCAACAGCAAAATTCGAAATTTTTACGCAGCACACACACAGTTGTTAACCGGTGGAATATAAACAATAATTTATAATTCTGACTCATCCTTTTTTTTAAAAAAATGTTTAAAGACTGAAATGCATAGTACGGTTTATATTATTTTATTTATTTATTTTATCAATAGGCCTAGTGGTTTTTACAGTCATTTTACGATTTAGGATGGGTTTTTTTTTATCCTAAATTAGTTTTTTTTTTTTTTTTTTTTTACAGGTAAACCAATCCAAAAGACCAAAAAATAAATGTTTCCATAACAACACAAATCAAGATCATCATATGGGGAGATTATCTGGGATTAGGCCTTACCATAGACATTGCTTACCCCACCCATATGGTATTAATTGTATTTGTGCAGGTCCTTAATAGCCTTCAATTTGATTTTGCAGATACCATAGCTGGAGTAGAACATTTGCTGTGCAATAGCTGGAACCATCATAGGCCTAATAAAGTGAGCAAACACAGAACGCTCCCTATGGTTTCCGTTATTTTAGGGACCAAATAGAGGACCATTCGGTCTCTTTTTTTGGAACCCGAAACTAATTGTTCCCAGAACGTTCTGGTCTGGGAACCAACAATTGTTTTCTTCAAACTTCTACTGTCAGAAATTTGAAGAGAATATTACAAGTTAGTTAAAGTCAGAATGCTTAACAACAATTTTGTACCGTAATGCATTACATGGGCCAAATTTGCTTAAATTCACCTGTATAATTAGCAGTTTATCTAATCTCATTACATATTAATAGGTTATAATAATATCTACATATATAATCCAGATTACATAATGTATGCATAAATACATAACGTTTAATCTGATAGAAAGTTAATTTATGGTTGTGATAATGCAGCTGACATTGATATGGCGGTCTGCTGTGTCACAGATAAGATGAGTTTGAGTCATCAGACACTGTATCTGCTGTGGTGTATACTTGAGTTGCTGAATAGCAGATGTGTCCTTTTCTTATTTCTTAAATTGATTAAGTGCAGGTGAAAATCTTTACAAATCATCACAATCAGTCAATAAATAAATAAATAAATACAAACTTCCCTCCATGCTGGAAACCCAAAGCAAATGCAAACCCATTGACGGAACACAAATCTGAAAGTGAACAGAAATAAAAAAGCTCATACAAAATTTGGTGCATAGAACAACTTTTTTTATGTGTATATATGCATGTATGTATCATATCAAGACATTTTATGGAATTTTGTTAAAGGTTTGGCTTCAGATCATACTTATTCAAATAACAAATGTGGCTTTTTTAAAGTAACACGGGGGGGCGCTAGCGGACAAGAGATCTCAGATTTTAATCTATCTATCTATCTACACTGTATTGACAAAACTATTGGGACACCTAACCATCACACCAACAGGGACTTTAATGACTTTGCATTCTAAATACATATCATTAATATGGAGTTAGTCCCCTCTTTGCAGCTATAACAGCTTCTGGGAAGGCTTTCCACAAGATTTTGGAGTGTTTCTGTTGGAATATTTTCCCATGCATCCAATAGAACATTTGTAAGTTCAGGCACTGATGTTGGACAAGGCCTGGTTTGCAATCTCCATTTCAGTTCATCCCAAAGGTGTTTTATGGGGTTGAAGTCAGGGCTCTGTGCAGACTAGTCAAGTTCTTCCACACCAAACTCATCCAACCATGTCCTTATGGACCTTGCTTTGTGCACTGGGGCGCAGTCCTGCTAGAAAAGGGTCTTTCCCAAACTGTTCCCACAAACTTGGAAGCATAGCATTGTCCAAAATGTCTTGGTATGCTGCCTGAAGCATTCAAATTTCCTTTCACTGGAAATAAAGGTCCTATCCCTTGAAAAACAGCCCCATACTATTATCCCTTCTCCACCAAACTTTACAGCTGGCATAATGCAGTCAGGCAGGTAATGTTCTCCTGGCATCTGCCAAACCCAGACTCACCCATCAGACTGCCAAACAAAGAAGTATGATTTGTCACTCCACAGGACGTTTCCACTGCTCCAGAGTCCAGAGATGACTTTACACCCAGTGCTGGTTCGCTTGAGCTGTGCTCTCTACTGTACAGGCGTGAGTGTGCATTTCCTTCAGCCTGAGGCTTATTCATTTCACTTTTGGTGTGAAAGAGCCTTAACATTTGCCAAAAATGTTTTGTTGTTATAAAAACAAACAAACAGCCCAGTTCAGGTGAGAAAATGTAACACAAAAGTAACGGAATGCATTACTTTCCACAAAAAGTAACTAACGCAGTTAGTTACTTTTTTAGGGAGTAACACAATATTGTAATGCATTACTTTTAAGAGTAACTTTCCCCAACACTGTTTACACCACTCCATCCGACGCTTTGCATTATACTTTTAATGTAAGGCTTGCATGCAACTGCTAGGCAATGAAAACCCATTCCATGAAGCTCCCGCAGCACAATTTTTGACCCATTTATGACCCATTTCATTTGTTCAGTTCAATGCAATGTTGTCCCATATAAGACATATGCAAATATGAGATGTGGTATCATAAAATCTCACAACAAAAATTTGTTTGTTATTGATAAGTGTCATATTTAGTAACCTTTCATTATCACAGTCACATAGCCACGTTGGCCTGTTTAAAGCCAAAATATCTTTACAGCTAATAATTTCCTGTGTATCTTGCATAGGATATCTCTAAAATCTCTTTTAAGCAATGCTCAAGTTTACTTTTAACAAACTACCAGTCATTTCGCTGATGCGTGACCTAGTTTAAGGCCTCAAGCACAGCATTTCTGGTGAACTTGCTCAGCCCATTACACCGGGTCTCAGAAAAGCAGTTCCAGGAGCCACAGTTAATACATGCAAACATTGACAGCTGCCAGAGAAATTTAAATTATGCTTGGTTAAAGATGTAGTTCAATGTGCAGGGGTGGTGTGAGCACTGGTTTGGGACAGTGACGCACAACACTGTACTAAAAGCGACCTTTGATCAGCTGAGGTAAGCAATGATGACTCAGGTTTTGTTAAATTATATGACCCAATGTTGTAGTTTCATCTACTTATTGTCTTCTACAGAAAAAAACAAAGATGCAAAGGTTGTTTTTGGGGAAAAATAACCATAAAGTTTTATTGCGAACCAAACAAGGTCACATGATTCAAACATTTTACAATTTTACAGTACATTTATAGTTACATATAAGCATACATTAGGTTTTTGTTCCATATACATTAAAACTAATACATAGACCTTAAAATATACAAACAAACTTAAATAACCATAAAGTCTTATTCAATGGAATGTGATGTTCAGACAAACTGGCCCATTTCTGAGCTGTACGATTACTGTACATCCTAGGAAGACTAAGGTGGGACAGAGACGTCGTATTCCTTGGTCCAGGTGCGTATCTACAAACACCAGCAGCACATTCCTCTAGCACCTTCTGCTCAAGTCAAAAGAACAAGAAAAACACAAAAAAAGGAAGTGCTCTTTAAATTAGGACGATAAATGTGCAACTTGATCCCAGATGCAAAACTGAAAGATCACAGAAACATCAGATGCTGATATATTTTAGTGGTTTTAGCGTCATGTTGACTGTATTTATATCTGACACAGACTGAGATGCCAGATCACATGATTTAGATTAAACAAACACATGTGAAGGGGTGTTAAAATTAAGGCACATACACACACATTCAATCCATCCAAAACAATGAAGTCTAGCACAGACAGTCCTATTAAAGTAAATAAGATGGAAATAAATCTCAAGAAAGGAAAAGTACATAAACGTCCATCAGCATCAATCTTCTCTCTTTCTTTTTCCCCCAACTGACACAACCCAGGGTGAAAGCGGAGGAGAAATCGTGCATTTGGATGCAGACGATGAAGATGACAAGTCTTTTTTTTTTTTTTATGTGTAAAACTCAGGCCTTTTAACAAAGGCCTTTTGAGCTGCCATATGCCATGTGCAAATGCCCCCTATCTGGAGGCAGGGAAATGAGACGGGGTTTCTTTTCTCATAGTGATGCACTACAGGTGTGATTCCATGGGACAGTGCTTCCATGGTAATGAGCTACAGGTAAGAGTCTATGGGATGGCGTTTCTGCGTTGATGGGCTACAGGTAGGAATCCATGGCAGGGGCGTAAGAGAATCCCAGGAAAGCCTCGGCCGCCTCAGTGATGCTGGCTGTGACTAGAGCACTGTCCGGGGAGCAGCCAATTGAATTTGGCACCGGCTCATCGGTGAACTCAGGGTCGAAGTGTCGCAAGTCACTAGGCCCCGTCTGAAACAACAAAATGACATGATTGCAACAAACTGCAATATTTGCAATATTTGCATTGCTGGATTCAACTGTGCGTTCTCTTATCATAAAAAATGCCAGCATGACTAGGTTGTTTTTATCTCTAACATCCAGTACAATGTGGTCATAACCCAAAGTCAAACAGGAAGAGCGGTGGAACGTACCACATTAGGGTTGAAGGGCGGCGTGAGCTTCTTGCCATTTAGATCATCCCAGTTAATGGGAGAGAAGAACATGTGGTTCTTGATCTCAGTCTACAAAAGTGAAACAGAAGACACATTAGATACAAGAGCAACAAACTGCTATTTAATATATTAAGGGAAATATAACATGGCAAATATATACACATATACATTTTGCTATTATTCAAACACACTTACAAAGTCATCAGTGAAGCCCAGTCTCTTGGTTCGGTCTTTTTGCAGCAGGCCTTCCAGCAGGTGTCTGGCAGCATTAGATATGTTGGGTTTAAGTTGCAGTGGTTTGTTCAAGATGTTATCGTACATTTCCGCTGTGTTACGGCTGTAGAATGGAGGCTGTGGAGAAACCATAAAAACAGTCAGCAATCGTGTAAAAAGCACTCAAGTCAATTCCAATTCAATTCAAGCTAGTTAATAGTTAAAGGGTTAGCCAGTTCACCCAAAAATGAAATTTCTGTCATTAAGTACTCATCCTCGTGTCGTTCCAAACCTGTAAGACCTTACTTCATCTTCTGAACACAAATTAAGATATTTTTGATGAAATCCGAGAGGTATCGGAACCACATATAGGCAGCAACGTCCTCTCTAATTTTATCAAAAATATCTTAATTTGTTCCGAAGATGAACAAAGGTCTTACGAGTTTGGAATGACATGAGGGTGAGTAATTAATGACAGAAATTTCATTTTTGGGTGAACTAACCCTTTAAATACATTCAATTAAAGGCACAAAATGCATTTATTTTGCTGAAATTACTCACCAGGCCATATAACATTTCATACAGCACTGCACCCAAACACCACCAGTCCACCGTCCGGTCATACGGCTGCTTGTGTAACACCTCAGGTGCCAAATACTGCAAGACAAATGGAGAAACATCAAGACGAGTTCACACATTGTATGCAAATGCAGCTGCGTTTGAAAGCAGCCGTTATCTACCAATAAAAGTGTGCGCCATTTACCTCTGGTGTTCCACAGAATGTTGATGTTGTTCCATTGGGTTCTATGTTCTCTTTGCACAGGCCAAAGTCGGTCAGGATGATGTGTCCTTGTGAATCCAAGAGAATGTTCTCGGGCTTCAGGTCTCGGTACACAATGTTCAGCGAGTGCAGGTACCCCAAGGCGCTTGCAATCTCGGCTGCATAGAACCGCGCACGTGGCTCCAGAAAGCATCGCTCCCTTTGCAAGTGATAGAACAGCTATGGAAAGACAAAGAGGAGACAGATTAGACTGTGAATTCCATATCCTGAATGGCATACTTAATCAAGGCTTTCTAGACTCTGCAATCCTGAACAATGGCAGGAAATGAGAACGTAAGCCCCCCCAGAGATGTCTGTTGAGTTAGACCCAGTCTAAACCACCACAGCTGCTAAATCTGGCTCCCCCCACCTCACACACTTTCCCCTCCCAACCATTTCCTGAGGAGAGTTTCCTATTCAGAGCCCAGCCGCTCCTCTTTGCTTCTCATGACAGGATATCCCTTTTCTGTCTGCATCTACCTCACTGTCTCCTTCGACTATTTTATTTTCTTGTCAATATTGTTCTACTAGAATTACACAAAAAGTTGGCACACCACAGCTCCATAAATAGAAAAATAATTTATAGCATGTTCTCGCCAAAAGTAGTGTTTCCATTCATATAACACTTTAGTTTAGGGTCCAATTCTCACTATTAACTATTTACTTATTAGCATGCATATTACTAGGTTATTGGCTGTTTATTAGTACTTATAAAGCACATATTTCTGCATATTCTACATCCCTTAATAAGCAGTAATTAGGAGTTTATTGAGGCAAAAGTCGTAGTTAATAATGAGAACTGGACCCTAAGTGTGACCAAATATTCTACTATCTGCTGTGTAACTTGTTAAAAACAATTACGCACCTCTCCGCCGTTGATGTAGTCCAGTACAAAGTAGAGTTTATCAGCAGTCTGAAAGGAGTAATGCAGGCCCACCAAGAAAGGATGCTTGACATTCTTCAGTAACACGTTGCGCTCAGACATGATGTGTTTCTCCTGAGGTTAGAGGTCATGATAAGAGGTCTAACATACTTCAAGGTGCCTATGCAACCAATGCCATGAGAAATGCATTGCTTTATATGATCCCATACCTCTTTTTTCTTTAAGATGGCTTTCTTTTGCAGCACCTTGACTGCATAGAACTTCTCATCGCTCCGGTGGCGGGCCAGAAGAACCTTGCCAAAGCTGCCTTTTCCAATGACCTTGAGGAAGTCAAAGTCCGACGGTTTGGCGGTGGGGTTGGAAGAAGGACCAAGGTTTATCTGCTGAGAAGGACTTGGCTGGAGAGGAGAGAGCGAGATGATTAGACAAATATGATTCAGACATTGTTTTGTAGAAAGATGCATTATGCATATTCACATATGCTTTCAATGGCCAATCAACATACCGGTGGGGAAGGGTTGCTGTTCATCAGTTCAGCATCTTGTGGAGGTGTCAAGTTCAAGATGGACTGGACCTCAGGACTGCAAGAAGATTAGAGATTGATGATCAGATGCAAAGTTTTAACAAGGACAATTTGGTAAATAAAAAATTATTCATTTACATTCATTTTTTTTTTCAGCAAAATAAATGCATTTCATGCCTTTAACTGAATGTATAATAGCTATAATTGTATATTTTGAAAATAATTATAATTTTTGCAACAAAAAATATCAAAGCAGAAAAAACAACTTTACATTTCTTTACATATTAAACTTACTGCTTGCATGCATAAGAGTTTGTGGAAAGCTTCTGGATAAAGTCATTCAGTCCCATCTTCCTCTGTTTCATAAAGGCTGCACAAAAGAGAGAGAGAGAGAGAAAAAAAATTTAAAAGAAAGATCACTTAATATTCTTCCCTTACTTTACTAAAGTTGGCTCAAGAGATTCCATTCATCTGAAAAACAAAGCCTACCACTGAGATTAGCTACTAGTCCTCTTGTTTTAGAGTAGGTCAAGTCTGGAGCTGGAACGCTCGTCTCCGTTTGAATTGTCATTGCTGTAGTTTTCCACTCCGGGCCCGTAACCAAAAAGACACAAAGCGCTACTGAACTCCTACACTACTGTTCCAACTATTTAAAAGGCAGGGAGGGAAGGAGGGGAGGAGCTAGAGATCGCGTTCCGACAAGAGGCGTGACTTTGTGTGTGTTTTTAGAGAGGAGGCGTGTCCTGACGCAAGTCTCTCCTTGAGGGGGCGTGGTCTGGCGTATGTTCCGCGGCTAATTTTGACAGGTTTGGAAGTCAGTCGTGACGTCTATGAGGGGCCAGCTGTGAGTGAAGGGTACACGAGCACGTCACGCCCCAAGATCTGATGTTATGCTACATACAGACAGCTGAAAACAAGATCTTCCCGGATCTAACAAGCTGAGCAGGACTACATGTTCTGTTGAGAGAAACGTCATAAGGGTACACATCGATACAAAACTTGAGTCACTGCACCTTTCTTTAAAATAAATAAAATAAACCCTGCCTGACTGTTATAATACAGTCCCAGTCTTGCTGCACATCCTCAATGTAAACACTATGTTCAGTATAACAACAGTAAAGAGAAAGCAGGAGGGAATTCCAGAAAGCAAGGTTATCTTACTGTCAAACATACCCTTAACTCTCCGTTGATTAACCCAAACCTTGCTTACTCGAGGTTACTGGCTATTTACATACTTAGTGCAGTGCATATCGCCATCTATTTGGTGGTTGTGCAATCATTTGCACTGAACACCTCTGAAGTAAACTAACTCTAGAACAGGACCTGCTCCGGAGCAGGTTATGTTCAGAGAATAAGTTGCTATGGCTACTTAGCTACATATAAAAAGTTACCTCCGTTTTTGAAACCGAAAATTTAGGTTATCCGCTTACTTACCCTTAAACATACCTGGGTATGTCACATAACCTTCTTTCTGGAATACCCCCCAGAACAGATCGGGTTGATTCATCAGACCAAAAGCAACCACTGCCATTCACGAGTGCACAAGTCAATGAAACCTACTGCAGCTCACTTTTTAGATCTTTACCTCACGTTTTCTCTCAAAGACCCATTTTATTCGTTGTGACAGATGACGCATGAATGAGACAAAAGCAAAGGGATTTGAGCCAAACTTCAGCACTCACTGGAAAACTACTAACTGGATTAACGGCGAATGAACCGTTCTTTTGTGTCGGATCTTTCAAATGAATCGGTTGAACCCGTTTACAAAACCAGTCCGAACAATTCAGTCACGAATCAAACTGATTCAGTCCGAGCCGTTCTGTCAACTCGAACTCAAAACTCATTAAATTAATAACATCTTGGTCGACATGTCTGAATAAAGAGATGTAACCGATGATAGTGATAGTAGAGTGATAGTAGCCTAATTTGACTTGTAAGACGAAAAGTAAGTTACTGGGATACATGCAATTAGGCTACGATGAACATCTTTATAATAAAACGTAAAAACTCCGTTAAATATGTGCATATGAAATGTTTGAAGTAATATGACGTAAAAAAAAGTCTGAATCTGTTTTTGAACTGGTGTTCAAAACTACCTGTTCGTAAGAACCGATTCGCGTTAATGAGTCGTACCTCACTGCATTAACTTGCTTCTAGGAAAATTCAAGCATTCTTCTGCATTCTTTCCTTCTGTCATTTAGAGCCCGTGTCAGATCATAAAATGCCCTAGTTTGCCACAGTTACGCAATGACATAGCCCAGCAGACTATAAATTAACTTATAATAAAAGCTCAAAACATAAGCCTCAAAAAGACTGTGGCAAAAACATCGCTTAGTTCAAGATATAATGCTTGTAATTATACTGCATCTTATTTTGCAACAGATCTTTATTACAGTAGCTCGTGGCACTGAACCAGCACTGTCCCAAAGATTAGTTTACAACAAAATACATTCGAGTCCAGCTATTTTCACGCTAGTATAAGACTAAGGACAATTAGTATAGTAGCACCGAACAACATTAATTGAATAAAGATAGCCTATATAATGCATACATCCCAAAAAGACTATTTTATTGTGACACTTTAGACATCATTCATGATACAGTACAAGTAAGCATGACACAACATAAAAGCTGTAATGAACATTCACTTAGCCTAATATGCATGCTTACGTTGCTTAAACTTGTAGGTAATGGTACACTGTTAAGTAACCATTTTATCGGCTCTTTGCCACCTTCCAGATGTTTGAATAAATCACTATATTAACTATACGGGTAATATACACATATCACCGGTTTATTATGATTAATATGTTATTGAAAACAAGTAGCCTACAAACCTTTAATTTCCACTGAAGATCTCATTGTGCAGTAAATCCTGACAATTCTCTTGTGAAAGCCGAGACTGACTAGCGTTTCATATATTTGGCAAAGGCAGAGCCAAGTGCCCTTATCAGACTAAATCAATAAAGATATGAATACGGTGTTAAAACCGGGTCACTTCCCCCAAGGTAACGCACCTAGAGATGCCTCCAGTACAGCCTCTTGACCGTCATTTAAATAAAAACCGTTCCATTATACAAACTTTCCGCGATAAATTCTGCGAGATTCAACTTACATGTGAGCGGTGAAGTTTTGTCTTTCATAGGGTCAAGGGAGAGAGCAAAGAGCGTCAGACACGCTTGATGAGGAAGTTTAGAGGTGAAAGAATTTTCTCAATCCGCCGCATTCCACCAGGGCTGATCTGACACCGGATATCTGCGGGGCGGAGTTTCTCCAGCCCTCCAACAATGTGCTTCACTATTTTCATGGGGAGAAAGCGCTAAATGAACTTGGAGGCTGTCTGTCAAAGCCCAGTCAGTTGCCTACCTCAACAGAGTTTTTGTGCATTAATGTCGAGTGCAACACAATTCAGAGCAATTAAGGGTCTTTAAACGTAGTGTGTCCCTTTAGTTTTGTATTTTACTGTCTGAATAAGAGAATTCAGATGAAGCAAACATGATGAAGCACTGAGAGCATGAAAATAATCACACATAAAACACTGAAACACACAATCTTAAAGGGTTAGTTCACCCAAAAAACGACGAGAATACTTTTTGTGTGCCAAAAAAACAAAATTACGACTTTATTCAACAATATCTAGTGATGGGTGATTTCAAAACACTGCTTCATGAAGATTCGAAGCTTTAGGAATCGTTTGTTTCGAATCAGTGGTTCGGAGCGCCAACGTCACGTGATTTTTAGTAAACGAGGCTTAGTTTATGCGATCCGAACCACTGATTTGAAACAAAAGATTAGTAAAGCTTCGAAGCAGTGTTTTGAAATCACTATTGTTGAAAAGTCGTTATTTTGTTTTTTTGGCGCACAAAAGTATTCTTGTCGCTTCCTAATATTAAGGTAGAACCACTGTACTCACATGAACTGTTTTAAATATGTTTTTAGTACCTTTCTGGATCTTGAGAGGTTCAGCCCTCACCGAGCCATCGGATTTCATCAAAAATATCTTAATTTGTGTTCCGAAGATGAACGAAGGTCTTGACATGAGGATGAGTAATTAATTACATTATTTTCATTTTTGGGTGAACTAACCGGGGCTAGTTGTCACACTGAATGAGGTAAGTTGTCACAATGGAAACTTACCTTTATTTGCCTTTTCAGCTAAATGTAAACGTTACAACAATTATGAAGAAAATAATTCACAATGCAAGCATAAGAAATATCAAAAAACATTGTTTTGTCCGAAATACACTGTAGTAACATGTATAACATTCTAACATTTAAAACATGTGACAACTTTCCTGTATGACAACTAGCCCTGGTTTTCCCTGCCATACATGTTTCTCTCTTTGTAGTTCTCTATTTTTCACAGCAGTTTTATGCAATGGTTAGAAACTAAGTTCGCAGTTCAATACTCTCTGTTTTGATTCTCTTCCTCTTCTATATCTCCTTGTGCTCATCTCATCCAGATTCTCGTCTTTTTCAATCTCTCATTCTTTGTGTAAATAGGAAGTGTGTGAGTGAATAGAGGTCTGGGAGAGGATAGAGAGACAGAGGGAGCACACAGAGATCAACGGGGCTAAGTGTCCAAACACTTTGTTTATTTATGTTGGAGGATGAGGATTACGTAAAATCTTAGTTAAATGCAGCTAAGAACTCAATACAGGACCCAAACATTATGCATACTAATGTGGACTTGAATCATATGCTGGTTTCAAGAGCATTATGCAATTTCCCTCAGACACACACATTCACATGAATGCATGTGCATACACAAACACACCTGCAATGACTCCATCAGGAGAAACTCTGGAGCTTATGAGATCATTTAGACAGATTTAGTGTATGAGCAGTGTAATATAAACACACACACACAAAAAAAAAAAACATAAAAGATGTCCTGTAGTTACCGTGTCTTCATTGGGATTGTACTAAATTAAACTGCTAAATGTCAGTGATTACAAATTCCCTCATTATTCCATATTTTGTTATGTTTTGTTTAAAAGGGAAGCATATTTAATCATAATATTTAATTGTCCTGCAGGACACTGTCCTCTCTGTACCTGTTCTAGGTTCAGTGTTGTGACATAACAAAAAGGGAAAAATCTACTTTCCACACAAATAAGATAAAGGTAATAAATCAATTATTTGTAGTATTTTTCATTTGCCATTTTTCAGATAAGCTTATCACCCTAACCTTTAAATGACCTGTATTATATAACCATGTCATGGTTAAGGAATTTTTGAAAATGATCTCTCTACAGTGTCAGCAAGAGACCATTTATGGGTGAGTCATTAATTAGAGACCTTTTTGACTCGCTATCATGGAAAATAAAACAAACAGGCAACAGCTCCCTTGTCACTTCTCATTTACATCATAACCAGATATAAACTTCTTGAAAAAATGTACTGTTCAAAAGTTTCGGGTCGGTAAGATGTTTTTATGTTGTTGAAAGATAGTAAAAGGGTAAAGGTAGTAAAAACAGTAAATATTATTACAATTTAAAATAACTTTAAAATAATTTATTCCTGTGATGGCGAAGCTGCATTTTCAGCATTTATTAGTCCAGTTTTCAGTGTCACAGAAATCATTCTAATGTGCTGAAACCTTTCTTATTATTACCAATGTTGAAAACAGTTGTGCTGCTTAATATTTTTGTGAAAAGGAAAGAACGGCATTTATTTAAAAAACAGAAAATCATATGTAACATTATAAATGTCTTTACTGACACTTTTGATCAATTTAATATATCCTTGCTGAATAAAAGTATTCATTTCTTTACAAATAAATCTACACCTAAATTCCAAATGAAAATAATTTTATGCACACTTCATATTTGTTATATATATATATATATATATATATATATATATATATATATATAAAATAGATTTTCTACATGAGAAATGTTAAACAAGCCCAAAAACAAGCCCAAAAAAAATTCTGGCTAATTTAATTTAAAAAAAGAAAAAAGTTCTTAAAAGGACAATGCAAATCCATTATATTCTATCCTTTAAAACTAGATTTTTCCCTTTAAAATCGTCCCCGGGGAAAGAAAAGTTCATCTAATTGAATAATCATCCTTGTACATAAAATCATCTTTTGTTATAGGTCATGATCTTTGTGTTTGTCTTTGGACTTTTGTTCAACTTCCTGTCTCATGTGCCATAGTTGTAGTTTTGTAGTTTTTCACCTTGATTGTTTCCACAGGTGTTTCATGTTCCCTTTGTTACCCTTGTGTATATATATATAGCCCTTGCGTTTCTCCGTTTCTTTGTCAGTCATTGTTTTGGCCTGGTTGGATCTCTCTCATGGTTCTTAGTTCTCAGGATTCTTTGTGTTCTGCATTTCCCAGTCCTTTGTTTTCACTTTATTGTTTATTAAACAGGTTTTTGCATTTGGATCCTCGCTTCTCCTGTCATCTTTATCCTCCATCGTAACATTATCAGTGTCAGGGGGCAGTGTGGCAAATACAATTCATGTTCATAAGCACTTGATAAAAGTGTGTGGTGCATTATCATGTGCCGTTGGGTGTTTGTAATTGAATAGTGTAGGAGTGCTTTATTCACAGAAGTGCTGTTTTGAGCACTTCCCTAAAAATAGTTATTAAAGGTTCAACTCTAAGCCTACATGGATCAAGGTGATTATGGGTTATGCTTACACCAGCAAGAGAGAAAAACAGTGCAGAAACAAAGCAACTCAAAAAGGAAGAGACGGAACTCAACTGTAATGACCAAATCAGGAGAGATCATGAAGGAATTATGAAGGTGAGTGAAGATATACAAGATAGAGAGAGAGAGAGAGAGAGAGAGAGAGAGTATGGAAATAAAGCAATGAATGAAAGAAAAGACTGGTTGAAGAAACTTACTGGTGTCAGAGGAACAGCAATAATCAGACTCAGGGTCTCCATGGTAGTAGAGGTCCATTGCCTGGGGGGGAAAAAAGTAAAAAGTAATAGGTCAGTGCAATGTGTCTTCAATGAAAACATTCTTTTGTTGTGTTAGTATTGCATGTCTCTTTTGACTTATACACAAGTTTAATGCAAAGAATGAGGCCTTGGACCATAAATAATGTGCGTAGATTCACCAACTGAGAGATGCGAGACTGTGGGAAGATTGAAGCTGACAGTGAAATAATGACCTTTAGATGGACTGTCGCATCAGTCTTAATCTACAGTTTGCAAAAAATGAAATCATGTGACATCTGGCTTACAGTTTTCCACCCGAGCAGCAAGCTTTCTGTGTGAAGTGAGCGAGAGACGATGAAAAAGAGCTTGAGAGAGAGAGAGAGAGAACGACAGAAAGAGCAATTATCCATATCCACTTCTTTAATAACCTCCCTGGAGAGCTGGCTAACAGAATGCTGAAATATGTGAGGGATAGTATTAACATCTTTGCACACGCACCTACGCTAAGCTTTCCTGGCCCGTGTGTCTCACTGCTCTTTTATCTTGTGTAAACAACCAAGTGGCTAAACCAAGCCCAGTCCAGAAAGAATGAAGAGAAATGGAAAATGAGCACACATTTCAACAAATAAAGCTTCCAAAAATGTTTCACTAGGTTTGACAACTGGAAAGCATCCCAAATATTTTGTCTTATTTTTATATCTATTGTTTTATGATTTAAAAATGTAGAAACTTCTTTTGGTGAAAAAGTTCGTTTGAAAAGTGTAGTTTGTCCTATATTTCTTTATAATTTATCTAATGCATTGATATTCATACCTTTGTTGTTATTAGTTAGTGTGCATGTGAGTGTTTATGTGCTGACCTGTGTGCGTTGACGTGGTTGCCATGCCTCCTCGTGCCCGTAAGTGATAAAGGGCCCGTTGCAGATGCAACATTCCAGCAGTACGGGGCTTCCCAGCAGTGGTGACATCGCCCAGGGGCAGATCACATGCCCCTCGGACTCTGCCTCTCTCACCTTACTATCATTGTGATGTCGACTGAGCATCTTCCATTTTCTCACCTGTTGAAAAACACAAACAAGTAAACAGCTAATCATTTAGTTCAGTGGTTTTTCAACAATTTTGTGCCAAGGACCCTGAAATATGATGAAAAAATCCCCATGCAGTAAATCTCTTTCTTAAAATCTATATTTATACAAGACCTGTATATATTGCAGGTCGCCATGATTTTGCCAAATAAGACATGTTACTGGATCAACACTGATCCTGGAACAACATTCCTCTCCGAAAATATAGTCCTAACCCTATCCATACCCCTAAACCTAACCCTACCCATAAGTTATCCCTAAAATCAGAGGGAAATGATAGGTGAAAAAGTAGAAGCTTGTAGAAGCACTAAACCTGGTTCTAAGCCTAAATTTGACATAATCTGTAAACTTGTCCCTCAAATCTGATTGGTTGACTGGAATGTTGTTTCAGGACCAACAAAGATGTTGATCATGTTGGAACTTGTAGCACTTGGTGAAATCACATTCACCGTATACTGTGTGAGAAATGTACTGTGATACTGTAAAAACAACAATCCCTCAGTTTCACAGACAAGGCTTAAGCTAGTCCCAGACTAAATGCATGTTTGAGTTGTTTTAACTGAAAGAAACTTGCACTGACATCTTAAAATATATAAATGTCATTGTTTTGTCTCAAGATGCACACCAGTAATGTTTTTTTCCTGAGGCATGTTTATAAAAGCTACTTAAATGTCCTAATTGAACTAAGGTCTAATCCTGGCTTAATCTAAACCCTGTCTGTGAAAGCGGGCCAATAATTGTTTATAAATAATTGGTATTATTATAAAGCCAAAAGAAATTATTATATGTTACTATTAAAAAGTTTGGTGTTACTTAAAAAAAAAAAGAAGAAAAAAAAAAAAAGAAATAAACTTTTTATTCAGCAAGGACGCATTAAATTGACCAAAAGTGATAGCCTTGGTGAGCTTAAGAGACTTCTTTAAGTCTTACCCACCACAAAACTTAACACAAAACTTAACAGTTCTAATATATATAATA
The DNA here is from genome assembly GCA_037101425.1 of Elopichthys bambusa. Taxonomy (NCBI): domain Eukaryota; kingdom Metazoa; phylum Chordata; class Actinopteri; order Cypriniformes; family Xenocyprididae; genus Elopichthys; species Elopichthys bambusa. The sequence continues at coordinate 17,282,314 of CM074451.1, forward strand.
ATTTTTACATGGACACCCTAAATTAGCTGATGCTTTTATCAAAAGTGACTCAGAGTACATTTAGCAGAGGAACAATCTATCTGAAGCTATCTGAGGTTAAATCTTGTTCAAGGCCATAATGATAATAGTTCATGGACTGACTATTGTGGGGTTCAACCCCCCCAAAAAAAAAGAAAAGAAAAAGGTTTATTTACCAGCTCAGACTTTAACCACTGTGTCACACCAACCCATGAGTAAGCATTATATGCAAAAACAACAATAAGTGACACAGTGAAGTATAAATGGAATCAAAAAAATTCCATCACTGCTGTAGCTCTTGTCATGTGCTTTTCTCAGTAAATAAATAATCAAGTTAATCAAGACATAAGTCATCTCGTGGATCAAACTTTTAGGGGGGAATTCTCTAATTATATATTATGCTGATAGATAATAGCACTGTTTATTTGCATAGCCTTCCTGCGTTGCTTTAGCACTCATTATCGCATATACTGTACTGATTCAAAGGTGTCTTTTTAGCACATTCACCCCTAAAGGTCAGAGTTACTGTATGAGATCTAAATTTGATTCAAAGACTGTAATTATGTTGATAAAAGCTCAAGGGTCAGTGAAAGACGTCACTGCAGCGACTCAATCTTATTCTATAATCCACCATAATCAGAAGGGCACACACACTTTGCTCTTTAGCCTTTGATGCCAGAAATTCAGCACAGATTCCAGGGAAAGGTGATCTCGGAACTCTAACTAGCCTTTCTTAAGGGCCTAGTCAAGTGCACACACACTCAGCCTGGCCCAAATATTTCAACATCAAAAGCTGCCGATTATGTAAGTGCACTTACAGGAAAATGCTAAGATAAAAAATGGTTAATCAGCAACTCTTCCCTCCCTTTGCTCCTCTCCTCCAAACAGTGTGTGAGTTGGCATTTCTCATGCGAGGCTGTGCACTGCTATTGTTATCTAAAGTCTCTCAGACAGTATTTACCAGGCAGAGATTTTTAGGTCAATACAATGTAATTATATTTTCGAAGGCCTGGGGTGTGTTTATGTCTGTTTATGTGTGCATATGTTGCCATGGAGGGTAAATCTCACACTGTAGCCCTGTTTGAGGAGATTAAACCCAAACCTTTGTATGGGATCAGCCTACATTGAATTCCCAAAATCTTCCTCCCTCTGCATCCCATCATGTAACCCAGCTGGGAACAATAGCTACTGAAAGTCCCAAGACCTTCACCTTCTCAGCATGAAATACTTTTGGGAAGTTGTCCTGTGGTGTGTAAAATGTTCCTGGCAAAAGTATTATTTAAACAAATGGTTTAAATTACATTTATTTAAATATGTTTATCTTTGCATAAAATGCATTGAACTGAATTGAAAGTAAGCATTAAAATGTATGAATTTTGTTTTCATACTTTTACTTTATTTTGTATTCATAATATGTACACCACTTAAAGATTATACTACAATATATATTTATACTCACCAAGGCTGCATTTATTTGATGACAAATACAGTAGAAACAGTAAAATTATGAAATATTCTTACAATTTAAATAACTGTTCTTTATTTTTAATATATTTAAAAATGTAATTTATTCCTGTGATGACAAAGCTGAATTTTCAGCATCATTATTCCAGTCTTCAGTGTCACATGATCATTCAGAAATCATTCTAATATGCTGATTTGCTGCTTATCATTATCAATGTTGAAAACAGCTGCGCTCCTTAATATTTTTGTGGAAATCATGATCTTATCCTTGCTATATAAAAGTATTAATTTCTTTTAAAAAACACAACAAAACATAAACTGTACATATTGATTATAATATACATATTATATGTTACAGTAATTTTCAAACTATTTTATTCTTGCAGTTTTATGCCCATATTAACTGACAAAAAATATGGAAGATTCACATTTGTAAAAATTCATTTGCCATACCGCAGGACCATTTAAATGAACTTTTGGAGGCAAAAATTATAATAAAAAAAAAAAAAACTGAAAAAGAAAAATGGTGACCAGTCACAAGTGAGATTTACAGGTTTCCTTATACATTCATATAACATTTAACATTATAACATCTTGATGTTGATTTAACAAAAAGTTCATGGACAACTACAATTTATCAGTTTCCATAAAGACTAAAAATACTTTATGAGTGCTTTAGCATGCAAGTTTTGTCTCTCCAACCCAAGCTATCTAAATGATGACATACCATAAACCTCTGTTGTTTTCATGTAATACTATTTTGATCAATGCAGACAAACCCTGTCATTAAAGGAAAAAACACTTAATTTTTTACCTTTTTAGCTCAGTTCTGGGGCCGTTTTTGTCCCTGAACTTGAAGTATAGCTAAGTAAAGCCCTACACACTAAATCCTGTAAGCATAATTAAACCCGCTCTGTATAGGAAAGTATTCCATTCCCACAGAATAAATATTACTTTCCCCCCTAAAATCTATTAGCCCGCTGTGCTTCTTTGTAGCAGGATTGCAGAACGATTCAGGAAAGATTACAGAATGATTCAGGCCTTTTCTGCACCAGTACAAAGCTCTCTAAATATAATAGCTCCTTCAACACGATAGCAGGAAATATATAAAGTAGGTGAAGGTCACGAACTTCCTTAGAAGAACTTCTACCCAGCTGACACCACTAGCCCACACTTGGAAGGTGAGAGGGAATTTGGCCCGGAGCCACTTTCGACTGGCACAGCACCAGAGAGTTAGCATGCTACGGTGTATAAGGGCTGGAGAAAGACATGAGGCCCAAAACAGAGATAAAGAATCACCTGAACCAGTGCAGGAGGTCTGACTGGAACTGATGCTGATGTTATCACTTTAAGGGCTCTGGTGAAAGCACTTCTGTGTGGTGTGCTTTTCCCTGAAACCTAGTAACCATTAGCCTCATTAACCCCAACCAGAGATTTATATGGGACACAGGGTTACAATGCCAGCCCAGAGATGAAACGCGTGAACAAACAGATAAAAATAGTACTTTGCTAACTGGCCTCCAGAAGCCATGATTGTATAACTCTAATTTTTGTTACTAGTTAAGCATGTTGCCAAAGCAACATTTCATATTTTCATTTAGTTTAACTAGATATACTAAAACAACTAAAACTGAAATAAAAATCAAATCAATAAAAAATATTAAAAACAACTAATAAAAATGAAAAAAGCACACTTTAACTAAATTTAAAAATGAAAACAGATACATAAACTATACTAGTATCCCAATGACACTAAAATAACACTGGAGCTAAAGTCCACAACATCTCAGCAGGGTGAGGAAAATCGTTGTTTGAGCTGTTTAAAAGCCGAGTCAGAGCTCTGGAATTCCAGTGATTGACATCAAAACAGCTTTGAATTTACGGGAACTAATGACACATGTCTGGATTGTGGACAGACGATGGCAGAAGTGTGTGTTTTTGTGGTTGTGTTTGCACAGAGGAACATTTATAGCTCAGAAGTTTCTCTTCCATGGCTCAGGAGACTTTTTGTTAAAGTATCAATGTTGTATAAGATGTGTTTCCTTAGGAAAAATAAAAACAGAAGAGTATACAGTGATAAAACTAAGTCTCAGATCATTTGGTCATGGGAGAACTTAACAAGAAATGTTTGAGTTAATTTTGCCTTTTGAATGAATCTGAGCGTTAGAGACACGTGAGATTATTGGTGTCAAAGAAGGAGACATGAGCAAGTGCTCCATTTGATCTCATTGCCAGTTACACTCTTTAAAAAAATTGGTTCCAAATGTTGTTGTTTTTTCGCAGTGATGCAATAGAAGAACCATTTTAGGTTCCCAAAATGACCTTTCAATGAACAGTTCTTAAAAGAACCAATTTTTTCTAGTGTAAAGAATGTTTTAATAACCTGAAGAACCTTATGTGCAGTGGAAAGATTCCATGGATGTTAAAGGTTCTTCATGGAAACATCAATCCCAGTTAAGAATCTTTATTTTTAAGAGCATAGGAGAAACATTTGAGAAATTAGCAGGATCATGTTTCATTTTTCTTTCCTACACTCTAAAAAATGCTGGGTTAAAAACAACCTAAGCTGGGCTGAAAATGGATAAACTCAGTGACTGGGTTGTTTTAACCCAGTGGTTAGGTTAAATGTTTACCCAACCTGCTAATATCTTATTTAACTCAACTATTGTTTAAGAATGACTGTATTGCTTGCTTAAAATGAATCCAAAATATGTTAGAAATTAACATTTATTAATATGTTTAATAAATGAACTTTTATTAATAAGTTTAATGAATAATTAAACAAACATTTATTGAATTGCTTATTAATAAATGTTCACCTTTTGATTATTATTGTTGCCTCTAGTAATTATGTGTCTGATTTTTAATTTGCAACCTATTTTGGGTTGATTTTAAGCCAGTAATATAGTAATTTTTAAATAACAGTTAACCCAACCGCTGGGTTAAAATAAAACAACCCAATCGCTGGGTTTGTCTATTTTTAACCCGACTTGGGTTGTTTTTAACCCAGCATTTTTTAGAGTGTATGACTTTCTTTGTTCTGCAGAACACAAAAGAAGGTATTTTCAGTGGAGTCCAATGTTGTTTTGAAATTCTTAAAAACATTCTTAAAAATATATTATTTTGTTTTCTGCAGAAGAAAGAAGGTCATACAGGTTTGGAACGACATGAGAAGGGTGAGTAAATGATGCCTAAGCAAAGGCCTCCATTTAATTATGTTACTGTCTAAGAGAAACAATTGAGATATTAAAAGGTCTCATTTTGTCAGTTTACTTTAAACATTCTACAGCGAAGAATTAAATCAATCATAACTAATCAGATGCTTAATATTATCTTCATGATGGGAACAATCTGTTTTATACAGTAATTATTTAGCAGAGACTCCACATAAAACACTTAAGATCTAAGATCCCAGGTTCACAGTACGGAATCAGCCTCCTCCATCTGAAGGCCAGCGCAATGTGGTCAATCAAACTTTATGTTCATTTCAACCCGGCGAAACCTGGCACTATAAAAACTTGCCCTGCGTGTGTGCGTTTGTGTGATCCACAGACCTCATGAGCGATGAGTCATCGACGCACCGCCCGCTGCTTGCATATTTCTGCCACATTAATTCCACAAACACAAACAAGCACACAAATCCTCAGGCAGAGCGAGAAGGAGCCCCACTGCTCTCCATATTTTCACAGGGCGTGAAATAAAAATCCTTCCAGGCAACATCTACTGTAAAACATGATCATGATCCTCCTAAAGAGTCATTAAAGAAAAATGAATCCATCACATGCCTGGGTTACTAGGGGAGAGTTTGGAAGGTCTTTAACTACAAAAAAAAAAAAAAAGAGCTGTAGTTTTAGAATAATATTTAAAACAATGACTGATTAGCAAAAGATCCGAGTTGACAGTGATGATGAAGGCAGGTTATGAGTATGAACAGAATTAGATATTACTCTAAGGTTGCTGAATGAATTCAGTCATTTATAGACATTGCTGCTGCTTTGGCTCCTGCGATTCCGTCATTCTCACCCTGATACACGTTACATAACTTCACCCTCAGGACCGACCGGACACAAAATGATGTGTCATCTCTCTCGCTTTCTCTCTCTCCCGTAATATTTCCTCTTCTCCTCTCCCATTCTCCCTGAATTTTCAACCCAACCTAACCTTGATATACAGTGCAAAACTCCCATTGTAGCTCCTACACAAAATTCATAAATAAAACAGCTCCGGCATTAGTTCTGTGGTTATTTGAGAACTGTTTGTGGCAAAGCAGAGGAGAAGTAGGCAAGAGGTTATCAAATCAATCACAAAATCCAACCAACCTCAGACGGCTAGAGGTTTAACCATCATTATGTAATTGACACTGTCTGTCTGTCTATATAGTGCTGCAAATAAAACAACATAAGAGAGAACAAGGAATAATACAGCTGGGTTAATATACTGAAAAAAATAAAAGTTAAAAAAAAATTTTTTTCAAAATTTTTATATCGAGTTTTCAAACTTTTTATATCGAATGATACAGAATTACGATGATCCACTTGTAAGGGATCCCTATCCTAAAATATAAAGATGGATATATATTTTCATGTAAATAGACCCATTTATGCACTGCAAGAAAAATAGTTAATGTCAAAAACAGCACATTGTTTTTTCAGAATTGAATATTTGGCTTTTTTTAATAAATCATTATTGAAGTAAACCATTTATTAAATAAAATACTTTATCTGGACAATAATTACTTTGTAAATTTAATATGAAAATATGTAATAAATCTGTATAAAATCTTTGTAATAAATATACTTATACTTATATTAAATGTATTTATGTCTTATATATCTTATTTATTACATAAACATTTTCAGCTCAATTAAAATTGATTTGCATAGCTCTTCAAATTTGTTTCCATACATTACTGTTAAAATGAGTCATAATATCTTGAACACCCGATATGAACACCTGCTGTTAACAGCATAATCACTGAAGAAAAGAGAAACACAAGAACTACAACTGACTTCAGACACAGTCTTAGATTAAATCAACTGAAGATAAAAGACATTATATCTCTCAAGATCTTAAGAAAATGATATTTTCTTCAGTGATTCTGCTTGTTAACAGCAGGTGTTCATTACTAATGCTCATTCATCACTTAATTAATCGCTTAATTATCTCATTAACTTTAACTCTGCTTCAGTGTTACTTTACCACTATTTAGAGAGGGACCATATGTACTCAGAGCAGAGTTGATTTAACTTTTGATTTTGCTGTGTAGTTTATTTATTACAGTATCAGATTTAAATGAACAGAATTTTCCTAATGTTTCTTCATGTGTTTCTTTCTCTGATTAAAATGTTTCAATCAAACGTTTTCTTGGCAATATTGGTAACCAATATGCTGAGTTTATACTGGGTTTATGCTGAGTCCCCAACATCACTTTTCATTCTGTTAGGCTTTTGCAGTGTCCAAACAAAAGGCACTTCCTGTAACTTCCTGGAAGTTGATGCAATTATGAGTTAGCTAAAGTATAGGCAATGGACTGTGATGTTTTGTGGTGCTATATGGTTTGTCTCACTGTAAAACATTTCATCATGTTTAATAAAATCACAGAAATCGGTATGACATTATCAACATTTTAAGTTGACACCCTCATGTGAGCTAACACAATCCCTCACTGAGCAATGGCTAACTTTAGTACTTAATTTCCATCCGGTTAGCTTCCATACTATTAATTTCCATGCCATTGTGTAAATAATCAAATTATATGGTAATACAGTTAATGTGCTAGAGCTTGACCACAGCACGTTTCTGAAAGTTCACTATATAAATACATTCTTAAATAACAACACAAAGTCTGTCTGTTACATAAACCGTAACAGCACTGAGGCTGCATATAGCGAGCAGAGATGCTGTCATGTGTGATCTCTCCCTCTCTCTCTGCAGGGATGACTGAGATACAAACTCCCTCTGAGCTCTGTGTCATCTTTCTAATACTCACTGTGTCTGAGAGCCAATCAAACATTCAAAATAGCAACTGTAGAAGAAAGTGAGAGAGAGCGCTCAACTCATCTAACCTAGGCCAACCCCGAGAAGCTGTTTAGCAATGCTAAATGGTAAGACAACATGCTCAGCCTCTTATGCATGCCTACGGCACGCTAAGATTATAAGCTTGCACCGCAAGGGATCAGAATAAACAAGTGAAATAGGGAAAAATTAGATCAAGAGCATTTTTGATGTCATCATGATGAATTATTTGCATGTATTTTAAAGCCGTATCAGTTTAAACTTCTGATATATGGTTTTCTGAGCACACCCATCTGAAGCACGCACACAGAAAGCTGTCTGTCAGATGGTGTGTCGTGCAAATATCAAACAAAGTTCTTTTTTTATGTGTTAATGCGCTTAAATGTTCAATACACACAAGGTTATGTCAAAAACACAAAAGTTCACATAAACACAGTCGGTTATGTCTGTGAATGTAAACAGCAAGTAAAGAAATCGCATGTGTATATTAGATCTGTGTATTAAAGTGAAAGCAGCGTAATATATAGTACCAACTACTGTAAATGCTGTTAATATGAATCAAACAACAAAAGAAAAACAGAAAATCACTCACTGCTTGTTACGGACAGATACTCGGGGAACACCGAGGTACACGTAGAATGACGTTTATTGACACGGCAGGTGAATACAGCAATGCAGGTAAGTGAACTGGTGATATGAACTTGGTAGAATGGTAACTTGATACTTATATAGTCTTTTATCTTACAGGTGATGAACTCGTGGATGGATGGATGATCAATGATGGTGAGAACACAAGATGGAGGTAAGTAGACACACACAGACGTTGGAACACGAAGACCAAGGGAATACTCTGGAGTAGAGCTGCTAGGTACTTTGGAAGGCTTGGAGACAATAGAGAAGTCCTTTACGCATGAACGAGACCGGACAACTGAGTAAGGTGAGTGGCGTGCTTAAGTAGTCTGGTGATAAGTGTGCTGATGGAATGCAGGTGCATGCGATCAGTATTCTGGTGAGGGAGTGCGCTGTGATTGGCTGATGGTGGAGCCTGGCGGGTCTGTGACACTGCTCTTGATTGAATTACTTTAGTAGCTTTAATAAGAATAATTTTTTTACTTTAATGTTGCTGTTAAATTATATGGCAAGGAGATAAAACATGGCGGACTGTGTACAGCTCACTCAGGGGAGGAGCTAAGCTAATAGGGCATATTCTGTGGGCGGGGCCTGTTCCAATGTGACGTCACATTGGAGCACATTCCTGAATGGCTCATTTTGAGACATTCTGTTTCAGATTTATGGGGATAATAACAAACGGAGTGAATGGATTTTTTACCACAATAGGGTTGTTTTGTTCACACCCTGTGGACACAGTTATGTTCAAAAACAATATAAGAGTGAATTTTGCATAATAGGTCCCCTTTAAAGAATATTCCAGGTGTTTTTTTCTTCATGTTTTTCTTTCTTCATGTTTTCCGTTTCTGTAAAACTTTCCTCAGTTTTTAAAATCTGAAAGCTCTTAGTTCCAATAAAACATCAAAATAAAATACCTAACCCTAACCAATGTCTACTGACAAAAAAAAGTGCAATTTAAATTTATTTCAGTCAAGCAATACTCAAGATGCCTGAAATCTTAGGAATCCCTTCAGAAGGATGAATATATGCATGAATAAACAATTAACAGATGACCGATAAGTTAATAAACAGACAGTTTCCTGACCTTGCACGTCTTGTTCTTGTCCGGCTGGCAGGGTGTGCAGGGGGCACAGGGCTGACAGAGAGGGCTGGGGGGGTGAGGGAGGTAGTATCTTCCAGGACTGTAGTGGCAGCAGCCATAAGGTGCAGGGAAGTGCGTGTACCACAGGTCCTGCCCCTCCTGACATTTCGGACATGGAGACAGGAAGCCCTTAGCCTGGACCTTCTCCACATTCACCTTCGGATTCCTCATCCACCTGCGCACCTGAGAGCAAAACATGACAGAGTTTTGCATCTGTACATTATATAATGGGTGATGGTGTATGGTAAATCAAGGCTGAGGGGTGGTAACAAGTAGCTTGGTGGTTTAACTTGACCTGGAGTAGCCACCTAACAAACTAATTCCATGAAACAAATTCCACTGGTCATGTGGTGATGAATAAAGTTCAATTGATTTCCATGAAATGATTATAAAACCATGAGTTCTACTGACAAGAGTATATTGGATTTGGATATAAAATCACAGAGGAAAGTGTTATGATCAGATATTGCACTTTCATAGCTATTAGATAGATATTTAATGGCATTGTGTTTGATATTTCTCTTAAAACCCCCTAGGATAGCTGAAAATAGAAACAAGTGAGATTGAAATGACATTTAAGAGTATTGAGTTAAAATAAAATAATGTAAAATACTAGAAATAATATGAAATAAAATAACGGGGAAAATATAAAATATAAACAAACAATAATGCTCAAGAGAATTGAAAATAAAATATAAAAATAATGTGAATTTAAAAATATATATATAATAAAAAATATATCAAATAATGCTTATAGAGCTTTAAGTTAAAAAATGTAAAATATAAAAATAAGATTTAATTTAATAAAATACATGATGATGAGAAATGTTTGAGATCTCTTCTGATAAAAGGCATGTGAGATTGTAAAAGTAAAAAGTAAAAGTATCTACAACCCATTTAATCTCATCTAGGAGAAACATTTGAGATATTAAAGAGATTTGTGATTTTCTTTCATGTTTGATAGAGCATTTTGTTATGCAAGGCTCTTGAGAAACCCATTTGTCATGTTTTTCAAAGTAACTAAGAAAACAATATTTTGTCATGTCAAAACATCCTGAATAGTTCATTGTTTGAAGAAAACTGTGAATGTGAATTGTGGGTTGGTGCATTTGCTCCTGTACAAGCAGATTAAACAGAACACGGCATCTCAGGGCAGTACCCGTGTATGTCTTTACAAGCTAAACAATGAAATCTGAAAGGCGTCCTCCAAATCACCAGCAGTGACTGACTAAAAGAGGCAGGGCACAGGGTCGTATGTCTTCTTTGTAGTTTACAATGCATTTAATGACTTCAATCCCTTGAGAGAAAAGCAATTTTCTAGGCCCCAGGAAATCCTGGAGCTCACGGCGAGCATAGGCTGAGAGATTTCCACTTCTCACTTCATGCTTCATACATCTGCCAAACAACCAGATAAAAAAGAATCTCAAAGCTCTATATGATCAAACTTTTGTCTTCTTTTAGAATGAAGAAAACAATGGGAAAATCCTCAAATTAATGAAAACAATGCTTCTCAATGTCCTACATACATAAACAATCACACTGTACTGTCAAGAATCCCAACAATTCGCTGCTCTCTTCCCCCTCTCTCTCTCTCTCTCTCTCCTTTGATTGGATTTTCAATGTTATGTCATCGTGTGTTGTCACTGTGGCTGTACACTAGCACTCGGGAGTGTTTTTGCTTTAAGCTTCAAAGACCTTCTCTTCTCTTCTCTTCTCTTCTCTTCTCTTCTCTTCTCTTCTCTTCTCTTCTCTTATTTTATCAATATTTCGTCATGTCATTTTTTAAATTATTTTAGTCAGTTTCACCCTCAAATACAATTTTAATTGTAAATGGCATGTAATTTTAGACTATGAAAATAATATTTTAGTTGGCAAGAAAGTGCAAAATTAAGCTGTTTCTATAAGGTTTTATCCATGTCTACTGGCCAACAACTCTGATGATTTAAGATATCAAGAATCCTTTCACCTGCCCTGTTTTGACATTATACTGATGAAAGTTGAAGCAAATCGGGTAAAAATAAGAGAGTGATTTCAAAGCATTTTTGAAAGTGACACACATCCTGCTACCAGTTGGTGGCGCTATGACTTTCACTCACAATAGTCACATCCATGTGATTGGCCTCCTACAACGAACATGCAGCTGAAGTTTCATCCAAAACAGTCAGTATATATATGTTAAATGTTTGGTTTAATTTTGCACTTTCTTGCCAACTAAAATATTATATTCATCAAGTAAAATTTTGTCTTATCTCATCTTTGACATGTGAATGTTATTGTTATGATCTGGAGGCACATGAATAATTCCTTACAGGAATCAAACGCTAAAGCAACAGCAACTCAATAAACCACTCCAAACACAGGCTCTACTGATGACTCAGCAGCCATGAAACTTTTAGTCACCAGAGAAAAACATCAGTGTGTGTGTGTGTGTGTGTGTGTGTTTGTGTGCTGCTCAATATAAAAACACAGCACAAGTTAACCCACAAGAGTCAAAATACACAGCACACTCCGGTTGTGTTAATGCTACACACGTACGAGACAACGCTGCAAGCTGACCTACAAAAGACAAACATCAACCTTGGCACTCTAGAAAATTCTTTCTCTCTCTGTCTCGGTGTACACATAAATACATAATAATCCAACAAAACCATCTCACTGAGTCACTCTCTGACACTTCATCTGCTGTGTGCGTCTGTGTGTGTGTGTGTGTGTGTGTGTGTGTGCGTCTCTGTGTGTGTGTGTGTTTGTGTCTGTGTGTGTGTGTGTGTGTGTATGTAGGAGGCTGGACTCAATCCCAAACCACACACACTTTCTCACCTATAACCAAAACAAATACATTATATTTAAATAAATAATTCAAAACATGTTCAGATTGGCCATTGCTGCAGTCACAAATCAAATCTGAAGAGTAGTTTCATATTTGTTTCTTGAAATTTATTTAAATGCAAACACAATAAAGCCATAACTATCCCTGCTCTCAATATGAATGTCAAATGACATGGCAATCTTACTTGCATATTCACAAATAGAGTCAATCTCACATTCACGACACAAACAGCCCATTGTGTGTAAACACCTAACAAAATAAGATATGCACAATATATCACTACTGTATCGGATATTGGCTGAGGTTAGAGGTTTTTATTGTATGGGGTGATATTGAATATTTAATTGTGCATGCTTACTTCCCCCATTTTTCAATTTAGATTACCTTTGTCATCACCTAAAGCTCACTTATAGTTAATCTTTAAAAACAGTATTTAATAATTTATTTAATGACATTGTTAAATGTAATATTTAGCAAATCTCAAAATGAATATCCATGTTTCATACTGTACTTTATAATGTTGTGATACCTAAATTAATTCGGTATTAATTTTAAAATGACTGATTTCATTTTGTAGTGTTTTATATATATTTTATTATATGAATTTATATACATTTATAATATATATAGTTAATTTATTTATACTAATTTTATTATCAGCAATAACATGAAAATAATTAGAATTATTGTTAATGGACAGAATTTTATTTGTTTTAATTTTTAATTTGTTTGCAAATAACCACATACATATATGCTCATACTTTGAATCAGCGTTATTTTAGTTTTATAATAATTTAGTTTTATTGATATTTTGAATTAGCTTTTATTTTTAGATTTAATGGTCATTTTAGTTTTGTTTTTAGTAATTTCCTTATGTGCTTTTGTCATTTTATTATTGTTTATTTATTTATTTTTTAATATTATTGTTATTTAGGTTTAATTCATTTTTATTTCAGTTTTAGTTTTTATTTATTTCCAGTTAATAATTTTAGTAATTTCAGTTTATTTCCAAGGCAACAATTATATTTATTTATTTAAGTTTTTTTTTTTTCTTTCTTTCTTTTTTCCCCCATACTATGGAAGTCAGTGGGGTCCATCAATGGTTTGGTTAACCATATTCTTCAAAATATCTTTTTTTGTGTTTATTTGTATCTTTTTTCAGCAGAAGAAATACATTCTTACGGGTTTGGAAGAACCTGATTCAAACCAAGTTTATCCACATAAGCACCACTGTGCAACATGTTAGAGCATGTGCACTATCCACCAGGCCAAGTCACAGATTGAACAGCACTTTTAAGTCTCCACCAGCCAAAGAAGTTCTGCAACCAACAAACACACACACACACACACACACAAACACACACACACACAAACACTCACGCTCACACACTGACCTTCCTCTTGACAAACTGGAAGGCAGAGCACTTCTTAAAGGAGAAAGACTGTTTCTCTGCATTATGGACCAGCCTCATGGCCTCTGGCCGGCCCGCGCACTCTGCGGACCCCAGCGTGATGCCTTTGAGAGTGACGAAAAGGTGAAAACAAGATTATGAGGTCTTTTTTGTTGCCTGATGCAAATACGTCAACAAAAATCTGAGATATCTGTTGCCTGATGAGCACATGTGTGTCAGTGGTCATACCTGTGTAGTTGCCTTCTCTGCTCCTTGTTATTGTTGTCAGTGTTGACCGATGATATCAGCGCTGCGCTGATGCTGTGAGTCCGTCCCGATGATGCTGCTGGATTTCACAGCATGTCTCTGCAGCACCACGACTGTATGTATGTGTGTGTGTTTGTGTGTGAGAGACAGAATGAGATGAAGCCGAACACCTTGTTAATGTGACAGAGAGTAAATGTTGCAATCGGAGACAAGCGCACCTTCTTCCCTGCCCTCTCTCTGTAGCTCTTCGCTCTTCTCCGGCAGCACTGATACACTCTCTCTCCTCCTCCTCCTCCTCCGCTCTCTCCCCCCCCTCTGTTTTCTGCAGCAGCAGATGCTCTCTCTATCGCAGCTTCTCTCTCTCCATCCCTCCCTCCCCGCTGCTTTGATTGTGTGAATGGAAGGATGGGCGAAGGATGAATGAAGGCTGATGGATTGGATGGGTGTGTTTAGCCTGACCACTGCTGTTACAGGAACCGCTGCAGTGCTGCAAGCCTCTTCTGACTCACACATAGAGCATCTCTCATGCTCCCTTTCTCTCCAACCTGTCTGTTTTTTTCTGGAATTCTCTTGGTCAAGAATCATTTATGAATGAGCAGGGGTGAATGAGTCAACAGGTTCATCATCCTGCGAGCAGTGGATGATACACATCTGCAGAGAGAGTGAATGGAAGATAATGAGGGGAAAATCGATATACTGAGTTAAAGATATAATCAACACCTTGTCCTTCTGAGGAAGTCATAAGTATATCAGGAGGTTGACGACATTCAAAGAAAGATTCAAGATGGCTGCATTTTTTTGGTAAATATGTTAATCTGCTTTAACAAAATAACCTAAACAAAGTCAGAATGGACATTAAGAATTTCCCCCAATTGATGTTCACAAAAAATAAAAGACAAAGATTTTCCAAACCACCCCACCTAATAAAATAATAAAGTATAATATAATTGTCAGATATACTATTATTAATTTATTATTAAAGGGGTGCTTGATTATGATTTCACTTTTTTAACTTTAGTTAGTGTGTAATGTTGCTGTTAGAGCATAAACAACATCTGCAAAGTTACGACGCTCAAAGTTCAATGCAAAGGGAGATATTTTCTTTTACAGAAATCGCTGTTTAAGGACTACAACAAACAGCTGGTAGGGATTACAATGAAAAGATTAAAAGATTAACACAAAAGATTAACATGGCGGCACACGCTAGTCGATGAGTTGAATCAACTCCGTAGCAACTACATAAATTTATCCACTAACCATTCAGAAACGTCCAGTTGCAATCTATAAGTTGTAACTTCTTCCTGAGTCTCTCCATCAGTGTCTGACTCTGGTTTGAACAATGTAAGGCTGAACACCGTTATTGACAATCAACATTTTGGCTGCGTGAGATTCTCCAGCTTTGTTGTTGTTGAGCAACTGAAGCGGGAGCTGTTAAAGCTCCGCCCTCTTCCGGAAAGAGCAGAAGCTCATTTGTATTTAAAGGGACACACAAAAACGGCGTGTTTTTGCTCACACCCAAATAGGGGCAAATTTGACAAGCTCTAATAAATGATCTGTGGGGTATTTTGAGCTGAAACTTCACAGACACATTCTGGGGACACCAGAGACTTCTATTACATCTTGTAAAAGGTCTCCTTTAAATTATTACAATTAATAAAATTAATTGATACAAAATAATAAAAAAAACTACATAAATACAATAAATATACAATTATTAAATATAATTATAAGTAAAATTAACAATCAATAAAATATAAAATAATAATAAAATCAGTATAAATACAATAAATATTTACATATTGTATACTGTATTGTATTAAAAAAATAATCCAATTAAAAAAATGCATTCCTGTACATCAAACAGTAACACTTGCAACGCAAAGGTCACAGGTTTGATTCCCAGGGAATGCATGAACTAATCAAATGTATACCTTGAATGATACTTGGAATGCACTTTGGATAAAAGCGTCTGCCAAATGCATAAATGTAAATGTATTATTAATATAAATCTAATTTAATTAACCAAAAATTAAATTAAATTAAATAAAGACCATGAAAGAGTTAAGAAACAGACAAGCAAAAAACAGTGACTAAACTGTCACAATATTAATTAATTGAGTGTTGTTTATGAATTGAGTTTCAAGTAGCCTGGCACTGTGTAGGGACTAATTTTATTCATCATGCAAACACAGCTGGCAAAATAATTTAGTGAAATCTCAGTGGTCATTTACTTGATTAGTGTGGATAACTAACCTTGTGTAGACTATATTACTCATAGCTCTAAACATACATCAAAGATATCTGAATCACACGCACACAAAAATAGAAAAAATATTTTCTTCTTTTTGGAGATGACAAAATAGATATATGCCATATAGAGGCAATTTTTTTTTTTTTTTTTACAAATTACAGATAAGGAGAAAATGCATTTCCCATCTTGACTGTGAGAGCTGTCTGATTCACAATAACAGACTGGATCCTTTTATTTGAGAGCCAACCTGAGAAAGAAAGAAAAATGCCTTTCATCCTGGACAAAAGAGGTATTCATTTTATGCATATCACTGATCTTGCTGTCTGCTCTGCCCAATCAAACCCAAAATACCTCACAAAAAGCAAGAAGCCACCAAAGAATAAACTGCTGTTGGAAAATACGATTATTACATGCGTTTCATGGCTCACTCTCTTCATTTTTCATAGTAAGACTGGTGTTGCATCAGTTTGAGCAGTGAAAGGAGTCTCATATAATCTGTCTGATATAATCAGTCGCTCTGTTAAATATGAAATATACAAAAGAAGAGCAATATCAAGTATCCATAAGTCATAGATATATAACAGCAACAGCTGCACCACATTGTATAAGAATTACTTATAGTATATCACTAGACACCAAGGCTGGATTATTCCTTATTATTGGATTATTATTTTTTGAGTGGACGACAGGCATTTGCAGATTTAGGATAATATGAATAATACGATTGCGCACACATTCTGGGACAAAATGCAGATTTGGGAGTGGGAGCACATCTTTAAACTTTCTGCATAACGCAAATATCACTGCTTTTGGATTGTACCTTTAATCAATCGATATCTGTATGCATATATTTAGTAATTTAAAGCACAGAGTAGCAGAGGGCATCTATTATTTATAGAGTAGTTTATTCATCAGCACACTGGCCAACTGACAGGCGCACAGCGAACAACCCAAGCTAAAGAAATTATTTTTTTCCTGTCAGTATTCAAGATAAGACTTTAAAACTTATCATTCTGACATAAATTGACACATACATCACGCAGAACCTCTATTTCTCTCTCTTTCATGCCTTTGTATGTCTTTGAAGTTAGTTTCTCACTAGTCTCAAGTTTGAAAATCAAATCTGAAAATGAATCTGAAAACTATACAGAGCAACAGGAGAGAGAACAGGTAAATAGGGAACTGTGGTGTAGATGTATTTAGAAATGTATCAGTATATACTGGCTGCCAATAGCTGCTCGCATCCAATTCAAGGCTCCAATGTTTGCCTACAGAACAACCACTGGCTCTGCACCACTATACCTAAACTCACTAATTCAGACTTATGCACCCTCCAGAAGCTTGCATTCTGCAAGTGAATGGTGTCTTGTGGTGCCATCCCAAAGGGGCACAAAATCACTCTCACGGACCTTCTCCTGGTGTGTTCCTGGCTGGTGGAATGACCTTCCATGCTCTATCCGAGCAGCTGAGTCTTTAGCCATTTTCAAAAAACTGCTAAAGACATATCTTTTTTGTCAACACTTGAGCCAGTAATATTAGCACTTTTTATTTAGATTTTACTTTTCTTTTTTGAATTTTCTATTCTCTTTCTCCATCTATTTGTATATATTAAAAAAAAAACCCTGCTACGAGCACTTTACTGATGAAATTGTGACTTGACACGGCACTTACATACTGTTGTACTCATGTTGATTCGACTGCTTCTACTATTCTATACTATTTGTGAGTCGCTTTAGAGAAAAGCGTCTGCTAAATGACTAAATGGAAATGGAAAGGAATTTGGCAATTAGAGGACATTGTTTTATTGACTACTTTTTAAAAGTCTTTCAAAAAACTCTGCTCACCAAGGCTGAAAAATAAGGCTCAGAAATACAGTAAAATAACTCTTTTCTATTTGAATATATTTTAAAAGGTCTTTACTCCAGTCTTCATTGTCACATGATCCTTCAGAAATTATTCTAATATGCTGATTTGGTGCTCAAGAAACATTTCTTATTATGATCAATGTTGTGCTGCTTAATATTTTTGTGGAAACCGTGAACGAAAAAAAAAAAAGGATTCTTTGATGAATAGAAAAAAAACAGTATTTATATTAAATAGAAATCTTTTGTAACATTATAAAATGTCTTTACTGTCACTTTTTATCAATTTAATGAAAACCTCTCGGATTTCATCAAAAAAATCTTAAATTGTGTTCCGAAGATGAACAAAGGTCCTTTACACCTGTAAAGGTGTGGAACGACATGAGGGTGAGTAATTAATGACAGAAATGTAATTTTTGGGTGAACTAACCCTTTAAGTTTATATTAAAATCTCTGATTTTGGGCAAACTATTATTGTTGATGTTGATATTGTTGAGATCTCTATTGAAACTCCTCTGAGACTCCTAAAGTCTATTTCTCAGAAGAAAAACAAAAACAAAACACTTAAGCAAAAGTTTCAGTATGTTCTCTATTTAATCTCACTGAAGCAATTAAGATATTTAGGAGATTTCATCTGTGATCTTTCTTTCCTGTGGGAAAGTATCTGTATCTAGTAAATGGAAATGAAAACGGCACAATCATGACTAGTCATAGTTATTTCTCATAAGGTGTTCTGGAGATAAATGTTCCCCTCTTCCTCACATCTCTTCATATAAATGTTGAGTCATCCACTGCTGTGGATCCGTGTGTGAAGTGTAATTTGAGTTGTGTTTTGTGGAAAATATTAGATCACTGTTGGAGCATTTTGGCCTTCAGTACCTCAGTCCAAAAAAACCACAGGCACCACGATACCAACAACATCATCTGCCCTCTCCTCTCCTCTCCTTCCAAATGCTCAGCTTCTTTTCAAAGTTACACTCTCTCACACACAAACACACACACATACACACATAAAAGAGAGAGTGTGAGTCTTATAAAATAAACATGATTCTCTGCTCATCTCTCTCTATGCTACAGGGAAGGCGAGATATCTTTGGGGACACAGTCCCTCTCTCCTCTTTTTTCTCTCTCAGAATAGCTTCTTTCCCCTCACGTGCTGATGATGCTTCAGAGACAAACAGAATAAGTTACACGTGAGAACGTGAAATCTCACATTTTACCAAACCTGAGATGTAAAATGCATAACACGGAATCAGACCAGACAGATGGGGGTGTATTGAATCAGATAGACAGATTGACACAATTATGAATACAAATTTTTGGTAAATTAGTAATTTTTGATTTTGCTCCAGTTTTCCATTTAAAAAGTTTATAAGGTAGTGGTACATATGCCAATATATCACTCAGACTGAGAGAAATAGAGAGAGAGATGGAGAGATGGCAAGGATGGAAGGTTGACAGGTGGAGTGGGAGGAGTAGCTATGACTGATGCATTGCCTCATCTTGGTACTAAGTGTGTGTGTGTGTGTGTGTGTGTGTGTGTGTGTGTGTGTGTGTGTGTGTGAGAATGTAGGATAAAAATGGCTGCAACGAGTGACATTCAAGGCCGCTGACAGGAGGTAAATAAGAAATGTAATCTCCAAACCACAATATACACATTTTTGTTCAAGCATTTGCACTTTTTTTATAGAAGACAACTGCAGAAGGTTTAGAGCAACTAGCAAGATAAAACCGATGCCACCGAATCTTTAGCTGAACAGTCGGTATGTGTCAGTGTGTCAGATTTTCAAACATAATGAGTCATTAGAATTCTGAATCTCCCAGGATTCAGTGTTCTTCAGACTTCTGCGGCGAGAACGAGATGAGTGTGGGAGTGAAAAGAGCAGAGACGTATCATGATGCTTTGACAGGGGCATCCGTGAAAACAGTGTGTATTTGTGTCTGCACACACTTTAAGGGTGGTAAAGATGAAGTTGCTTAATGGGGCAATATGTTTTTACAAATAAAAATAGAAGTATCCAATGATATAATTTATAATTTCACGAGTTCACACTTGCAAATAATTAGACAGTAAAAGAGTATGCATATTTGGCGTGCTGTCCAGGGGAGGACTCCGAGCTCGGAATGTGGCCCCAACCCAGAGTGTACTCCCCATCCCTGGCTGGGATAGGAATAATCGAGAGTGAGGAGTTGGGGTGGAGGAGGGATGCTGGAATAACTGTTTTGGAACGGAGGTGAGTCGGCTCTATATAAATGCCTCCTTTCGCACTGATAGGGTAGATCATTCGAATGTGCTCCTCTCGAACTTTGTTAATAAAACATCATTTAATCAGAGCTGTATGCACTGCAGGCACAACAAGAATCAGGTATTAGAATGAATGAACAATATCAATTAAATGAAATGATTCACTGCAATAAATCAGACTTTCCAATGGACTGTCCAAACACACTGAATCATTCGACTGAATAGGACTTTACTAATGCTATACAGCTTGAATGTTTGGAGTCAGTTTTGCGCACAAAAAAAAAAAAAAGTACTTTTGTGCATAAAAAATATTCTTGTCGCTTCATAACATTAAGGTTGAACCACTGTAGTCACGTTGACTATTTTAATGATGTTTTAATACTTTTCTGGACATTGAATGTGGTAATTTCGTTGCTTTCAATGGAGGATAAAAAGAAAACCCTCTCAGATTTCATCAAAATATCTTAATTTGTGTTCCGAAAATGTGGGTGTAGAACGACATGAGGGTGAGTAATTAACCCTTTCAAGCGTGAGTTTAAAATATTCTAAATGACCCCCCAGAGTGAGTTTTTTTAAGGCGACCATCATTTTAGAACGTTATTTATGCCCTTATTGTTTCCATGCTTCATGCGTGTCACGTACGCTGAACGCAGCCACAATAACACTGTATGACAGATGGATCGCTATTATTTTTTTTTTCCTTTTTTATTTAAAATATTCACAAACTTGCTTACCATGTCATCAATTACCTGATATTCCGATCCTCAAATATGTGTAAGTGAGCGTGTTTTTGTAATTTAAAAATCTTTATAAATTATCTTTATCTTGTTCTATAACGCGAGATGGGCGCCGCCATCTTAGTTTGCCCAGCAGTTCGCAGAGTCCTGTCAATCGGATTTACAGCACGTGAATTCATCAGTGTCCCCCGAAATACATGCAAGTAAGTGGCCGGTGAACTGGAAGAATAATAGAGTACACTTTATAGTTACTTAGGCCCATTATGTGTGTCTGATATCAATAAATGTCGGTAAATTATATTTGAATGGATTGTTATTGCTGCTTCCACTGATGTCTGACATCAGTGTGTATTTTATAAACTCTAATTGTATTGTTTTAGTGGTGCTTATGCGTGTTTAAATGTCTGAAACCTTAAAAAAAAAAAAAAAAAAAAACATTATGTGGCTGAAAACACTGCATAGCTGTGATATATGACAAGAGCTGAGCACGTCCCTCTCGCAGCCAAAGCACAGTTTGAATCTGGCAGTTATGTGACGTCGCTGAACGTTCTAATAAATATCGATACTAAGGTGGTTTTTTTTATTTTTTTATTTTTTTATTTTTTTACCAATGATTTTGTTTATTTAACAATAAATTTAATGCATACAACATGCATTGAATTGGACAAATAACCTATAGAGAATAATTGTGTTATATGAATAATTAGAGAATAATTGTGTAGTAGAACTATTTTCCTGCTCATCTGAACATACAAATGCTGCAAGTCAGAACCAATCAGTCGCAGAGAGTGTTCACTCACTGCCGACACTACATTCAAACAGGGCTGCGTTTAGTATCGTAAGAAACCATTTATGCTTTTGGGAAACGCAGCCCAGAAGAATGCTTAACAGAAGACAGAAAAAACATAATACGTTTGAGTTATTTCACAGTAAACAAAATGAAATAGTAGCCTCCATAGTTAGTGCAATTACATTTATTTAAATTGAACGTTAAAAGTTAAAATAACACTTAAACTTGGTTCTAATCTGTAACTAATGTAACTACACTGTCAGAATATAAAGGTTGTATTTTATAGGTGAAACAGCCTGTCACTACAGTGACCATAGTTCAGCTAGGCCTATAGTATTTGTATATTTCCATGGTTACCACTACAAGTAAACATTTTATGTGTAAACAAAACTATAATCGAATAAGTTACAAGTAAGGCATATTGAATGTTAAAATAACTTTCAAATATAATGTTAAGTGGGTATCAATACCCATTTTACTCTTAGTAATTTAATAATTTAAGAAATTTTAAAATCTATAAATTCAGATTAGAGGTATTGTATCGATATTGGTGATATTGGCCTTGAAAGTATCAGTATCGTATCAGTACCCTAAGGTACAAAAGTGAAAAGGTACATCTTTGTACCTTCTTACCCCTAAATGGTGCACATTAGTACCTTAAAGGTACATATTAGTACTTTAAAAGTACATATTAGTACCTTTCTTCTATTAGTAACTTCTTTTTAAACATCTTACCAACCCCAAACAGTAACGTATTAAAAAGAAGACTGTCCAAACTAAACGATTCACTAGAATTAGGTGAATGTGTTTGATTATTCTCTCAGCTCATACATTAAAAACTGCAGTGTAGTGTTTGGTCTTGCTATACTGCCAATCTTTAGAAAAAGTAGTTAGTTCTAGAAAAGGTTTGCACATGCAACTTGGTTTGATAAATTGTTATCTAACACAATTACATTTAGCCATTTTTAAGCTTGTCCAAATATTTCTTGTAATACAGAGGTTATACAGTTTTCACATGCAAGACAAGATGCTCCTCCCAAATGAAAATTTACAACCTCATTCCATTCACACTCATTAAAACCCATTTTGAACCAGACTGGCTTAAATGACAGCATATGTGTGCAACATCTGTTTTATCTTAGTGAGCATTGGGAGGATTGTATATGTACTTTCACATTCTCTGCACGTGGAGAGAAAGATTGAGGGACAGATTGATTGCCTTGCTTGACTCAACAACAGACTGGATGCATGGCATCAGTGTGCTTGAATGCATTTCATGCTTAAGACCGTGAAAGTGACCGTGTCAAATATGACATGAGATTAAGTTATAGACATATGCTGCTCACAGACATTCTCTCTATCACACACACGGCACTCAGGGCATGTGTGTATCATGTGTGTCCCTAAACTGCTCGGCATTTCTGAAAAGGTCAAAGCACAAGATGGGCGAGATAAGACAGAAAGAAGGAAGGAAAGAAAGTATGAATGATTTTAAGCAGCAGGCATATGGTGAGGAGAATCCCATTATTTTGATGATAAAGATTATATAAAAAAAACAATATAATTTTTAAAAGTACTTTTTTTTTTTTAATAAATATTACATTTAATTCATAATTTATATAATTTTATAAAATGGTTAGTTCCTGTACTTGATTCTGATTGGTCAATAGCTGTGTTTTATTCACGTTAAAACACGACTATGATCGCTTCACCCAACGGTTCTGTGTATCACTACACAACACCCTTAGCAACCACTCTTAGCAACGTAAACTGTTTGATCTCAATTTATATTGTTCATTGAAGCTTACTGTATTATGTAGAAGAGTATTGTGAGAAAGAGATCGATTGAGCGAGTTTATTACCTGCATTCAGATTTAGCATTTTCTTTCAGGTCAGTCCTATGTTCATAATAAAAAATATGTTTAAATGTCCGCTGCAATATCTTGTCCTTTTAACAGTTAAAGGGTTTTCCTGTGACTGACAGCACTAGGCAAAGCATTTGTCAGTTGCATCTTGTTCCGTGTTCACAACAATTCAGTCTTTTCAATGTAAAAGTCTTCGCTACTGACTGACACACTCATAAAGACAGTCTTTGCCGCCATCTAATGCTGTAATAATGTAACTTCTGTTGCTGTTCACGGTCAGGGACTATTTTTTCAGGCGGAAGAAATGCTTTAGTCAAAGTTTACTTCTTGAAAGTTGCATTGATACATATTTTTGGCTTTAATATTTCTACGTTTTATAAAAGCAATAAGATACTGAATAAGTTCGCGTTGTGCCTAACAACACCCTTCAGCTGTGACTTATTCATGATACAGCACAGCCTCTCATACCTTATTGCTGACATATTTTACATTTATGTTGTATATTTTAAATAATGATATAAAAAAATTATTATTAATTATATTAATTCTAATATTAAAGTAAAAAATATATATTATTTATGAAACTATTTTAGATTTTTTTTACATTTATTTATTTATGTATTTATTTAATTAACTTTTTTTTTTAAAATAGATTAATTAAAATATGGATAATTTCATTTTTGGATTCTGATTGGTCAAATTCATCAGATTTATTGATGAAAAACAGAATTAAAACTCCATTAACATAAAATGGAGTGGAAATGACAGAAATAGTCATACCAAGTTAAATGGGTGGATATAAGCCTAATATATGATGAAAACATGTTCAATGTGATGCTGTTAACTATATTTATGGAGAGTTACGCATAAAGCAAGCAGTAGGAGTGAATAGTTCCCATTTTCTATGGAGAAAAAGTAGCTTGGACATTTTTGGGTAAACTATTCCTTTAATATTTAATCCAATTTTGCTTCTCATATACATTCATCTTGTTGAAATTTTATTGGGAAAACAAGACAAAATGAGTGTACTCTATATGCAGTGAATGTGCAACTCTTGTAAACTAGGTAGCAGCAATTGACTATAAGAGGACTGGAGCTGGACATAAGCATGTTTCATCGCTCATTTGTGAAAATGCCTCCATCTCCTTACAGCTAATGACAAGGAGTCACTCACAACCCAGACAAGACCATACAAAGAGAATATTTAACCATGATAGCAAGGAAAAGTGAAGGATAGAGAGAGAGAGATGAGTCAGAGAGATGAAAACAATAAATTTGAGACAGAGCAGAAAGGACGGCTTGTGTTAAAGTGAATTGGATATGAGCAGAGAGATCCCAAAGGACTTGGCCTGGATTCTCACTGATGGAAAAAAAGAGAAGCACACCTCACTCTCACAGCTGATTGGTCCAAAGTCACCCCCAATTCAGCCGTTCCACAGGCGGCTTTGTCCGAAAAGCTAAACCTCTCAATAATGGGAATAGTTAATGAGAATGTTAATGACACAAAGAATAATTGAAGTGAATGTCTTCTTAACAACTCTCTCGCTTCCACACACAGGCACAGGCATGCACGGCAAACCTGTCAGATCTGTAGATTTTGCAGACAGCCTGAAGTGGCATCTTAACCTAGTTTCACTTCACTGCTGCAGTTTTGTGGCATCAGGTTAAGAATGTATAGAGGATATCACACATGCATACACAGTATAAACAATACACACACACACACACACACACACACACACACACACACACACCCTTCATTGTTTCCTGGAGCCTTAGTGGTCAAGTCTTAGTGTGTCCAATGTGTGGAATGCCATTGTACCATGTTACATAACTTAAGAAAGTCTTCCTGGCATTAGAACCAGCACTGATAACATTCCACTGCCCTTCAAAATGACCTTCAACACACACACACACACACACACACACACACACACACACACACACACACAACTTCCTTCTTGTTTAAACATGGTCTGAATGTGTGTTTGAATTTGAATGTGCTAATGTGTGTATGAGTTTTTATACACTATGCATTGTTACATGTGATTTGTATGTCCACAACTGAGTAATTCTGAAGAAATGCAGTGAAGCACACACACCTAAAAATGACTAATACAGGTACACAACACAAAACAAAGCAAAATTAAAACATGATGTTGCTCTCAAAAATATTTTTTCACTTTCTCACCAAACAGACGTTTCAAGCCACATGCTCTTCATCAGACTCTGGCGTGAAATGTAGCGTGAAAAGTTGGGGTTGGTGAAAAGTCTAATATTTTGTTGGCAGAAACAGTTTACCAACATCATGTTTCAATAATAGAACTGAAAATGCAATATCTGCAGCACCAAGTTGTAAAGTGATTTCTAGTCATTTCTTTAGTAATATATTTTGAGGTTGGTAAGATTTTTTAAAGTTTTAATGAAAGAAATCTCTTATGCTCACAAGGCTGCATTTATTTGATCAGAAATACAGTAAAAACTGTAATATTGTGAAATATTATTACTATTTAAAATAACTGTTTTCTGTTTTATATGATGTCAGTGTCACATGATCCTTGAAACAGCTGTTTAGATATTTTTTGTGGAAACTTAGATACATTTTTTTTTTTAGGATTCTTTGATTAATATAGACGTGTTGGGGAAAGTTTCTTATTGCCTTACTCCCTAAAAAAGTAACTAATTGCATTACTTAGTTACTTTTTATGGAAAGTAATGTGTTTTCTTTTTCGTTACTTTTTATCACCTGTTGCTTGTTTGTTTTTTTAATAACAGCAAAAAAAGTTATATTTTTGGCAAATGTTTTTGACCCTTTCACACCAAGCATGAAATAATAAGCTTCAGGTTGATTACAAATGTGATGTTTATTTAAAGTCATTTTTGCTTATTATTATGGTTGAAATGGATAATTGAAAGTCAGCAGCAAAGAAACTGGTGAATAAAGTGAGATTAAATACATAAAGTATATTTGTTTAATTTAATATATTTAATTATTGCAGGTTTGTGCAAATATTCTGTGATTGCATTTCACAGTTTTTGTTCATTTTGAGGAATACTGAATGTTTTTGTGCAAGTGAGATGAGTAAATGTTTACATTTAGTCTAGAACTACAATATTTGTTATGATTAGACAAAACACCTCTGCACTTACTCTTGATTTCTCTCAACATGGCTACAGGAGAGCTGTCAGTCAATACATGGGAAAACAAAGTAATTTGCGTTACTTTTTTAAAAAAGTAACTCAGATATTTTGTTGTAAATTTAAAAGTAATGCATTACTTTACTAGTTACTTGAAAAAAGTAATCTGATTATGTAACTCAAGTTACTTGTAATGCATTACCCCCAACACTGAATATAGATATACATCTTTTGTAACCATGTAAAAGTCTTTACTGTTACTTGTAATAAATTGAATGCATCCTTGCTATTTAAAAGTATTAATTTCTTTTTTTTTTTAAATCCTACTGACCCCAAACTTTTGAATGGTAGTGTAACTTATTGGATGGTATTGTGTGGAATTAACTAAGAAATGCTTCAGAAGCATTATTTCTTGAATATTTCAATGTGTGTGCAAAACTTGGATTACTTGGATTACATTCATCTTCTTTTATCACTCTGTCCATCAGACAAGGATGTCAGCTGCTGTGGAGGTCCAGCAGGATGACTCATGTATTTCCTTCAGCATTAGTAAAGATCCGGTGCAGTTGACTCCTTGATCCCATCCGGAGTTCCAGCTTCAGGCTGCATGGTACTTCACCAGGACAGGTTTAACAAGGCTTTACAGCAATGGGCCTGAGATGACCATGTGGGTGAGAATCACAGTATTAGAGCAAGGAGAAAGGGATTTTTCTTCAAAACAACCATCTCACTGTATTGATATACTGTATTCAAGGTTCAAATATAATAGAATCCTTCATATCTGTAAGATTGTAATTATTTTCTTTAACCTTCTATAAAATGCTGCATTTCTTTCTCATTTAATAATGGAACAGATAAGTTATCAGTATAATAGTATATCTGGCAGACTTGCAAACACCACTAACAGTTCAGAGCAGTTCACTGGAAAACCAGTATCAGAAAAGTTGAGTAGGTTTTATTTAATTTGATCTCTTTGATATTTACACTTTAATTTCTACATGCTTAAATTGAGCACTAATATTTACTTTGTTGTTGTTGTGTTTTTTTTTTTTTTTTTTCAATTTTTGCCTGAACTAACTTTTTCATGTAGAAATTACATTTGTTTTTTCAGTAGCATTTAATTCACAGAATCATTTTTATCAGTGCAGGCCTACGGTCCCTCTATAGCCCTCACCATAGACTTATTCTGCAGTGAGAAAACAGAGAAAACAAAACCCTGACCCCTTAAAATGTAGTTTGAGTGATACCAAGCCACATTGGACCACATGTATACCTGTATTAAATGTGATTACATTGTAATACATACAATGTACATAAATGTAATGCATACATGATTACACTTGTAATCGGATCACCCAAAACAGATACTGTAAAAAATCTCTTTGAGCTCTTTTTGGCTCACTATAACCACTAAAATAAAAGCATTTAGATATGTAGGGAGTGTTGTCAGCCAAGTTTTTTCAGGAGTCTTGGGGGATGGGAAGTGCATTGTACATTTTCCAAGACGGCTTTGAGCTTATGAGTTGTTTGTTTTCAGTGAGGGACTGAAGTGTGTTAAAGGCTTGAATGGTTATTCATGTGCTAATGAAGATGTGAGTCAAATTTCTCTCTCATCCACACACACACACATACACATAATTAGAAGTAAAGGTTTGTATGAATGAAAGCTAATTAGTTAATTTTATTCTTTTGTTACAGCTGAAAATGAAACATTTCTCTAATTCAGTGCAGCACTGTGTGTGTGTGTGTTGGCTGATCAGTATTCAGACTGTGTATGCACACTAAGATCATCTGTATGTGCGCTGTGTGCTCTTAAGCACCCCTCAGCTATTCCTGCTTGCCGATTGGCTGAAACTTGACGTCACAATTGTAGTAATCTCATCTGACCACGGAAAAATACAGGCCACACATGGAAACAATGGTATCCAGGTAACAAT
The DNA here is from genome assembly GCA_037101425.1 of Elopichthys bambusa. Taxonomy (NCBI): domain Eukaryota; kingdom Metazoa; phylum Chordata; class Actinopteri; order Cypriniformes; family Xenocyprididae; genus Elopichthys; species Elopichthys bambusa. Next base: position 17,310,892 of record CM074451.1, read on the forward strand.
ATCCCAGCAACAGCATCCGCCTCTCATGGGACAGAGTAAAACAGTCAACTTTTCTAAAGTAGAGAAGTTTCTACACTGAAGTACATTCAACTTGTAATGAATGGATAGTTCAGGCAAAAATGAAAATTGTCAGTATTTACTCAACCTCATGTCGTTACAAAGCCATACATTGTTATTTTATCTGTGGAAAACATAAAAAGAGAATTTTTTAAAGAATAAAATGACCATGAGCTGTCAAATACGTCATCAACATCAAACATCATTGATTCATAAGTTATATGGACCACTTTTATAGTGCTTTTGTGAAACTTGACAGCCTGTGTTCAATATGAATTCTTTTGGATTGACATGAGGTTGAGTAAATAATGACATTTAAAAAATTACATTTTTGATGACCATCATAAAAACAGCCCTGTGCAATGTACTTTCTCAATTCATAGCCCAGGTTTTCAACAACAGCTGTATACATTTGTATGTTTGGGGTCTCTTGGTACTTGGACCAAAAGCAAATCTGAATCACCACATCTCTGGAATATATTTCAACACAGCAGCACAAACAATTTATACACATTTTTTCACCACATGGCGACCTAAAAAAAAAAAAAAAATTCTGAAAACTAGACTAGAAGCAACTACCTGTAGTAAGAACTTTTTTTAATTACTTATTACTGGTGTATTGAAGGGTTAGTTCACCCATAAATGAAATTTCTGTCTTTAAGTACCCTCATGTTGTTCCACACCCGTAAGACCTTCGTTCATCTTCGTTTACTACGTGAACAGTGCAGGAGACTGACAGGGAAAAGAAGAAATTGTTGTTATTTTTGTTTTGTTTTTCGCACAAAAAGTATTCTCGTCGCTTCGTAACATTAAGGTTGAACCACTGTAGTCACGTGGACTATTTTAACCATGTTTTTACTACCTTTCTGGGACTTGAAAGGTGCAATGATGTTGCTGTTTATGTGTGGTTCAGAAAACCTCAGATTTCATCAAAAATATCTAAATTTGTGTTCCAAAGATGAACGAAGGTCTTACAGGTTTGGAACGACATGAGGGTGAGTAATTAACGACAGAAATTTCATTTTTGGTTGAACTAACCCTTTAATCGCTGATGACAGCACCATTTTATTATTTCCCATCTTCAGTGTTTAATATGCAAATTCAGAAAACATTGCAGAAAATACTAAGGGTAAGAAAAACACTAGCAAAGAAAACTACCAACAGTTATGTAATGAGTATTCTAGTTGTTCAGCCCTCTTTATTTCTCCCTTGCTCCTCTGTTTTTCTTTTTCTGCAGCCTTCTGATATTTTAATCTGCAAAATATCATCTGTAAAAACAAAATAAGCTAGTAAAACAAATAAAAATGATGGTAAGACATTTAAATTCTAATATCACATCAAGTACCAGACATTCAGGGCTTAAGGCTGATCCTAAAAACAGAAGAATTACCGGCATGAATCATTGCTGGCAAAGATCCTCACATAACCTGCGTTTAGTGGGGTGGGACGCTGTGCTTGTTAAGGGGGCTGAAGAAACAGTAAGTCAGCCGGTTCCCTCCGCCCTGAGGGCTGTGAGGCAGGAGGAGACAGGCTGTCCTCACTATCTCTGGGTCTGGCTTATGTAAGACTGACAATCAGCATCTCCTTTATCTGATGCTAGTAGAATGTGGCATATGTGCGAGTATCTCAATTCAATCTGGGAGATTCTGCTCTAATGAATCTTTCCAAAATTAATCTTTGAGCTATTCTTTTATTTAGTTTTACCCTTGAAATTTTGGATTCTTGCATCACTTTTATGGACTTTAGTAGTGCCCATGATTTCTGTTGTATTTAGTCCACATTGAGGGTCAATGGCCTCTTAGACAGTGTGGAATGAGACTTCTCTCCGCTACCATATTACACAACAGCAAGGTCACTGCCTCTCTTGTCAAAATATTTGTGCGTGTCAACATTGAGGTAGAAAGCATTGGACATGATGAAACATTTAATCTAACGTCGTAATGATAGGACTATTGTTCATGTGTGTTTGCTTTATTGTTACAGTTCTTATTTGTATATTTTTTTTGCTATGCTTCTGCTTATTTTTATGGGGGGAAAGTCTGTTTTAATTTTAAGGAGATTTTTCTTTGCCACAGACAAGTGGTCTTTTGGCTTTCTCAATGAGGGTTTGTAGGGCACCATTATATTCTCTGTAAAACTGCACTGGAGATGTTTGTATTGTAAAAAGCTTTATACAGCATTTTTTAAAATGGAATTAATGTTTTTTCTCAAATATTTAAGATGATTTTTTCTGTCTAAATGTAATATGGGTGCCAGTGGGAAAAATTATCTAATGAATTATTCATCATGTGTCATATATTTTACTTCATGGTCAAACAACATACTGGCTCCTGAAACAGAAATTAACTTTATACCCTGACAAACAGTCTTATTCCCACATTGATAGCAGTTACAAAACTGCAATATTTCCTGTTCAGAAAGATCTACACAATCCACTTCCCTTTGCATTTCATTGTGAAATCACCAGTTTGCACAGTGACACTGTGTTGTTTATCACACTTGATCATCATTTCTCAATTCTGTACATTCCTTTCTGTCTGATGTTTCCAAAAACATCATGTGATGCATGGATGTGTTTTTTCTATAAGTGTGCGAAGCTTGATGGTGCGAATGTGAACCACGTGCTTCTGGACTTCTTCACAACCTTAGTAAAAAAAATTTAAAAAAACCCCACTTTACTAGTAAGAGAACAAAATCTGTATGAATTTCTATATGAACACTTACCTTAAAGTCTCTATACAAAAGATTTCAAAACATTGCTTCATGAAGCTTCGAAGCTTTACGAATCTTTAGTTTGGAATCAGTAGTTCGGAGCGTGATTCAAACAGCCAAAGTCACGTGATTTCAGTAAATGAGTCTTCGTTATGTCATAAGTGTTTAGAAACATTTCGAAATTTCAGTAGTTCACGTGACTTTGGCACGAACCACTGATTCGAAACAAAAGATTTGTAAAGCTTCGAAGCTTCATGGAGCAGTGTTTTGAAATCACCCATCACTAGATATTGTAGAATAAAGTCGCTATTTTGTTTTTTTTTGTGCACAAAGTATTTTGTCGCTTCATAACATTAAGATTGAACCACTGTAGTCACATGAACTGTTATAAATATGTTTTTAGTAGCTTTCTGGGCATCTGAAAGTGTTAATTATCTTTCTGGCAATGCAGGCCTCACTGAGCCATTGGATTTTATCAAAAATATCTTAATTTGTGTTCTGAAGATGAGCGGTCTTACGGTCTTACAGGTTTGGAATGACATGAGGGTGAGTAATTAATGACAGAATTTTTATTTTTGGGTGAACTAACCCTTTAATGCCTAGGGGGAAAAAAAGATAAAAGTTAATTTTACACAAATTTTGTGACTATATTGGGGCATGTTAACACAAGATGACCATCAACTATTGTAACTAATCATTTTAATTTGTAAAGCACAAATACAACATACAATCTGACATTAAAAAAATGCCCTTTCCTAAGTACACACAGTTTAATATTTTGGTCAAAAGGTACATTCATTACGTAGTCGACATTTACCTCTGTGTACAAACCCGATTCCAAAAAAGTTGGGACACTGTACAAATTGTGAATAAAAAAGGAATGCAATGATGTGGAAGTTTCAAATTTCAATATTTTATTCAGAATACAACATAGATGACATATCAAATGTTTAAACTGAGAAAATGTATCATTTTAAGGGAAAAATAAGTTGATTTTAAATTTCATGGCATCAACACATCTCAAAAAAGTTGGGACAAGGCCATGTTTACCACTGTGTGGCATCCCCTCTTCTTTTTATAACAGTCTGCAAACATCTGGGGACTGAGGAGACAAGTTGCTCAAGTTTAGGAATAGGAATGTTGTCCCATTCTTGTCTAATACAGGCTTCTAGTTGCTTAGGTCTTAGGTCTTCTTTGTCACATCTTCCTCTTTATGATGTTGCAAATGTTTTCTATGGGTGAAAGATCTGGACTGCAGGCTGGCCATTTCAGTACCCGGATCCTTCTTCTACGCAGCCATGATGTTGTAATCGATGCAGTATGTGGTCTGGCATTGTCATGTTGGAAAATGCAAGGTCTTCCCTGAAAGAGTAGACGTCTGGATGGGAGCATATGTTGTTCTAGAACTTGGATATACCTTTCAGCATTGATGGTGCCTTTCCAGATGTGTAAGCTGGCCATGCCACACGCACTCATGCAACCCCATACCATCGGAGATGCAGGCTTCTGAAATGAGCGCTGATAACAACTTGGGTTGTCCTTGTCCTCTTTAGTCCGGATGACATGGCGTCCCAGTTTTCCAAAAAGAACTTCAAATTTTGATTCGTCTGACCACAGAACAATTTTCCACTTTGCCACAGTCCATTTTAAATGAGCCTTGGCCCAGAGAAAACGCCTGCGCTTCTGGATCATGTTTAGATATGGCTTCTTTTTTGACCTATAGAGTTTTAGCCGGCAACGGCGAATGGCACGGTGGATTGTGTTCACTGACAATGTTTTCTGGAAGTATTCCTGAGTTCATGTTGTAATTTCCATTACAGTAGCATTCCTGTATGTGATGCAGTACCGTCTAAGGGCCCGAAGATCATGGGCATCCAGTATGGTTTTCTGGCCTTGACCCTTACGCACAGAGATTGTTCCAGATTCTCTGAATCTTTGGATGATATTATGCACTGTAGATGATGATAACTTCAAACTCTTTGCAATTTTTCTCTGAGAAACTCCTTTCTGAAATTGCTCCACTATTTTTCGCTGCAGCATTGGGGGAATTGGTGATCCTCTGCCCATCTTGACTTCTGAGAGACACTGACACTCTGAGAGGCTCTTTTTATACCCAATCATGTTGCTAATTGACCTTATAAGTTGCACATTGGTCCTCCAGCTGTTCCTTATATGTACATTTAACTTTTCCGGCCTCTTATTGCTACCTGTCCCAACTTTGGAATGTGTAGCTCTCATGAAATCCAAAATGAGCCAATATTTGGCATGATATTTCAAAATGTCTCACTTTCAACATTTGATATGTTATCTATATTCTATTGTGAATAAAATATAAGTTTATGAGATTTGTAAATTATTGCATTCCTTTTTTATTCATAATTTGTACAGTGTCCCAACTTTTTTGGAATCGGGTTTGTACACCAGTGTGGTTTTATTGTGTCCACAATGTTTGTTGTCTCTGATGCCTCAGTGTAGTTCCCTTTCTAGGGAACTTGAGCTGCGTCGAAACGCTGCGGGAACGCTTCTGCGTCATAGGCGGGTGACATCACTCACCAGGAATCTATAAAGCCTACCTGAAAACCCATTCATTTAGCTTCTGTGCCTTCAGCAAGTGCTACTTGTGAAATCGTTTGTCCTATTTATTGTTTTCTGTCCTCATTCATTCATATATATATATATATATTATGGCGAGCGAACAACAGTGCAGAAACAAAAAGTGTGTTCATCCCTGCCCTCGTTTCATTACGGGTGGGGATACACACCAAATATGTGTTGTTTGTGTGGAAGTGCAGTATGCCCAGGCAGCTCTCGAGGGGGCTGCCTGCGAGCACTGTGAACTTCTCCCGCTGAGAATGCTGCGCTCCCCGCCGAGTCCTCTTTGAGGAGAGCGGCTTGGCCCGCGTTCCTCGTGGCTCGGGTCCCGCTTCTGCCGAGGCTGAGCGGCGTCTCAGTTCGTGGGGTTCGCAAATGGATCTGACAGAGGGGTTAGAGACTGGCACTGCCCTATCTCAGTCTTCACCTGTCAGATCTGATGTCTCAATTCGGAGTCAGGAAGCACGCACTGCGGTTTCTTCCGCTCCGGTTGAGGCAGTTACATTAATGGCATCCAGTTCTGAGGAATTGGATGTTGTAACAACAGGAGATACTGAAGACTCGCCACTTTAGTCTCCTGCAAGTGAGGAGCTTATGGAGGTTTTAACTCGTGCCGTGGCTAAGTTAAACATTAGTTGGCCAGCTGAGAAACAAGAGCTGCAAGTCAAAAGCAAACTAGATGTACGATACCTGCCATCTAGATCAGCTCAACCTCCACATCGGGGCTTAACGTTTTTTCCCGACCTCCACACCGAGGTGTCGAGGTCGTGGAAGAGACCAGTCTCATATCGTGTATATACACCTCAAACATCTACATATAGTAACATGTTGTGTATGAGAAAGCATGGTTATGGGGCGATGCCAAAGGCGGAAGAGACGCTCGCGAGCCATCTCTCCCCCCAGTCGGCATCGTCCCTTAAAGCCCTGACGTTGCCCACCAAGCCACTTAAAGCTACATCTGCGCTGGTGGGCAAAGTGTACTCGGCTGCGGGTCAGGCTGCGGTGTGCTATGTCAATCTTGCAAGCATACCAAGGGTGAAAGTGAAGAAGTGGGGGCGGATGTCATTCAGGAGTTGCATCAGTCAGCTGACTTAGCTCTCCGTGCCACCAAGGAGACGGCCAAATCAATCGGCCGATCTATGGCAGCCCTGGTGGCCACGGAGAGGCATCTCTGGTTAAATCTCACAGACATCAAAGACAGAGATTAGACTTTTCTCCTGGATGCTCCACTTAATCCCTCTGGCCTCTTTGGTGACACTATTTCATCTGTCTGGCTCAATCAGAGCAGATGGCGGTTCAACATCGAGATGTTGTTCTCGCTCACATGAAGAAGTAGGGGTTGAGGCTAAACGTGAAGAAAAGTGTGCTTTCTCCTGCTCAGAGAACCACTTATCTAGGCGTGGTATTGGATTCGATTGTCATGCGTGCTCGTCTGTCACCTGCTAACATAACGTCGATTCTCTCAGCTGTAACAGACATAAAGCTAGGCACTCACTGTCAAACAGTTTCAGAGGCTGTTAGGTCTCATGGCAGCAGCGTCCAACGTGATACCTTTTGGCCTGCTGAACATGAGACCATTGCAGTGGTGACTCAAAACCGTCGAGGGGGAATCCTTTTCGTGTGATCAGGGTCATGCTGCGATGCCTTCGTGCCCTAGTCACAAGGAAACAACCTTGGTTTCTGTCCCAGGGACCTGTGTTGGGAGCTCTCGGTTGTCGCGTCACGCTAATGACAGACGCATCCCTCATGGGCTGGGGGGCGATCATGAGTGGTGCTCGGGGTCTGTGGCAGGACCATCATCTCACCTAGCACATAAATCGCCTGGAGATGTTGGCATTGATGATGCCTGGAGATGTTCCTTCCAGACCTCAGAGGCCATCATGTACTTGTTCGCTCAGACAACACATTGGTGGTCTTGTACATAAATCATCAGGGGGGTCTGAGGTTGCGCCTGTTATACAGACTGGCTCATCAGATCCTCCTGTGGACCCAGGGGAAGCTGCTCTCAATCAAGGCAGTTTATATCCCAGGGTACCTCAGTTTGGGAGCAGACATCCTGACGAGGCAGGGGCCGAGGCCCGGGGAATGGAGACTTCACCCCGAGGTGGTGGAGCTCCTGTGGGAGAACTTCGGTCGAGCCGACGTGGATCTGTTTGCATCTTGAGAGACGACTCACTGCCCATTATGGTTCTCCATGACAAACCCAGCACCTCTGGGGCTGGACACTATGGTACAGGCTTGGCCAAGGCTATGTCTATACACATTTTCCCCCGATTGTGCTGCTCCCGGGAGTTCTGGAGAGAGTTCGCCAGGACGGGGTTCGTCTGTTGCTAGTGGCCCCGTTCTGGCCGGCCCGAGTATGGTTCTCGGACCTGATATCCTTGCTAGACGGCTCTCCGATGGAGATTCCGATCAGGAAGGACCTTGTCTCTCAGGCGAGCGGGGTGAAGGATTTGTGTTGTGAAAACTATGGGCTTGGGCTCTGAGGAGGCCCAGCTGAGGAGGCCCAGCTCATGAGTTCAGGTCTCTCAACTGAGCTGCGTGCTTTGATTTCACACGGACGGTCACTTGCTCATATAGCAACGTGGGTATTAGAGTTCCCGCAGCGTTTAGACACAGCTTGAGTTCCCTTGAAAGGGAACGTCTCAGTTACGTATGTAACTTTAGTTCCCTGAGTAAGGAAAGAGACCTGCCATACTCCCAGCATGCCCGTAAGTGACTTGCTTCAGTTTTCCAGAAGCTAAATGAATGGGTTTTCAGGTAGGCTTTATAGTTTCCTGGTCAGTGACGTCACCCGCCTATGACGTTCCGTCACTCCATTGGACTGATTTCATACGTCCTTCATGACGCAATCACGCAGAGGCGTTCCCGCAGCGTTTCGACACAGCGTCTCGTTCCCTATTCAGGGAACTAAGGTTACATACATAACCGAGACGTTTTCTTAATATAGTAACGTGTTAATATTTTAAAGCATAAAAACTAACATTTTAAGTAGTTTCATAATGAGTCATTTTGATTTATGTCTACAAAATTGATAACAAAATATGAGAACAAAATTATTTTTGTTAAATCCAAAGAAAAACTAGGCCATCTCTATATTTGTTTAATTTAGTTCTTTGTTGTAATCAACTGTCATATCAACAAATTAAAAAAAGCTTTCATTTCCTTATTAGAAGAGGATTGAGGAAGAACAGTGAGATCATTGTTCTTGTCCTCTCCTGATTTCCTCAATCATCACAGCCATAAAGCTGATAGAATCCTTCCTCATACTTACACACACACACAGTCAGCAGTCAGTATGTCTCCACTCTTGGTTTCTTTTATGCCATTCCAGGCCTTCACTGGCTTTAAAATAGCTCCACTCTATGGACAGGAAGAGGGGTGTGTGTGGACAGGAAGTAGCTGAGAAGCGCTGGAGACGGTCGTCTGCACAGCACAGCTCAGGGTCAAGAGTCACACACAACTCTACTCACAATGCACAGCTCCGCAGGAAAAAGACATACAGTGGGGTCTAAATGTCTGAGACCACCAGTGGAAATGCTTTCTTTTCCACTTTTTAAATTGATCACATTTTGTTCTTTCATACAAATCAGCAGAATTATTTTTACTAGTGAAAAGTTGCATGTTGTAATTTGTGCTTTACCAATTAAACTGATTAGTTACAATAGTTGTTGGTCAAAGTAATGGTTTGATATTTTTACACTTTTAATCATTTTGTGTTAACATGCCCCAATATAGTCACAAAATTTGTGTAAAATTAACTTTTATCTCCCCCCCCCCCCCCCCCCTTTTCCCCCTCTATTAAAGGGCTAGTTCACCCAAAAATGAAAATTCTGTCTTTAATTACTCACTCTCATGTCGTTCTAAACCCGTAAGACCTTCATTCATCTTCGGAACACAAATTAAGATATTTTTGATGAAATCCAATGGCTCAGTGAGGCCTCTGTTGCTAGAAAGTACAAAACACTGCTTAGAATCTTTTGTTTCGAATCAGTGGTTCGGAGCGCCAAAGTTACATGATTTCAGCAGTGTGGCGGTTTGACACGTGATCCGAACCACTGATTTGAAACAAAAGCTTAGAAGAAGCAGTGTTCTAGTGAATATCTAGTGAAATCGCCCATCACTAGATATTGTTGAAAAGTCCTTTTTTTTTTTTTTTTTTTTTTGCCGCACAGAAAGTATTCTTGTTGCTTTATAATATTAAGGTTGAACCACTGTAGTCACATGAACTGTATTGAATATGTTTTTAGCTTTCTGGGCACTGAAAGTGTTAATGATCTTGCTAGCAATGCAGGCCTCACTGAGCCATCGGATTTCAAAAATATCTTAATTTGTGTTCCAAAGATGAACGAAGGTCTTACGGGTGTGGAATGATATAAGGGTGAGTAATTAATGACAGTATTTTCATTTTTTGGTGAACTAACCCTTTAATAATTTTACATCATAGCAATTATTTGTTTCCATTTTTTTTTTTTTTTTAAATCCTAAAACTTTCATTTATTTGAAGGTTTTAGATTTTCAATTTCAATTATGGACACAATTTGTATGTAAATGACTTTAGTTGCAGAATGTATCCAATAGTAAGCATAAAACGTAGACAATCACAAATGGAGAGTCACCTCTCTTTCCTGTCTCTTTCACTTATTATTTTTAGTGCCTCTTTATTGTTAGATGCAGAGAGAGACTGACAATGTACAATCCTGTGCAATCTTGGTATCTTTTGTAGGGAATATGCTGGGAATTATCCCGGAAACCAGACTCTGACAGCTCAATGTCTTGTTAGCAGATTTATGAGAGCTCTGATGACCCATTATATGCAAGGTCAGGCTTCTTGTGTATGATGAGGCAAAGACTATCATGGGTCATTTAGTGGTGGGGTGAATCTTACAAGAAATGTCCTGAAAGGTCATGACTCGTCTTAAAATCAAAATATATATATTTTGCATAAAGACAATGAAGTCTATTTTAGGAGCTTTTTTGCATGATGACATTGTAATCAAGACAATTAAGCACATTTATCCCTAAAATTCTCATTACTTTAAAGTTGAAAAAAAAAAAAAAATGTAATACAGTAATGAAAACCATATAGGCACAATTAATTATTCTTTTTTTTAATTAAAATGATAATTTAAAAAAATAATTTAGTACAACAAATAATACAATTCACATTTATTTGTATAGCGCTTTTCACAATACATATCGTTTCAAACAACTTTACAGGAAATGCATGTCAACATTACAATTTAGAGAATGCAGTTAGCTAATAATGTAATAATTTAGGCAATTTAATTAACAATCACTGCTAGCAGTTTAATTAAAGGTCGAAGTAATGAGCTCCTGGAAATAATGAATTACATATTAACAATAATTAGGATATATAGAAAATTGGGAATGTTCATGTTGATCCAGATATTGCGTCATCTGAAGCCCTCGCAGGAGTTGGCGCCGTCTCTTCAAAGGTGTTGGTCATCTGAGGTCTTCTTAAGAGGCTGGATCCATACTGAAACTGATGTATTCTCTAGGCTCTTTACTCTCGGGCATCCCGAGGTAAAATATAAAAGCAAATGGAGAATAATTAGCAAAGCTGCTGTTCATAACATTAAGCAAAGATAGTCATGTGCAATTTATCTGATATGAGATGCATTATGTGAATGCTTGGCTAAAGAGATGTGTCTTTAATCTAGATTGGGTGAGTGAGTCTGAGCCCCGAACATTATCAGGAAGGCTATTCCAGAGTTTAGGAGCCAAATGTGAAAACGCTCTCCCTCCTTTAGTGGACAACCAGAAGTCCAGAGTTTTGTGATCTTAAAGAGCGTGAAGGATTGTAGGGCGATAGAAGATCGGTTAAGTACACTGGAGCTAAACCATTTAGAGCCTTATAGGTCATTAGCAGTACTTTATAATCGATACGGAACTTAATAGGTAACCAATGAAGAGATGATAAGACTGCCGTTATATGATCATATTTTGTACTAACTGTATCTTGTTTATTGAGGATGCAGGACAGCCAGCTAGTAATGCATTACAGTAATCTAGTCTAGACGTCATGAATGCATAAATTAACTTTTCTGCATCAGAAATAGATAACATTCCGTAGCTTAGCAATGTTTCTGAGGTGGAAGAAGGTTGTTTTTGTAACATGAAATATGATTTTCGAAGGACACATTGCTGTCTAATATAACACCCAGGTCTTTAACTGTGGAGGATGGAGTAACAGTACATCCTTCTAAATGCAGATTGTAGTCTGAGAGATTCTGTGTACAGGTTTTTGGTCCAATAAGTAATACTTCAGTCTTATCTGAATTTAGTAGAAGAAAATTACAAGTCATCCAATGTTTTACTTCTTTAACACACTCTGTCAGATTGGATAATTTGGAGATTTCATCTGGTCGTGTTGAAATATATAACTGAGTATCATCGGCATAGCAATGGAAACTAATTCCATGTTTTCTTATAATATCACCAAGCGGCAGCATATATATTGAAAATAACAGAGGGCCTAACACAGATTCTTGCGGCACTCCATAATTTACTATCGTTGTCTTAGATTTTTCCCCATTTAAATAGACAAAATTGTGACGGTCTGATAAGTACAACCTAAACCACCTTAATGCCTGTCCCTGAATACCAGTGTAATTTTGTAGTCGATCTAGGAGTATTTGATGATCTATAGTGTCAAACGCAGCACTGAGATCAAGTAACACTAGTATTGAGATACAGCCTTGGTCAGAAGCTAGAAGTAAGTCATTTGTCATTTTAACGAGCGCAGTTTCTGTGCTATGATAAGACCTGAATCCTGACTGAAATTTTTCATAGACAGCGTGTTTTTGCAAGAAGGAGCACAATTGAGCAGATACAACTTTTTCTAGTATTTTAGACATAAATGGATGATTTGAAATGGATCTGTAATTTGCCAATACATTTGGATCTAATTGTGGTTTCTTAATGAGGGGCTTAATAACTGCTAGCCTGAACGGTCTTGGGACATGACCTAGGGATAAAGACGAGTTAATAACATTGAGAAGAGGCTCTTCTGCTACAGGTAACAACTCTTTCAGTAGTTTAGTGGGTATTGGATCTAATAAACATGATGTTGGTTTAGATGCAATGATAAGTTTATTTAGCTCTTCCTGTCCTATAGTTGTAAAGCACTGCAACTGTTCTTGATGGGCAGTAATTGAAGCAGAGTCATAAAATGCTGTCAACGGTTATACATTCATAATTGTATTTCTGATGCTTTCGATTTTCTCAGTAAAGAAATTCATAAAAACTACATCACTACTAAACTGTAGTGAAATGTTTTGTTTTGGTGATGTCTGTTTATTTGTTAATCTTGCCACTGTACTAAACAAGAACCTTGGATTGTTTTGGTTATTTTCTGTCCGCCCTGGCTGCTTTTAGAGTCTTTCTATATTGGGACAAGCTGTCTTTCCACGTGATTCTGAAGACCTCTAAGCGAGTTTGTCTCCTTTTGCGTTCTAGATTACGACTTTCTCTCTTGATAGTGTGAGTAATACAATGATGACAATGACAATGATCCATAACTAATTTACAATCATTTATAAACTTATAGAATTTACAAGAATTTACAGTAATGTATTTATTCTATTTACTTTTTTGCATTTATTGATTATTTGTATAATGAAAATTATATTTTGGTGGAAATGTGGTCATGAAAATAGTGTCACAATGAAAAAAATCTTAAAATAGTCATTGTTTTGCATACAAAATGTACTTTCATATTTTCATATTTTTCTTTTGATGTTGGGGTGAAATATGTTTTTCTAACCCTACAACCGGCAGAATCTTGTTTTCTTCTAACCAACAACACATCTGTCTCTGCCCATCATATGTGATTGGTTACCTATATTTCTAACCTCTAATAACCTTACACTTGCACGTGCTTGCCTGTAAATATGTGTAGGGGTGAGTATAGGCATTTGCTCACGTGATAACGTAAAATCCAAACACAGAAACCAAAACAACGTATGGATGGAGATGACATCTCTGTGAGGTCCAGTGATGCACAGCATACACAATATACCCAAGCACTGAAATCCACACAAACATAAAGAGTGGATTAATGATTAATATAGGATCAATGAAGAATTTTGGAAGTGGTTAGTATAAACTAAGATATAAGGGGTCTGAGATGGTTAGTTTCAAAACAAGTGTATTTGTTAGAGAGCAGAAAAGCATTAAAGCATATATAGACCATGCTGTATAAAAAATAAAACCATCACAGGCTTGCAAAGCAAACATCAGATGGGAGTTGCTGGGCAGCATTTGAGAGCTTGTGCCAGTCTAAATTGACATTAGCCTGTAGGAACCCCTTTGAGATGCCCACTCGTGTTCATAGGTCAGCTGACCAGGGTGGAACAGAGTGTCTTTTGTTCATTGGTGTCTTTTGTTCACTAGAACCACCTCCGTTTACAGAGGAAACTAATGACAAAAGGCTATGACCAGTGTGTTGGTGATGGGTACACTCTGTACTCTTGGTAGTTTCCGGAGAAAGATTTCCAGAGGCAAACTTTCATTCTTTTGATCTTTGCTGTATAATTGAATTGGTTTGCCTTACTTAAAAGCGTGCAAAATGATTGCCTTAAAAAAAGTATACATAGGCCTACTTATTTGGCTTGAAAACTCAGAACTCAGAACTCTGAAAAATGGACAAGGAAACTCATTGAAAGTACTTCTGGAAAGAACTTGGCACGTAAAGTTAACAGGTGGACAACTCGCATCAATGGTTAAAATATATTTACTCAAACAGAATTAGCTCAAAAATAATTAAAAATTAAAATAATAATACGTCACATTTTGGTTTCTTTATATTATTTGTTTCTTTCCTTTACTGTCTTTCTATTCCTTTACGGACTGTGTAGGCCGTTGATGACGGATGAGAATGAGAATCTCACCCTTCATGCTCTCAGCTACCGGCTGACCATATATGGACCTGCTGCTGTGAAGTGCAATATGACAGGCAGGGAAAAACAAGTTATCGTTACAATGTAAGCACGTTTAAATAATTGGTTAATTTAACTAAAATCAATAAGTATTAATAAGTATTGGGGACAAAATCTTAATTCGTGGCAACGATGCCATATTTTTCCCATGTGTCATATGCAGGGCTCAGTAAGAAAGCGCATTATTGGCTAAACGAAATCAAAGACTATAGATATAGAAAGACGGTTCACTCCTATTAGTTATGAATGGGAGAAACTGCAACGCGCAATATGGCGGAATACGTCCTACTGCCTAAGTAAAAGTGCCAACAAAGAGCACAGAACCCAAGAGGCGAAACTCTGATGCTTTTTGCGTAACAGCCACTAGGTGTCGCTTCGGTAGCGCGGCAGCCATTTTGGGGTGAAAATGCCAACTGGACAATAGAATCCATCACATCTTACGCACTCAACATCAGCGAATCTCACAGCCAAATCAGGAACGCGATAGAAAATTTCTCAAATTCAGTAAATTTAAAAAAAAAATTGTTGTATTGTCTCAGCCAGTGTTGGGAGTAACGCGTTACAAAATTAATGCATTACAGTAACATATTACTTTTTGCTTTAATGCAGTAGTGTAAGGCATTACTAATCAATTTTCAGTAATATTTTAAGTAACTAAAAAGTAATAGAGGAGTAATGTAACGCATTACAATTTTGAGACAGTAATATTGTAAGGTAAAGAATTACTTTTAAATAACAGTAACAAGTAATCTATAATGTATTACAGTTTGGAAGTAACTTGCACAACACTGGTCTTAGCCTATATAGGCCTATGTTTTATATTATCAGTTGTGGAATCCAACCACATATGAGGTAACGTAGTTAGCCTAATTCATTGAGTATTTCCATTTTATGCAACTTTATTAATTTACTATTAATAGTAAATATGTAAAGTTAAGATCATCATATTTGTAGCGTGATCCAGGGGATTAAAATGGAGTAAATTATCCTACTCCACTAGGTCTGAAATATACGTTTTAATGCCCTGGATTAAGCTACAAACATGATTTTATAGAACATGATGCATTGCTGTGTCTGTTATCCCATAATTCCCACTTGTGGACACAGTGGCTGTGTTTTTTTGTTTACATAGTCTTGCTTTAACGGACAACACTGCAAAAACAGTTTACTGTTATATATTTATTGTCCTACATTCAAACTTTTTCTGATGCATGTCCTTAATTTAATTTCATATGTTGGTATTAATTCAGTGATTATAATGCTAATACTTGAACTTCAAATAATTTCAACCCAAACTGACATGGTTTCTAGAGAGCAAAGGTTTTCTGGAGAAAAAAAAAATGGAAGACTTAAATAAAGTCTGTATAAACCGTTAAAGGGATTTGATGATCACTAGTCTAGTGTTTGCACGTTATTCTGTGTTGTCATCATTCAGGTTTTCAGCTAATTTCAGCTTTAATGTACTTTTTTTTAAAACAAAGCAGCTGATATTGCCATAGAAAACTAGTGGACTGCCGAGTCGCTTTCACCCCAAAATGGCGGAAACGCAGGGCTCCCACTGGGCGCCGGTGTTGCAATGGAACGTTCTACTGAGTTTTGCTTCTTGTCAGTGTATATTCTTTGGTGCCAATAGACCTTTTTCATATTTCCGGGTTTCTCAGAAGCGGAAGTCGTCATAGTTGGGTAAAATTCTATGGCGGTGAATGAGAGAATACATTAAATATATTTTTTGTGTTTCCATTTGCTCAAATAGCAAAAGAAAAACTCCACAATAGTGTTTTCACATTCGCATTTATTTATGTAATCATGGTTAATTTTCGTAGTGTGACATAACTTGACATTAAGTTATAAATTTGTTTCAAAATTCAAATCCGATTCAGCTCACTATTTAGTACAATTTTTCAATATTTACGCTTTTTTACAATTTTATGCACAAAATGAGCTTGTTTCAAATTTGATGCCTGCTACAGGTCTCAAAATAGTTGGGACGGGGGCATGTTTACCATGGTGTAGCATCTCCTCTTATTTTCAAAACAGTGTGAAGACGTCTGGGCATCGAGGTAATGAGTTTCTAGAGTTTTAGTGTTGGAATTTGGTCCCATTCTTGCCTGATAAAGGTTTCCAGCTGCTGAAGAGTTCATGGTTGTCTTTGACGTATTTTTCATTTAATGTTGCTCTAAAACCTTTATATACCTTTCAGCATTCATAGTGCCTTCCAAAACACGCAAGCTGCCCATACCGTATGCACTTATACACCCCCATACCATCAGAGATGCTGGCTTTTAAACTGAACGCTGATAACACGCTAGAAGGTCTCCCTCCTCTTTAGCCCGGAGGATATGGTGGCACTTCTGGACCATGTTCACATATGGCTTCCTTTTTGCATGATAGAGCTTTAGTTGGCATCTGCAGATGGCACGGCGGATTGTGTTTACCGACAGTGGTTTCTGGAAGTATTCCTGGGCCCATTTAGTAATGTCATTGCATCACTCATCAGCATGATTGTGTCAGTGTCGTCTGAGGGCCCGAAGACCACGGGCATCCAATAAAGGTCTTCTGCCTTATCCCTTACGCACAGAGATTTCTCCAGTTTCTCTAAATCTTTTAATGATGTTATGCACTGTAGATGATGAGATTTGCAAAGCCTTTGCAATTTGACGTTGAGGAACATTATTTTTAAAGTTCCCACAATCTTTTTACGCACTCTTTCACAGCTCTGCCCATCTTTACTTCTGAGAGACTCTGCCTTTCTAAGACATCCCTTTTATAGCTAGTCATGTTACAGACCTGATATCAGTTCACTTAATTAGTTGCTAGATGTTCTCCCAGCTGAATATTTTCAAAATGTCTTGCTTTTTCAGCCATTTGTTGCCCCTGTGCCAACTTTTTTTAAACCTGTAGCAGGCATCAAATTTGAAATGAGGTCATTTTGTGTATAAAATTTCTCAGTTTAAACATTTGTTATGTTATCTATGTTCTATTGTGAATAAAATATTAACTCATGTGATTTGAAAGTCTTAGTTTTCATTTTATTCAAATTTAAAAACTTTTCCGGAATTCGGGTTGGTAATCATCCTTTGATTTGTCCTTTTGTCATCATACTATAAAAAGGAAAAATCTTTGTGATGATTCAGCAAAGTTACTTTATAATTACTTAAAATTACTATTTTCTCTTCCTTCTTGTCTGTGGCGTTTCAGGACCCTTTTTTAAAATCTTCCCTGCAGTGTATCTGCGTCATATTCTTTTACCTGCTATCATTTTGTGTGTGTGTGTTGAAGGGACAATGTGGGCCAAGAAGAATACAAGGAAATGCTGCTTTCTCTACACTCTTTGTTCAGGTCAGGAAATCAGCTGTTGCATGCTCATTGAATACAGTAATAATACAGATACACAGACATATGGACTCACACACACTCTTGATACACTCCCTGAGTGGCTGACAGAGACTCCTGTCTGAGGCGGAAGGAGTATAATAGACTGACAGAGACAGTAACACAACATATACGCACAGGGGAAACACAGTTGTAGTCTTCCGCGTCAAGATGTCTCCTTTGTGTCTTATGAACACACCTAAACACACCCTTCCAGCAATGGAGTCAGGACGTCTGCCTCTCTGCAGGGTGCTTTATCAGACACATCTGCAAAGCGGACATGCCCTCAATCAATCAGCCAGACCAAAAAAGGGGCATAAAAATGTTTTTTATGAAGCAAAATCCGTACATCAATTGCAGGTACAGACATCCTGGAGATTGAACTTCCAACCTTTGTGTTTGCAGCCCAAATCACAAACACATCTAGATGCAGAACATCTGATATCTCCATGGATTTGTGTGTCATCTTGTCCCTGGGCCATACTAATCTTCTCTGTGCAGATTAAATATTAGTACATGTGACGCCAAACAAGCACAATGCTTCTAAGACTTTTTTAGAAATTTCATCCAGCACAAAAATATCTAAACATGTATTTCAGTTCTGTGGCTATTACTCTAAAATTATACTTGAAAAATTAGTGCAATTAACTGGCAATGTGTAAGAAAGGCCTTAAAGGATTAGTTCACTTCTGAATTTAAATTTCCTGATAATTTACTAACCCCAAAGTCATCCAAGATGTTCCTGTCTTTCTTTCTTCAGTCGAAAAGAGGTTTTTGACAAAAACATTCCAGGATTTTTCTCTATATAGTGTACTTCAGCAGGGATCAATGGGTTGAAGGTCCAAATTGCAGTTTCAATGCAGCTTCAAAGGGCTCTACATGATCCCAGCAGAGGAATAAGGGTCTTATCTAGCACAGTCTGTCATTTTCTAAAAACAAATAAAAAAGTATATACTTTTTAACCACAGGTGGTTGTTTTGCACTGCTCTGCGATCTGCCATGCATGACATAATCATGTTGGAAAGTTCTTGTGTGACGTAGGTGGACTGAGCAAGTGTTTTCAAAGTGAACGTGCAAAGACTAAGCCAAACACCCTTTACCAAAAAAAGGTAAAACAACGATGTCGGACGATTTTGAAGTTGGAAGAGAAAATGAAACTGAGTTGTTCCTACGTCACGCGTGATCTTTCCAACATGATTACGTAATGCGTGTCGGATCGCAGAGCAGTGCAAAACGACCATTTGTGGTTAAAAAGTATATACTTAAAACCACAAATTTATATACTTTATATACTTTTTTTTTTTTTTTTTTTTTTAGAAAATGACAGCGTGCTAGATAAGACCCTTATTCCTTGTCTGCGACCATGTAGAGCCCTTTGAAGCTGCATTGAAACTGCAATTTGGACCTTCAACCTGTTGATCCTTGCTGAAGTCCACTATATGGAGAAAAATCCTGGAATGTTTTCCTCAAAAACCTTCTTTTTGACTGAAGAAAGAAAGACATGAACATCTTGGATGACATGGGGATGAGTCAGTTATCAGGAAAATTTAATTCTGAAGTGAACTAATCCTTTAAGAAAAAAATGCACAATAAAGAAACATTATACAAGAGATGTTTTTGAAGATGAACTTAATCTTTTTTTTAAATTCAATAACTCAAACATTTATCATCTAATTTAGAGCCAAATGGCCTGAGCTATCCACAATATTCTGTCTATAATTATTTCATTCATTTCTATAATGAAATGAGGCCTAAACTGTAACTAAGAACTTTTATGAACTATAAAAGAACAACCTCTGTGCAATAAAACTTCACTTTAGGATGATAAAAAAGAAAGGAAAAGCCATTTTAGCACTTTTCCCTACAGGGATTATGACCCTCCACTGATTATTTCTAATATTTGGACTTTGCTCAATGTGCTTAAACAATTTAATGTTCCATCTAACAATCATATTCTTATCATTTGATCATTTGTAATGGATAAACCAAAAGCAAAATAATCTTTTAAAACAGGGTTTCTGAACTGGCAAGTTGATGTGAATAGTGAATAATTATGGTAATCAAATCTTAAAAATATAAAATTAAAATGAATAAAAACAATCAAAATGAAAAAACAAAGATGAAATATTTTATTTGTTTACCTGTCTGTCATAACAGTTAACCAACATAAGAGAACTGTGTGCATGCAAAGGTCTTTACTTCAAATCTCTACTTTAAGTAAATACTTCATATCAAAGGGGTTTGGCTGATGAAAAAGTTTGTGAATCGCTTGTTTACAGTAACAAACTACTTAAAGCAGACTGTAAATGATAGTGTTTTGATGCATAGGAGAGGCAGAAAAAGTTAATGAGAACACATCCAAACATTTAAAACTGGGAAGGTCAAATGCAATCATTTAAGAATGCGCCACTGGAAAACCCATATCGATTGACCATTATTCTGAATATCGGAGAAACGTGTTCTCCTCCATGGTGAATTTGGCCCCGATGAAAATGTAAATAAAAGCAATGACGCACTCAGTTTCTAGGACAAGGTCAGTCAGTCACCTGTTTGTTTGCAGTGGGTGGGTTTGTGTCTGTGTGTGAAGGGAATGTTAAGGGAGGTGTGTCCCCATCCACCAATTCAGAGAGAGGACTAACTGTCTGCCTATATTTCTTCACAAGCATTTATTAGCGAGACCTAGAAAATTATGTTTGTGTTAATTCCATAGTTCATCATCCCATTCTGTGAATATTCTTTGAAGGATCACAAACTCCTTAAATTGCTGCAATAACTTCCCCTATCAACAATGGGAATTACGTACAAGCCGTTATCATTTCATCATAATTTCCTGCATTGTTTACACATCCAGAACAAATATCCATTCATCACAAGTGGTCCAATAACTGAGTTGAATTCAGGAGGCTGACTGGCCGTCTCAGTCTTGTGTGTGCTGATTCACTCTGACGCAAGACTGTGATAGATGGGTTTAGATGTAATTTCATGTGATAAACTGAGTGTGAGAGTCTTCATGTCACATGACTAAATGTTGAAAACTGGTGCTCTTAAATTGTGTGGGATGCTTCTGGCTGATACATTTGATGACGGATGCAATAAAAGAAGTATAATCTAAATTATGAAACTGACCATTATGGATCATGTCATCATGGTTTGGGTCAGATGGAGGTCATTGACATGTCTGTGATGGGAACTTTCATCTGAATCTCATCTCATCTATTAGACTAAACTGATAGTAGTACAATTAATGCACCGGCAATGAGTAGAAAAGACCTTGAGAAAGAAAACCCTACATTAAAGAAGAAGAAAAACATCTTTTTTTAATATCTAAAATGTTTTTCCTAGACATCAATGAGATCATTGACATCATCTAATCGAAGCTTCATGAAGCAGTGTTTTGTAATCACCCATCACTAGATATTGTTGAATAAAGTCGTTATTTTGTTTTTTTGGTGCACAAAAGTATTCTTGTTGTTTCATAACATTAAGGTTCAACCACTGTAGTCACATGAACTATTTTAAATATGTCTTTAGTACCTTTCTGGTCGTTTGAAAGTGTCAATTAACTTTTTCTCAATGGAGGCCTCACTGAGCCATTGGATTTTATCAGAAATATCTTAATTTGTGTTTCGAAGATGAACGAAAGTGTGGAACAACATGAGGGTGAGTAATTAATGACAGAATTTTCATTTTGGGGTGAACTAACCCTTTAAGTCTTCTGCTTCTCAGATTTGTCTCCTGAGAAAAAGGCTTTAGTAATCTCACATGCGTCTCCATCTGAACATCTGAAAAACATCTCAAAATTGCCAGTATACTAATGTCTGAGATCAAAGGTCACAAATTTCAAAGTGAACTCAAACATTTCAATTCAACAATAGACTCCCAATTTCATTGTATAGTTACATTATATTTCATTCTCTCAATATAACTATGTCTACAATTATGTTTCATTTATTTTAGGAAAAATATCTGAGACAAAGTTCATACTGACGTTAAACATAACTGAAAACTCCATGATAGTTCACCCCAAAATGAAAATTCTCTCATCATTTATTCACCCTCAAATTGTTCCAAACCTGCATGATGTTCTTCTATTGAACACAAAGAAATATATTTTGAAGAATGTTGGTAACCAAACATTTGATGGGCCCCATTGACTTCCATAGTATTTTTTTCCAGAACTTTATTTCTTTCTATATCTCACTTCCATAAAGTCCTTGTGTCCTTACATTAGGTATACCTCTCTCATCTTAGAAATTCAAATCATATACAAACAGAAGAACGCTGAGCATGATTTCATCATCATACAAAAATGTGTCTGTATGTGTGTATTGTAATTTCTGTTGCTGTGTGTGTAGTGTGTGTTGTTTCCATGGAGTGAGACCATCTGGTTAAATGGTAAATCACTAGTCAGCAGAAAGTGATCCAATACTTCATTTGAGCATTGACACCACAGAGCATGTCACAAGACCCGTGATCATGCTGAGGAGGACTGGGAACTACGGCCCCCAAATGACTGATAAATGAAGGAAGATGTCAGAACTGGGAGGTCAGCCTCTCTCTTTTATAAACACAATGTCTCCTGACACAGCATTATGGAAAAACACATTTTAAAAGCTCATGTTTGCCCGAACTAAATCCACATACGTTCACATACACATGTTGAAATACACAATCATTAATGTTTGACTTGTTTGACCCAAATATGTCTATTTTTTTGGCATTTCATTTGTGTCACATGGAGCTTAAATTTTATAATACAGACACACAATTACATAAGTCCAGAGTCATGTGTAGGCCAGCATGGAATAATTTCTGTGCTAACTGTTGTGGGAAATATCAATGGGATGGATTTAAATATGGTAAAACGTGTTAAATTGAATCTGTGCGCTATAACCTGTTATCAATAGCATGATCAAACTAGACAAAAAATCTAATAAACAAACTGGCAAGGGACACATTTAGAATTTATGAATGGAAATGTGCAGAGCTTTTTGTGGATTTTTGTGGGCATAGATTTATATACAGGCCAAGACATGAGGTTCATAACTGCTGCTTTCAGAAATCTGGACAGTAAGTTCATGTCTATATTCCTAAATGTATGGAAACTAATATCAGACAGGCTTCAAAGACACCATAACTTCATATCTGATGACGATATCAAATTCAAGAGTGCTTTAAAGATAACCCCATGAATATTTAGTGATCTTTTTTTTTTTTTACTATAAGAAATTCCAAAAATTTAAGATTAATATCCTTATGATTTTTGACATAAAAGAAAAATCTTGACCCATACAATGTATTGTTGGCTATTGCTACAAATATACCCGTGCGACTTATGACATTTTTAAAATAGTCACATTGAGATATAAAGTCACAGCTGTGAGAAACAAAACCAAGAATATAGGAAATAAAGTAGCAAATTTTGAGATGTAAAGACACATTGTGAGATATAAAGTCAGAATTTTGAGATGTGAAGTCATTGTGAGATATAACAATCCAATACCAAAATATCCACACCTGTTAATGACTATTTGCAGTGATCATTAGCAATCTCTGTGCAGTCTCTTTCTCTCTCCCACCCTTCTCCTCTCTTCTGTTGGCAAGAAGGCTGGACTGGATGGGTGGTACAGACACAATCACACACATACACGTATTCCATAATTTTTTCTTTTGCAGGAAGTTTTACAAGCTACGTGATCTTCCGCCATTTTCTTCCTGGGTCACGCACACCAGAGACAAATTAATGAATGGGGAGAGACAGAGAGAGAGTGAAGTTTATTTAACCTGATTACACTTGTGATATTTCTCACAACTCAGCAATATTAATCGAGCATTAGATGCCCTCCACCCACTGAGGCCCTCAACGGAAATTTGCCCTGATATGACCTGCTGTTCTGTTCACACACACACACACACACACACGTTTATCTGGATATTTAATGGGAACATGCCATTGGTGTCTGGTTTTTTTTATAGACTTACCCTAATACTAACAATATAAAAACTTTTTATGTACCTCTTCTTCAGATTTAGCTCTTGATTTGTGTTTAGTTATTTGTTCAGATATAGCTCATTTTAAGGACAACTTTAAAAAAAATAAGTATGGCTTGTTTTGTATGACTTAGACACAAATTTGTGTAATAACATGGGTATTACACTGGTATTACAACGTAAATGTGGTCTATGAGGACATTTCCTAAGTCCACATAATTAAAATGGCTTAAAAACATACTAAACAATGTTTTAAAGTTTTCTGTGAGGGGTATAGGAGGATAGAATATACAGTTTGTACAGCATATAGACCATTACTCCTATGGATTGTTCTCATAATGATAGGTGCACCAACATATGTGTATGTGAGTGTGTGTATACACAGGGTGGTACAGGGCCTGTGATCAAGTCAAAATAAAAGCTGCCAGTGAGGGCTCTGCCCTTTGAGCACGGATGCTATGTGAGCACGCAGAGACGTGACTGAACACATTCACAAGTCTCCCTCAGTTTTTTCACACAAACGTGCACACACCCCTCATTAACTGAGAAAACCTTTCAATATAGATGCAAGATATCACTGCTGGAGCTTGTGCTTTCCTGCACCACACAGACACGTAGACAGTGTCTTTTTCAAACACATAGTCCAGGCTATTTTAAATAATACTTTTTTTTAGAGATAATCTACAGCCAATTAAATACTTTAGAGCTGAACATAGCAGAAAATTCAAGTATTTAAATGCATATAAATGAATCTTTTCAAGATTGTATTAATTCCCATGACTTTTCCTGGCCTGGAAATCACATTTTTAAAATTCCCTAATGGTTTTCCATGACTGTGGGAAGCCATCTGCTTGTTAGTGTTAGTGTCATTTTTAAGGCACTGGAGATTCACCCTGAAGACCAGAGAGGCTTGAACAACACAAAGGTCTGTTTTTATCTGTCTTGAGTCTATCACTTGAGTTGGTTCTGGGGCACAGAACAGTTTTTTGGAGAAATGTGTATGTGTGTGTGTTGTATGTGACAGATAGTCACTTCCCACACTCGGATAATTCTTGGAAACAGCACATTAATACATTCGCCCAGCTGTGGGAAGGTAACACACAAGAGTCTGCCGACCTAATCCTAATCTTTGCACAGATATGGCGTTCCAAGGATCTAAAAACCCATATAAGATCTCTTTATTTCATCTCATGCTGTCTAGGAGAAACAACTAAGATATCAAAGAGCAAATGGAGCCCTCCTGCTTCTCAGGTTTTTAACTCCAAGATAGCAAAGTCTTCAATCAAGTCATAGATCTAATTCATTTGCGTCTTTTTTTGTTCAACCAAAAAATCTGTCATTTACTCACTCTCAAGTTGTTCCAAACCTGTATGAATTTCTTTCTTCTGTTTAACACAAAAGAAGATATTTTGAAGAATATGGGTAACCAAACAGTTTATGGGCCCCATTGACTTCCATAGTATGAAAAAAAAAAAAACAAAAAAAAAAAACATGGAAAACAATGGGGCCCATAAACAAATGATGACAGAATTTTCATTTTTGGGTAAACTATCCCTTTAAGTCTCTAAGCTATGAAACACCAACTTCCAAGCAATACATTTTAACACTGGTTAAAGGAATATGACAGTTTAAGACCACTAAAATGATTAACCCACATTCAATCACCAAACACTATAAAGCATGTTTTCACGTTAACTTTATTCCCAATCATATTATGTCTGATTGCTTCCTCTATAGCAATATACACACAGATTTGAAATAACACATGAATCACAGAGTGATTCACTATCCCTGCACATATTGCTTCATCCTGTGTCAATGTTTGATGGTGATGGCTTTAACCTCTGTGAAGAAGTGGTATGAGTCTTTTCCCCCCTCTCGACCAATGCCAGAATGTTTCATGCCACCAAATGGAAGATTTAAATCTCTGACCAGCCAGCAGTTGGTCCACACCAACCCGGCCTGCAGTTTCCTAGCAACCCTGTGTACGCGTCCCACATCTCGGGACCACACTGTGGCGGATAAGCCGTAGCGTACGCCGTTGGCCCGTGATATCACTTCCTCCTCTTCATCGAAGGGTGTCACACAGGTTACAGGACCGAAAATCTCTTCCTGCATCAATGCGGAGGAGTCTTTTACTCCAGAGATGACGGTGGGCAACATGAAATAGCCATCTGCATTATGCTGTGGAAGGGTCAGTTCATCCACACCCTCTCCACAATGCACCTGCGCACCTTCTGTCAGCGCCAAAGCAACATAACTTTTAACCTGTAGGAGTTAGCAGGCAATTTAGGAGTTTTAAATAATTTAAAATAAAATATAATTTTATATGAACAGAGAGAGAGATAAAGACTATATATATATATATCTACTTCTACTAATCCCACACATACATTTAACATTGAAAACAGCATGTGTTATATTAATAGAAACAGGTTTGTGATTATCATCGGACCTTCTGTAGATGCTCTTTGCTGATCAGCGCTCCATTGTCGTTGGAGGGGTCAGAGGGCATGCCAGTTTTCCACAGGCGAGCTGCCTCCACGAAACGAGTGAGGAATTCTGGGTAAATGCTCCGCTCAACGAAGATTCTGCTGGTACAGAGACAGATTTCTCCCTGAGAAAGAAGGAGAAATAAGTTCCTAAGTAAATCTCACAATTATCACTGGGCTGTGTAAACTAATTATATATGGACACTTTAAATATTAGCACAGCGATGATGTGTTTGTGTGTGCGCGATGTGAAGGCCTGAGCGAGAGAAAAAGAGAAAGAGAGAGAAAGAGTGTGAGAACACAATGTACAATGCCGTATTAACAATGTATGTATTCTGAGCGCCACCGTGTGGCAGAAAATGGAACTACATGGTGTTATCCTACAATACTACATAATACTTCAATAACACTGGTTATTATTTTATATTATATTATATTATTATATATAACATATTGATTGGATGAGCTCAGTTTTTTTTGCAACGGAAAGCATTAGTGTAACTAATGAAGCTATATGAAAATATAACCTGATTGGTCAAGCTGTGCATGAGCTCACCTGATTGGAGAAGCTGGATCGTACAGTAGTGCTGATGCATTGCTCCATGTCAGCATCAGCAAATATAATAGCCGGGTTTTTCCCGCCAAGCTCCAATGAAAGCTTCTTACAATACGGCGCACTGCGTTCTGTTATCAGTCTTGCTGTAGCCGTGCTCCCCGTAAATGAGATCAACGGCACGTCAGGGTGAGACACCAACGCATCCCCGGCTCGTGGGCCCGTACCAAAGACCATGTTGACCACACCGGGTGGAAAGCCTAGATGATGCAACCACGTATTAAATAGAAACATTCACTCAGTTCAGATGTCATGTAAAATGTATGCCGGTATTAAGAGAAAACTAAAGATAGCAATGTACCCTGAGAAGGGCTAATTAACAAATCTGTCCCAAATACACACAAATCTCCCTCACCAGCTTCCTCCAATAGCTGACACATCATCCAGGCAGTGACTGAGGTCATTTCACTAGGTTTTGCAACCACAGTGTTGCCTGTAGCAACAGCCGGAGCGATCTTCCAGGTCAGGAGATACAGTGGCAGGTTCCATGGGCTTATAAGACCAGCTATAGACAGGGAATTTAACATACATAAACTATTGGTTTACAATAGAGAGTAATAGTACTGTATGTACAGACTGACACATACCCACTCCTACAGGACAGCGTACGGTATAGTTGAGACAGCCCATGTGATCCATCTGACTGCAGTCATTAGTGTGATGCAGGACAGATGAAGCAAAAAAACGGAAGTTGTACGCTGATCGTGGAATATCCACATTTCGGGCAAAAGTTATAGTCTTCCCTGGAAAAAAGAGAAGAGGAAATGAATCCATTTCATGCTTTAAGAGCCCTATAAAGAACTGAATAAAACCAAATTAACTTGTTCAGTGACACAAAGAAAAATTTTATGGATGGATGGAATGACAGAGATACAGACAATAGATAGATAGACAGATAGAGAGATAGATAGAACAGTAGTATACACACACACAGTATATAGCTTTAGCCTATAAAAAAATATCAGCCACTCAGCTCTCTATATATTCTGTCGGCTACTGAAAAAAACGTATCTGTAGAAAAGTACATTGCTGAGTCACTTTAATTTCGTCTACCTTTGGTCTATTGTGCAGTAGTAAGTCTTTTGAACTTCTTTAGTCTAACCTGTTTAGTGTGTCCTGTACTATGAAGCTGTAGTGTTTCTAGTGTTTTACCCTGGTCTTTAGACTCAGCCTGGGCAAACTCCTCCAGACGTGCCTCTATCAGGTCTGCCAGTTTATTCAGTACTTTGGATCTCTCTGCTGGGCTCTTAGCTGACCAATCAGGAAAGGCCTCTTTGGCTGCCCTCACTGCAGCATCCACCTATGAACATTGAGAAAAGGGTCAACTCACTTGTAAAGGTCAATCAATACATTTCACAATTGAGAAGTAGGATGTCTTGCTTTGTATTGGCCATTGTTAGGACCACTTGCTTTGTATTGGCCACTTTTTGGTTCATGATCATAAAATATAATATTAAAAAATAAAGCTAAACTTCTTTTCCACTGACCCATATGAGTTCTTATGGAGTTCCAGCTTATTTGGCTTAATCATTAGACATTGGACCTTGAGCATTTCCCAAACTTTTTTTATGACCAAAGTGTTTACAGCGAGAATATGAGACCAAAGGTACATCACCCTGACTCTGCAAGCAACATTACTCTGAACTTACTTAGAATTTGTGTCTTCAGCCAAATAATGGTGTCAATAGTTAAATATTTGTTAAAGGTAAAACTGCACTTTTTACTACACTAGAAAGAACATGTCCAACTAGCGAAATTTGCATGCAGATGAACGTTCAAGACAGTATATCTATAGTGATGCAGAGCATAGTTTATCATGCACAAGTGACATCTTCAAATATTTAACAAAACCTGAGATTAAAAGAGAAATCAAGAAAAAACTCACCTCCCCAGGTCCACTGTCTGGAACTTTGCAATAAACCTCTCCCGTTGATGGGTTGAAAGAGTCTATTAGCTTGGAACATGGTACAAACTTCCCACCAATATAGTTTTCCAGCACTAGATATTTAATACCTTTTGACATTGCAGAAAAAATTAGAATAAAAATCAGCTTTGCAAACAAAAGGGTCCGAGATGTTTGAGCACCAGTTAGCACGCTGTTACAGATGAGCTTTCACCGGACTCTTTTGCAATCTGTTTACTCAAGTAAATGAGAGGTTGTATAGGAAACTAAATGGCTTCACCGGCAGACATGTGTTGACACTGATTAATTAGATCATGAGTTTGACATTAAAAGACCTTAACTTGCTGGAGATGATTCACATTTCCATGAAAAGGGAATATATATATATATATATATATATATATATATATATATATACAGTATCTCACAGAAGTGAGTACACCCCTCACATTTTTGTAAATATTTTATTATATCTTTTCATGTGACAACACTGAAGAAATGACGCTTTGCTACAATAGGACAGGTTCCACTCAGAACAGGCCTCGCCATGGTCGATCAAGGAAGTTGAGTGTATGTGCCCAGCGTCATATCCATATACGAGTGCTGCCAGCATTGCTGCAGAGGTTGAAGGGGTGGGGGGGTCAGCCTGTCAGTGCTCAGACCATACGCGGCACACTGCATCAAACTGGTCTGCATGGCTGTCGTCCCAGAAGGAAGCCTCTTCTATAGATGATGCACAAAGCATGCAAACAGTTTGCTGAAGATAAGAAGACTAAGAACATGGATTACTGGAACCATGTCCTGTGGTCTGATGAGACCAAGATAAACTTATTTGGTTCAGATGGTGTCAAGCGTGTGTGGTGGCAACCAGGTGAGGAGTACAAAGACAAGTCTGTCTTGCCTACAGTCAAGCATGGTGGTGGGAGTGTCATGGGGCTGCATGAGTGCTGCCGGCACTGGGGAGCTACAGTTCATTGAGGGAACCATGAATGCCAACATAGCATGATCCCCTCCCTTCAGAGACTGGGCCGCAGGGCAGTATTCCAACATGATAACGACCCCAAACACACCTCCAAGACGACCACTGCCTTGCTAAAGAAGCTGAGGGTAAAGGTGATGGACTGGCCAAGCATGTCTCCAGACCTAAACCCTACTGAGCATCTGTGGGGTATCCTCAAGCGGAAGGTGGAGGAGCGCAAGGTCTCTAACATCCACCAACTCCGTGATGTCGTCATGGAGGAGTGGAAGAGGACTCCAGTGGCAACCTGTGAAGCTCTGGTGAACTCCATGCCCAAGAGGGTTAAGGCAGTGCTGGAAAAGAATGGTGGCCACACAAAATATTGACACTTTGGGCCCAATTTGGACATTTTTACTTAGGGGTGTACTCACTTTTGTGGCCAGCAGTTTAGACATTAATGGCTGTGTGTTGAGTTATTTTGAGGGGACAGCAAATTTACACTGTTATACAAGCCGTACACTCGCTACTTTACATTGTAGCAAAGTGTAATTTCTTCAGTGTTGTCACATGAAAAGATATAATAAAATATTTAGAAAAATGTGAGGGGTGCACTTACGATACTGTATGTATATATATTGTTTTGGAAACTGATATTGATATTTACCTGTTTCAATGTTGTTATTTGCTTTTTGTTATTTGCTTGAATGATTATGAAATTAAGTAACTGCAATACTTCCTTTGTTTGTTATAAGATAAGATGACTAAGCAACAGTTGTGAAAGTTAGGTTTTTGAGTTTGATGTTTGTAACCAACCACAAAGGTTAACAATAAGGATGAAGAGAGCATGTTGCAACCTCAAGTGGAGGTGAGCCAGACGAAGACTTCAGTGAAGAAGAGGAAGAGTGCTAGAAGAAGACAACAGCGTAAGCGAAAAGGAAGGACATCCGGCTTAGTAAGCAAAAGATACAGAGACTGATACGCCTACAACAGGAAGATTGGATCATACAAGGCATTGATCAAAGTTGATGAGTTATATGAAGTTGGAATTTCCCAAAAAGTAGTATAAAAGTCTGAGGAGTAAAAGGCCTGCCTGCATTAAGCATAGAAGCAGGGGTTAAATTGGGCCGGGCACATGGGTTTACCAGGGCTCGACATTAACGCTTAATTTTTTGAAGGGGCGAGAAAGAGAGTTTTACTTGTCCTGATTAAAACATCAATAACATGATTTTATTACATTTAGTGTAAGTGGTGATTGATAATGGATAATAATATATAATGTAAAATGTACTGACGACAACAAGGCTCGCGCAGCCTCTCGAGGAGAAATCAAAACAAATGAGTGCAGCACACACAAAGAAAACATGCTCCTGTAAAAATTCAAAATGTGGAGGTTTTTTATATTTCTAACATATGATACAGTTACGTAAAATCATACGACCAAGAGAGCTGTTTTCCGTGTTATTGGAATCACGATTGAAAATGTGACACTACTTTTATAGCCTTCATTCAATAATAAGTTAATAATTATTAAGTAAGTAAATTCAATACAAGTTAATCAAGTCACTTACATTTTAGAAGCAGTACTGACTGTTTTTGTTCTATTTCAGCAGCGAAAATAGTTCAAACAAAGATCACAGCATAACCATCGCACATCTCTCACAGCGACAGGCATTTTATTAGTGAATGAATCAGCCGTTTGAACGATTCGTTTGAATGAATGACTAGGACAGTCACTTGCCGCCACCTACTGGCGGTTCAGTTTCATGTTTAAATGTATAATTTTCCCAACATTTCTTATTGTATATTCAAAAATATATAAAGAATATCATAACATTATTTAATGCAGTTGTATTTTTTCAGTGTAAATGATTTGATTCGTTACAGTCCTGCCTTATTTTTCTTATTGAATTTATTGATCAAGTGTAAAAATGTGAAATAAAAGATGAAGCATGTAATAAGATTAGGGGGGAAAATGCCCATAAATATGCAGATATAAATATGTAAAAGCTGATGGTTGAGAATATTGCTTCAGAATAATTTCCAGACAAGCAACTTTTTTGCTCGGACAAAAGTCCAATTTACTTGTCCAAAGGACAAGCACATGACAAGGCTTAAAGACGAACCCTGTATTTTGTATTTATATGCTCTCCTTTAGGCCTACAGAAAGATTTTATTGTCATCAGATGTAGCTTTGCACACTGCCAGAATCTAGAATGATTTTGATCTGCATTCTGTTGTTCATAGCAGAGGGCTCTGTCAACTTATATTTTACAGTTTGTCAATTGATAAGATTTTGTAGGCTTTGCATACACATGTGTACTCCTTGAAAGCCTGAAACCACAGAGCCCCCCCACATAACAAATCCCAGTTTAACCCCTGTGTAGAAGGATACCTGATACCTAACGAAGGGCACTTAACAGCGTCTCCAATATTGCTGGATAAAGCTAGGTTATAGAGCTTTTTAGCTGAAGCTGATTTAAGTTCTATATTGTTTTATTTTGCATTATTTTGCCCTACAAAAAGGCCCATCTCACACAAAATACTAAACTCCACCAAATTTAAATAGGATTATTTAGTGATAAATGTCTTTGTGATATACTGAAATGCTTATTTGGGCAAATAGAGTGGGTGGTTTTATCCTGTAGTGTGCACAGAAAAAGCACCCAATGCTGATAATGTATTTGGGGAACATGTTTCTGAGAAAGCAAAATATGTACAGGTGTGAAGGCTGGTAGATCTGTCACAATATTGAGAGGGTTACACTCTGAGTGTTTGTGTTGCTGTGTTTGAGTGCAGTATACTTAAGGCCTAAAATAACCCGGGATGCGGAGGATGAAGCACAGACAGTCAGGACAACCAAAGTCAAAGAGGGCAGAGGCATCTGTCACAAGAAGAAAGCTGCAGAGATAGTCCACTGCTTGGTAAAATACACAATAACACAAATGATCAGTATACAGGTGCTGGTCATATAATTAGAATATCATCAAAAAGTTGATTTATTTCACTAATTCCATTCAAAAAGTGAAACTTGTATATTATATTAATTCATTACACACAGACTGATATATTTCAAATGTTTATTTCTTTTAATTTTGATGATTATAACTGACAACTAAGGAAAATCCCAAATTCAGTATCTCAGAAAACTAGAATATTACTTAAGACCAATACAAAGTAAGGATTTTTAGAAATCTTGGCCAAGTGAAAAGTATGAACATGAAAAGTATGAGCATGTACAGCACTCAATACTTAGTTGGGGCTCCTTTTGCCTGAATTACAGCAATGCGCCGTGGCATGGAGTCGATCAGTCTGTGGCACTGCTCAGGTGTTATAAGAGCCAAGGTTGCTCTGATAGTGGCCTTCAGCTCTTCTGCATTGTTGGGTGTGGCATATCGCATCTTCCTCTTCACAATACCCCATAGATTTTCTATGGGGTTAAGGTCAGGAGAGTTTGCTGGCCAATTAAGAACAGGGATACCATGGTCCTTAAACCAGTCCTGTTGGAAAAAGAAATCTGCATCTCCATAAAGTTGGTCAGCAGCAGGAAGCATGAAGTGCTCTAAAACTTCCTGGTATACGGCTGCGTTGACCTTGGACCTCAGAAAACACAGTGGACCAACACCAGCAGATGACATGGCACCCCAAACCATAACTGACTGTGGAAACTTTACACTGGACCTCAAGCAACGTGGATTGTGTGCCTCTCCTCTCTTCCTCCAGACCCTGATTTCCAAAGGAAATGCAAAATTTACTTTCATCAGAGAACATAACTTTGGACCACTCAGCAGCAGTCCAGTCCTTTTTGTCTTTAGCCCAGGCGAGACACTTCTGACACTGTCTGTTGTTCAAGAGTGGCTTGACACAAGGAATGCGACAGCTGAAACCCATGTCTTTCATACGTCTGTGCGTAGTGGTTCTTGAAGCACTGACTCCAGCTGCAGTCCACTCTTTGTGAATCTCCCCCACATTTTTGAATGGGTTTTGTTTCACAATCCTCTCCAGGGTGTGGTTATCCCTATTGCTTGTACACTTTTTTCTACCACATCTTTTCCTTCCCTTCGCCTCTCTATTAATGTGCTTGGACACAGAGCTCTGTGAACAGCCAGCCTCTTTTGCAATGACCTTTTGTGTCTTGCCCACCTTGTGCAAGGTGTCAATGGTCATCTTTTGGACAACTGTCAAGTCAGCAGTCTTCCCCATGATTGTGTAGCCTACAGAACTAGACTGAGAGACCATTTAAAGGCCTTTGCAGGTGTTTTGAGTTAATTAGCTGATTAGAGTGTGGCACCAGGTGTCTTCAATATTGAACCTTTTCACAATATTCTAATTTTCTGAGATTTGGGATTTTCCTTAGTTGTCAGTTATAATCATCAAAATTAAAAGAAATAAACATTTGAAATATATCAGTCTGTGTGTAATGAATGAATATAATATACAAGTTTTACTTTTTGAATGGAATTAACTTTTTTTAATGATATTCTAATTATATGACCAGCACCTGTAATCCCACCACACATCCACAAATGTTGAGAAAAGACACTGGCAAACCATGTGAGCGTTTATTTTTTATACATGGTAACACTGGTAAGAATATTTCGCCTGTGGTTCTTTAAAATATATTTCTAGCTTATCCACAACTGAAAACAAGTTCTTGTGAGGACCAGTACTATGCTGTGACTAACTAAAAGTAGCAACAACAATTTACCTTTGTCAGTAGCTCAGTTGTTCAAAATAGCATCTTTTCCAGAAACAAGCTACTTTTTCCAAAACAGTATTGGTGTAGCATGACGAAACAACTCCGTAGTTTTTAAAATGACTTTGCAAGCCGACGAAACAATCAAACACAAGATTTCTAAAAAACCAATTTAAAAAGTGCTCGCGCAAATGCTCCTGTGCACCATTTTGTTTGTTTTAACAAAAAGACATAAAAATGTATCTTACAACAAAATACTGAGTTAAATGCTGATGTTCATTCTTTTCAATTAAGATATATGGATCATAGTTTAGCCTATTTTTTTTTTTTTTTTTAGAAATGTATCTGTTCAGGTTTGATACTCTCACTACACTAATTTATTTTCAAAAACATTCGTTTTTCTGCCAGAAAAATACAGCTCTGATGAAATTATATAAGTTTATCATTTATATAATTAAAAGGATAGAGTAACAAAAAAAGCATTTAGCTTTTAGATAGAAATTTAACAACTTCAAATTGTGAGTACATACTTCAAGATTGTTTGAAAATTATTTAAAGTGGCCTATTTTAGAGTAAAAGTGACAAGGTCTCCAACAGAAACTGTGGAAAATGAGAAATATTTTAATAGTTCTTAAAACATACCAAAGAGAGACAAAGATGGCTAGTTGAAGTCTGCCATCTCCTTTATGCAGTGCTGGCAGGAAATCCAATCACACTTAATTTCACACTCACTTTATTTGCCTGCAGGTTCTTAATGGAACACCAGACCTATTTCTAAGGCACCATTTCAATTTCTTGAGATAACCCTTCTTCATTGAGTTCCCTTCTGGGAGATCAATAAAAGAGTCTCTTGTGGAGTATTTGTCCATTTGAAGTTTAGAACAAGATATACCAATACAGAACAAAGATCTTAGAAACCTTTTAGAATATTGGCAACGTGTTGCAGGTAACGCATTACAAAAGGCAAAAACATATGCATATATCAATGTTTTATATGTATTTATAAAACGGCTAGTTCATGTCCTTGATTCTGATTGGTCAATAGCTGTGTTTTATTCACGATAAAACACGACTATAGAGACAGAGGGGGGGAGAGCTCACGCGTAGAATCGTCAGCCCAGATAAGCAATACAGAGGAGAGTTTTCAAAGAAAATGGCGGCAAGTAGTAATTCGTTGTCTAGTTTGCTACGGGATGTGGCAGATCAGCTGGATAGTTGTAAGTTATTTTCACCTAATGTTATTGGAATTCTGCCGAAATATTTAAACATTTTTCCAGAAATAAAAACACGAAGCTGAAGCTACTTGTGATCCCCCACAGCATCATCGAGTCTGGAACCGTCGACGTCAGACGCTAGGGTGATGACGCTAGAGTCAGACACCCAGTTGATGGTTGGTTAGAAGATTGTTGATAGCTAGCTATAACTAGCTATAAAATGACAAATAACGTTAATGCCGTAAATGTTTTAAATTGGGAGCACAGGGAAAACTTTATACGACGATCAGATGGTCTCATATTGTCCCGTCCATCGTCATTGTTAACGTGAGTAGACGATATGAAGAAGTGGCCAGAGGTAACCTATGGGTGTTAGGAGTTGATGGAGCAGCATGTAGAGGGTGTAGATGAAGAAGACTGGAATTATTTTAAATCAGTTTTGTTAAACAAGGGATAACTTTGTGATTTGTTTTAGAAAATGTATAATTTAATACAAGTTTTATAAAATCAGTTGTGTGTTTGTTGTTATCAGGAAGCTAGAGACCTTTGTGTAGAGCATTTAATTTTCATATGTAATAAACCAAGATGGAATTCATTTGACCTGTTCTATTTAAATCAGAAGACTTAATTCCTTTAAGTTTTAAAGTACACATGAAATCAGAATTGACCTCATTTATTTTGTTAGCTCAAATTGCTAGTTTTGTGGTGAACAATTCATCCGTGCAAGTCAATCCACACAAAAAAATTGTTTGGCTTCGTAATATTTAATCAAAATCTGAAAATGCTCCTCCCCTCTGCAACGGTGCTTCTTTCTCTAATGACATCAGTTTGATGGCTTGGGTTGAAAACGCTTAAACCACTCCCCTCCGACCGTTAGTCTGCTATGAGCGAGAGATGGAGAGGAGGAGCGCTAAAATAAAACCCTGCCCTCTATTTAATATTCAGTTTCACTTGGAAATACGTCACAACACTGGAGAAAAGTTGTTTGCAACTTCTGGTTCACGGGGACTTTAAGGGCAATCTGCAGATCTCACATTATATTAGTTTTATAAAAATTACTGACAGCTAACATCTGGCCACATTGTAAAGATAAAAAAAATAAATAAAAAAAATTAACAAAAGATAACATCTGATCATATTGTAAAGGTTTATAGAAAAAACTATTTACAGATCGGTAACATCTGGTCACATTGTAAAGGTTTATAAAAATAATTACATACACTATTTCCACTGATTAGTTAAAGCAAAACCACAGCACAGATAGATGTGGAATGCACCTACAAATCAGGACTTATTCATCCTCTACATCAGAAATTATGTTGCTTAGAAGGTTACACAGGGCAAATTCTTGATTTTATCAATTTTAGGTGTGAAGTTAATTGGAACTGTTGTAAGAAAGGCTTTTTGGAGTTTTTTTCAGTCATATGACCGCATGGTGATGCACCTGGTGTTGGTGGTGTCTTCTTCGGAGAGTTTCATGCCTCTCTTGGTGAATGCTGGTTTCACCTTCCTTTCATAGAGAAGATCGGTAATGGTGAAGCCTCTGTCTGCCATTACTTCATCACCTGGACGAAGGTATTCCAGTACTTTATAATCGATACGGAACTTAATAGGTAACCAGTGAAGAGATGATAAGATTGGTGTTATATGATCATATTTTGTACTAATTGTAGCTTGTTTATTGAGGAAGCAGGACAGCCAGCTAGTAATGCATTACAGTAATCTAGTCTAGACATCATGAATGCATGAACTAACTTTTCTGCATCAGAAATAGATAACATATTCCGTAGCTTAGCAATGTT
Organism: Elopichthys bambusa; assembly: GCA_037101425.1. Lineage (NCBI taxonomy): Eukaryota > Metazoa > Chordata > Actinopteri > Cypriniformes > Xenocyprididae > Elopichthys > Elopichthys bambusa. The sequence continues at coordinate 17,348,254 of CM074451.1, forward strand.
TCTGAGGTGGAAGAAGGTTGTTTTTGTAACGTGAAATGATGCATCCTTGGAAATAATATAACCATAAACATTTTTACATTAGTACTATAAATACATCATGAGAATTAATATATGATGACACCCATACTTGAACAGAACTGTGTGTGTGAGAGAGATGCATTAACAATGAGACTGTATAAACACAATCTCTAATTCTAGTGTTAATATGTAGGTCAATATCAATATCTAAATGAGAAATGTAGCTACACTGTAAACCCTAATGCTCAAAATAATTAATTGGTTTGAGTAGGGCAAATTCAAATTAAACAAATTAGTTCAATCAAATTAACTTTTATGAGTTATTAGAACTTTCTTTTTCTTTTGAGTTCACAAAACTGACACATTTTAAGTGATCTGAATTGTTTCTTTGTTTTGAGTTTCATGAACTTGTTGCTTTAATTTAGACAAACTTAAATTTACCTGAAACTGGGCTGGGATTTCTATTTCTCAGCATGCTTTGCCCATGGCACTCAATAAATGCTAAAATTAAGTGTTAAATCATGTGTTTGTTTTTGGCGCAAGATTAATGTTAAGTGGGGGATTTCGTAGTGTTTAACGCTTTGCTATCCCAATTTAGAAGAGTTTCTGTTATTTTGGGGTTACCATAGCTGGCCTGCTGTCATCTCTGTAACTTACAGGAATAATGTAAGCTACTGTAAGACTGTAATGTAGCATAATTATTTCTTCAGGTTTGGTCCTCTATACTGGAGAGGAACGTAATCAGCGACAGGAAATATAATATATAAAACTGACATTTGGATATTTGACTTAACCGTGACAAAATGTTTAATGCACACGTAGGCTTATTGAGGCATACTGATTGTCAGGATCCCAGAATTTACCCATTCTTCCTGCTGATGCTTCACGTCTTGTATCCACTTTTGTCTCCTTAAAGGCGGGCTTTTACGGTTCAGTAGCTTATAAAAACTTAGTTCTGTTTTTTTTTTTTAGCTTGTTTGCTGTACACATTGTCACACAGCAGCTTAAAGGCATTGTTCTGTTTTTTGTTATAAGTCAGAAATGATAAGGAGGCAGCCTCACACAATACAAAGTCAATGGAGACGGTTGGATTGTTTCCCCCCCGGTGTGGGCGTGGCCTAAATGTGCTCTGTCTCTATGACCGCTTCACAACAGCCTTAGCAACCACTCTTAGCAACGTAAACTGTATGTTCTCAATTGATATTGTTCATTGAAGCTTACTGTATTATGTAGAAGCGTATGTGAGAAAGAGATTGATTGAGTGAGTTTATTACCTGCATTCAGATTTAGCATTTTCCTTCAGGTCAGTCCCATGTTCATAATAAAAAATCTATTTAAATGTCCAATGTATTATCTTGTCCTTTTAACAGTTAAAGGTTTTTCCTGTGACTGACAATGCTAGTCAAAGCATTTGTCAGTTGCATCTTGTTCCGTGTTCACAACAATTCAGTCTTTTCAATGTAAAAGTCTTCGCTACTGACTGACACACTCATAAAGACAGTCTTTGCCGCCATCAAATGCCGTAATAATGTAACTTCTGTTGCTGTTCACGGTAAGGGACAATTTTTTTATTTTTTTTTCGGTGGAAGGAAGGCTTTTAGTGACAGTTTACTTCATGAAAGTTGCATTGATACATATTTTTGGCTTTAATATTTATATTGTGTGGTAACCATTTTAAAAAAGCAATAAGGTACTCGAGGCTAGTGCTGTATCGTGAATATGTCACGGCTGAAGCTACGCTTCACGTCGTACCTAACAATAGCCATGACTTATTCACCGTACAGCACAGCCTCTCGAACCTTATTGCTTACATATATTACTTTGTTTTTTTTTTTAATGAAGCCGCATTAGAACAAATCATAAAAGTTTAATGGAGAAGAGCAGAAAGATTCAAGATTGAGAGTCTTTGTTCATTCCAAATCAAAAGACAAACCCTAGAGAAAAGTGGGTGGACATTATAATCTGATTCCTTAAGAAAAATATATAAACCACCATGCCGAAAAATAACATATAAGGAGAATTAACTCTTATGGTGAAAATAGCATTGTGGGCAGTGATGCAGGAAATTTGAGGAAGGAAAAAATCCTTAGACAATCAGTTTGGATAATTTAAACAGGATCAAAGAAAACATTTGAGTTGAAAATAGCGAAAGTGTCAAAAATGTTCTTTGTAGGTAATTCAGAAAACTCTTTGATGCTTTTAAAGCAGAGCTAAGTGCACTTTTAATAGGTTGAACTCTGCAGTACATATACTTTATATCCCAAAGCTTGATCAAGAAAAAGTATTTTGTTACCCTTATTGAACCACTCAGCAACCCCAATACTATAAACCAGAGGTAAAGGACAGGCAAAGTTCCCTAATTTTTTTTTTTACCTTTGATGGTAATGTCTTATAAACTACAATTTTGTGTGGTGGATAAGGTCGAAGCAGCATATTTATCATCAATTTCAGTATATTTGCGCTGTGTCTATCAGTAGAAACATGCTATTAATTTTTCAGGGTATTCGTCTACAACCAAGAAGCAGAGATAGATTGATTTATAAACCAAGCTTTTCTGAATCAATGTGTCATCATCTTCAAGTCTTTATCTATTCTGAACAAGCTGCATTCATGAAGGCTTTTGATTATCAGGCTGTGAAGTGGAAAATTACAGCACCACATTTTCATAGAAGAAAACCTTTTTAGCTACATCTATTAGCATCTGAGCACATATAATGAGCATTTGTAGAAGTGAGCACTTTTCTAGAATAAGTGGAAAATTACTTGATTTGCATAAGTCAGATTACACTGCAGTAGTAAAGAATGCATTGGGATTCATGTCATTTAGCGTAAGGCCAAAAGGTGCTAAAAAAAACTCAAAATAAACAGTTTGCATGTAGGAAATAAAAATACATTCCTGTCCAGATAAAATTGCTTTTGTGAATGTTGATCAGGGTCATAAAGCCAATAAGTACTTAACAAAAAATAAATTGCGAGGATGAATAAATACTGTGTGTTTATTTACTGGCCCAATAATACACAGACTCATGTTTTCCACAGTGATCAATATTTTTTATTTTCTGATGAAGAAGCTTTTCCTTGATCGAACAACTTCAGCTTCGATACACCCAAACAAATGTTCTTTAAATTAAAACCCCTTAATAAACAGATGAGTAAGAGTCATGTCCGTTAGGTCCTTAAAGTGATTACTGTTAGGATTACAGACATCCGGATGCGTTTCTCTCCATCCACGACATATCCCTTTGTCCACTGGTTCTCAACCCTCCTGTTTTCTCATCACTGACCCAATAATGATCAGCAAAACACTGAGTAGCAGCAATGGAAGGGCAGGTTTCATTCACACTGTCCCGCTCAAATGAAAAACTGATGGAGGAGATGAGAGCAGCCAGCTTTGTTGCTTATTCTCTTCTATTTACCCTTTTACAAATGTACACATCCTTAATTAATCAGAATAACTAACCTTAAAATCCTTCAATTTGAACCAAGCCTAAATGTCCATTATGTGCTGCCATATTAACCAAAAATAATGCCATTTACAATCTAAATAAAATATCGAATAATAAAAGAAAATGAGTTCACTTTGTTGCGATGCAATCAATTAAATTGCAGGTAAACGTTCTGTATCTGTATCCTGTGTGTTATTAGTTGGGTTTTGAGTTGAAACTTGGGATAATTATTATAGTTCAGTTGTATTTGCAAGCTGAAGAGCAGGACAAAAGGCATTCTCTCTTTTATACACACATTCACTCTAGGGCCTTTAGACAGGTGAAATGTGAAATGAACTGTAGTTAGATTCACTGTCAGGCTGCCTGGTGGGCATCTGTGTTCAAATTGTGTTTGCTCTGAGGGGAAATTGCACTTCTCTCCACTCTCCAGAGTAATTCTGGAGGATCCAGTTCCAACTGGTCCTTACTCTTTGATCTAGAACAGTATAAACATCAGCATTAACAAGCATCTCATTCTCATGATGCAATATCAAAAAATGCTGAGGAATACAAGACGTATGCTTTGCGTTTGGTGAGAAAAGGTGGACATGTACTGCGTTTTACCTCTGTGACAACTCCAGCAGCAATGGTCGAGCCCACATATCTCAGCATGAACCGCCCCAGTTCTTTATAGTCCTTATAGAGTTCCAGAGCCACAGGCCTCTGCGTTTGAATCTCCACCACTGCGTTCTGTCCTTTACTCAAACACCTGCACAACATTTACACATCAACATTACGCTGATAATTAATCTTCAGCGAAAACACATTTCTGAACCATCATTCAAGGAATAGTTCACCTAAAGACGATATTAAAAAGTGACAAATGACTCCAAACACCATTGGTCCTTGTGTCAATGCTACTTTGAATATTGACAGTTATTTTAATATTAAATAATACTAAAATATTAATATATTAATATATACTAATATAGTATTTATTATTATTTAAAAAAATATTTACTAATATAATATTTATTATTTTGAATTAACTCTTTATGTAAAGTTTTGATTTTAGTTTGCCATTTTGCTATGTGCTTTTGTCATTTTTAGGGGTTCAAGCACGTAGTGCTGAAACCCTATTATAATTGTAAGGATTTTTATTATGACTTAAAACTGATCGTGTAAACTAAACCGTAAGGCCTAGAGACTTGAAACTTGGTCAGATGGTAGTAGTATTGGTCGCTATTCAGATACCTGGACTCGTCCCAATTGGCCAATAGGTGGCGCTACAGTGATCAAAAACGCAAAATCGCTCATAACTCCTAGACCCTTTGTCCTAGAATCAAGTGACAATCTTTGGCTCAAGACGGACAAAACATATATCTCCGATTTAATTCAAGTCTGCAAGAATTTTGAAAGAAATCAGCCACTAGTTGGCGGTAACAAGTTTTATGCCTCTGTAATCACGTGGTGTTTCACACATCCACACAATATGCATATTATTTGATAGATCTCATGCTAAACAACTTTGCCTCAAGAACCAGTGCTGTCAATCAAATCGTTCATTAATTATTCACAATTATGTAAAAAAAAAAAAAAAAAAAAAAAAAAACCTACTTTTGTGAACTAATCCAAGGTTTTTCGCCCAATCGGAACCAAACCAGTACAGTACAATTCTCTGGACTCTCTAGATCAATAATTATCAAAAAAAAAAAAAAAGTTGAACTTTACCCTTTGGGTTTCTATAATGGTCATTTAGAAAATGGGTATGGCAAAATATACCCAAAAGCCTATAAATCGTAAACAAAAACTCAGAATTTCATGAAATTAAGTGAGCACATGCAGCATATGACTCTAAAGAAGCATGCCAACTTTTATGGAGAGCAGACACTATAACTGCTAAAAAGCTGAAATGCCTGAGCCAAAGTCTGTCATCAGAATGATTTGGTTTTAATTCCCTCCCAGAAGCTTCTCACATGATTGCGTTCCCAAAGACCAGAATCTGAATGCAAAATAACATGACAGCATTTATTGCTTTTCGTCTGTGCACTTTGAGAGCCACAGAGGCTTCACTGACTACAGATATTTTGCACCAATTTTCCCAGCAAGTAGTGATTTTGTTCTCTTGGAAACGGTGCTTTATTCGCAAATATATATAAATTTACAACTTTGGATGGAAACAGCTACTGATGCAGAAGTGTGAATAAGATTTCAGAGCTACTGCAGAAGGAATGATTTTCATTAAATAATGTCTTGCATTTCTGTGTTCATCATACAAAAGCGGTCACATGGATTCAGAGGACTTTTAATATAGCACACAAGGATATACTTTTATGACAATATTCAGAATATGACAGTCGTTGTTCCCCTAATGCTTTTGTTATATGGAAATGAGCACATCCTTCAAAACTTATTTTGTTTCACTGAAGAAAGTTTGGAACAACAATTTTTAAACTATTTCTTTAAATTGTGTAACACAAATATGATTCCATATCATCCATCCACTTACTTTGGTTTCTTCTTGAGAACTTCTCCACTGCTCTTGTGTAATATACTGACTAACTTCCTAATAGTAGCCGGTTCACTTATGGTCTGATAATGCAACAGCACCTGACAATCAAACACAAAATACAAGGAAATGTTGACAATCACACTTGCACATCCCACATAAAAAAAATAAATAAAAATTTATATAGTAGAAGTATGAACGCAGAGAAAATTTCCTCACAGGGAAGCCTTTCGTGATGGGAACTTCTATATTAAAGAGGAGAATTCTTGCTCGGAATCTTGTGCAGGCTCTGATGGGCTCTTTGGGATCACAGAATATACATCCAATGCTAAAGAGAAAAACATTATACATGATTATATAGAATCAAAAGCACCCAGAGAAAGTTTTCTAATCAAGTACTATGTAATCAATATTACATAATCAAAATATTATATAACCACAATATTACAGTATACTCTAAGGAAGGGAATGCTTTCAACACCAGTGTTTCATTCCATACTCACTTTATTTTGATGATGTCCATGCCTGTGACAGTTAGACTGACATGATCACCGGCAGCTGCCCAGTCCAACGCTTCATCATGGAGAGTGATCCCTAGAGAAAGATGACTGCATTTTAAGGATGCATCAATTATAAAAAATAAATAAATAAATAAATAATTGCCAATACGCTACCATTCAAAAGTTTGGGGTCGGTACGATTTTTGAAAGAAGCCTCTTATGCATTTATTTGATTAAAAATGGATTAATATTATGAAATATTACAATTTAAAATAGCTATTTTCTATTTTTAAAAATGTAATTTATTCATGTGATGATAAAGCTGAATTTTCAGCATCATTACTCCAGTCTTCAGTGTCACATGATCCTTCAGAAATCTTTCGATATGCCAATTTGGTGCTCAAGAAAACATTTATTATTATTATCAATGTTTGTGATACTTTTTTCTGAATTCTCTGATGTAACAGAGTCCAAAAGAACAGAATTTTAATGAAATAGTGAAGACATTTATATTGTTACAAAAGGTTTCTGTCACTTTTGATCAATTTATGTGTCCTTGCTGAATAGAAGTATTTATTTCTTTAACTATCATAACTACTGCAATGATTTTAACACAAATAAATCTGGCCATAAAGTTTATTAACACTGTCATTACACTATTAGTTTTGTGATCTTTTCTTGTCTCAGTAGGACAGATATAAAAGTCAGTAACAAAAGAGAGGTAATATTTTTAAGGTACACTATGTAACTTTGTGCCCTCTAGCTGTTAAAAATGAAACTGTTAATGAAACATTCACTACTCACAACAGATAATGCTTTACAATGAAAGAGAGCTACATATGGCAATTTATCTGTTGAGTAATCTGTACTCACCTGTTGAGTAATAAAAACGGCATCTCCACATCACTTTAATATTTCAAATCCATCAGTTCCCGCCATCTCTGAATAGTCAAGCCAATGTTGATACTCATTTTATTACGAGCTCTGTTGCATTCTTCTTTTGCTAGCAAACTGGCAATAAGTCTGCTGGCAAAAAAAAGTGTCACCTGTTTGACTTTCTTTTAAACGAGTTATTCCCTGGAGGTTCGAGATTTAGCGTGCTCCAAGTCTACCTTTCTCACTCAATGTAACAACTAACCTATGCCACTCCTACAGTAATTGGAGCAACTTTTCTCTATTTACGAATAGTCTCTATAAGACACACGAACGAGTGACGTATGTATGGAATATCCTGCGAAAACCATCCCATCAGGTCTAAAATATAAACTTAAACTTATAATAGGCTTACAATAGTGAATCAGGGTAAGACAGAGGGACTGATGATGCATTGACTCATTTAAATTTTGTTAATTTTGAACAAAAAGTTACATAGTGTACCTTTAAATCCTTTCAATGAATCATCTGATAACTCTTATGCAATGATATTAATATGGAAAACATGCCTATTTATAACTACATTATTTGGCATTTTATTGCTTGCATTAAACATATTAGGGGTGTAACGGTACATCTATTCATCACGAACGGTACGGACATCACGGTTCAGAGCATGCAATCAAACGACGAATACAGTCAGTCACGGGTGATTCACGCTCCAATCCAGAAGGGGGGGCGAGCGATAATACAATAATGTTTGCTAACTGCCACAACAGGAAAAAGAGCAGAAGAAAAACAGCGCACACCCATTGCAAATGACTTGAGTGCTTAAATAAACAGTCCACGCTTCGAATGCATCTTTCTACACTCATGGACAAAGGAAAATACTTTAAATGGCTCGCACACTCAACTGCGCAAAACGGAGTGGAACACAGAAAATTAAGTATAGGAGAGTTGGGCTTAAGCTTTGAATGTTTAAATATAGTTTAAGTGGACCAAATTCTAACACTGCTAATGCATATGTTTTATTTTTTCCATTATTCTATATAAAAGTACAAATTAAAACACAAGATGCTTTCAGTTTTGTAGCTGATTGTGACCAAATACCTTTTGCCCAGCAAAAAAAAAAAAAAAAGTGCATTCTGTTTACTGTCTACACTATAGGAGGCTGTACTGTACCAACTATGGGACTAAATGCTGCTAGGTGGAAGAAAATATGATTTGCACTACTCTCTGTTCAAAATAAATGAAAAGAAACCTAGCATTGTGGATTTGTTCCTATGTCCGGTAACACTTTAGTTTAGGGTCCAATTCCCACTACGAACTAGTTGCTTATTAGCATACATAGTGCTAGTATATTAGCTGTTTATTAGTGCATATAAAGCACATATTTTTCTGCACGATCATATTCTACATCCCATAATCCTACCCAATACCTAAACTTAACAACTACCTTACTACCTATTAATAAGCAGTAATTATAGGTTTACTGAGGCAAAAGTCATAGTTAATAGTGAGAATTGGACCCTAATCTAAGGTGTGGTAATTTTTCCTACTGTACCGAAATTGTACCGAACCGTGACCCCAAAACAGAGGTGCGTACTGAACCATAACTTCTGTGTACCATTACACCCCTAATATATAGTGGCCAATGCCAATATTGTTGTGCATATCTACAACGTTCAGCATCCATTTCTTTGTCACAAGACTGGAAAAAAAAAAGCTGTAAAACAAGTCTTAAGCCGTGTTAACCAGTAGTGAATTCCAGAGAGTGCACAGTCCTTTATGAAAACACCAGAAGAGGGTGCTGTTGCACATCCTCCTAGAGCATGGCATGTCTCTAAAGCTGCTGTGCGTTTACCTTTAACAGTGCAGGTCTCGTTAGGGGGCATAGCCAGCAATTTATCTCCTGTTTGAATGAAGCCAGCCTCGACCTTCCCCGTCACACAGAATCCAGAGCCCTGATCTAAAAACAGTGCAATTGTTTAGGTGATCATAAAATAAAACATCTCTGGTTTCTTTCATTTTTTGGGGTTTAATTTTTTTTTAAAACAAGAGAATATATGCACAGAATCCAGTATTTGTGAATTTGGATTTTGTACATTTTGCTTTTATGTCGGTTCCCATGCTGACCTTTAAAGACATCTGAGACACAAAGCCTGAAAGGCTTCTCCACTGACCTCTGGGGAGGTTTAAATGCATCTGCAGACAGACAGAAAGAATAAGAGATGAGGAAAGATGCAGAGCCTAAAGCCTAAAGGTTTTCTGTTTGCCTCATCAAGTTTGCATGAGTAAGACCAAAACTGCTGAGGATTCTTACAGCTCAGCCAACAATCAGATCAGCATCATGACACAAGAGTTTCTGTGAAAACACTCTACATTCTTACACACTCAATGTACATGAATACAGAAGTGCCCATTCAAACATTCCGCCACAGATTTTTGAACGGCCAATAAAAAATAAAAAATGTATCTTTGATCGTTCAAAAACACTGATGCAGAAATTATTTGGTAAATTTACACCTTTGATCATTATCTACTCACTATCATGTTGCACAAAAAAAAAAAAACCCACAAAAAGAAAAAGATTTAAATGTCAAAGCTACTCTATTCCAATTTTGCCTGTTTTTTTAAAGAAAATAAAACATTTATTACATTAGATTGTATTTTTATTATATTTTGCATTATATTCTAATATATTATATTCTATACATATTATATGTGCATGTCTTTGCTTGAATATACTCTGTGTCCACACACCTATCTGTTCCAGTAGGCATGGTCCAGTGTACCAGGCTGTAAGGTCTGCTACTTTGCTCCTAGTGGTCAGATTCTCTCCTGATAGGCCACTGGTAGGGATGTAATACACATCAGAATCCTGCAAAGACAAGTACGTTTGTAACACATGGCCAGCACAGATAATTTCCATAGTGACATGTGCTGTTGACTGATCAAATCAACTTGCAGTTTGAAATGAGCCATGGAATGTTGCTCTACATTCCCAAACCATTTATAATCCATGTTTTACAGACCACAGAATGGAAAAACTGGATGCATCCAATTACACCTCATGTTGGTACATCAGAGGTGACACACGTACAGTACAACACGCACCATTACAGTTAAATGCAAAAACATCTAACATACTGTAGATCCAAAAAATGTATTAAAGATAAGGTGTAAGCTAAAATAATAGAAAATGGCAAAAACAACAGATATGCACAACTGTCTCCACTGTTGTGATAGTGGAGCTGTCAGTGGCGGATTTTGGCATAGGCAATATAGACACCAGCCTAGGGCGGCACGCAGCTTTCAGACATGACTTTCTGCCGTCATTTTAATGACAATGTCGAGAGCATATCCATTTAATGCTCAAGCACAAACCTCTCCGCTCGCAGGTGGATTTCCTTCATTCTCACAAAAAAACTGGACATGCGCTTTCAAATATACAGTGCTCTCATGGCTCCGCTCCCACTCAAATATTGCGTGTGCACGTCAAACTTTGTCCTGTGCACTTGCGAATTCTCTTATCTCCTGGATTTAATGTTGACCATAAGCTATCAACCATCAGATTTCCACAACTGACTGATGAAATAACAGTGTACCTTTAGATTGTAAATAAAAATTACAGATCCATCTTTGTATATCGAATAATTCCATGGACAAATTTCAAGCTGATTTTAGTTAGCCTGTTCTCTAGCCAAGCCAACATATTGATATTCTACTTAAACATTTTTATATTATTTTTCTTCTGAGACTAAATTTTCTGACTGCTACTCCTCCTAGAGATTTAATGCTACAAGCACCAAACTCGACACAGACCTTGGCCCTGGTGTCTAGTTAGTTGCTATATCTTTTTAGACATATCAGACATACAGTTTTATTCATATTAATTTAACTCAAAATTTTTCCATTGACAGAGCAAAAAATGCGCCCTCTAGAGGAGCAATACCATCCACTGGAGGAAGCCGGTTAAGAAATCTTTTTTTCAGCCCAGTCAAATGACAAATAATGTTACAAAGAGAGCGCTTCACAAGTTGTTTATGTCAACTGGAAATATTCATCGGATGACGTCTTACACAGTTTATGGGTAAGTTCATCAGTGTTGTAAACTAATTCGCTCATACGTTGTGCAGACGAGCCCCGCATTATTATAGACCAGATTACTTTCATTTGGTCAGTTCGTCATTTGTATGCGTTTTAAAGCTTACAAGTTTGAAACACTCTAGCGACTGTATTAATATACAAGCAACTGAAAACATGAAATACTTTTAGAACTTCAAAGATGTTTAATGTGATAGAGACGAACTCGCTAGTCTCATGTAACCCAGGCAGCGCCCGCGAAGCTGCCGCTCTCAGAGGGCATGAGACGCTCATGCATTCGGGCAGAGAGAGAGAGAGAGAGAGAGAGAGAGCTGCATGGAGTGATAAAAACGTTAATAGAGTGAAAAGTGATTAAATACGACTGAAAGATCAGATTTCTGAATGGAAGCGACAATTGGGAAGAAGCTTTGCACGTCTTTGCACCTTGTATGGGTAAGTTTATCCCTGTTCTATTCGCTCATATTGTAGCAGAGGAGCTCTCACTTTTGTTTTTGTTCGTCATTTGCATGTTTTTTTGTTGTTGTTGTTTTTAAAAAAAAAACGTTTTAAAATCAAAAAAATTCCAGCGATTCGACTTATATTTAGTAAATGCAAGCTGTTTTGATGACAAAGAGCCGCGAGTGGCCGTCTCTGAACTCGACTGCCCAGAGCAATGCGTCCTCCTTATGTTCGTCATTCAAATCTTTTTTTTTTTTATAACCTTTTTAAATAAAAAATTTCAGCAATTCGACAAGATTTGATCGCAAGAACGCTTTAAAGAGGTACATTTAGATTTGGGATGAGGTTAAGTGACACAGACGGCTCGCGTTTCTAATAAAGCTCACGCCCCAGAGCTCGTCCATTCTCGCCTCATCATGTCCAAATACATGGCGAATCTCATTCAAGCGAGCACAAAAACTCACCAAAGAGCTTCTTTGTTTGAATGCTTATGTATGACTGTTACTGTTAATGCAAGATTTGTGCATTAAAGGCGCGTCGTGTCGCCAGCGCCGCTGCTGCTCCCAGCATGAACAGATGAGAGAGAGAGAGACTAGATACTTTCGAATCCATCCTCAGTTTGTCAAGATTCATTTTATCTTTGTTTATACCATCTAGAATCTCAGTATTGATGGGGTGACTGCATATTTTAAACAGTTTATTGAACAGTTTAGTTGATCGCCTGATATGATGTTACCCATTCAGTTCGCAAGCCGCGCCTCTTAAAGCGGCCGTGACTCTTAAAGAGATAGAAGAATCAAAAGATCCATCAATCATCACAACAATTGTTTGTTACAGCGCTAATTACAAGAAACTCCTTTCTTGCTTTCTTTTTTTTTTTCCTTTGTGTCCGAACAGACATGTGCATTGGCTCTTTTTCCTCAGGCTGCCCATCCAGGCTTGTGCCAAGCCAACATCAAAGTTTGTTTACGAACTTTATCTTCTAGTTTATTTTATTATTTAATAGTTATTTGGGTTAAGTGCTTATTGTAAATAGGTATCTATTAAATTATTTTATTTAGTGCATTTGTTTTGTGTGTGTGTATATAGTTCTACAATAAAAGTGTATCAGTGTTGGGGAAAGTTACTTTTAAAAGTAATGCATTACAATATTGCGTTACTTGGTTACTTTTTATGAAAAGTAATGCATTTTCTCACCTAGGCTGGGCATGCTTGTTTTTTTAATAACAAAAAAGTTTTTGGCAAATGTTAAAAAGTAAGTTCACCCAAAAATGAAAATTCTGTCATTAATTACTCACCCTCATGTCGTTCCACACTGCTTCATGAAGCTATGAAGCTTTACGAATCTTTTGTTTCGAATCAGTGGTTCGGAGCGTGTATCAAACTGCCAAAAGCACACCCCCCAGTGGTGAACCATTGAAATTTCGAAACACTTATGACATAAAGCCTCGTTTACTGCAATTACGTGACTTTGATTCACACTCCAAACCACTGATTTGAAACAAAAGATTTGTAAAGCTTCGAAGCTTTATGAAGCAGTGTTTTGAAATTGGCCATCACTAGGTATTGTTGAATAAAGTCAGTATTTTATTTTATTTATTTTTTTGGGGGGGGGCGCACAAAAAGTTCTCGTCGCTTTATAATATTAAGGTTGAACCACTGTAGTCACATGAACTGTTTTAAATATGTCTTCAGTAGCTTTCTGGGGATCTGAAAGTGTTAATTGTCTTTCTGGCAATAGAGACCTCACTGAGCCATCGGATTTCATCAAAAATATCTTAATTTGTGTTCCGAAGATGAACGAAGGTCTTACAGGTGTGGAAAGACATGAGAGCGAGTAATAAATGACAATTTTCATTTTTGGGTGAACTAAACCTTTAAGGCCCTTTTACACCAAAAGTGAAATGAATAAGCCTCAGGCTGAAGGTAATGTATATTTACGCCTGTACAGTAGAGGGCGCTGCTCAAACAAACCTTTCAGCTGTGCTGCCATTCTGGATTAAAGAAGAATAGGACACAGGAGAAGGAAGTCTCTTATTTCTAAATCTAATATAAAGTAATATTTGCTTAGTATGGTTGAATTGGATCATTGAAGGTAAGCAGCAAAGACATTTGTTAAAAGTGAGATTAAATACAAAGTATATTTTTGTAATTTAATACACTATATTGCCAAAAGTATTGGGACACCCCTCCAAATCACTGAATTAAGGTGTTCCAATCACTTCCATGTTAAACCCTACGGATTAAGAATGGGATGTGATTAAAGTTCATGTGCACTTTTGGCAATATAGTGTATAGTTTGTGTATAGTAATTGTTACAGGTTTGCGTAAAATTCTAAGATTGCATTTCTCTGTTTTTACTAATTTTGTGGAATACTGAATGTTTTCGTGCAAGTGAGATGAGTAAATGCATGTTCACATTTAGTCTAGAACTACAATAACCATCATGTTCACACACAGCGCACACAACACCTCTGCACTTACCCTATTTCTCTCAACATGGGGACAGGAGAGCTGTCAGTCAATAGGCTAAATGTGAAAAAGTAACTTGCGTTACTTATTTGAAAAAGTAAATTAGAAAAGTAATCTGATTACATAACTCAAGTTACTTGTAATGGTGGGCGACATGTCATATTTCACCTAGTCAGAACCACCACTAAGAGCTGTATTTACATTTAAAAGTTCTTTTAAGAAACTCATGTCTGCAAAAAATAGCACATTGCACTCATAATATTTCAGAAACTAGACATTCTAGAAATAAGTTGAGCAAATCTGAAACTAGTAAAAAGTTGAGGCCTGCAGTTAGTTTCTCTTCCGTAGCCCATATTTCATTATTACAATGAAAGAATCTTCTCTAATAAACGTAAATAATTGTATTTTGCAACATATTCAAATAGAATTTTTTTACTAATACTTTCAGGAAATACGACAAAAGCACTTCAACATAAAAGTAATTCATCATTTATATAAGTTTTTAGATAGTGTTGTGTGAGGAACAAACCAAAATTAAAATCATAATTTGTTGAAAATGTTTCCACACACCTTAGTGCTCAGTTGTTATTATTGATCATATATTATTATATATTTGCACTTGAAATGGCATATCAAAATACACTGCAAACAGGTTAGATGTCAAATGTCATTGGTTCTGACATGATATTATTTGATTTATTTTAATCAGCTTCACACATAAAACTCTATCATATAACAAGCTCATAAAAACTGCACAATTGACATTTTACAAAATATATTCATTCCAAAAAAAGCAAATAAGTCATATGGGTTCAAAGACTTTTTTTTCTTTCATATGCATTTGTAGCACACAAATGTGGAAAATCAGGCAGAAAAGACTGACAAGTGTCAGCATGTAAGCTGATATTTTGTCAGATTCAATCAGAACATGCAAGACATATTTTTTAGGTTTGAATTGCATTTTCTGGATGTGTCATTGATCAGATAAACATTCACTTTATCCTGAAGCACCAACAGAAAACTCATGCACTTAAATGAAAGTAACAAAACAATGGGGGGAAAATTACCAAAGTACAAAAGGTACGGGGAAAAACATATAAATATCCTTCCATGTGCACAGACTGCATTACCTTAAAACCAGCCTGCTTCAGAAAGTGACCAAGCTTAGAGACGATTTCCTGGAACCTCTCCTGCTGCCAGTTAACCTGCAAACACACACACCATGATGTGATGAGCATAAGTGGTGGGAGAGGGATTGAAGCAGAGTTCTCAGACATAAATAATATCATGATTGACATTGCCGTGGTTACTGTATGCTGTTGTGGTCCCCCTGGTTACCCACCTGGTCCATCTTGTTGACAGCAACAGCAAGCTGCGTGACTCCGAGGGATCGAACCAGGAGGCCATGCTCACGGGTCTGCCCCCCTGCCTCGAACCCGGCCTCAAACTCCCCGCGGCTGGCATCTACGACTAACACAGCCACATCTGCCTGCATAACACACACACATATACACCACCTCAAACGCTCTGTGACCAGCATCCACCACTAATAACACCTGCTAAGACACCTAAACATTACAGAAAGGCAACAAACACTTCTTATATTTTAAATTAAAAATGAAATGCTGCTCATAAACCATTTTACTTTGGTATTGTGGCATATTTCCATGTAAAATAAAAATATATTTATTAAAAAATTGGATTTAAAAAAAAAATAATTTTCTTATATACACACACATACATATACATATATACAGTGGGTACGGAAAGTATTCAGACCCCCTCAAATTTTTCACTCTGTTATATTGCAGCCATTTGCTAAAATCATTTAAGTTCATTTTTTTCCCTTAATGTACACACTGCACCCCATATTGACAGAAAAACACAGAATTGTTGACATTTTTGCAGATTTATTAAAAAAGAAAAACTGAAATATCACATGGTCCTAAGTATTCAGACCCTTTGCTCAGTATTTAGTAGAAGCACCCTTTTGATCTAATACAGCCATGAGTCTTTTTGGGAAAGATGCAACAAGTTTTTCACACCTGGATTTGGGGATCCTCTGCCATTCTTCCTTGCAGATCCTCTCCAGTTCTGTCAGGTTGGATGGTAAACGTTGGTGGACAGCCATTTTTAGGTCTCTCCAGAGATGCTCAATTGGGTTTAGGTCAGGGCTCTGGCTGGGCCATTCAAGAACAGTCACAGAGTTGTTGTGAAGCCACTCCGTCGTTATTTTAGCTATGTGCTTAGGGTCATTGTCTTGTTGGAAGGTAAACCTTCGGCCCAGTCTGAAGTCCTGAGCACTCTGGAGAAGGTTTTCTTCCAGGATATCCCTGTACTTGGCCGCATTCATCTTTCCCTCGATTGCAACCAGTTGTCCTGTCCCTGCAGCTGAAAAACACCCCCACAGCATGATGCTGCCACCACCATGCTTCACTGTTGGGACTGTATTGGACAGGTGATGAGCAGTGCCTGGTTTTCTCCACACATACTGCTTAGAATTAAGGCCAAAAAGTTCTATCTTGGTCTCATCAGACCAGAGAATCTTATTTCTCACCATCTTGGAGTCCTTCAGGTGTTTTTTAGCAAACTCCATGCAGGCTTTCATGTGTCTTGCACTGAGGAGAGGCTTCCGTCGGGCCACTCTGCCATAAAGCCCCGACTGGTGGAGGGCTGCAGTGATGGTTGACTTTCTACAACTTTCTCCCATCTCCTGACTGCATCTCTGGAGCTCAGCCATTTGATCTTTGGGTTCTTCTTTACCTCTCTCACCAAGGCTCTTCTCCCCCGATAGCTCAGTTTGGCCGGACGGCCAGCTCTAGGAAGGGTTCTGGTCGTCCCAAACGTCTTCCATTTAAGGATTATGGAGGCCACTGTGCTCTTAGGAACCTTAAGTGCAGCAGACATTTTTTTGTAACCTTGGCCAGATCTGTGCCTTGCCACAATTCTGTCTCTGAGCTCTTCAGGCAGTTCCTTTGGCTTTCCAAATCAAGTCCAATCAGTATAATCAAACACAGCTGGACTCAAATGAAGGTATAGAACCATCTCAAGGATGATCAGAAGAAATGGACAGCACCCGAGTTAAATATAGGAGTGTCACAGCAAAGGGTCTGAATACTTAGGACCATGTGATATTTCAGTTTTTCTTTTTTAATAAATCTGCAAAAATGTCAACAATTCTGTGTTTTTCTGTCAATATGGGGTGCTGTGTGTACATTAATGAGGAAAAAAAATGAACTTAAATGATTTTAGCAAATGGCTGCAATATAACAGAGTGAAAAATTTAAGGGGGTCTGAATACTTTCCACTTGGGTACCACTGTATATATATATTTATCGCAGCTGCTGCCATTTTGCATCTCTGTTACATTTATCGATTGCATTGAAAATGAATGGGAGGACTTCAGTATCAATAGTACTATAATATTATTGCTGTTCATCTTCTTGCCAGGACGATTGTTTTGTACACTGTGATGGATTATAAGATAATAAACAGGTAAGATTTTGAAACAGTTGTCCCCTATAATTATGTGGTGAAAAGCTATGTAATAAGTGGTATGATTGTAATTTATCCCTTAAATGATCATCTAGTTTGAACTTGTTCAGTCATCATTCGTCACGAAAGCATTGCATTAATGAGCTATTTATATGTCCAATTATGTACTTATGTGGGAAGTAGCCATGTAACAAGCAGGTTAATGTACATCCAGCCCATTGTTATGGCAAAATAAACCCCTTTAGGGTGTTACAAGGGTGTTGCATTCCTTTTTTATTCACAATTTGTAGTGTCCCAACTTTTTTTTGGAATCGGCTTTGTATGTATATGTGTGTATGTGTGTATTTTATATTATATATATATATATATATATATATATATATATATATATATATATATTATATATATATATATATATATATATATATATATATATTGGATGATATATGCACTATGATGATAACTTCAAACTCTTTGCAATTTTTCTCTGAGAAACTCCTTTCTGATATTGCTCCACTATTTTTCACCGCAGCATTGGGGGAATTGGTGATCCTCTGCCCATCTTGACTTCTGAGAGAGACTGCCACTCTGAGAGGCTCTTTTTATACCCAATCATGTTGCCAATTGACCTAATAAGTTGCAAATTGGTCCTCCAGCTGTTCATTATAAGTACATTTAACTTTTCTGGCCTCTTATTGCTACCTGTCCCAACTTTGGAATGTGTAGCTCTCATGAAATCCAAAATGAGCCAACATTTGATATGTTATCTATATTCTATTGTGAATAAAATTTAAGTTTATGAGATTTGTAAATTATTGCATTCCTTTTTTATTCACAATTTGACATATATTATTCACAATATATATATATATATATATATATATATATATATATATATAAACAACTTTCTGGGGTCACAAAACATTAAAGATCCCCTAAATCGATATTGCTTTGTCATGTCAATTTCAATTTCCGACATCATACACAAATAGTCTAGAGCCAATACACACCCACCCGCAATACACACACACACACCCACTTGCCCCCAAAAACCCTTTTTCAGCAGACTGACAGGAGGAAGTGAGTAAATCCGGCCTGCACAATGTGACTAATTTCATTCACTGCATTTGTAAGTATCAGCCAAATCCAAACACACACACTCATACACAGAGTACTAGTGGTGGTGGCACCCATATCCACAAACAACACGTTTCATTGAGACTTTACTGTGCACAAGAAATTATGCAGACATCGGCTGTCCTCTCGTAAACCCGCGTTCATGCAAAAAAACGAATAGGAAAAAGAAAAACACCCTGAAAGTGGACTCATTTACTCACTTTCCTGTCATTTTAAACTTGTATAACTTTCTTACGTGAAGATATTCTGAATATTCTGATATCCTTGTTTTTCGTGCAATTACAATGAATGGGAACAGAAGCTTTCGAGTTCCAAAAAAAACATGAAAGCATCATAAAAGTTATCCATATGACTTGTGAATATAACTTGACTTCTGAATTCAATAGCTTTGTGTGAGAAACAGACCAAAACTACATAATTATTCGTAATACATAATGGTAATTCTCCCCTGTAGTGAGTTCTTAACCACTGTGGCCAGACCACTGCGTCAGTGAGCTGAACCTGGGAACTGAATCAGACTGATTGTGAATGATTCATTCAGACCTTTTTATCAACTGCTTCATTAAAGATCCAATGCTTCTCTCATCAACAAGATTTTCAGTGAACCACCTTTTTAGTTTGAAATTTCTGTCTGATTTACAAACAAAGCTATCATATGGCTTCATAAGACTTGTACAAGTTGTATGGACCAATTCTATGATACTTTTGGTACATTGGTGTCCTTTTTGATGTCTGAAAGCTTCTCTTCAAGTGTTGTGGGGAAAGTTTGAGAAGACATTGTGGTCAAGGTGAGGAAATGAAGGCCATTTTCATTTTTGGGTGCACTATTCAATTGAGCACATGTACGTACCTGTGCCGCCCCTGTGATCATGTTCGGAATGAAGTCTTTGTGTCCTGGTGCGTCCATCAGAGTAACAACCTTTGAGTCAGTCTCAAATTTTGTCATGCCCACATCCATAGTCACTCCTCTGTGAAAGAGAGCAGATGATGAACAAATGAAGCTTGTTTTGCGTCACATTTTTCAAAATAGAAATGACGCCTGAATGTGTCGGTTTTAAACCAACCTGTCTCTTTCCTCTCCTGTCTCATCCAGTACCCACGCATAGGCAAACGAGGCTTTGCCAGCTTTCTTGGCCTCTTGCTCATATTTATGCATGGTTCTCTTATTAACGTTCCCCAGCAGATATAACAGATGACCCATGAGAGTGCTCTTACCAGCATCTACATGACCTACACACAAAACACAACAGTTCAAGTTCCATATTCACAACATATCTTTATTTAATTACGTTTATACATGTGGCTGAAGTGTTTGAGGGCCACCTCATAGAGTTTTATTCTTTTCTCATCAGGTTGAATTAATCAAAAGAATAAAACGAATCCAAATGTGACCAAAACTGAACTACATGATAATGTAACTGGATGGATAGTGATAGAGAGGATATCGTGCCTATGACCACCAGGTTAAGTAATGGCTTTCCTCCTTGTCTTTTCTCCAGTTCGGCACGGATGTTGAGCTGCTGTTTGCTCTTTCCAGCTGGTCGAGATGGGGTCGGGGCGTTCGAGTCTTCACTCACAGCCCCCGGTTTGGATGGGGTCTCTGTGATTGGTGCAGCGGTGACCTCTGGACTCGGTCCTCTGCGAACCGATGAGGCAACAATGCCATTTTCTTCCGCACTATAAATGGACACAAAAGCAAATATCACCTCAGAATTTCTAGGATGGTTTATTGAGCATTATTCTTTATCTTAAAGTCAACCTCATTCTGTTCATTTGATGCAAACAAAAACAAGGCTGAGATAGACGTATGATCCATTCAGAATTTTCCACTGCGTCTAATTTTTTACAACTCATGTTCTTGTATTTTGTCAATGGAAAATTTGTAGAAAAGTACAATGCTGTTGAAAAGTTTGGGGTTGTTTTTTTTGTTGTTTTTTTTTTTTACATTTAAAAAAAAGCTTTGCTCAGAAAGGCTGCATTTATTTGACCTGTCAGTAAAAACAGTAACATTATGAAATATTACAATTTAAAACAACTAATTTCAATTAGAAAATATTTAGATATGAAATTTATCGCTGTGATGGCAAATCAGAATTTTCAGCACCATTAATGTAGTCTTCAGTGTCACATGATCCTTCAAAAGTCATTCTAATATGCTGATTTGCTGCTCAAGAAACCTCTTATTATCACAGTTGAAAACGGTTGTGGTGTTTAATATTTTGTGGAATTATTTTTCAGGAATCTTTGATGAATAGAAAGTTCAAAAGAATAGCATCTATTTTCTTTTGTAACATTATACATGTCTTTACTGCATCGATGAATAAATGTATTCATTTCTTTCAAAACACACAAAAAAAACTTTTCTGACTCCAAACTTTTGTAGTGTATATTTTTGTTTTGTGGACTGTACGATCTATAGACAACTTCTTAAACTCAAAACTTTAGCACAGGTCCTCTAATAGTTACTTAAAGAAACTGTTTTGAACAAACTTAACCTATTAAAGTACACTGGCTGCTCCACCTGCAGAAAACCCTACACCCTTCTTCTTGAGCTCGACGGGTGTGGTCTGTGGCTGAAGGAGTGGGAGTGATAGGCTGTGGGTTCATGTTTGTGAGTGTGCGATTAATCTACAGGCACCAGCCATCTCTGTGGTTTTCTGCTATCCCAGAATGCAGTGCAGGTAGAGAGACTTGGCCTGGTTCGGAGAATTAATTATGTACTATTAAGGGCTGTAACTGCAAGAGCGATAGGAGAGGACAGCTTACAACAGCAGTTCAGCAATGAGTGGACAAGCAGATCAAAGACGAAGGTCAATTTTTCTGTACATTTCAAAAAACATGTTAACAAAGGTATCCTATCATATTAAGTGTATATATATCCAAAGGTTCCATCATGAAATGTATGAAAATTGAGCTAAAACTACATAACATCAAAAATAAATAAATAAATAAATTCACTGAAAATTATACAACCGTGTCTGATTAGGAGACCGTGTTGCAGTGCACTCATTACAGGGACAGTCCCTGTTAAGTAAGCTGTGGTTAATTGCTTGTTTAAGGGTGAAAGACAGTGAAAGATCACATAGTTCATAGAGCATCCCTTATAAGGTTTGAACTTACAATGTTTGGGTTACCGGTGCACATCTTTAAACCAATTCCACGTTACCTCGATTGGCTTACCTTCGCACATCAAAGCCCATGGTCTGCTTCTTGCCTGACACAGTCATCCGGGCAACCTTAGGGACAACCTCTGCTTCGACAAGACTCCCTGGAGCGTCCCGTACTTTTGCTAGGATGTAGAAAACAACATGCATACACTAAATTTGTGATATTATAATAATATTCATATTATATTAATTTTTTTTTTTCACTTTTATTATTGATATTTGATAATTAATTAACTTTAATATTTATAAAGGTTCAAAACAATTCAGATTTCTTTTAGAACCCTTTTTTTTTGGCACAAAGCTTTTATTGAGACAAACCTTGAGAAATGTATGACGGTGTAAATTTTTTATGAAAGTCAAGCTTCCTGTTTGGTACAGTATGAAGGGTTACTCATTTTCAGATGAGCAGATGTGTGTGTCAGTGCACTCGACATGTGCTGAGCCTCATTTTCTCGCTATCTTACTGAAATTCATGAGTCAACTCCTCCGTGCTGCAACAAAACAGGCTCTCAGAGCCAGAGAGGGGGAAGGGATGAAAGAAAATGAGGATGAGAGAAAGCAGTTTTCTGTCCCTGTAAGGTAAATGGCTGCACCGTGTCTCGTCATAGCAGTAGAGCCGTTTCGGTGGCAACAGCCACAGCCAGTCATCTCGCTCTGAGCAGTGAACGCTCTGGCCAGGAAAGGGTTAACTCCGGCACGTCACTCGCACTCCCACACTGACTGTGCACTTCCAGCACACAGAGGGGTTAAATGTGTAAAAATAATGCAAACTCTAACCTCCAAGAACAAAAAGGATGAAGACAAGTCAATAAGGGGAGATCTTATATTAAAAAAAAAAGTTTCAAGGGAAAAAAAAAAAAAAAAAAAAGCACAACGGGGAAAAACACTTTGGGAGAATTTGAGATGTCTGACTCACCTTGTGGAAAAAAACAAAACAAAAAAACTTTGATCTTGATTATTTTTAAAGTATCATAACACGAGAATGTTTGTGTATTTGCGTTGTTATATAAACCAACGTTAATAATTATATAAAGATAAACACAGTACGGGTCCCCAGATGTGTTTGAGTTGGAATGGCCACAACACAAGGACCCTTTACGCACACAGAGCTCAAGACAACGACAACACACACACACACACACACACACACACACACCTGTTAGAGGGACAGGAAGTGCTGGGGAATGTAGATAGCAGTTCACCTGCTCTCACACACACACACACACACACACACACACTCGGCCACACCCACAAATATCTCCCATCTGAACACACACACACACACACTCAGCAACACTTCATACACAAACCACACCCACACAACATATCTCTGCACACGCAGCCGCCGGAACGTTCTGCGCTGTCAAATTCAACTCTTTTCTGACAAAGAGCTCCAATACTGTGTATTTGCAAAGTTACAATAGCAAAAAGAAAAACTGATACAACTATAAAATACAAAAACATTTTCCAAAAACGGTTGCCAGACCATAATAAAAATCATTTTTTTGGATCAAGGAAATGAGGGGCAGTGGGTAACAGCATATCAGCATGTTAATATGCATCCCCAAACTGCATTTATTATTTATATTTTGCATCTGCCACATTTCCTATTTAAATTCACTCCTGTTTAATTCCATTTTATTTATATTTTTACCCCTATGTATCCATATTTGTAACTTTTACATTTACATCACCATACTGAGCATCTATATTGTTTATTTCAGCACTATAAATGCTTTGGCAATACTGTAAGCATTAGCTATAACGCAATAAAGCATTGTTGACTCTGACTCTGTATCGGCTGTTGTTCAAAAGAGTATTACTCAACTAAGATGACAATAAAGAAATAAATAGTCTACATGTAGCACAAAAAAGACTAAGACACACACCCTTCAGGATATGTAAATGTGCTCTTCCTAGAAAAACGGATCCAGTTCTATTCAAACACCGGTGAGACATGATCCTACCTGATTATCTTTTACTTGCTGTCAATGACTGTACACACATCTCTCACTCTGTCCTTACTGCATCTTTCTAGATCTGTGTATTCCCTACTAGCCCTTGTTCGTTATACATTATTAATCAAATTCAATAGAGCAACAGTGATAGAATCACACTAACAGAAAGCAATAAAATTTACTAAAAATAAAAGTTACTTCCATCTTAACACATTGTCTAACTAAACAGGTCTGGAAAGTTAAACGTGTTGGACATGTTTTTTTGCTCCAGTAGGGGGCACTAGTGTAACAAGTCCTGGAAGGAAAGAAAATAAGGAACAGTCTTCTTTCCAAAACACTTACTTTCTACATTATCTTTTCTTCAGCTTATCTTTCATCCCCTTCTTTTCCATATCAGTTATTTTTATTGGGTTGAGTGTAGCACGGATGTCCCATAACTATGGGGAATCCCCGTAAACTCACTGTACTGCTGCCATTCAGATATCCTCAATTCACAACGTAATCTCACACACTATTACAGATTTTCTCACATGCGGCCTTGCCCTTACAGTACACACCTGCTGAAAACAATACATGAACATGACAGATGCACTCAGATGCATCACACACTGCACTTATTTAATCTCTTTCATAAACAGGGAAGGGCAAAGGTTGGCAAAGGCCTACAAGTGTGCACGAATGGGACATTCTTCTCAACACCTCCATCTTTACAATACTAATTTAAACTAGATTTGAAGAAAACCTTCGCAACATCCAAGCAGCACTTTTGTAACCAATATTTAGAACACTAACAACTGCATAGCAACATTCTAAATGGTTAAATCTATATTCTCTTTGGGGCAGTCGTGGCCTAATGGTTAGATAGTCAGACTTGTAACATTAAGGTTGCAGGATCGATGCTTAATACCGGCAGGAAAATGTAGGTGGGTTTCACCCTTAATATCCACAACTGAGGTGCCCTTAACCCCCAATCACTCCCCAGGCGCCGCAGCAAATGGCTCCAGGTGTGTGTCCACGGTGTGTTTACTACTCACTGCTCCTAATGTGTGCACCAACTTGGATGGATTAAATGCAGAGGACAAATTCAGTTACCATACTTGGCCTTCAAATCACGTTACTTCACTTTTTAAAATCCCTAAGATTCAGAACACCTTAACAATCAGGTGATTGAGCAACTCCCTTGTAACCACTCAGAACACCCAAGCAGCTACAGATCAACAAATCAGATTCGGGAAACCTCTAGCAGCCACCTAGCCGCATTATTTTTTCAAAATTTTCAAGAAAAAGTGAGTGGGGGGTCGTCACAATATTGTAAATCTTTCCTTTTAAACCAAGAAGGGGAGCCAATGGATAGTCACACAAGAAGCAACATGCAAACTTTGCGTAACAGTTACACCGGTAGAAGCTTAACCTAGGTCAGTATTCAAAGTGAAAGTAAGAAGTGAGAGAGCAGTCTGACGCTGCATTAACGGAGCATATTCTCAACATAATATGCTGATAACTTTATATATCACCTTAATTCCATTACTTCTCTTGTGGTCGTACATATAGGCTAGTGAAACAAATCAGAATAATAGTATTTCGTGTTAAACAGCTTGTTTTTTTTAAGTCAGTGCTTGAAGTAGCTCCTAATTTTTATTGATGACTGCAGTCAGTGTTAGGAAATATTATAGACTGTTAATAATTTTAATTATAGGCCTATAATTAATTGTATAATAGACCTTAAAAAAAAAAAATGTTTAAAACATTTTCGAAGATGAGCTAATAGCCTAATCTTTTCTTATCCTCACAGAACGTCAGTTATGCGGTTATGCGCTATGAAATTATTGCGGGGCAAATTTATTATAATATTAATTTAATAATAAAAGTAGCCTAACCTAATAGTAATAATAATAGACTAGAAGAACGTAACAGGCCTACATTAATTGGAAATGCCAAATCCTCTTAATATTGCCAATATTTGATGCTTTTGACAATACCTCTGGCTATCATCGACACATGATCATCGTCTGTTGACGCAACCCAGGTTATCGTGCCCTGCGTGCCCATCCGCTACGCCACTGGATACTTGCCTTATACACAGGGGCGCACATAGCTTTTTTGGTCTGATTCTCAAGGGAGCACCTGGAGATGTTGCTTGGTACTCACACTTTGCTCTCCTCACTATCTTCTTTTCTCTCGAACATGGTAGATGATGATAATGATATTTTTATTTTAGACAAAACACGTATAAATGATAAACTTTCACTCTATTTGATATATCTAGGGTGCTCTAGCCAGTAACTTTCTAAGTTTCTCATGTTTTTTTCTAATATTTCTTTCTGAAACACATGGTGTGTCCGAAATTGCATACTGAGGTATTATATTTTAATTTTAATTGACATAACGGCCATTCAAAAATAATTTCTATATTGTATGAATATGGGTAGTATGAATGAAATTCAGACGTACACCATGTTGTTACGGTCACGTGATCTACCAGCGCCAGTCGTGACGCTTCACCGCCATTCATAAATCCTCTCTCATTGCCTCACGGGATAGTAAATTGTTCATTGTATGCACACTTCAGAATCTCGCCTGAATTAATAAGTCATCCGGGTACATTTTTCGCTATTACTATTTTATGAAAACTATGAATTCAAACATACTACTCGGCTCACATACTGTTTTTTGCCTACTATATAGTATGGAAGTAGGCATACTTGAACACAGCCTATGTTTTAGGACATACTACTCTTTTGGCGACCTGTTTTTCGCATACTATATAGTAGTGAAGTATTCGATTTCGAACACAGATAGTTGTTTTTAGTTGCTATGTTGCATCTAGAGGTAACTAGGGTTTTGCTAGGTGGTCGGTATCCAAGCAGTTTAAAGCAATTGCTACACAGTTTTTTTACTTTACCAAGTAAAAACCAGCCATGACTTTGATATTTAGTACCCTAGATATGCATCGTCCATTTTATAATCATTCAAAAAAGTAATAGCACAGTTCTCAGAAACAAGCCACAAGATTTGAAGCATCATTAAAGCAGCACCACCACCTTCAACTTAACCTTGCAAAAACAGAACTGCTTGTGGTCGGTGCCAACACAACACTTCATCATAACCTTTCCATTCAACTTGGGTCGTCAACCATAACTCCTTCCAGGACGACCAGGAACCTTGGAGTGGTGATGGATGATGGTTTAAACTTCATAGATCACATCGCTACAACGGCCCGGTCCTGCAGATTTGCTCTATACAACATTAGGAAGATTAGACCCTTCCTATCGGAGCATACTACACAAATTCTTGTCCAAGCTCTTGTTCTATCTAGACTGGACTATTGTAATGCTCTCTTGACAGGCCTTCCAGCATGCACTGTCAAGCCCCTACAACTGATCCAGAATGCTGCAGCAAGACTGGTCTTTAACGAACCGAAGAGAGCGCATGTCACACCTCTCTTCATCAGTTTGCACCACTATACCTAAACTCACTAATTCAGACTTATGCACCCTCCAGAAGCTTGTGTTCTGCAAGTGAATGGCGTCTTGTGGTGCCATCCCAAAGGGGCACAAAATCACTCTCACGGACCTTCTCCTGGTGTGTTCCTGGTTGGTGGAATGACCTTCCACGCTCTATCCGAGCAGCTGAGTCTTTAGCCATTTTCAAAAAACTGCTAAAGACGTCTTTTTCGTCAACACTTGACCCAGTAATATAGCACTTTTTATTTATTTTACTCTTTCTTTTTCAACTTTCTATTCTTTCTCCATCTATTTGTGTATATATTTATAAAAAAAAAAATAAAAAAAAAACACCTTGCTACGAGCACTTTACTGATGAAACTGTGACTTGACACGGCACTTACGTACTGTTTTTGTATTGTACTCATGTTGCTTCGACTGCTACTACTCTCATTTGTCGCTTTGGAGAAAAGCGTTGGCTAAATGACTAAATGTAAATGTAATGTAAAATCATTCATCTCTGTAGCACGAACAGTTCAGGACAAGTTACATGCCAAAGTTGAATTCTTAGGGTTAGGGATCTGCTCAAATGTTGAGATGCTCAACTTAGCAAACACCACTAATACAACTAATCAGCAATTCCATTTCTTTTAGCCAAATTAAATAGGTATGTAGACTACTGTGTAAGAAGTCTGTGCAAGTCTTCAGTCTAAATTAATAAAATCATCTAGTTCTACTGACAGTATTCAGGGGAGAGCAAAGAAAGAAAACAAGAAACAGTCTGACAGAGAAGGAGAAAACTAGCTACAAATTATCTTTATTCACGCTCTCAAATAGGGTCAATAACCTCTCCCTCTCTGACCAATCTATGTAGTTCTGCACGACTCACAGCACAGACACAATGACATATCACCATCTTTGCAAAAGCCACAAAGTGCAAAAAAGGGAGAAAACGTCAAAGAGCAGTAACAGGGCCAGCTGTAAACCAGTCACTCTTTCCTGTGTGGGTGGCAAAAGAAGGCAGAGAAAACAGAGGGGGGGAAAAAGGGATAGATGACTTGAGGTGGTCAGATGGCAAAAAGAATTTACAAAAAGGAAATAAAGACAGCAAGTGTGAAAGGTGAGCTGCACCATGCTTTTCAAAAGCAGGCCTTCACCCACGCTTGGCAAACAGAGTTAACAAGAACATGCATGAGAAGGAAAGATACAAAGTGTGTGCAGTCAAAGCATCCTAACAGTAAAAAAAAAAAAAAAAAAAAACTTTCACATTTTCTGAAGAAAATAGTGAATGTTTGCCTATGCAAAACATGTCATCATGTTGCTAGGGTAAGCCAGATGGTTGCCAGGGCTTTGCTTTGCTGTTGCTAAGGGTATTCTCTAATGGGTTTTAAGGTTGCTGCCTACTCCTTCAATGTAAGTCTAAGTGATTTTTGCCAGTTTATCATCCACCAGGTACAAAATAATAAGTCTGATTTGTTAGAAATGCAAAAACACACCTCTACTCAAACTGCATGATTTGAAGTATCATTCAAGATTATACATTAAAGTTTAATATTTAAAGGTATAGTTCTCAGAAAAATGAAAATTCTGTCATCAACCCTCTTGTTGTTCCAAACCTGCAAGACACAAAAGCTGATATTTTGAAAAAGGTCTGTTTTTTGTTCATACAATGAAAGTCAGTGGGGTCCATTTTGTTTTGGACCCCACTGACTTTCAATGTATGGACAAACAGTTGAAACCTTCTTCAAAAAAAATCTTTTTATATTCCACAGAGAAGGAATGTTTTGGAGCAACATGAGGGACCATTTTCATTTTTTAGAAACTTTAAGATTTGCAGACTGTTCAAATATCGAACTTAGGGTACGTTTACACGACAACAATATGCTTAAAATGGAGATGTTTTTTCTTTGAGTTTTCCACGTACAGATGACACCATTGTCAAAACGATCTGCATTCATACGAATCTGTGAAAATAACTAAAAACGCTGTATTCTGCTGGCAGGCCATTAGATGGCGATGACACACTATAGACTGAACGTGTAATGCGCATGACATCATTTTCACAGATTCACGTTTTTGTTTTTTTTACACGCAGACCTTAGGCATAAGTTTTCCGGTGTTGTGTAAACAGCCCCTAAGTATAAACAATAGTACTAACAACTACTTACAGCAACACTAGTAATTTTGGGTACATTTCAATGAAGAAATTCAGTGAACATTTAAGCCCAACAAGAACTATCAGTGATTAAATGGCCAGAACATTTAGTCTCTTAATTAAATCTTCAAGTTTATTTAGGCTTAACTAATTCTATTTCACCAACAATCCCAAAGAACACCCTCTTTTCAAGTGATTATCAGGATTATACCGTTTTAGACACTAGGTCAGTGTGCAACGAGGAAATAAAGCCAATCTAAACATGCATGTGCAGGTGTGTGTTAGTGCTGGGCGGTATACCGGTTCAAATTTCAAGACCAATATGTATTTTTAAAAAACCACCATACCGGTGCATAGCTGGAACAGCTGCTGTCTCTATTCAATGGTCATTTAGCGTAAATTAAGAGCGTATAGAGGGCGGACTTCTATTAACTTCATAACCTTCTTACACTAATAGAAACAACCTTATTACACAATAAATAACTCAAAAAACTAACTCTCTTTAATACTGCAAATACCATGTAGAGCCATATGATTTCCACGATGCAGAAAACACGGATGAAATCACAGAATCCAGAACAAATAGAACTTACTGTATAAAGCTGAACGTCACAGAATTTGACAATTTTTGGATTAATAAATTAAAAGTAGGGCTGTACAATGAATCAGAAATCGATATGTACTAGTGTGTGTGAATATTAAAGCTAAAAAATGCTGCTATTGAAATCTGTAGTCTGTATGAATGAGCGCCACATTTGTCTACTACTACACTGAAGCATGCGTGATGCTCGCAATGATTTCAGTGTCTGCTGTCTCACTCACTATACGTGTTCTTCATCTGCAGAGCCGCTAAACATTTCACCGTTTAATTTGATAAAACTATCGACATTTGTCGTATCACAGAATGTCAAAGGTCTTCACGACCCTGCCAAAATAAAAACTGAAATATACTATTGTACAATCAAGTATACTTTAATAGACATAATAATAATAATCACAGTTTATTAAAACAAACTCAAAGGTCTTCATTGAAATGACAAATTGCACAGTAAAAATGTAGCCTACTTATTAATATTATTAATTTAATTTAATTATTTGATTACATTTTAAACTAAATTGTTAGCTTTATGAACTGATTTGATTACAATTAATTTAATTGTCCTTACAATGTTTATATAATATATTCCCTGTACTCCTGACAGTAAAATATGCCAAAATAAAAGTCCAGTGCAAAAAACCGTGACATACCGTGAACCTGCCAGAATCTTAAAATTTTTTTTTAAAAAAACATGATGAGATTTTTGGTCAAACTGCCCAGCACTTTGTGCGTGTGTGTCTATGTGTGTGTCTGTGTGTGTTTTCAGACCTGTGCATGTGTATGTATCTCCTATGGTGGATGGTCTACCACAATGAAAGCAAAGCCTTTGTAAAATCTCTTCCAATATGCTCTGGGCGTGTTAACACCTTTATGTGGCCACAAAGACTCTCTGTTTTATATGTACATATGCACGCACACACACACGCAGTCACACGTAAGTGATAAACACCGCAAGCTAACACACCCTTCAAGGTGAGCAAAAAACAAGCACACACATCAAGTTCCCCTCCGCCCCCACATGTTCACATACTCTTTAACATCAATCTCAGAAATGAAACTGGAAAATCTTTATTTCAGAATATATACAAAAAGTCATGCCCATGGCCACATCGGTGTACATCAGTGCTTTAAAACAACTTAAAAATGCAGCGGACAATCACAGTTGAAAAAACAAATATCAAAATGTCTATTAAACATTAATTATAATAAATAAAACACACTTTTCACAGTGTTTGGTGTCAAAACACATAATAGGAAAAACTCCAGGTGTCCCCCAAACCCAAATGTCTTCCCTCTTTCTGTGTTTGTGGTAAACCAGCACTGCACCTCATTTCAAATGGCAGCAAAACAGCTGTGGAGAGAATCTGCTGTTTTTTTCCTTTTATCTTTTGCACTCTATCTGCTCCTACTGTGTATTTTCTTTTAGTTATGTACAGCGACTTTAGAATTGAATCAATAATTGTCAAAATGTCATAAAACTACAAGTACAAAAATATACATTTAGCCTAAGGAAATATTTAAAAAAAATGAAAATATGAAAATTGAATGAAAAAATTAAAATAAGACTACTTTAAAAGTAATACTAATTACTATCTGAGGTTGTAAAGTTGTCAAAAGTACCGACTTCAGTACCTAGTCGGTACTGAAATTAAAAATGTGACTCTTTGAGCGCTGTTGAGTGGATCTGTAAACACCTTTGATTGGCCATTGTGTTCACGTGCTCATCGGATTTGTCTGTGATTGGCTTCAATGATAAGCGCTGTAAAAACGTTGTAAATAGTCAATGACGCTCTTCACCGAGCACTTACACAGATACATGGACCAGTCCACTGATAGATGCCTGCTTTCAAACGCTCCCGCTTTCAAAACGCTTGCAATTTCAAACACTTCCGTGTGCTTTCAAATGCTGCCAGGCGTTGATCATTGCAGCCAATCACAGACATCCAATGAGCGTGTCAACAACGGCCAATCAGAGGTGTTTACGAATCCGCTCAACAGCGCTCAAATTTTAGTACCAATAGGTACCGAAGTCGGTACTTTTGACAACTCTCTGAGGTTGTGATATTTTAGAACAGTCCTTTATAGCTTTCCAGTGTCAGCTGTAAATAAATATAAAAAAAGAGAAAATACAAAAGTATAAAGAATCATATTGGCAATGATATAAAATAGCTGTCTCATTTCTTTAAGTAATAATTTCACATACAACCATTTGAGTGCTGATCTATGAATAAGATCTGAAAGTTAATATTTTCCAAAAATTATAAACGCTAATCTATGCATTTCATTCTATTAACACTTATTTGGCATTCAGTCTGACAACTTCGAGAAATAGCCCTGCTCCTTTGGATTTTGGGCGATAATCTTGTGTAAAAATTAACCTGAGCCTTAAAACTGTTTTATACGTAGAGTTCAGACTTAAGTTTGGGAGACTTTTAAAATGCTCTGAAAAAAAAAATGAAAAAAAAAGTCAGTCTCGAGTAAAAGCTTTTCTCTGATTCGCTTTGACTATGTCATCCGGAGAGGGTGTGTCGAAAGAAAACGGGTTGATGTGGTGAAGAGGTAGACACTGCACTCGTTCTTTCACTCTCTCCATCTGTCTGCTGTATAAGAAAGCATTATGCGTCGCTCTACTGCGCCGACTCTTCTCGCTGCTCATGCGCATGCACAATGCTAACGCGAAAATTGACGGTTTAGCAAACATACGTTTTTTCTGACTAGCGGAGACGTGGGTAAAACTCAAAAGGGTTGGTGAGCGACTGTCAGGAGATGTTTGGGACATAAGTGCACTAAGATCAACGCTCCGATTTAAGCTTAGCGAGGGGGGCTTAGTTAATTTATTTGATGCTTGATGATTAGACCCATTTTTACTCTTTTCGAGATGTAGTGACGTTTGGTGTCGGGACATGAGTTCAGACAGGGATGGTGCCTCTGAAAAGCCCGGAGGAGCATTTGCAGCAGATGTTTGGATAGGCTTTTGGATGTATGTATTGTTTTGTGTACCAGAATTGTGTGTGTTTTGGAGTCCTAATAAACTGTCATAGAGTTTGGGACTGCTGTCCTGGTGCTCCTGAATCAGCTCAGCCAATGAAAGGCTTCCAGAGCTCTTTCCTTGCCCAGGTACTCCCAACGGCCCACTGCTTTGCAGGACAGAACTCAAACCTCCTAAGCAGACAGGAAGAGGGGTGGACCGCTGGGAATCCTGCAGAGCCAGACTACTCAGTGAGCAGGTTAGAAGAGATGAGGAGGGTGTCACACCCAGACCAGCTGGGACAGAGGTTCCCAAAGAGAAACCAGAAGCGAGAGTCGCCCCAGAGCCAACAGATAAACCGGAAGAAGGTGGGACACTATGACCCTGAGACAGAACTGCAGAAAGTGGGGCAGTAGGACCAAGGAAAGAACCAAAAGGACTGGTAGTAAGAGGAACTGTGTAATCCAATGAGATACCAGTGGAGGCAACTAAAGGAGGAATGTTTGTGCACTTCTGTTCATGCTGAGCTATTACTTGGGCGAGTGAACTTTGTCCTAAAGAATCATCACTGCCCAAATTATGACTTGAAGCCACTTTTAAATGGTCTTTTGCCAAACTTGCTAGACCAGGGGGAGGTTTCAGAGCAGTAGGTATGATCTTGTTTGGTTCAGGTGTGGCTAACAGATCACTAAGGTTGTAAGATTGACCACCATCTTGTTTCAGTGGTTTGCGTGAATGTGCACTTGATACAGTCTTTATAGTATCGTGTGAGGGAGAAAATAAGGCTCCTTACCTTACGAGGGCCAATCGTAGTCAGAGAGTGCAACCGAGAGGATGAGGAAGATGACCAATGGTTAGCCGAGACCACAGAGAGAGCAAGAAAAAGGCAATACGTTATACACGGTAAGATTAAGGATATCAGAGATTAAAAAAATAAATTAAAAAATAAAAACTCAGTCTGGTTGATGTAAAAAATGTTAGCAGTTGAAGCCTAGGGAAAAATTAGTATCTTACATTTTTAAATTATATACATAAAATGAAAAGGTAAAATTAAAAATTGTTTGTCTTTAAAATATATAAAAAATACAACAAATAACAACAACAATAATAATAAATATCAGTATTAGCAGTAGCACTTTTATTAATAATTTTTAATGTTGTATTATTAGCATTTATTTATAGCCTCTGTGACTGAAACAACAAACATTTTAGGTTCTCCCCAGTTTTGGAAAAACCCTGGAGTTTAACATTTTCCCCTGAGACCTCATGCCAACTTTGTGTGTTTTAACTATCTGTGGTCTTGCTGGAGTGGTTTTCATTTTCATTTTGGATTAAAATACATAAGAGGGCACATTTTTAAGTGGAAGTGGCCCAGATGTGTTCTGGGTAGTTAATGTGCTATAATGGTGTGAAGGTTTTTTTTGTTGTTGTTGGTGTGTTCTGGTTTTGGGTGGATGGGTGTGTGTACCTTTCTGTGGTGCAGCTGTGGTGGTAGGCTCGGGCAATGTGTTGGATCGGGCTGGAGCGGCGTGTGCATTGGTGTTCTCCTCAGTTAGAATGAAATCAAGGGCCCGTTGAGGGTCACAGTCGTATTTAAGAGCTGCCTGAGTCAGTGTTGAGTCTGGAATTGAGTCTCCCAGTACTGCTCTCATCTGATCCAAACAGGAATACAACTGACCTGTCCAAACACAAACATGTTAATGTAAAATGAGGACATCTGATACAATATATATTCCTAATGGAATATGTTAACATTCCTAAAAACTGAATCTGGATTTTTGACAAGACACAAATGATTAGATTAAAAATTACTCCAGTACAAAAACACCATTGTTTACGTTTAATCTTTACTACCTTCCAAAGGTTTGGGGTCAATAAGATTTTTTTCTTCTGTTTTTAACATTGATAATGACAATAAATTTATCTTGAGCACCAAATCAGCATATTAGAAAGATTTTTTCTGAGGGATCATGTGACATTGCAGACTGGACTAATGAATACTAGAGTACAGTACAACAGTAATTTTAAATTTGTAACAATATTTCACAGTTATTATTGCAATTAATTATACTTTTAATTATAACAATTTTATATCAAATAAATTCAGAAGCATAAGAGATTTCTTTTTAAAAACATTTAAAATTTTACCGACCCCTAAACTTTTGAACGGTAGAGTACATATTACATACATATTACAGTACATATTCTCAAATTACACTATTGTTGGGTTGTCTGAAAAACTAGTTGATTAGTCTGTCTTAAGGATGCTGGTTAGCCTGATTTAGTCCACCAGACCCAAATCAGACACATTTCTTAGAGACAACACTGCAACACTTAGTAGCAACAGGCCTAACATTTAGACTATCAGCCCTCTGAAATCCTTTGAGAACTTGTATCTTTATATTCATTCCCTTTAAAGCACAGCAATTAAAAATATTAAAGCTAAAATTAAATAAACTTACTAGCCAGATAGTGAACTAGTCATTACAATAAGCTCCGTCTCTTAAGCCATTAAAGGGTTAGTTTACCCACAAATGAAAATTATCCCATGATTTACTCACCCTCAAGCCATCCTAGGTGTATATGACTATCTTCTTTCAGACAAACACAATCAGAGATATATCCTTGCTCCTCCAAGCTTTATGATGTTTGTGATGCATCCATCCATCATAAAAGTAATCCATACAGCTCCAGGGGGTTAATAAAGGCCTTCTGACTCCAAGCGATGTTTTTTTGTTTGTTTTTTAGGAAAATATGCATATTTAAAACTTAATTAACTATAATAACTAGCTTTCGGCAGACGGCCATATGCATCGATTTGCAGTGGAAGAGTAACCTCTAAACCGATGCATGACGAATGCAGAAGCCCAGAGGATATAGCAAAACAAAACACCGGTCACGAATTAGAAGTCTAAAACGATAATGTTTAAACAGAAATGTCAGAGGATTTTGATATAAGATATATATATATGTCATATACACCTAGGATGGCTTGAAGGTGATCATGGGATAATTTTCATTTTTTCAGTGAACTATCCCTTTAAGTCAATGTGTACCTTGCTGTAGTGGGTCTAGTGTGCTTGTGATGGTTGGAGAGGTTGGCATCTCCTCTTCCTCCTCCTCATATTCTTCCTCCTCCACGGTCTCTACATGTCGAGCCTGCCTTGAGTCTTGACGTGAGTAGATAAACTGTGCGGCTATGGAAACATGAATTCACAATCATCTCCATAACAGACAAAAATGAACATCAATATTATACAGTTAAAAAGTCAATTCTGTCACCAATTCTGTCATCAATTACTCACACTCATGTCATTCAAAACCCATAAGACATTTTATTTCATTTACGGAACAAAAAGAAAGATATTTTTTATGAAATCTGGGAGATTTCTGTCCCTTCATTGCAAGGCTATACACCCAAATCTCTGAAGCATCTAAATGTTCATTCTCGTGTGTCACGCAGCACATTTGAGCTTCCACAAGAACTATTAAGGTTTGTTCTTGTGCATCAAGCAACTAGGTTGAGCTTCCATTAACCATGTTTGAGTACTCTTATGTATATTCAATGTTTATATGTGAATAAAATCCTAAATTAATCTGCAGCACAGCCAAAAAAAAACGAAATAACCAAATTCACGTGATTTCAGCAGTTTAGCCATTTTATAGGAGATCCAAATCACCAAGTTTTTTCAAGTTTCATCATCAAGTTTTTGCAATTTGATGCAAAGGTAATATAATACTAAGTATACTGTTATAAATGTACTTTTTTTTTTTTTAAATGAAAATATAAAAAACTTTGCAGGATTTACGATATTGATGACCGTTAAAACGCGTCATCACAGTCTGTGAAAAGGGTCTATTTGAAACCAAAGAATCGTAAAGCTCAGAAGCAGTGTTTTGAAATCGGCCATCACGAGATATTGTTGAAAAGTCGTTATTTTGTTTTTCTGGCACACAAAAAGTATTCTCGTCGCTTTATAATATTAAGGAAGAACCACTGAACATGAACTGTTTTAAAATATGTTTTAGTACCTGTTTTAGTTTTGAGATTTTCAGTGGCATTGCTGTCAATGCAGGCCTCACTGAGCCATCGGATTTCATCAAAAATATCTTAATTTGTGTTCCAAAGATGAATGAAGGTCTTACGGGTGTAGAACGACATGAGGGTGAGTAATTAATGACATTATTTTCATTTTTTGGGTGAACTAACCCCTTTAAATACACAATCTTCAAATAAAAAAATATGGATAACATTAGGATCATATTGCAATTTATGACTTATCTAAATGACCGGCATCCTCAAAATTTACACAAGTACTCAAATCACATGCAAATTTTATGAAAACACAAACCAGTGGCAGGAGAGATGCAGTAGTCATCCTCCACCGACTGCCCATACATGTCATCATCCTCAAAGTCTATAAACGGGGAAAAAATTGAAACAATTCTGTTTTACTCCAAACCACAAAAGCTTATAGTTAAAGCAATTTCACTGCATCAACAAACAGAAAAGCATTGACAGGGCCAAAAAAGCTTTGCTTAGTCAGCTGCTACACCACCTGAAGCAATGCAACAACAGTTATTAACAAAACTGACAGTCAACAGTCACTAATACTGGGTAGAAATAGAGTGTACTTCTGAATCTTAACAAGAAAAAAGAATCCAGGTGTTACTTTTGTCTTATATAAACTAGACGGCTGATTTGTGATCACCAAAACAGACAGAAACATAAAGGCTAGATGTAAAGTAACTGTTAGTTATATTTTCAATGACCAAATACAAATATTTGAGTTTAAAAGCACAGAACTCGTCACCAGGTGCAAAGACCAGCTGTTACCATATGAAACAGTGACACGACAGCAGTCTGACATAATCTGCAGCACTGAACTCTTTATAAATAAGACAGCGAACTAGCAATCATACAGGCCTCTTTACATAAAAGCTGTTAAATATCATATTGCCCGTATATACCTTCATCGTAGTTATAACCTCGGACATTCCTGTGGCGGGACATTTTTGTTCGACAGCTTTCTTTCACGTAAACAAAGTACGCGAAGCAAAATATCAATTCTCAGTGCAAAGTTTAGACATGCGTCTTATTCCACAGCCGCCATATTGACGGCCATCAGATGCATGAGGGACGCGCATGCGCAGTGACAAAACACTTTGAGTCGGAAAAAGTCATTACAAATTTAGATTCTGAAAGCCTCTTAAACTCTACGAAGGAGGTCACAGATTAAA
Source organism: Elopichthys bambusa (assembly GCA_037101425.1). Lineage (NCBI taxonomy): Eukaryota > Metazoa > Chordata > Actinopteri > Cypriniformes > Xenocyprididae > Elopichthys > Elopichthys bambusa. The sequence goes on from CM074451.1 coordinate 17,386,758, forward strand.
CAATTATGTTTTTGTTTTGTTTTTAGTAAAAACTGGAATTTAGGCGGAGGTTATAGTTAACACGGAGATTACAGTTAACACGGTAAGTTTTGTAAAGTATGAACATTCACTTATTTAGACATATGGGCCTAGATTATAAATCTATGTTAACTCTACAGTGAAATAATATAGTTAACAAGTGTAATAGAGACTTTTTGTTCTACAATGTAAATTGTATAGTCAAAATCAAACATGAATTAACACTGACATGTCTGGGATGTCAGTATGAACATTTTTACTTTGTGTATCAGAAAATATTTAGACTCAAAATAAATATATATGTCTGGTTAACTTAACAGTGAATTATTATTATTATTATTATTATTATTATTATTAAGAAGCATAAAAAAGAGACTTTTTGTTCTACATGACAAATTATGCAGTATACATTTATAAATCAAACATAAAACACTGATGATATCATGTAGCTTATATCACACTAAATTTATGAAAGATTATTTAGATTAATAGTTGCGTGACAGTTGGGGAACAACTGACGGTGAGTTTTCCAACTATATCTATATTTGTATATATTTTTCACTTATTGTCATGTGTTTAATTGATCTTTTGACCTCCATAGCAGCCCAGTGGAGAAAAAAAAATCCCCTGTAAGGTTGATCTCTCCTTGGAACCTAAAACTCTGCAGCTGCGAAACCTACTCCTGGAAACCACCTTTAATCTCTTTCCTCCTCTCTGCTGTAGATTTGTATCAGATTTTTTTAGGATCTTGATCTTTCAGTTTCAGTACTTTCAATAAATCCATGGCCCTATACGGAGGATTCATGTAGGAGATATGAATCTAAATTTGTTCTGTTCATATCTAAATGAGCCTCTCAGTCTGGGCTGTATAGGAAACATATAGGAGAATTGTCAAAAAATATAAAGGAGAGGATAGGAGTTTGGGTGAATGTTGAATTAATTTGATTGTCATTTACATTGTAATGTTTTATAAGTCGGGGATAGTGAGGTAATGTATAAATGAAGTCATTCTGTACAGCAGGTAGGCAGATAGATAATGGGAGAGATTTACCACAGTCACTAATCTGATACTGTTTGAGCTAAATAGGTTTCATTCACCAGATGTGCAGCACTGACACACATGACATTTAAACTTTGAGAACATGTCTAAATTTAACTTAAAAACAGATATACAGATGCTTCATTGCTTCATGCTTTCTTAGAGTGACCCAGTTATATCAAGTCTATAGAGTAGGTTGACACAGGTGGGAGGGGTTCTTTCCATGTGCAGAAAAAGCAACCCGATGAAATTTTGTATGAATTTGTACGGAAATGTATGATTTTTAGAAAAAAAAGAAAAGAAAAAAAAAACCTAAGCAAGATCCACCCCTAACAGATCGTAAGCAGTAAGCAGATCGTACAAAAATATACAAATTTATATGAATTAACCACCAGTTCGCAAAAACATAAACTAGTTATGAATTGCTATTAGAGTGATTTGGAAAAGGAGTTTCAATGAATGACACACATATGCATAATTAATTAGTGTTTGCTTGCTATTATTAACAAGTATAAATGTATTACTTCATTCCCGTTATTTTTAGCTGCCAGACCACCTTCCGTATTCAACTTACGAAGAAAGTGTAACACCTCTCGCAGTTCAAACACTTACGCTATGTCCTACACCTTCCATATTTAAATTGCGAAAAAAGCGTAACTGACGCAACGTTGAATACGGAAGGCGGTCTGGCGGAACTTGCGGAAGCTAGAAATTTTACTTTATAACTTGTTAAATATGGATATTTTTCATACACAAACGCATCGCTTCGCTTCAGAAGGCCTTTATTAACCCCCTGGAGCCATGTGGAGTACGTTTATGATGGATGGATGCACTTTCTTGAGCTTCAAACTCGTTGGTCCTGTTCACTGCCATTATAAAGCTTGGACGCATCAGGATATTTGTTAATTTAACTCCAATTCTGTTCATCAGTCATATACACCTAGGATCGCTTGAGGATTAGTAAATCTTGGGGTAATTTTCATTTTAAAGTGAACTAATCCTTTAATTATAAGCATGCTGGTTTGTAGCTCAAACGGTTTTACAGTTTACTTTGATATTATTCTCGTTATTTTCCTATAGCGGCTAATAAATAAGAAGTCTCACACATTCACAGAAAACACCTTACTTCCACACTGAAAAATAAGGTGGATTGTGACGTATATCCAACTGTAACAGCTATCAAACAACAAGAAATGTAGGCCAGGGCTTGAGTTTGTCCATTGGGAATTGAGTGAATCATTGAATTATTGTGGTTTGCCACTGGTCAATCTCATGTAAGTGACAGGTTGTCCCGCCCTCACGCCAGTAAACACATCTTCAGAGAAGAAGAGATGTTGCTGCAAGAAGGAGAGGAAGTTATTTTGATTAAAAATTATGAGGGCACATGGATTTCAAATGCACAGATCAATCATTTATAAAACTGCATTATTCCATAGAAAGTAAGAATTGTCACTTTTCATGTCATGGTGACTTTAAATGAAACTAGCAAACAGTAGAAGACAAGACAGGAGATGAACATTTGAATGACCCTGGATTCACCTCCTGTGTGGTATGTGTGTGTGGTGGGGGATGTTTCATTCACTGCAACTTTCTAAAAAGTGTTACCCACAGGTTGTCTCGTGGCTGAGTATAATGAGGGATAGAGATCAAATGCAGCATTTTAATTAAGCATTAAACACTGGTCAGTCTCGCATATCACTGTGTCTGTATGTCTGTTTGTGGTGTCTGTTTCCAGAATGACTCACATATATTTTGAGGTCAGTGGAAAATTGCACTTTAACATCATCACATGCACATGTACTCATGGCATGAATGGTTGCGGAGATGAACACTGCAGCCGATCACAGACAGCTTATGAAAGCAGTGATCTCGTCATTGCAACTCAATTTCTGTACACTAACAAATGCTTTCATCGCCACTAACAGATGTAATCTTATGTAATTTAATCACCGTTTAAATAACTGATTACTTTCATCCTACTAAGAAAAAACAATGCAAGTTGACCTTTAGTCACGGGTTTGATTTATTTACACACAAAGAACATCTGACTGTACATGAATCATTACATATCAGATCAGGCATTAGAATTAACAGTTACTTACATGTTGCATTACTGTCAAATCCAGGCACTGCACAATATTTTGTAATCCTCAACGGCATGTTTATTGCTTGGTAGCTCCATAGCACCACGCAGGCCTATGTTTTTTACCCATTACATGTCATGCTTGAATCGGTGGGCGGGGCTAAACAAGCAGTGATGAAGTAGGCATTGATCTTCTTCTGCGGAGGCGGTGCTTGCTGCCCTTTGATGTCACAGATCCCCACTTTGAAAAAACTGTCGTTCGCTGGGCTGGTGTCAATAAAAGCTTTTATTGGACTAGCAAGGAAGTTTTCAGTTCTTAAACTTGCAGGATATTCTTATGGTATGATGATCTATTATATATCAAAAGCTCAAGGAAAATTATTTCTACCTTTAAAAGCTTCAGACATGTACTGTTTGAGTGGGAACAACAGGGTTGGAATGAGTTGTACTGTCTGATTAATCATCAAATTAGTTACTATATTTTACTCAGAAACACAAGTGATGTCATGGCTTTTTAGTTGAGCAATGCTCTTCATTAATGGTGTATTTCATAACAAACTGCGATAGTATTATTAATACTCTTTAATTGTTGGAATTGATTACACAACTTTTCTGGAATACTTCATTTTGATTTGTCAGTGTCATTCTTCATTCAAATAATTGGAGCTATAATTTGAACAATATGAATCAAAATATTGTGAAATTATTACTAAGAAATAGTCTAACATGCTTTTTTTTTAGATTACTCTCTGTTTGATATTCAGTTATTTATGCAATGCGATTCAAACACTTTGCTATATGACACCACAGCAAATAGTGACATAGTTGCGATCTGTGTTGTGTAATCTATGAGAAAGTCATAAATCACATGCCCTCATAGGGAAGTAGACTACTAAAATAAAATGGCGACTAAATGTTTTTTTTTCTCTCTCTCTCTTTCTTTTAATGAAGCGCCCCTGTAATAACCCCTCCTTGATCTGCAATGGGTGGATGAGCGCTCTCAGTCATCCGCGCGCAGACACAACAGAGGCGCGTTCATGAGCTGCGAGCTCTGCTGAGCACGTGAGCGTCAGTGGTCAGAAACAATGGCTCGCGCTGACCGATATTATAAGTGACGGTCACAATGTGCCAACCTAGTGAGCGCAAAGGCAGACAACTTATAAAACAAAACAAATAGACCACAGCCATCAAGGGTGTGTGAAAAAAGAGAGCTTGCTTGTTACCCTTAATGATTATGCAATTATGCAGACTATCACATGGCAACAGGTTGGACATGTCGGAGAACTTAAACAAGCTGCACTGCTTCTCAGTTCCAGACAAATAACCTGAATGTGACTTTCAGTAACAAAATGTGCTATGCATTGTTTAATTTTGGTACTGAAGCAAAGTGAAATTATCAGCAACCCAGAGGTGGTACATTTCTGGAAAAGGAAAAGCGAAACTGTTGCAACCCGATGAAAGCGAGAGAAGGGAAATAAAAAAGTAGTTTAATTAAAATCATTCATAGGAAATAACACAACAGCAGATTTCTAACTAATATGATCTTACGTAGATTTCAGAGTAATTGGCTCTCCATAACCGAACACCTGACCTTGTGAAAAAGTATTGAATGACGTGAACGGTTCTGAAACGTGTATTCGTATAATCACATTACTAAACTACTCTGACAGTGTTTTCTGCTCTGAAATTAAGCGCAACACTATTGTTGAATCCACGTTATGACACAAACGGAGACCAGTGTAGTCAATTCTCGAACAAATGACTCTTATGAGCTGGTTCTTTTTAGTAAATTAAAAACATACGGCTCCACGCGGTTGTCCGATTCCCGAACAAATGACTCTTATGAACTGGTTCTTTTTAGTGAATCGAAGACACTGAATCAGTTACTCCCTATGTCCCACTCAAAATCTTAGGCTCGTAAGACTTGTTCATATATGACAACGTGTTAAAGATACACATTATGAGTTTTGTTGTAATCATTGGTATTTAACATAAATTAATAAATTGTTACCACATGTTTGTTTTTTATTCTATTTGTATTTAAAATAACCTACAGTTAGTGTTAATTACTTATTTGTATTTATGCTGCCTCTAAAAGGTCTTGTCAAAAATCACATAATTAAGGTTTTTCGTGTTGGAAAACACGTTTAAGAAATATATTATATTTATATTTCTTATTTGTTAGATATGTTCTGTTAAAGTATGAAACGATCTCATCACCTGTCAAATGAAATAAGAACATGTTTAACATTTTTAAAAATATTTAATCTTGAAAAGAATCGAACCTAAGAAGGATCGCGATGGGAACCATCCTTTACGATTCCATTACTCACTACAACACAGCCTCAGTACCGCAGAAACAGCGCTAAACTTGAGGGAGGATGCCCGGACCCCTCACGCTCTGTTTCCCCCTGTTTTCCAAACTTTCACTCCCACTCTGAGTGCACATTGTCCTCTAAGAAACGCGCTGCCACCCCTCCCTGCCTTTTTACCTCAAAAAACACAATATAATTGTTCTAAAAGAACAACAGTGGACGATTAGCGCGGACCTCTTGCTCAAAAGGCGCTCTGAAGAGTGAATAGTAGAGAGGTTGTGCGCATGCGCAGTACCAGAGGCGCCAAATTTAGCGGGAGGTAGAGCCAGCCCTAGCTTTGTCTGATGGATCTGTTTACAATATCGCACACTCCGCTAGAGAGCTTAATATCGGCACTTCCTCCTCGAAGAGGAGCTGACAGAACTCACTTGAGCCGAGCGCACTCATCATCACCTCTCTACCCTCCTCTTAAACAGTGGGATGGCGAGGCGGCACAGACACAGGTAAGATTTAAGTTTTATGCATTTTGATGAACTTTCGCGCACGTATTTCCTTATATTACGAGACTGCGCTCCATAGCCACATGCGAGCATTTTGACGCAAGACAGTTCGTGCTGATACCATTACATTTGCTAAATGCATGCTCAGAAATGTATCGCTTAAATTTGGTTGCATTTTTACAAACGCACCTATCTCTCCGCGGAATGGTTATTTCTTCTGGGTGCGCTGCGCCGCGCTGAACAGGTGGATGGCATGTGCGCTCCCCGCTCGCGCCCGCGCGGTGGTCTCGCGCTCTAAATTTTCATTCATCCACCGTGCGCGCAGGTAGCGCGTGCGAGTCCGCTGGACAGGTTACGGTGTGATTCGGTACTTCCCCAAAATTTACACACTCATTTTAATTTCAGAAACAACTGACGAGAGGCACAATGTCAGCGTCAACTTAGTGTGGTTAAAAATAGCGGGCGATTGCAGAAACATCTCGGCATGTTCGTGTGTTTTTACGCTTTATTATAACGTTTGGATTAATTTTGAGATTATATGTGAGCCGGATGGATTATATCCACTTATCCGCTTTACAGTTGTCGGATTTGGAACGACTATTATTAAAGTCTTAAAGGGATAGCTCACCCAAAAATGAAATTCTGTCATCATTTACTCACCCTCACGCATGACTTTCTTTTTTGCGTAGGACAAAAACAAAAAAAGTGATTTTAGGCAGAATGTGAGGGTCTGACAGCTTCGTTCTCTATTCAATTTCACTGCATCTTTTTTTCCATACGATGAAAGTGACTGTGATCCTCCCTGACATTTCCCTTTGAAGAAATATTAAACAGGATGAAAGAAGAAAATAAGTCATACAGGTTTAGCGTGAGGGTGAATAATTGTTGACAGAATTTTCACTTTTGCATGCACTGTCCCTTTGAGTTTGTGTTTCAAATTTCATCATGCAATTTATATGCACATATGCACCAATTACTTGTATCAATAGAGACTTTTTTAGAGACGGCAGGTTAAAAATGAGGCATTTGTTGTTGTATTTGTCACATGAGATAATGATAAACTACTTAGACTCAAACTGAAGTTTTAAAAAAAATTCCTTTGAATAAGGTTTCAGCCACAGTGGGTCTATTTTGACAAATATTTAAACTCACATGTACAGTTAGTCAACAACCCTCATTGCACACTAAGATGAAACCGTATCTATTTGACTATATATTTTTTTATTTCAGTGAGCTAGGTGCGTTTTGAGTTATACATTTCCAGTTCCAATTTTCCAAGTACTTGTAGTCAAGCAAGTGATCTATCATCTTTATCTTTCACTTTAAGCACTAGCATTAAGGATAAACGTGAGGTTTAAAAGTACGTATACACATACACCTGTGGCACAAAGGCCAGGAGAACATTGTTCTCCACGTCTGCTTGTGCTCTATCCTGATTGGCCAAAAGCTGGCCAGGTGAGATGGTTTTGACAGTACCTGTGCAGGTCTGAACACGCTCCCATCATGAAACAGTGCCAGTTCACGCACACGCTCGCTGTTTCTGTGGAAACCAAAAACATCAGAACAGGTTTCTCTGAACGTGTCCCCCTGCACCCTAACCTGCCGGCTGTACTGGTTCATCCACTCTGGTTTTGTGTTCACTGTGTTATCGCTTAATATTTTTTAAAAGCGTGATAGATGTATGGGGGTGAAAGGGTGTTGTTTACATATGTCAACAACACGCATCTAACATTTTTATGAGGATCTGCTCGTTTTTTCCTCATCCTTGTTTGCTCTTTTGCTGTTTCACTATTTACCCCACCCTCTCCCCCCACCCCTGGTTATTACCCTAACTCTCTTTATCTCACAATCATTCATTTTCCCTCCAGTGTTTACAGTAGCGACGAAGATGATGATGATGTGGAGATTTATGATCATGACTACGATGGTCCTCATGCCAAGACAGGAAAACGACACCTCGGCAAAACACGCTGGACCCGTGAGGAGGTATGCAAAACTGTTGTCTGGCTTTGTTTGGGTGTTATTTTTTTAGTATAACCCTCTGATCTGTGCTTAAAAACAGAAATATACTTTAAAAATATGAATTGTTTTAAATTATATAATACAAATAATTCTAAATTAATATTTTAAATGTTATATATATCAAACCAAAATTTATTCAGACACCTTGAAGATTTCATTCATTATTACAGTTTATTCACTATAGTTAAAAAAAATGGTAATAAAATATGACAAGAACTGAAGAGTTAAACTGTGTCAGAAAAATCTTAATTATGTCAGATAACACTCAGATAACTGGTTCCAAATTTGTATCAGTTTTACTGGTAGTTCACTGTATGAAGAATGTTTGGGTATAATATGTCAGAGTTTACTTTATTTTACTATCCTCATTTACATAAATGACATATAGTGTCCTGCACCCACTAGTAAAAATAGATAAAAAATATCTGAATAATTTTTTGTTTGACTGTATATATAAAGTCACATGTACAAATGTGTCTGTGTCTAATATTTTTTTAAATATATAGTTTTAGCACAGCTATTATTCTAATATATAATTCAAAGCAGAAAACTCATTGTTTTATGGTCTTGCACACACAAAATTTCCGATTATTTCCTTATTTTTGCACATTTTTGACATTCAAATGTTTTAGAATAGTATTTTTGTTTTATATTGTGTGATGTATGTATTCATTAAAAAAACTGATCACACATTACATTTAATTTAACTGATAACCCTTTATTCTTCAAGTAGCTTTTGTGAGGTGTTTATTTAATGGAATATCATTCATGTATTGTTTGTTTAACAATGCATCATTTGATTATGTATTTAATGTTTTGACTCTTTTTACAGGATGAGAAGTTGAAGAGACTGGTAGAGCATCATGGTTCAGAAGACTGGAAAGTCATTGCCAGCTTTCTACCTGTGAGTGTGTGTTTGTTTGTGTCTATGATTGTTTAAGTGAGTGTGTATGTATGTGGCTTGTGTATTTAGGCTTTAGGGGGTTTGGTAAGGTTATGTTAGGTGTGGTGTTTTAAATATGTGCATTTGCATGTGAATAGCCAAAAGGATCAGGTACTGTAGAAGTGTGTGCACGTTTTGGAGGATTTTGCATAATTGGGTATTCCTCATTGGTTGGCCTAGTTTGGAACAAAGTCAAATGGGGGGGATATGGCAAGGTTTCAGAATCCACTGTGCACCTGCAAGCACACACGGATGTACAAACACACACACACACAAATGTGCACTCAGGTAGAAGCATATGTTCACATACAAACTCATACAAACACATACAGTGTACACACATACAGATACTGCAGTTAAAAATCATCTATATCTAGATAGAGATTGCTACGCATCAATCTCATCACACAAACAAGAATAAGAAACTAAAGCTGTTTCATTTCTGATTCACTCTGTGGGGTTTCCGAAACACCTGGGATCTCATGCGCGGAACATTGAACTTATATTAAATTTACTTTAATTCAAGTTACACACCACAATGACAACCCAAAATTAGTTTCCATTCTCTGTTACCTCACTGTACGTGTGTGTGTGTGTGTATGTGTTTCACAGAATCGAACAGATGTTCAGTGTCAGCATCGTTGGCAGAAAGTTCTCAACCCTGAACTTATCAAAGGACCGTGGACGAAAGAAGAAGACCAACGGGTAAGACATCTACAATAAACATAAAATAACCATACCACAACCAATATTTTACCTCAGATAACCAAAACACAGCCACAGGATTGCAATTACACAACCCACTAATCCGCATACAACCAGGAGAAAGTTGAGCAGGAAAGTAAAGATCCATTGAGCGGGTGTTGTGTTGTAATGATTAACTGGCGAGACCAGGTGTTTCTCTATTTATCGTCATTTTTATGACCCAGCAGAAGTCATTAGCAGGTGTATTTCGTAGATATTCAGCGTAATGCCACTATCTGTATCTGTGTGCAATCTTAAAACACTTATGCAATGTTAGTTCCCTTTCTCTCTGGGTTTGTGCTGGCCCCCTTGTTCACCTCCTTTTCCCGCACTTGAATCGCCTGCTCACCATGCTTTTCTTTTCTCTCTGTCTCAGGTGATCGAGTTGGTTCAGAAGTACGGCCCCAAACGTTGGTCTGTGATTGCGAAGCACTTAAAGGGGCGGATCGGTAAGCAATGTAGAGAACGCTGGCACAACCACCTGAACCCTGAGGTGAAGAAGACTTCCTGGACTGAGGAGGAAGATCAGATCATCTATCAGGCGCATGAGAAACTTGGAAACCGATGGGCTGAGATTGCCAAGCTACTTCCGGGCAGGTAAGGAAATGCTATTTAAATGCTTATATTCTACATATTTGTATGTATTATATTGTATATTTGTATATTCTTATATTATTTTCTTGTCATCAGAACCGACAATGCCATAAAGAACCACTGGAACTCCACTATGCGGCGGAAGGTCGAGCAAGAGGGCTACCTTCAGCATGCTGCTAAAGTCAGCCCCACTCCACTAAACAACAGCTACGCTAAACCTCACCTCCTGAACTACAGTCATACACCGACCAACACATCCATGCCTGCCTCTTCCATGAGCAATCAGTATCCGTACTACATGCCCGACTCACAACGGGTACGAGAAAACCTATCTCTCATCTCTCACCTGTTTAAATAATGGTTTGAAGTTTGAAGCAGCATTTTGTATGAATTCTTCAGTTGGTAATTGTTCATTTTTTTCTTGTGTTCAGGTGCCATTTCCACTTGCTCTTCAATTGAACATCTTGAACATTCCTCAACATGGCACTGCTCCTATCCAGGTAACCAAAGAGCAAATGAAACCATTCTATATATTAAGCAGGGATGCATTAAACTGATCAACAGTGACCGTAAAGGCATTTACAGTGTTTCTATTTTAAATAAATGCTGTTTGTTGAACTTTCTATTCATCAAAGAATCCTGAAAAAAATGATCATTGTTTCAACAGTCATCAACTGTTTCAACATTGATAACAATAAGAAATGTTTCAGCATATCAGAATGATTTCTGAAGGATCATGTGACTGAAAACTGGAGTAATGATGCTGGAAATTCAGCTTTGCCATCACGCATTTTAAAATATGTAAAAATAGAAAACACTTATTTTAATTGGTAATAATATTTCACAATATTTTCTGATGCGTTTTCTCTTTGTTTTCATATTATTTCGATGCTCCTAGTTTTTTATCTGATCGCATTCACTTCAAACTCACAACTCATTTTGCTCGATTTTGATTCCTGTGATATAGAGACACTACAGCGAAGAGGACCCCGAGAAAGAAAAGAGGGTGAAGGAGATTGAGATGCTCTTGATGTCAACAGAAAATGAGCTAAAGGGACAACAGGCACTACCAGTAAGTGTGTGTGTGTGTGTCTGTGTTTTTTTTTGTGTGTGTGTGTGTGTGTGTGTGTGTGATTAATTGGAGGAAGCATCTGGGGGTCTATTTCACATTCTAACTGCTTGGCTAAATGATGCAATTGTGCCTTATCACACCACAAGCTCTGTTTAACTCCTTGTGCAACTCCGAACCCCCTCCCAACACTTCACATCATTCAACTCAACAAGTTCCCTTTCTCTCTGACTGTTCTTCCTGCATGCATCCCTCTCTTTATTTTGCTTCATTTCTGCCACTTACTCTTGTTTTCCTGCTCTCTCTAGCAGATCTCCATGAACAGCTACAGTGGGTGGAACAGAGGCTCTTTGACAGACACCTCGGTTGGCATGGTCGTTTCAGTCCCGGCTCCATCCCTAGACCAGGGATGCCTTCCGGAAGAAAGCGCCCATGGCAACACAAACAGCCCAAACAATGACTCCAGCTCCAGTTTACCAGAGTTCATTGATGCTATTGATTCGGTAAGAGACCATAAAAGCATCCTATATTAGATCTAAAAGAACCGTAACCTTGTAACGGTCAGCTGATAGCCTGCGTTTAGTTACCTGACACCCTCGGTGTCCTCATGTGATCTCGTCTTCTCAGGGCCCGTCTATCTGGGCCAACTTACACTCTGATAGGAGGTTGCCTAAAACGGAGGCTCAATCCAATCAGGGTTTACCCACCCACAACGATGACAGCACATTTCTTTGCTCTACGCCAAAACTTTCAGCCATCAGACACCTGCCTTTTTCTCCCTCTCAGGTAGTCTGAAACTTCTCCCCAATAACTCAATCAGCACCATGAATCAATCTCCTCACACTAATACAAATCAGTCTGCATTAGTCAATATGCGTAGGATTCATCTAAAGGTCGTCAGCATACATAACCCACACTTTAAACGCCCACAAGTGTCTTTTTAGGGTGTCATAATGTGTGTGCTAAGGTAAAAGTGTTAGATTGTGTTAGATTTATGACGCTCTAACACATTTATCCCTTCGGAATGACTGTGCAATCAGTGCTTGGTTGTTTTTAGTGAATTAGTTTCCTGGTAATATCAAACATAACCAAGACATCATTTGACTTTAATATCAGAAATCATTTGAGTTTATTGTTCACAAAGGAATGCTGCTTTGTTTTCTTGATTGCCATGGGCAAATTGAAAGGAATGTCTAATGAACGCTGCATGCAATCCCTTTTAATTTCCTTTGACAGATATTTATGTTGCATTTGACAATTTTATGCCTAGCAAATATTTGCAGTGTTTTTCATTACATGCTAGTGTTGCTCTGATCATACAGTACCATAACATCAAGCTACCATAATGCTTTTAGCCTAGTTACAGTAGTGCATGATGAATCATATGTGAAACTCATTTTTTAAATGTATGCTGATTTTGACCCCAGTTAGAGGTCACTCCTACACCTCTGAATGTTAAATATGTGGTTTTCAGTGTAATATCTAATTGTTATCTTCCTTTCCTTTGTTGTAGTTCTTTAATGCATCAGTGAGCCCAGATTCAGGCAGTCCAAATTTACCAGTCACGCCCTCACCTGTCTGCTCCCAGAAATCACTGCAGCAAGACCTTGCTCTTCGGCCTCAGAAGGAAAATGAGCTGTAAGGGCCCATTTCAATTCTTTTTGCATTTGTAATGGTTCTTTATTTGATTCATAAAGACGTTTCCCATACAGATATAAAGCATAATAATCAGAGGGTAAATCAAATGACTGAGACTTAATAAGATTTAATGTGATTCTAATAAAACACTAAATATTTCATAATGCATATATGGGCATTCTGTTTCAGGTTCCGGACCCCCAACCTGAGGCGTTCTATCATGGAGTGCTCTCCTCGCACACCCACCCCATTCAAATCCACACTGACAATGCAAGACACCAAATACGGACCGTTGAAAAGGGTGAGACTCCTTAGTTTCTATGAGAAATACAATTCATCCAATTTTATCCAATAAATATCCAATTTTATCCAATACATTAAAAAGCAATTAAAGGGATAGTTACCCCAAAAATGAAAATTCTGTCAACATTTACAGTTCCAGACCTGTATGAATTTCTTTGTTTTGCTGTACACAAAGAAAGATATTTAGAAGAATGTTTGTAACCAAGCAGATCTCTGTAAAATGATGACAGAATTTTCATTTTTGGGTGAACTGTCTATTAATATCAGCCAATAACCCATATGGAACCGATACATTATGCATCACTACTTTGGAATATTTTAGTCAAGACTCTATTCTGGTTCCAGGCCCACAGCCCTTCACTGGACTCTGGGGTGGTTGGTACTATAAAACAGGAGCCTCAGGAGTGTGAGATCAGCATCGGGGGGGTGCATCTGGACCAGCCCCCCCTGAAGAAGATCAAACCGGAGGTCAGTTTGGGCTAATGTGCTCCCCTTCATTTGAATACATCTCAATGTGATATTCAGATAACAGAAATGTAAAAACTTATTGTCTTCTTGTTTGAATTTGTTAGTAATATCAGTATGCAGTACGTCAGTGTAAGAGTGGGGGTGTGAACTGGACATTTGATATTATACATAGGATGATCATGAAAGGAATACACTGTAATTTATGCCTGGTGGATTTGTATATCTTTAATAACTGATTCGGATCTATAGGTGGAGTCGGCTTGTCTGCAGTGGGAGGAGCAAGATCTCCACACCCAGCTGTTCCCTTCCAGTGGCTCCGCCCATGACATGCCTGTGAGTGTCTTGATTTTGTTCGTATACGTACGTTGATGTAAATAAATTTCATTTATCAGCATTATATCGATATGTGACGACTTCTCTTTGGGACTTATAGGATCTGTTGACTAGCTCTGTACTGATGCTTCCCAATGCAGAGAAAACTGAGGACGGACACAAAGCCGCCCAGCTGCCCCGTAGAGCCATGGGAAGTCCTCTGCAGGTATAATATCTACCATGATACTCCCATTCAAAACATTTGTCCATCGGAAAGTGTGTAGTTGTTTAGTAAAACTTTATAGCTCATTTTGTAGTAGCACGTAATGACTTTATGACTCCAGGTGCTGAATTGTGCCATAAAATTGTAAATTTATGATTTATTAGACACTGAAGCGTATGCTATGCAAAACCAATCACCTTCATCTTTGACTTTTTCTACTTCTCTCCATCTTTACTTCCTCTCCTTTTCTCTCTCGCAGCAGTTGAGCACATGGGAACAGGTGCTTTGTGGGAAGACGGAAGAGCAGACGATGCCCTCTGAAGCCACGCACAAATACCTCAGCAATTATTCTTCACGAGCACTGGTCATGTAAAGAGACAGATAGAATGAGACAAAGACAAAAATAGAAAGGGAAGAAGGAGGGAGAGTGAAAGAAGACAATCATTCTGAAAAGAAGTAAAAGAGGAACACTCCTACACTTCTGGTACATTATTTGGGAGAGGCTCAAAGCCATTTTGTAGACTGCACAGTTGATGTTAGTCGCCATTGTTTAAGCTGTGCCGTCGCTTATTTGATTCAAGCAACCAAAGACATTTTACATGTTGTGTTTTTCTACTTTTTTTATTTCAATTTAATAATATTGTATTATATATTTTGTATTATATATGGGAAATGAATTCTCTATGTGGGTTCTAATTTTATGGATTTTAATATAAGGAACAATTTGCAGTAATTTATTATTATTTTGTATTAAGAATAATAATTAACTACGATGGGCGCCTTTGCCAGTGTTTGACCCCAGTATTGCTCACTTGTTAATTGCTAAATGTGTGTTAATTGTAAGGAGTGTGTGTCCTCCTAGCATTATCAGAATCATACACCTAAAACTAGACAAGATTTGTACTCTGTATCTGTGGGAGTCCCACATAACTGCCCTTGCAGAGATATGTATTTCGTATGTATTTCAGCCAAATGCCTAAAAGCACTGTTATGTATTCATGGCCAAAACAAACTGTGCCCAATGCCTAAAAATGACTTTGCCAAGTTTGAAAATGCAAGTTTGCCTAATGTAGATCTTAGGTGATGTATCTAGCATAAAAAGGTTCTCTGTCAGTTTAGTAGTGTTGCCATTTCAAAAGCGTTCAGGATCGAACCACAACTTGAGCTTTCATTGTATTAGCACTATTTCAGGTTTTAGATCAACTATGCAAAAAATTTCAACAGAACAAAAAGTGTTTGTTTGGTTTTTTTTTTTACAGTTTTTGTATTTGCTAAATAGGAAAAACAAGGTTTACCAAGCATTTTCAAGTCAAGGGTTTAAATGGTAACAAATTTGCCTTTGAAATGATGAAACATTTCTTGATCATGTTTTCTTAAACACTTTTTTTTTTTTATGTCAATTTGTAATCAGATTTACATTTGGTATTTTTTACTTTCTGAAACACTGAAATGATTGTTGCTTTTATACCTAGACGCTTGTTTTTGATATTTCAATCAGCCTTTGATACTAAGATTGTGGTGTCCAATCAAAAGCATTTAGCAATAACGTTTTTGTTATTCGCTGCCTTTTTGTATTAGCTTCAAGTACAAACACTTTTTTTTACACTGATTATGAACTTTTCATACATTTTTTTATACAAACTTTTATAACTGCCTTGTAAATAAAGTGTGTTTTTGAAAAAATATCTCTGGCTTTATAGTTTCTTTTCCACTTACTTGCTAAAGCCATTGAGTTTGAATGGCTTATTCCTCAATGTTTAATAAAATCTATTCACTTGCGCAGATGTCCATAAGATCAAAATGAAACTACTTTCTGTGTTTGATGCCAAATTACAAGAAAAACTAAAATAGTAATTGATTTTTATTATTTAATCAGTTTAATTTAATGAAATGCTATACAGTGACACTAAAGTATCTGAAGACTTTAGTAAATCTTAAATAAGTAATAAGTCATGCAAAAAAGTGTGTGCTATCTTTAAAAAAATTCCACTTGATGTTCAAGTTTGGTTTTCTTTATAACAAAATCCAAAGACATTCATACATTTTTAAGTGTGGCTTAAAATATTGGTCTAAAGGGCAACCAAATATTTTTTCAGACCTATAGGCCTATGATGGCTAATTGTGACCTTAATCCAGTTGTGAAGAAACAACTTCACACACCCACATAAATGAAGGCAGCCATTTTCCATAGACCACTGAGCCATCTCAACTAGTATTCACTAAAACACTTGCAGGCAGTGAGATAACTACAATAGTATTCAAATGCTTCTGTATAACTCATAAAGAAATGATAAAGGCTCAATATGAATGGAGAGAATCAGGAATGACCTATTAACTTTTTATCAGGGTTTGTAGTAAGGGATATGCAAATGCCACCAACTGTATTCTCTCAGGCTATCTTAGGAATGCTTTCCCTGAATGTCTATACACACCATCACACACACAAATTGCCACATTAGATAAAACATCTATTTGTTCATACTGATGTGTTGACTGTTTTTGAGGGTGAATTTTGTAGGTGTTTTGTAGAGAGCTGTCAGTCCCCCAGGGCTTCACACTGATGGAAACACTTTCCAGCTCTAGCCCTAACAGATGCTCCCCCTGTGTGTGTCTGTGTGGGTGAGAAAATGAAGAAGAAAAAAAAAAAAAAAAGAAAGTAAAAGAACATTATGGGTTTATACTAGCATTTGAACATGTATATGTGTATGTCTGAGGTGCAGAAACTCTGCTCGAGTCTCTTGAGGATATCGCTTTTCCTGTGTGGCTGTTGAAGGCGGAGGCCCGGCTCAGACCAGGGCCTAAATTTACAGCTGCCCAGCTCTCACATCCCCCATCCTGACCACCTGCTCACTGGCCTGCCCACACCCACATTCAGCCCCAAAAACACACCAGTGGTGCCAAATATACACTGAGACAGCGCTAGTGACGAGCTGGAGGGCTATTCATGGTTCAGTACACTAGAATAATATCACAGCCCTAAACCACACATAACGTTGATTTACTGTAAGAAAGATCTAGATATGTGTTCAAAATAGGGTGGTTTTCAGATAAAAAGAGATGATGATGATCCGATATAAATTATTCTGTTGTCTTATTTTTATCCGGCTAAAAGTATTGTAGTTAAAATGATAAGGAGGTTAAAGAGGATGCCTGAAAGGGGAAAGTGAGGTAGAAAAATGGAGAGATGAGAGGAGAAACAGAGAATTATTGTCTAAAGAGAGTTTTGCTACTGTGTCAGCTGATGTTCTTTTGTGCAAGCATCTGTTCACTAAATGTGTGTTTGTGTGTGTGCGAACGCTGTGGGTTTCAGGAACGGAAAGGCCTGTCAATGAAGAGACACGAGCAGACTTTCAGAACAGGAGCACAGCCCCCCAAAACCCCACACACCTGCTCTCTGTCTGAGAAAGTGAGAGAGAGAGAGAGAGAAAGAAAGAAAGAAAGAAAGAAAGAAAGAAAGAAAGAAAGAAAGAAAGAAAGAAAGAAAGAAAGAAAGAAAGAAAGAAAAAAGAAAGAAAGATTATGTGGTGGTGGCAGTGGTGGGGGGTGTATCACCACCCCAAAGTGACACCAAAAAAAACAAAAACACAGGTGCAAAGAGTTCCTTCCACTCATATATTACCCCCCAATGTGACCTTTGTATTGGAAACATGGTGTGTGGAACGTTTCCGAGCTCAATAATGACATCACATATGTCTCTAATCGACCTCCAATCAGAACTCAGGGTGCAGTTTACAGGGTGGGTTGGAAGGGAAGATCTGACCCCCATAATTAACATTTTAAGAAAATGTTTGGGGGTTTTAATGTAAACTATATATATTAATGTAGAGTTTTGTACATATTACGCATGTAACGTTTCAATGGCCTTTTTTATACTTTATTACAACCACAATGGTAAGCAAGCATTATATTATATTATATTATATTATGTATTGAAATATTTAATATAGACCATTCAATTGTTTTTTTTTTTTAAAGAAATAAATACTTTTATTCAACAAGGGTGCATTAAACTGATCAAAATGTCAGTGAAAACACTTATAACGTTAAAGAAATTTCTATTTTAGATAAATGCTGTTTTATCTGTCAATGAATCCTGAAAAAATATATATAAAGTTTTCCACCAAAATATTAAGCAGCGCAACTGTCTTCAACATTGATGATAATAATTCATTTCAATGGAGCGCTGGCGACTTCCGGTGACAAGAGCGACAGTGACCGTTGGTGACAGAATGTAGGCGTGTCAAGCGACGGGAGACACGTGACAAAAGTTCAGAAATTTCAACTTTATGCAAATGAGAAGTGAATTTCGCGAGCGACAGCCAACAGGAGTGAAGGCTCTCTGGAGCTCATGTCACCGTTTTGAGTGCAGGCAAGACAGACAGGACATAGTTCCGGAGCGATTTCACTGTTTTATATGATTTGACTGTAACCACATGCATGGATATAATAAAATGATGCGTGGAAAAGAAACTGTCGGCAGTCTTGTGAATTTCATACATTGATAGTTTGTGTTGTTAATTATATGATGCTGTGAGCAGTTTAGCACTGCTGCAGTTCATATTACAGTAAATGTATTATTTGTCAAATTCGAATGACGTTTTAGTAATTTTTGACAGTATGAGTGAGTTTAATTTGTTGATAGATCGATAGTTAAGCTAATTAATGATTTAATGCACTGAGCTTTGCGGTCACAACACTCTACAACAGCAGAATGTTACTTTTAATTCTTTTAAACCTAATTCCTAGTCAAATTAGAATGATTTATTAGTTTTATATATCATTTGTGATTGCATTTTCTATAGATATGATAGTGAAGTCAACCAATGACATTAGAGCGACAGAACTAGGAACGCCCACAAGCGACTTCACAGTACAGAGGCTGGCGACATGCCGTTTTGATTCTCTGAGCAATGTGACGTCACAGTGCTCAGGCCCCGCCCATGACCGCTGACTGACAGTCCTGCATTAACACAGTTTCTGCCCTCAGCGAGTTGTACGCTGTGCGCCACTTTCTTCGCGCTCGAGCAGCTCAAAAAATGTCTCGTTAGCAATCCCTGTGTTCTGTTGTTGGATGTAAGAGTGAACATAAGAGACTTCATTTTCTCCCAACATCTGAGCCACAGAGGATGCAGTGGATTAGTTTTATTTTTGAAGGTAATGCGCTCCAAAATATACCTAAATTCGTTTATGTCTGTGCAAATCATTTCACTCCATGTTTTGTGAATGAGGGGCAATACAAGGCAGGCTTTTGCTAAAAAGTTGTTACTCAAGGATGGATCTTTACCAACTGTTTGTGATCCAGCTTCACCTCCAGAAGTAACTGTTTATTTATTTATTTATTTTTAATGATTTTCGAGCAAATCGCCATTTCAGTCAATGTGCTTGTTAGCCAGCTCCACAACAAATGCGGCTAAAGCTATTGTTGTCTTAGAGACCAGATGTCAGTCTTTTATTTTAAACCATGTTTACTGTATAACAACACATTTGTAAAGAACAGTGTAAAGGGTGATTGTCTTGAAAACTGTGTACGTTTTCTGTAAAAACAAGGCATTAAAAACGCTATGTTTATTTGCAAAGGCCAGCACATTTATCCACTAACCATTCAGAAAAGTCCAGATGCATTCTATAAACTGTAACTTCTTCCTGAGTCTCTCCATCAGTGTCCGATTGCGGTTTGAACAATGTAACACTGTGTCCTAACCAGACGCGATGGGATAAGATTCCAGCGATGAGCAATTTGACTGTCCACACTAGATGCGACGCGACAATGAGAAGTGATCAAATCAATCAAAAACCACAGCCAATCAGAAGAGAGTGTGGGCGGGCTCTCTCGGCAAGAGCACAACAAACACAATGAAATAGGCGAGTACATAGTAAAATTCATAAATATTACACCATTTAAAAATTATTTAAAGTACATATGGAGTGACTGAACCAATCTTTGTCATAGAATACACTTGTTTGTTTGCACTGAGTTGACAGTTTGAACTCTTGTGCCCATTTATTTATTTTCAGGATCTGAGGTGAATTAGCCAGTGTTGTTTTCATTACAGCTAAAATGCTGGGAACACAGAAGGATTTTCAAACTCACATTAGACGCTTTTAACATTAAATAAAGCACATAAACAGTACCTGATATTATCATTGCCATACTTTGTGTTGCTGTTCCAGCCACGACTTCGCGAAGAAATAGATGTTGCAAACTACCTATATAAAGTGCTTAAAAAATGTTGACCACTCTGAAAGTCATGGAATAATTTGCATACAGTCAGAACTGATATTCTACAACAATGATATCTTTGGGAAAATCTATCACAAATCTAACTAAATTATCCCCAGTTATCTAATGTTTCTAACCGGGGTAAAGAGCTCAGTGACAACCTGCAAGATTATGTTGCAGAATGTTCCATGTGGTTAAAGTCAGCTCTGACCAATTTACCTGTCAATGGTTAGTTTACATGATGACACAATCAAAGCAGACATAAACATGCACAGGCACCTCAATGCAAACTCCACCTTCAGTGCAGCTGACATACAACGACCTTACGCAAAGCAATTAGAAACGTATTCACGTATGTCTCCAATTTGAATTGATTTGCATGTGAGTCTATAGGGTATCCTATATGAATGAAAACAAGTTGACATGAGGTGTCAAGAATAACTCTGGCATTCTTTCATATCTCTCGGTTGAGTCACAGCTCTTTTTCCTCTCTGTGTTCAACAGGGCATCTCTGTGTCGCAAGTAGATTGGCACATAAATTCAGTTTGTTCGACCTGTCACAATAAATTATTAGCCGGATGTTGCAGCAGCACCATTTTTCCTTATTTTTTCACTCACGCACTCTCTCTCATTTTCTGGCTCACTCTTCTCTGACTTACCCACCCATACACATACACACACACACACACATGCACATGTACCCACTGGGAAGATTACAATAGGCTGATTTCCTCTGTGGTCAGGCCTAGTAGCCACTCCCCGTTCCACTGGCAGGTACAATGCCTCTGAGCTGCCATGATAAGTCTATGTGTGTGTGTGTGTGTGTTTGTGTGAAAGATCTAGAAGACTGTCACAAAATTTGTAACCCGAACATTAATTAAAATCATGATGAACAATTACCCATTATTGTCTAATGATTCTTCTGTTTATGATGGTACTGCAGTGGCAAATAATTAATAACTATTAAACGCAACAAACAAACAAAAAAAAGAAAAGAAAAAACGGGGAGGAGGCGAGGAGTTAGATAAAACATGTTTGTCTGTTATTTTAACTTTCCAATAACATCATCCAAACCACAATGTGTACCAAAACGACATTTGATGCACACAGCTGTTTAATGTGGGGGGAAAATCTTATGATAGATCATGGAGATATTCTCAACATTTACTGACTGTTAAATATATTAAGTACATCTGTATATATTGTATGCATATTTTAGATGTATTGATGTAGCGCCAGATGGATTTAACTCATTTCACAACCATAACCTAATCTTTAATTTCTTTAAAAATATATATATATATTAAAGATATTTCAGATAAATGCTGTTCTATTGAACTTTCTATTCATCAAAGATTATATTTAATAATTTGATGATAATAATAATTATCATCAATAATAATATGATCCCTTCTGAAGGATCATGGACTGGAGTAATATGCTGAAAATTCAGCTTTGCCATCACAGGAAAAAATTACATTTTAAAATGTATAAAAATAGAAAACAGTTAATATTGTTAAAACAGTTAAAATTGTAATAATACCTCACGATATGTGTGTGTGTGTGTGTGCATGTATATATATAGAGAGAGAGAGAGAGTCAAACCAAAAATTATTCAGACATTTTTTATATTTTTGATATATTTTTACTAGTGGGTGCAGTACACTATAGTTCATTTATGTAAGTGAGGATAGTAAAATAAAGTAAACTGTGACATATTATACCCAAACATTCTTCATACAGTGAACTAAAACTGATAAAAATTTGGAACCAAAAATTATTCAGACACTTTGACCTGAACATGTTTTGCTAAAGTGTTATCTGACATAATTAAGATACATTTTTTTCTGAATGAAATGTTCAAGGTGTCTGAATAAATTTTGGTTTGACTGTATATATAAATATATATATATATGTGTGTGTGTGTGTGTGTGTGTGTGTGTATATGTGTATATATATATATATATATATATATATATATATGTGTATGTATATATACATACACACACACGCACACATCATAACTTAAGTCATAACTTAAACAACATCTGCAAAGTTACGACGCTCAAAGTTCAATGCAAAGGGAGATATTTTCTTTTACAGAAATCGCTTTTTAAGGACTACAACAAACGGCTGGTAGGGACTACAGCAAGCTTCTTCCCGGGTTGGTGACATCATAAACCCCAAAATGTTTTTGCTCACACCCAAATAGGGGCAAAGTTGACAAGCTATAATAAATTATCTGTGGGGAAACTTCACAGACATTATGGGGACACTTATTTTACATCTTGTGAAAAGAGGCAAATAGGTCCCCTTTAATCTACTATATATCAAAGCATATTGTCAGGATTTTCAGAGCTTTGATGGTATTAACAAGCAACACATTGTTTATATTCATAGGCATACAGTATATGTCAAATTAATGTTTAATAAAGCTTTTAAAAACCATTTTTAAAGCACCAGTTCACCCAAATATGTTACTTACTGAAATTTTGACATTCAGCCTAGCTTAAGTTCACAAGAGAAGTAGAGAATCACAAACAAATAATTTTTCAAAAATGGTACAAAAGCTGACACTGGGATGGTACCTTTTAGATACTAATATATTCACTTTTGGTACCAATGTTTACCTTTAATGTACTATGCACTATAGGTGTACTTTCCCAGTAGCTTTTTTCTGATAGTGTTTTGAATCTGGTTTTCAATTTTGAACTCAAATCAAGGATCTGCCTTCCCAAATTTCAAACTTGCTAGAAGGAAAGATGATAAAAGGAATAAAACTTTAGTCTGTTTCTCACACAAATCTATCATATGAATTCAGAAGACATGGAATATGCAGTGAGTCATATGGACCATTTTTATAATAATTTTATGTTAATATTTTAAGCTTGAATGCTCCACTTTACATTAATTTCTACGGAAAAGAGGGACCTACGCAGTATGCAAAATTTTCTGTTTTGATTCAAAGAAGACAGAATGTAATACAAGTTTGGAACAACATAAGAGTGAGTAAAGGATGACAGAATTGTCAAGTTATAATAATAGCTTATCCTTTTCTTTCTTTTTAACATACATTCATTTGACTGAATAATATGATGCAGTTTATTATCCAAAGTATGCTAAGTATGGAAATCAGCGTTAAAGATTTAAATGTTTTAAATAAGACAGAAACTTTCAAATCAGCCAAAATTACATATTAAACGCAATGAAGTGTAACCTAAATCTGGACATTTTCACAATTACCAACATGGGTTAGTAAAATACAAAACTTGTGCACATAATCCAGACACTTGATATTTGATCAAAACCACATTAATAACAGTAACATTGTGAAATATTATTGCAATTTAAAATAACTGTTTTCTATTTAAATATATTTTAACATGTAATTTATTCCTTTGAAGGCAAAGCTGAATTTTCAGCATCATTACTATTCTAATATGCTGATTTGCTACTCAAGAAACATTTCTTATTATTATCAATGGTTGTGCTGCTTAATATTTTGGTGGAAAGGATTCTTTGACGAATAGAAAGTTTAAAATAGCAGAATTTATTTGATATATTAGAAAATACAAATCTTTTGTAGCATTACAAATGACTTCACTGTCACTTTTGACCAATTTAATACATCCTTGCTGAATAAAAGTATTAATTTCGTTCAATAAAAAAATTTGTTCTGACCCCAGACTTTGAAAAGGTACTGTATATTCTTCTACAAGTGCAGCTCAAAACATAATGCCAAAGTAGACAGACTCAAACTCTAAACAAGCTTTAATGAAATTTTAAAGATCTCTTTGATCATTCGATCTTTGACAGAATTACGAGAACAGCGGAAAAATGAGAAAGATGAAAGATGAAGGACATGCTTTGAATATCTGTCTGTTAAGGTAAAGGTTGAAATGATGAGGCAACACCGTGAGATAAAGACAAAAGTATGTGCTGATGAGTATAAACAAAAGCAAACCAAAACCAAGTCACAAACACACACACACAGCGAGGGATTGAGGTGACAGATGGTTTAATAGCGATAGAGGAGAGAACACAGGACCAAACCCCTGCCCAAAACGATCCGCTGTCAACCAGACACTCTCAAACTTACACAGATTGATCAGATAAAGAGAAAGCAAGAGAAAAAAAGGCAAAAGAAAGAGGAGAAAGGGAGGAGGGCCGAGCAAGGGAGTGCTGCACTGAGGGTGATTAGCCGAAGAAACTGTCTCTGTCCTCAGATTTGGCCCAGTGTTGGCATCCGTACGTTTGACCGTTTGTTTGTGAGAGAGCAGAATCATATATAGAGCAGCGTGCCAGTGGCTGATAATCACAGAAAAACAATATTAACTGTAAACACACACACAAAAACAACAGTAGAACAGTTCATAGATGAGAAGTAGGTCAAAGAGAAAAGATACAAAGCAGGGCAAAAGTGGTGCAAGAACAACAAGGAAACAAAGATAATAAAAGAACATAAAAAAATCACTGGAATCAGCTGAAAATAAATTCAGATTCTGATACAGTCAAATAGTCATTGTATTTCATTACTGTTCACTTTTAGCAAATTAGTGGTAGAATTAAAAATGTTATGCCTAGAACTGTAGTTCAAAGTCACAGTTTGGAGACTAATGCATTTATGTCAGAAGTACTGTAATTTGAGACAGCAACACTTCAGATTCATGAACTCATAATGTAATTCTACAAAACGGGTGTCATTGTGTTCCTCAAATATTATGTTAAACAAATTAATGAATTAATAAAGAGTTGATTCCAGATTTTACCATTCTAAACACATCAACAACTTATATATTTAAAAGATTTTAAACAATAATTTTATATAAAAGATACATTATTGTTTAAAATTTCATGAGAAATAAATTACCAAAAAAGCAAATTACTACATTTCCATATTAATTCCCCTCAATATTCTTTTATAAAAAAGCACAAACATTGGTATATATTGGCAAATCAAACATATCAAGCATTAATTTATGAATTAAAAAAACACAAATTATTTTACTACTTGGAAACATACTGGGGTTAATGAATTTCTTGTTAGTTCAAGTCAAGACAAGTCACCTTTATTTATATAGCGCTTTATAAAACGGTAAGTTCCTGTCCTTGATTACTGGTCAATAGCTGTGTTTTATTCACGATAAAACACGGCTATGACCGCTTCACCAAACATTATACAGTGAGAAAGAGATCAAGTGAGCGAGTTTATTACCTGCATTCAGATTTAGCATTTTCCTTCAGGTCAGTCCTATGTTCATAATAAAAAAATCTGTTTAAATGTCCGCTGCAATATCTTGTCCTTTTAACAGTTAAAGGTTTTTCCCGTGACTGACAGCACTAGTCAAAGCATTTGTCAGTTGCATCTTGTTCCGTGTTCACAACAATTCAGTCTTTTCGGTATAAAAGTCTTCGCTACTGACTGACACACTCATAAAGACAGTCTTTGCCACCATCTAATGGCATAATAATGTAACTTCTGTTGCTATTCACGGTCAGGGACTATTTTTTCCGATGGAAGGAAGCTTTTAGTGACAGTTTACTTCATGAAAGTTGCATTGATGCATATATTTTTTGTATTGTGTGGTAACCGTTTTATAAAAGCAATAAGGTACTCGAGGCTAATGCTGCATCGTGAATACTCCGTTACGCCCTTCAGTCGTGACTTATTCACGATACAGCACAGCCTCTCGTACCTTATGCTTACTTATACAATACAGATTGTTTTAAAGCAACTTTACCATGATAAACAGAAAAATTATTCAATTTAATTTTGCAGTAAAGCAGCTCTGAAAAGACAAAAGTGAACAGTCATTATTCAGTTGAAATCAGTTCAGTGTTGATTCAGTTCAATTCAGCTTTAAAGCAGTTCTGCAGAAAACAGTGATGTCATCATAAGTCTTATCCAAGAATGTCAGTGCAGTCAAATCAATAATATTGTATATGTGTGTGTGTGTGTGTGTGTGTGTGTGTGTGTGTGTGTGTGTATATTCTACATTTTTCATCTTTTCTTTCATACAGTGGAAATCAATGGGGTCCAATGTTATTTGGTTCCCTATACATTCTTCAAAATATGTTCCGCACAAGAAAACATACAAGTTTGAATACCAGACATTTCATTTTTGACTATCCTTTTACCAAATGTTTAAAAAATGAAAATAAACCCAAATTTGGCAATTACTTCCACATATAATACATACAACATGCATATACAAACTGAAACTTAAATTTACAGTTCACCCACATGCACACATACACAAGGGGCAAAACAAGAACTACCACTCTTGTGGTAAAAGCTGAAAGCCCAGAGGGGCCTGTTCAGTGACTGCTTGTCCTGCTGAGAATGATGACAGATCCTTGTAGTGTTCATTTCCTTATGGGAAAATTTTTTCCATAATTGCTCTTTTAGGCCAAGTGATTCAAACACATAATAAAGAATATTTATAGGCAAAACAGTACAGTAAAAGTGAACATGAATGCAGACACATGTATGCGTGGGGGTTGGGGTAGTTTTGTTGCTAAAAAGTAAAAAGCAGCCTCCTGCTTCCCGCGTTAAGTCAGTTTGTGTATGTGTGTGTTGTGCTCCATTCACCTGGTGAAATAGAGCAGAATGAAAAGACTAAATGGAGCTCATTATTCTTCCCGATACACGCTCCCGCCACACACACGCATGCAAACCCCCTGCCCTGAACCCCCAACACCAGGCTGCTGTCCACTCTTTTGTTACTCTCTAAATGATCCTGACAGCAAATGAAGCAACACACAATTTGGGCCACTCGTCATTGGTCACTGGACATCACCAGCTCGAAAATCTCTAAACATGTCACTCAGTTACACTATATTAATTTATTCCGTGTCTTCATCTATACAGTGATGCAACTCAGAATTCTGTGAAATGAAAGCGAAAGTTGATCTGTAAATGACAGTGCAGATTGGTCACAAGTCTTTCCGGTTTCTCCTCTTCACTGGTGTCTAAAAGTGAACATTGATTTTTTTTTCCACAGACCTGTGCTTTTGTAGTACGAGACATTTCAAACACATTCCCACTAATATTTTAGAATAGGAACATTTCAACATGCAATATTACTCCGGCTGTCATGAATGTGACGTAAACATGACAGCAGTCATTCAAGAAATAAGAATGAAATTCTGTGAATCATTCCTAAAAACACTCTGTCATAAATGTCACATGAATATTTGTCATTTGTAGAACTGTAAAAAACTTTTAATTGGATAATTGACAATTTACATTAAAAGTAAACCATTTTTTACATACACTACAATTCAAATGTTTGGTGTCAACACAATTTTTTCAAGGAAATTAGCCTTTTTATTCACCTACGACACATTAAAGTAGATAAAAAAGTTTTTGAACTTTTGATTCTTGAACAAAGAAATGTATTACAGTTTCTGCAAAAAAAAAAAAAAAAAAAAAAAATAGTAGGCAGCAACTGTTTTCAGTATTGATAATAATAATAAGAAGAAATATTTATTGAGCATCAAATCAGCATATCTGAATGATTTCTGAAGGATCACATGGCACTTTTTATGCCAGAAAGTTTTTCTTTATTAATTATTTCCACAAAAATTCACTCTTTCCGTGTTGCATGAATGAGGGCCAATCAGTATATAGTCTATAAAGACTAAGCATAAAGTCTACTTAAAATCTAACAAAGTTGTTTGAGTGATTGTGTTGCAGGGGTGTGGAATATGTGCGTACACGTGTGTGAGTGTGTGTGTGTGTGTGTGTGTGTGGTCCTGGTAAACCCTCGTTATGGAGACAAAATGTCCCTACAAAGTTGGCAATATCCAGAATCTTTGTCCTTGTGGAGACATTTTTTGGGGGAAACAGTTTGAGGAAAACAGCTTTTACGATGTAAAAATGCAGAAAGTTTTCTGTGATGGGTGGTTTAAAGTTAGGAGATAAATCAGATAATAAATCATTATGTCTGTGGAATCTCCCCATAAAACATGAAAACCCAACGTGTGTGTGTGTGTGTGTGTTATTGTGTAGGGCAATGCAGTCAGGGGATTCCACAACACCTGTTCAAGTGTTATCACTCATTTTATAGCGGTACATTAAATGACAGTACTGCTTCTATAAATATAAAGTCATACAAAAGCAAACAACTCGCACACATTCATATGCATGTTATCAGGGAATATTCATGATATTAGACACAGTAGCCCCTCGTGAGGGGGTTTCCAAGTTGTGTGTGTGTGTAGTTTTAAGTATAAATGCTGCTTTGAACTCACTATACCTATAATGAAGTTCTGCAAAGTCTATTAGAAATATGAGTGTATTTTTAGCACATTTTGTACTGTGAATGTGTTGAATACACTTAAATAAGGAATAACTAAGTGTTGCATGCACATACTACACAAACACGAGTACATCATACAAAAGAAAAGAAAAAAAAGGAGAAGTAGTGTATGTGTGAGCTTTGTTAGTGGTTAGTGTAAGAGAGCTGGAGTACGAAATGAAAACAACTCGACAAGTCACTTCCCTATAGCTAGACACACACACACACACACACCTTCCACAATACCTCATTAATGTCAAAGAAATATCCTCTTAGGACAGTTAGGGGAGGGATTTGGAAGTTTTTTCGTTTGCTGTTTGTGTGATTGGGTCAATACTGTGAAGGAGAGGCTGTCAGTGATGGACAGTGCATGACAATGCGTGGATGTGTGAAAGAGAGCGACGGATGATATAAGGGAAAGTGTTAAAAAATAATGCTGATGATGTTTAGAAGAAATTGAAAAGAGAAGCATGAGAGAGAGAAATTAGGCTAACTGTAAAAATTAGAGGTTACTAGATATTTGCACAGAGCTGAAACTACGATAAATACATGTGATGGATGTAAAAAACAAAAAAACAAGCAGTTTAAATAAGATTCTTTTTATTTAAGACATTTTTAGCACATTTAGCACAATTCATGAAGGGTTATCTTGTAAAGGGAATTACATTTTATATATATATATATATATATATAATTATTATTATTATTATTAGAATATGAAATATACATTGTCAGAAATTAAATTGTAGTTAATAAAATGATATTTAACACATAAATATATATATATATATATATATATATATATATATATATATATATATATATATATATATATATATATATATATATATTAGTCAAACCAAAAATTATTTAGACATTTTTGATATATTTTTACTAGTGGGTGCAGGACACTATAGTTCATTTATGTAAGTGAGGATAGCAACATAAAGTAAACTGTGACATATTATACCCAAACATTCTTCATACAGTGAACTACCAGTAGAATTGATAAAAAATTTGGAACCAAAAATTATTCAGACACTTTGACCTGACCATGTTTTGATTAAGTGTTATCTGACATGATTAAGATTCATATTTTCTGACACAGTTTAACTCTGAGATCTTGTCATATTTTATTACAATTTTTTAAAACTATAGTGAATAAACTGTATTAATGAATGAAAAGTTCAAGGTGTCTGAATAAATTTTGGTTTGATTGTATGTATATATATGTGACACACAATATTATATATTATAGAATATCTAAACAAATAAACTATATATATATATATATATATATATATATATATATATATATATATGTAAGGTCACACTTTAGATTAGGGTCCAATTCTCACTATGAACTACAACTTTTGCCTCAATAAACTCCTAATTACTGCTTATTAATAGTTAGTAAGGTAGTTATTAAGTTTAGGTATTGGGTAAGAATGTAGAATATGGTCATGCAGAATAAGGCATTAATATGTGCTTTATAAGTACTAATAAACAGACAATATCCAAGTAATATGCATGCTAATAAGCAACTAGTTAATAGTTAGAATTGCACACACACACATTTGATATATATATCAGTTGATCTAAATTACAGCAAATAAACTTTAGTATATGAAACAGAACAGCTGAACTCAGCACACTATCACATAACACACTGATGCAAATACATGCAACTCTGCAAGACAAAAGGTAGAAAATACGTTCCGAGTTCTCTCATATCCACCCTAAACCACATCGCTATTAAACTGGGAAGCCACCACTCTGGGTTCCCCTTCACACACAAATGTATGCATGTACACACCCACCCACACACACACACACACACACACACACACACACAAAGAAAGAGAGAGAGAGAGAGAGAGAGAGAGAGAGAGAGCTAGGCATTATCAGAGCACAGCACTTGGGTAATGTGTCATTAGAAGCACTTGGGTTTCAGACAGACCTAAGCAAAGATAACAGTGACAGAAACCACAGACACACACACAGAGAAAGAGAGAGAAAATGGATAGGATTGAAAAAAGTAAAAGCACAGAAGGTCAGAGAGATAAGAAATGTTTTTGTTTGTTGTTTGATGGATAGAAAGTGCAGCATTTCATTGAAGACTTCTCAAACATGATCTACTATCATTGTGTCATAAATAAGGCATAAATACTTAAATATATTTAAGGAATACTTCACCCAAATATATAAACCAAAAATATTATATGGGTAATTAAAATTATAACCCATTTGACTTTCTCCTACAGAACAATAAATAAGATATTATGAATACAGATACAAATTAATTAGTACTGAAGCTTTCACGCTTCAATAAGGTATAAAAATGTGGTCTTTTGCTATATTCCAAATAATAAAATATTTTAGTTTGAATGTTGGACAAAATGTGAACTATTAATCGTTGTGACTGATGATTGAGTCATTGAGCAGAACTTCAGAAATCATTTTTTGTAATCATTTCATTGAAAATATCCAACTTAAAACAAGTGTTTTGCTTACAAATTGGACATCTTTTTTTTTTCATGAATTTGCAAAGGATCACTTTAACGATAGTTTTTTTGTTTTGTTTTGTTTTTGTGCCCTTTTTGATGCTTAAAAACTTCAGTCCTCATGCAACTAGATTTACCAGAAGATTCTTCAGAGTTTTCCCTTCTGCGTTCCACAGAAGATAGAAAGTTATACGATTTTAGATCGACATAAGGGGGAATAGATCATTTTTGGGTGAACTAATCAATCTAAGATGAAGACCAAAGAACATATACTTTTTTTTTTTTGCAGTATTATTCCTCTATATGGAATTGTAGAGGATATTTTGTTGTAAATATACTATGTGGTCTTGCTAATTTCAATAATTTGAGGAATTTTTCATAATCCTTTTATTTAATCTGTAGCATTGACTAACTAAAAAAAAATAAGTTCTGCTTTATGGCATTTTTTATTAGGACCTTTGACAGCAAAACAAAACAACAAAAAAAATCATAAAAGTAAAAAAACATTAACCTTAAACAATTCAAATATCACAATGGCTTTTCACTTTCCTTTCACAAATAAAAGAGTTTTGCCATAGTAACCGACAAGATTAAAGAAAGGCTGAGACAGTTGTGTTGAGCATATTTCAAGAATTGTGTAAAAACTGATTCATTACTAAAATACCTTATAAGCCAATAAGAAAGCGAGAGAGAATAGAGAATGAGAGAAAATTACCCATGTCATCTTTAGCCGAGTCCATTACTGCGGCTATTTACCTTCATGTTTTATCCTTCAACATCCTCTCATACAAAGTCAGTAATCCATCTGAAAAACCACACAAACACACACTAAATTACATACAAGTGCTCAAATGATATTTGCTTCATACTCACTTTTCCTTTGAAATTTCAACAAACTGACTAAATACGAACCACATGCAAAGCTAAGTAAGAATGAGTAGATTGAGCTGACTCACCGTGTGATGGTTTGATCGGAATGGGGAAGAGGGAGCATTGGAGATATGCAAAACACATATAGATCCACTGCCACTTTGCACAGCTGACTCATTACTCTGCTTTTGGACAAATGTTTTGTGCAAAGATTACTGTTATGATGTTTAAGGGCATAACCATTTTAAAAAGCATATCAGTCCTTCATATGAACACATTAACCAATCCAGTTGCCTGCATTTAAAAGTCAAGACACTGTATTGGCAATCTACCGCAAATCCCACAACATACTAGTCATAGTATATGACTAGTACATATTTCACCCAAAAATGAAAGTAATGTCATTAATTACTCACCCTCATGTCGTTCTACACCCCTAAGACCTTCGTTCATCCAAAGATGAACGAAGTTCTTACGGGTGTAGAACGAGTGAATAATGAATTACATTATTTTCATTTTTGGGTGAACTAACCCTTTAAGTAGACAGAACTCAGAAAAACTTGTTAGCTTTAAGTAGATTTACATTTTTAAGTAATTGCAATGTAATAAGATTACGTTAGTTCAACTTAAAAAGTTATCATAACACAATTTTCTTTTGTTTCAATAACTGTCAGAATAACTTGGAATTGTCAAGTTCACATAATTTAATATTTTCAATTGCGCATATTTAATGAGTTTAAGGCAACAGGTATCCTCAATTTTTTAAGTAAAGTTAACTGATCACTTTTTACAGTGATAGCCTACATTTCACTATAAGACTAAAGGAAAGCCTCACAATGTGCTTCAGAAAACAAGCATACTGTACGTTAAATGCTCATTAAACGTTAGATGATTATTTAAACTTTTACATTCTGAACAGAATAAAAAATGTTTTAAAAGGTGCATTAAAAGCCCATGAGGCCAACACTAAAAAATGTAAGTCATTGCAAAGTGTGACCTTTGACATGTGCAGTGTGATGATAACTGCTGACATTCAGTTATAATGCCAAGTTTTGAATAAAAATTCCAGCCGCACAAATGGTTTATTCTAGCAGGTATAAAGCAAATTAGACTATTTTTTGTCATTTAAATTTTACAAGCTAAATAATATCATATACATTATTATTGCTATAGTTGTGGTGTTAACAAGGGAACACAAAATCACACTTGCATATATGCATGCAAAAGTCAAATATATAATGAAGATATTAACTGAAAAGTTAAGTGTGTATTAAGAAGACAAAACCAGTGCATGATGTAACATTTTTAGTGGTGCATGTCTTGTAAGTTTATAATTAATAATATGTAGGTCAGAACATTGGTTTGATATTGTATCATTTTGCACTTCTACAAGTTTTATTACATACATTATCCAAAAACTCATTAAACAACATACAATCAAACCAAAATTTATTCAGACACCTTGAACATTTCATTCATTAATACAGTTTATTCACTATAGTTTAAAAAATGGTAATAAAATATGACAAGATCTCAGAGTTAAACTGTGTCAGAAAAAAAAAAATCTTAATTATGTCAGGTAACACACAAGCAAAACATGGTCAGGTCAAAGTGTCTGAATAATTTTTGGTTCCAAATTTTTATCAGTTTTACTGGTAGTTCACTGTATGAAGAATGTTTGGGTATAATATGTCACAGTTTACTTTATTTTGCTATCCTCACTTAAATGAACTATAGTGTCCTGCACCCACTAGTAAAAATATATCAAAATGTCTGAATAATTTAATAATAGTTTGACTGTATTAATGGCAAGTTTCAAACTGAGACAACTTACCCCATATGATGTGACAACATGCACTGCTATTTAATCATGACCCTGAGTAATATTCACTGGAGTAAAAAAAAAAAATTATCATCTTCCATATTTCACAGCTTAGAAAAGTAAGAAAAGTGGATGTGATCTATGTGGGCAGACCATCAAAAAGTAGACTGTTCCTATTCAACATAAATAAATGTGGATTGTGAAGTGCCTCTTAGTCAGACCGGAGGAAGATATAAGGAAGTGAATTTAAAGCTTTACATAAACATTTATAAAACAAAGTAGAAATACCTGAGGGAAAATGCAGGTACAAAATGGAGGCAACATCGAACATAAGACACGACACAATCTGCGGTGTAGTGGGGTTTTTCACCATTTTGCAATTGCTAAATGTATTGAGACCTTTATTGGTTTACGACACATGTTAAAAGAAGTGGTGAGAAAGTACAGCCTGGTTTCAGGGGTTCCCTGCATGGCAGAAATCCACCACAAACTGCTTTGTCTTGCTGATTCAGCTGAAGTTTTCCTTGCACACAACACAAATTGCCCCACCAGTTCCTGTACTCTAAATCATCTCCATTGTTGATGCTGGCAACAATGGACATGGTCGTCTCAAAACATTTGGAGAGGAAGTCTTACTGGTGCCCCAAGGCAATTCACTAAAATTCTAAGGTGAATCATTAACATAGTCTTTCCCCTACCACCCATTGGCAAGATAATACGTGATCCTGGAAAATCACGTATGTCCCAGAATGCCTCAATCTTGTGAGGTTATAGGATGGTGGTGAAGCCACTGGAGAACATAAAACTGTGGAGCCAATCACAATTAAATCTTGAATTGGCCAAAAGATGCAAAATTTCAATGGGAGTTTGAATCAATCAGTCTATCTAATTCAGTTAATGGACATATAAGTAAATATTTACTACCATTCAAAAGTTTTTTTTTTTTTTTTTATAATTTAACACTTATATTCCACAAGGAAGCATTACATTGATCAAAAGTGACTGTAAAGACATATTTAATGTTAAAAATATTTCTTGAGCACTAAATCAGCATATTAGAATGATTTCTGAAGGATCATGTGACACTGAAGACTGAAGTAATGATTGCTGAAAATCAACCACAGGAATTCCACATTACATTTTAAAATATATTCAAACAGAAAACAATTATTTTAAATTATAATAATATTTCACAATATTACTGTTTTTACGGTGGCCGAGAGAGCTCAACACGCTGCAACTGAAGAAAACACATGCAAATAAAGAAAACTTTTTTATCATTTTGACAACACATGGCTGCAAATTCTCACAACACAATCAAATACAGAAATGAGTTTACAAATTTGCACAACGCACCCAAATACAGAAACTCACTGCAAATAGCACAGAAATGTTTCAAGGGGACTTCAATTAGTGATGAACCTGGCTGAGACCGCTTATTGTTCAATGTCTACTTCTCAGTTTTGTTGTTGATGACCTGAAGGGTGAGTTTTTTGATTATTTTAACATCCTTATCATTTGTGCATTGTGAGTATTTGCAGCACGTTTCTGTATTTGGTTGAGCTGTGAGTATTTGCAGCGTGTTTCTGTATTTGGTTGAGCTGTGAGTATTTGCAGCGTGTTTCTGTATTTGGTTGAGCTGTGAGTATTTGCAGCGTGTTTCTGTATTTGGTTGAGCTGTGAGTATTTGCAGCGTGTTTCTGTATTTGGTTGAGCTGTGAGTATTTGCAGTGTGTTTCTGTATTTGGTTGAGTTGTGAGTATTTGGAGCGTGTTTCTGTATGTGGTTGATTTGTGAGTATTTGCAGCGTGTTTCTGTATTTGGTTGAGCTGTGAGTATTTGCAGCGTGTTTCTGTATTTGGTTGAGCTGTGAGTATTTGCAGTGTGTTTCTGTATTTGGTTGAGTTGTGAGTATTTGGAGCGTGTTTCTGTATGTGGTTGATTTGTGAGTATTTGCAGCAAGTTTCTATATGTGGTTGAGTTGTGAGTATTTGCAGCGTGTTTCTGTATTTGGTTGAGCTGTGAGTATTTGCAGTGTGTTTCTGTATTTGGTTGAGCTGTGAGTATTTGCAGTGTGTTTCTGTATTTGGTTGAGCTGTGAGTATTTGCAGCGTGTTTCTGTATTTGGTTGAGCTGTGAGTATTTGCAGTGTGTTTCTGTATTTGGTTGAGCTGTGAGTGTTTGCAGTGTGTTTCTGTATTTGGTTGAGTTGTGAGTATTTGCAGCGTGTTTCTGTATGTGGTTGAGTTGTGAGTATTTGCACTCGAAAATGATGTTGGCATTAGTGGAATTGCATTGTCATGGTTTAAATCATACTTATCTGACTGTTATCAGTTTGTAGTAGTAAATGAAGACAGGTCATATCGATCACAAGTTGAATATGGTTGAATACTGCAAGGCTCAGTACTGGGACCATTGCTTTTCACTCTGTACATGCTACCCTTGGGAGATATCATCAGGAAGCATGGCGTTAGTTTTCACTGTTACGCTGATGATACTCAGCTCTATATTTCTTCAAGCCCTGATGAAACTTACCAATTCACAAAATTAACGGAATGCATAGCTGATATAAAAAATTGGATGACCAGTAATTTCCTACTACTAAATTCAGAAAAAACAGATATTCTAATTTTTGGACCAAAAACTTCTTCACGTAATAACCTAGAATATTGTCTAACACTTGATGGCTGCTCTGTTAAGTCTTCGTTGTCAGTTAGGAACCTGGGTGTACTCTTTGATACCAATCTTTCATTTGAAGGCCATGTTTCTAGCATCTGTAAAACCGGATTCTTCCATCTTAAAAATATATCTAAACTACGACATATGCTCTCAATGAAAAATGCAGAACAGTTAGTTCATGCGTTCATGACCTCAAGGCTAGATTACTGTAACGCTTTATTGGGTGGTTGTTCTGCTTGCCTGATAAATAAACTACAGCTCGTACAAAATGCAGCAGCTAGAGTTCTTACTAGAACTAGGAAGTATGACCATATTAGCCCAGTTCTGTCAACACTGCACTGGCTTCCTGTTAAACATCGTATAGATTTTAAAATCTTGCTAATTACTTAGAAAGCACTAAATGGTTTAGCTCCCCAGTAACTGAGCGAGGTATCATATTAATGTATTATAGTCCTTCGCGTCTATTGCGATCTCAGAATTCAGGCCAGCTGATAATACCTAGAATATCAAAATCAACTGCAGGCGGTAGATCCTTCTCCTATTTGGGACCTAAACTCTGGAACAATCTTCCTAGCGTTGTTCGGGAAGCAGACACACTCTGTCAGTTTAAATCTAAACTAAAAACACATCTCTTTAACCTGGCATATACATAACACATTATCAATTTATTTTTTCAAATCCGTTAAAGGATTATTAGGCTGCATAAATTAGGTCAGCCGGAACCGGGAACACTTCCTATAACACCAGATGTACTCGTTACATCAGAAGAAGAATGGCATCTACGCTAATTTTAGTCTTTGTTTATCCCGAGGTTTATCGTAGTCAACCGGATCCGGGCCGTATCCAGGTGAGACCAAGGACCTGCACCATGACACAACCACAACGCAGCCCTGAAGTATCAGCAGAGATTGAGTCAACTAGATCATCCACTATGAAGGCCTCATCAACATGACAACCAGTGGCGCAGCTCCTCAAAACCGTCCATACCGGCGTGATGAATACGATCCTCAACTGGATGGAACTGAATTAAATACTTTGAATGTTGCAATCCTATCTGACTTATGATAGCAACCTGAGTCGTAACAAAGCACTGTTTGCCAGAGGAGAACTGGCCCCCCGGCTAAGCCTGGTTTCTCCCAAGGTTTTTTTTCTCCATTTTAACACCTGTTTGCCACCTGATGTCACCTGTTGGAGTTTGGGTTCCTTGTCGCTGTCGCCTTTGGCTTGCTTAGTTGGGGACACTTGACAATTGACATTTGATATTCAACAGTGCTTTGATTTGCCTGCATTGACACTATTCTTTAAGAGCAGCCAAAATAATGTACCAGTTATCAATGTAAAGCTGCTTTGACACAATCTACATTGTAAAAAGCGCTATATAAATAAAGGTGACTTGACTAGACTTGCAGTTTGTCTCTGTATTTGGTTGAGCTGTGAGTATTTGACAACCACATGTGTTGTCAAAATGATGAAGATGTTTTCTTAATATGCTGGTGTTTTTTCTAATGACGTGTTTTCTTCAGTTGCAGCGTGTTGAGCTCTCGTGACAACTGTAGATTTTACTGTTTTTGATCAAATTTATGTCTTTCAAAAACATTTGAAAAAATCTTTAAAATTCCAATTTAATTATCAGTATTTATTCTAATAAAGTTTTCTAAAAAATCTAGTGGACATTTTGTGCTATATGTGGCTAAATAATAATCCCTTTTCCTGTTGTTAAGTGTTTTGACACTGAACTATGTTAAAAGTGATCAGTGCATCAGTGAATAAATGGGCATAACTACTCAAAATTAAGTATGTTTATATGAAACTTAAAACTTAACTAATACTAAACTTACACTAAACTAATGCAGTTCATCGGCACACGTGTCGCAGAACAAACATACTGTCTGACAGACCAAAACACTCCCTGAACCACTGACACACCTTGCACACATACACACAAACAAAAACAAACAAACTTTTCTAACCACGCCTTAATCTGCACACCCACACAGCCACAAAAAAAACAAAAACTTATTTGCTATATTTTATTCTTCTTCCATTAACCTTTCTAACTTATTGAAGATCTCATACAAACAAAAACACTCTTCTAAGGAATGGATTTTTAGCAGAGCAAATATTTAACACAAGTGTGGGGAAATCCAAGCTATGACACAATCCTCTTAGCTTTTAATTATATAATATCAGCACATTTTCATTAGCATACAGGTATGTATAGTGGCTTTAAGGTTGACTGACAGGTGAGTCATAAAGAACAGGTGCAGAGCCTTGAGACTAGATAAGAGCTTGACAACCCTGTACCATCCCCCATGAACACACACACACAAAAACACACACATATATGCATGTTTAAATACACACACGTGCATTCATGCAAACGTGCAGTTGTGGTAATATAAACAATGGACGCCTGAACGCTTGGGGTGCTTACACAACAGGAAGTCAGATTTTGATAAAGACAGAGTGGCGGGTTATGGAAAAGGGCATGAATCCTATAAACACGGGCTATTTCCAACATATACCTACTCAAAATTACCCACCAATGCAACACACAAACACACACACTTTAAATATTCAAGAGTCTGTTGCAAACAGTGTTAACTCTAAAACTATTAAAAAAAACATATTTGTTCATTTAAATGAGAATAAAATATAAATATTATACTAAAAAAACTGAAACTAAATGAAAATTTGATGTTGAATTGGCAACTAACTTTAAGGGCCCTATCATACACCCGGCACAATGCGACGCCGGGTGCGACCCAAGTGTTTTTTGCTAGTTTCAGTGCAGTTATCATTTTCACGTCCAGCACCACGTTGTTTAAATAGCAAATGCACTCGGGCCCATCTGTTCATCCATGGGCGTGCTGGTCTAAAAACGAGGTGTGTTCAGGTGCACTGTTGGCGCATTGCTATTTTGAGGCAACTAAAAATGACTGCGCCATTGACCAACAAAAACCTGGTCTAAAGTCGCAGTATTTTTTTTTTTAGGGCATATTAGTAATATGTGCCTACAGGCGGGTGCACAACGCGAGTACACTCTGCTAGTTATAGATACAGGGACGCGCAGCAGCAAACAAACATTTTTAAATATTAAAAATGAAAGGATTCCTCTCTGGAAAAGCGTTCAGTCTTTCTGCAAATCCCGCCATGGTGCAAGCGCAACTGGCTTTTAAAGGGAATGGGAGATGAGACTGGTTTATTGCACATTACGCCCAAAACACACACGACTCATTAAGAGCTCTTTTGGACAAAATTTTTTCTGTTAAACTAGCAAAAGAGGATTCGGACACGCCCTAAGTGCAACGTGCGCTTCCGACCATGCACTTAAATCATTATAATAGGGCCCTAAGTATTAAATTTATTAACTGAACACACTCCCAGAATGCATTGTGGTGAGCTCAGTGAAAGAATAAATCAATTATACTGAAAAAAATTGATAAAAAGCATTTCAGTGTAATATTTTACCTAATATTTGTGTATTTTGATGCTTATTTGAGTGCTGCGTTGTTAGCTTAGCAATATGCTAATGGAAAACTCTATAGAGGGTATGCACGTGACGTCACCGCTGACCGTTATGACTGTGTTACGCCCACTGAGTGGCAAAAGACTGAGTGGCAGCTTTGGTTTTCAGCGTGAATGCCGCGAAAAACACACAAAACATATCCAAAACAGGAAAGAGCTTTGACTGCGAGTGACTGTACAAATAGCTTTAACACAAAATCTGAGGTTTATTTTTACAGACTGCTGAAAGTTACAGAAAAAAGAAGCAAATGGATAGCTGCAATTCACAGAAACAACTGGACTCAGGTCGAGAAACATGGATTTTGTGATTTTGTGTCAAAATGTTGGACTTTGGGGTAAAATCATACCCTTTATATTGTATTGTTATATATTGTGTTGACAATTTATCAATTAAGTTAATTTACCATCTTATGTTCTGCATAATTGAGTGTTTTTAAATAAACACTGACAAAAACTATACAAGGCTGGACAATATAACGATATATATAACATTGATATAAGTGATCACTAAAATTTAGACCTACCTATATTGTAGTTATATAAAGTGTTCACAGGCAGATTTGCTTTATGTATTTCCCCAGCGTCGAAATCAGGCACGTATAAATGTCAGGAAACATGATTCCTGACTGCATGTCAATATCCATGGATTAGGTTTCTTTGACATGTTATAAGGAACACTTTCGTGCCCAACCTTTAGTGTAATCATTTGTTTTACTCGCATTTTCGCAGTTTCCACTATTAAATCCAGTCATGCAGCAGGTTCTTTTGCCACTCAGTCCAGCTGACGGAGCGTGTTCTGGCGGGAAAGTGACGTCAATGCATACCCTCTATAGAAGTCAATGCAAAAGTTGCTGCCTATGCAGAGTGTTACAAACTAGTCACTTTATGAGGGCCTGTGATGATTAGGATGATGGCTATGTAGTAAATAGGCAGCTGTTTTGAAACAGGGCCAAAGCTGAGAAAATGAGCAGCAAAGAGAAGACAAAAGGCATATTTCTGTCACAAAACAACAAATCTGTCAAGTTCCT
Organism: Elopichthys bambusa; assembly: GCA_037101425.1. Taxonomy (NCBI): domain Eukaryota; kingdom Metazoa; phylum Chordata; class Actinopteri; order Cypriniformes; family Xenocyprididae; genus Elopichthys; species Elopichthys bambusa. The sequence goes on from CM074451.1 coordinate 17,427,983, forward strand.
GGCCATACAAATACACACACATACACAAATGTGTGCATGTATAATGAGGAAGGAATACAAAAACAAGAAAGAAAGGACAGGGTAGAAAAGGAGGATGTAAAAGTAGTGCTATGTGATCCTTCTGGCAGAACCAGATTGGGATAAGTGTGAATCAGCACAGGCTCAGCTCGTCTCTGCCCCCTTACCCTCCCATCACGCCCTGGACCTCTCCCCTGGGATCCGGGATCAGTCCAGACACGCTAACATACACAACACAACCCGGACACGCACGACTAACCTGTACTATCACCCTGCTCGTCATTCTCTTCAGTCATATCAGAGTGAAAGAGAAATAAATTAAATAAGTCAATAAAGGTTGTTTACAGCAAAGGGGGGTCACAGAGATGCTATTTTCTCATTAAATTAAGATTTAATAATTGCGATTTCATTATCCCAATGGCAACAGTGTGTCTAAATAAAATTCCAAAATAAACTGAGATGTCTATGCAAAATGAGCATCAATAACACAACAATACTGTTTAAAATGAAAAAAAACAAAAACAAAAAAAAAAACGGTTAACTGTAAATTACATTACAATTTACAGTGCAAATTTGTAAAATGATTTAAAGGGATATATATATATATATATATATATATATATATATATATATACAACTAAAAATTTGTTGTAATTTATTTATTTATTTATTCATAATTTTATATACCTCCCTATAGAACCACCAAAAAAAGATTTGTAAATTTAATCATGGTTATGGTTTTTTTTTTAATCATAAAAATAACTTATATTTTTTAGTGTTAATCAGGTACAGATGGGAGTGGCAAGCCTTCGGTGGGGAAAACCACAGCTATTATGGTCCAGTGGGAGTGTAGCAAGAAAAGAATAGGATAAAAAGACATATGGCTAGCAAGAAAGTTGGATGGCAAAGCACTGTCAACAGAGCCGTCTGCCTGCCTGACACATGGAAAAGCCACAGGCCATGGCAATCCTTCTCTTTAAAGCTGCATACGTCAGTCTCCTGTGTCCTGGGAACCTAACCAGCTGGTTTAGCTCAGAGATATCTTTGCCTCCAGTCCAAACAAGTACATCATGAAGGCTGCACTGATCCTGGAGTGATACAAAAGGAGGCACAACTTGATTTCTGCCCACCTGATGTACCTACACCCCAGAACCACTGTCAGTGTTCTGCAGCATAAACATACCATATAATACAAAAATGTGGCAAGGAGTCAATGATTACTGGGAGAAATAATTAAATATATAAGGTAAATAAGTTTATTACCTAAATTTACCTACAGATGTTATAGTACACTGACACAGAGCTAAAATCCAACTGCTGCCAGAACATGTTCAAATTACTGACTTATTCCTAGTAACTATTAACAAACAGTGCCATGATACTTATCAAATAGCAGATATCTAATGTACTGCCCACATGACACTTATTCAGACAGTAAAAACAGAGACCTATTCATGCTGATATTCAAAGTTACTCTTTACGCAACAGTTTAGCAAACACTTGTAGCAACCTGATAAGCATCCATGTAATACCTCATCAGATTCATAGGAAAAAAAAGTCTTGTATCCGGTTTCTATGATATCTAGACAATTAAAGGGGACCATATTAAAGGAACAGTGCACTCAAAAATAACAATTCTGTTATAATTTAACTTCCTTTGTGTCAATCCAAACACTTATGAGTTCATTTTGAAGATTTTTATGATCACTCTTATCCATTAAATGACAATAAATTGGGACTGAGGCTTTCAAGCATCAAATATGATTCAAAAGCACCATTAAAACATATATTTATGAACATAAAACATGACTGCACCGCATACACTTCCATTCAAAAGTCTGGTGTCTGTAAGAAGTCTCTTATGCTGACTAAGGCTGCATTTATTTGATCAAAAATACAGAAATAGTAGAAATAGTAATATTGTGAAGTATTAGGGCAATTTAAAAAAAAAAAACTGTTTTGTATTCTAACATGTTTTAAAATAAAAATGTATTTTTATAATAGTATAATAATAATATTCTGCATTATTTTAAATGTCTTTACTGTCATTTTTGACCAATTTAATGCAGCTTTTGCTGAATAAAAAAGTTTTTCTCTTTCAAACAAAAATATATATTACTGACCCTAAACTTTTGAACAGTATTGTACATCATCTTATTAGGTTGAAATGGCCATAAATGGTTTTTCCATCACTGCAGTATCAAAAAATACAGTAACATGATACTTGGATAAATGGTTTATGGACTGTTAAGCTTCAGTGTTTTACACCAGTGCAGATAATATCTGTTTTAGCCAAGAGAGATGAATTCCTTCAGGACAAACTGCTTGCAAATTAGACATTGGTTAGTGATTGATAGAATTTAATGATTTATAATGGCTAAACGGCACAGTACAGACAAATATTTGAACTTGCAAAAACTTTTTTGACTTTACATTTTCAGCTCATTTAAATAAAATAAAAAAAGCGTGGGATTCAACAAGGTCACAGAGACACGTGCTGGATGAATATCTGATAACACACAGACACCCTCATTTACAGAGCCTTCCCTTAAATCCCAGTGGGACCCCCAGAGCCGCTTGGACGGTCACGGCTGTTCTCGTGGGAAAATGCTGGACCGATACTCCCTCAGTCGGGACACAGACCTGGAATCCCGTCAGGCCTGTTTCCACCTTCTCCCTATTCTCAGAGTTCCCAGCATGTCCAAACCCGCCTTGGTAAAGACTTGTCGAACGGGAAAATTGTGACCCATTGACGTGGGGAGCTTATTTAGGCTTAATTTAGGATTTTTTTTTTGTTTTGTTTTTTGCTCGTTCTTGTAATTGCTTGTTACCCCATTAACGTGCTGGAATTAGGAAGCCTTAGAGGAATTTTATGAAGCTGAATAAATATTAAAAATCTTTTAATATAGCAGAATTCAATTACATTACAATTACAATTACAAATACATTTATTGAGGTCACACTTCTGAATCAACCACAGGCAGCACAAAGGGTCAACTAGTCCTAAAACACAGAACAAATCTATAAATCCTGATATGCACAGATAAGCCTGACCTCTTCCCCTCTACCTCTTTCACCACTTCTTCTTTCCTATAAATTCCAGAGATAGAGGAAATTGGAGGCAAACAGGACAGACCGGATCTGACTGATGTATAGTTCTGCCAGAGGACTGAGATGAGGATTCTCCATCATAACGTGGGAGGTTAATCACCTGCCTGAAGCTCTGGCAAGCAGGGTTTCGCCTGAAAAGAATGAAGTCATTTTCCAAAAAAAATGTTTAGTGTGCCGTGGACAGGTTTTGCTGCTTATGTTCTCAATTTTACTATAATATAAATATATAATATGAATTCCACTTGTTTTTGTTATATAATGCAATGCCTTCATACATTTTTTCCTCTCTGCATGTATTTTGTAAATTTGAGCAGTATAATTAGTTGTTAGATCCATCTTTCATATACCATATTTACTAGTAAGTATTAACTTGATGAGTTGAGGTGATGAATTGGAGTTTAAACTGTGGTAACACTTTACAGTAAATTTTCACTTGTTTACCTTATTTAACTACATTAGTTAATACGAACTAACAAATGAACAATACTTATACAACATTTATTATTCTTAATCTTAGTTAATGTTAAAATCAAAAGTTGTATCTGTTAACATTAGGTAATGCACTGTGAACTGATGAACAAACAGTGAACAATTATATTTTTATTAACAAAGATTAAAGGGTTAGTACACCAAAAAAATGAAAATTCTGTCATTAACTACTCACCTTCATGTAGTTCCAAACCTGTAAGACATTCGTTGATCTTCATAACACAAATGAAGATCTTTTTAATGAAATTTGAGAGCTTTCTATCCCTCCATTGACAGCCTACGCATTAACACTTTTGAAGCCCCAAAAAGGTATACATCATTATAGTAATCCATGTGACTCCAGTGGTTTAACCTTAGTTTTATGAAGTGACGCGAGTGCTTTCTTTGCACAAAAACCATAAATTACCACTTTATTTACAAAATATTTAACAACAACAGCAACAACATCTGCTCTCGCGACAACACAACATGTATGCATCGTGCGTTGGAGATTAATTTTTTGTAAATAAAGTGTTAAATTATGTTTTTTGTGCAAACAAAGCATCAATAGCGACTTTATTCACATTTATTCATTTTTGGCAGACGCTTTTATTCATCGATATCTAGTAATGGGCGATTTCAGAACACTGCTTCATGAAGCTTCGAAGCTTTACGAATCTTTTGTATTTTGAATCAGTGGTTCAGAGCGTGTATGAAACTGCCAAAGTCACATGAATTATTTATTTTCAAAACATTATGACGTAACGAAGCCTCGTTTACTGAAATCACGTGATTTTGGCGCTCTGAACCACTGATTTGAAACAAAAGATTCGTAAAGCTTCGAAGCTTCATGAAGCAGTGTTTTGAAATCACCCATCACTAGATATTGTTGAATAAAGTCGTTATTTTGGGGTTTTTTGGCGCACAAAAAGTATTCTTGTCGCTTTATAACATTAAGGTAGAACCACTGTAGTCACATGAACTGTTTTAAATATGTTTTTAGTACCTTTCTGGGCATTGAAAAAGGAAATGATCTTACTGTCAATGCAGGCTTCACTGAGCAATCAGATTTTATCAGAAATATCTTAATTTGTGTTTCGAAGATGACGAAGGTCTTACTGGTGTGGAACAACATGAGGGTGAGTAATTAATGACAGAATTTTCAGTTCTGGGTGAACTAACTCTTTAAAAAAATGCTGTATAAATATGCTGCTCATTGTTAGTTTATGTTAGCTAATGCATTAACTAATGTTAACAAATAAGACTTTATGTAAAGTGTCTCATTATTAATTTTAAGTAATTCTCCACTATTCTAGTGCACCTATTTATCTTATTCTAATGCATAAGTTTGCTACTTCAGACTTTAAAACTTCATAAAAATAATCAATTTAAAGCACAATTAAGAACAAAAACATTAATTTGCCTCAGCACCCTATTATGATGTAACTCTCTCTTTACCACTCTGAAAAACACCTGGCAATGTCTTGATGGCCTTCTAGACACACCTTGTCACGGGTCTCCTTATTTGCATAACATTTGCAAGTCAAATTAAATTGTCTGCCTGATGTCAGGCCAGGGGTCTCAGCAGCCAGTTTTCCACACACTCTATCTTCCCCCTCAACCCCCCAGACACATCTCAAACTACCCATAAAACATAGCCTCAAGCATAAAAACACACATCAAGTTTACTAAGCAAAATATGTTGCAATTTTTATCATCCGGATCTACAGAAAACACTAGTTAATGAAAAATTATTAACTACACTAGGCCATTTGACAATAGTCGACGGTTTCAAACAGACACAACTGAATGTGTGTTTGTGTTTTTTTTTTATAGGAATGATATGATAGATTTCTTGATAGATTATGTAGTTTAAACTCCTAGGGCCCTATTTTAACGATCTGAGCGCATGGTCTGAAGCGCAGGTGCACTTAGGGCATGTCTGAATCTACTTTTGCTAGTTTAACGATGGAAAAAATGGTCGTTGCGCCAGGCGCATGGTCCAAAAGGGTTGTTCTTAGTCTCTTAATGAGTCATGGATGTGTTTTGGGCGTAACATGCATTACGTAACATCAAAGTGTTATCTCTCATTCCCTGTCAAAGGTAGTTGCGCTTGCACCATAACGGATTCGCTATTTACATGGGAAATTTGCAAACAGAAAGACTGAACGCTTCTCCAGAGAGGGATCCTTTTATTTTTAATATTTAAAAATGTTTGTGTGCTGCTGCACATCCCTGTGTGTAACAAGCAGAGTATACGCGCATTGCGCACTTGCCTATAGACACATAGGCGTGCACTTTAAATAATAAAAATAAATAAAAATGACACCATTACACCAATGCTTAGACCAGGTTTTAGTTGGTCAGTGCAGTCATTTTCAGTTGCCTTAAAATAGCAACGCGCCAACAATGCACCTGAACACACCTCGTTTTCAGACCAGCACGCCCATGGACGAACAGATGGGCGCGAGTGATATTTGCAATTTAAACAACGTGGTGCTGGACGTGAAAATGATAAAACTTCAAAAGGAAACATGTTTGAAAGAAATTGAAAAAAGAAAGTTTACAAAGTGAAAAAAACAACAACAAGGGAACAAGCTAAGTAAAAGAAGTTCTGAAAATGTTCAAAACAAAGTTTGAAAGATCAAAGTAGAATAAAAATATAGAAAAAACCCAACCAGCAGAAAGACTGAAAAACAAGAAAAGGTTCAAAAGAATTATTTAAAGAAAGTTTGAAAAAACAGCTAATGAATAGTTGCACCACTGTATGTGTTTGATTCTCACATTTGCAAAGAACATAAGAAAGAAGGCAGGAACATTCTTCCAAGCAATCTCTCAATAAGAATTCTTGGGAAGGCACTGAGAACGTAATGTCACATGAATGCTGTGGACCACTGTACTCATAATGTGGCAGAGGCAACTACATGTGTGTCCCTGTCTTGGCCTACACAAAGCATGCATACTCACGTGAGCGCCACACACACTCACACAACTGGCAGACACATGACCACCTCCTTGACACACCCTTACTCAGAGTCCGTATTTGCATATAGATTTGCAAGTCAAATGAGATTGTATATTCCCTGTGTCAGTCCAGGGTTAGACATCTCCAAGTTTATTTCACCAACACACACACACCTTCCATTCCAAACCCTTCAGTCTCACAAATTCCTGATACACATGCAAAATGTTCTTGGCACTCATAGTTCCAGACACACAAACTGTAAAACAGAAATTTTGTAAAAAACATTTTGTTCAAACAGATTTTAGTCAAAAGGTACAAGATTGTGTAAAAATTAAAAGCTAATAATGTTTTATTTATATAGCGCCTTTCAAGGACCCAAGGACAATTCACAAAATGTACAGATAATACAGAAAACACAGAAATACAAGCAAAGGACAACAATCAGTACAAGCCTTCAAACAGTAAACATATAGCATGGCAGATAATAACTGGTAAACTCTTGAAATAACAGAAAGAAGAACCAATCAGTTGCAAAACAATGTGAATAAATGAGTTATAAGTTCTGTCTTAAAGGTCTGTAGTGATGAAACTGGAATAAGCTGCCCCAAGAAACTCTGTGCAGAGCTTAGGGCCCATAATACCGAATGTCCTACCACCAGCAGTAGACAGTTTGAACTTGGGTAAAACAAGCAGGTTGTCTAAACTAGATCTAAGAGAACGGACAGGAGCGTAATGCTGAATTAAGTCAACTAGATATGAAGTAAATGCGACAGGGAGTCAGTGTAGTTGGTGAAGGATCAGAGTGATGCAAGCAGATTTTTTGTTAAATGTAAGGGCACGAGCAGCAGAATTTTGTACCAGATCCAGTGCAGACTTTAGCTGGAAGAACACTTAACAATGAGTTACAATAGTCCAATTTAGAGGTTATGAAAGCATGAATAACAGTTTCAGCATCTTTATGGTTAAGTGAAGGACGTATGCGAACAATATTTGTGAAGGTGGAAAAAACAAGATTTTAGAAGATTTGCAAATGATATAATCAAATTAAAAATTGAAAAATATAAAACTATTTATTTTACAATGTTGATTATATGTATGAAAACAATATATATATACCGATCAGGCATAACATTATGACCACCTTCCTAATATTGTGTTGCTCCCCCTTTTGCTGCCAAAACAGCCCTGACCCGTTGAGGCATGGCATGCTGTGCTCCTCAAACCATTCTGAAACTATTTTTGCTTTGTGGCAGGGCATTATCCTGCTGAAAGAGGCCACAGCCACCAGGGAATACCGTTTCCATGAAAGGGTGTACATGGTCTGCAACAATGCTTAGGTAGGTGGTACGTGTCAAAGTAACATACACATGGATGGCAGGACCCAAGGTTTCCTAGCAGAACATTGCCCAAAGAATCATGCTTTATTTATATAGCTCTTTTTACAATGCAGATTGTGTCAAAGCAGCTTTACAGTGATAACTGGTATATAATTTTGGCTGCACAGCAGCTTTTAAAGAAAATGGTGTCAATGCAGGCAGATGCAAAGCACTATTGAATATCAAATGTCAATTGTCAAGTGTCCCCAACTAAACAAGCCAAAGGCAACAGCGGCAAGGAACCCAAACTCCAACAGGCGACATCAGGTGGCAAACAGGTATTAAAATGGAGAAAAAAACTTTGGGAGAAACGAGGCTTAGTCGGGGGGCCAGTTCTCCTCTGGCGAACAGTGCTTTGTTACGATTCAGGTAGCTATCATAAGTCAGATGGGATCGCAACATTCAAAGTATTTATTCTAGTTCCATCCAGTTGAGGATCGTATTCATCACGCCGGTATGAACAGTTTGTTAGGGGACTGTGCCACTGGCTGTCGTGTCGATGAGGCCTTCACAATGGATGATCTAGTTGACTTAATCTCTGCTGATACTTCAGGACTGCGTTGTGGTCATGTCAAGGCGCAGGTCCTCGATCTCATCTGGATACGGCCCGGATCTGGCTGACTACGGCAAACCTCGGGATAAACAGAGAGACTAATATTAGCGCAGATGCCATTCTTCTTCTGATGTAACAAGTACATCTGGTGTTATAGGAAATGTTCCCGGTTCCGGCTGACCTAATTTATGCAGCCTAATAATCCTTTAACGGATTTGAAAATATAAATTGATAACATGTTATGTGTATGCCAGGTTAAAGAGATGCGTTTTTAGTCTAGATTTAAACTGACAGAGTGTGTCTGCTTCCCGAACAATGCTAGGAACAATGATACGTGCATCAATGAGCCTTGGCCGCCCATGACCCTGTCGCCAGTTCAGCACTGTTCCTTCCCTGGACCACTTTTGATAGATACTGACCACTGCAGACCGGGAACACCCCAAAAGAGCTGCAGTTTTAGAGATGCTCTGATCCAGTCGTCTAGTCATCACAATTTGGTCCTTGTCAAACTCGCTCAAATCCTTATGCTTGCACATTTTTCCTGCTTCTAACACATCAACAACATGTTAATTTGCTGCCTAATATATCCCACCCACATACAGGTCCCATGATGAAGAAATAATCAGTGTTATTCATTATTCGCCTGTCAGTGGTCATAATGTTATGCCTGATTGGTGTGTGTGTATATGCACACACACACACACATACAGTGGGTACGGAAAGTATTCAGACCCCCTTACATTTTTCACTCTTTGTTATATTGCAGCCATTTGCTAAAACCATTTAAGTTCATTTTTTTCCTCATTAATGTACACACAGCACCCCATATTGACAGAAAAACACAGAATTGTTGACATTTTTGCAGATTTATTAAAAAAGAAAGACTGAAATATCACATGGTCCTAAGTATTCAGACCCTTTGCTCAGTATTTAGTAGAAGCACCCTTTTGATCTAATACAGCCATGAGTCTTTTTGGGAAAGATGCAACAAGTTTTTCACACCTGGATTTGGGGATCCTCTGCCATTCTTCCTTGCAGATCCTCTCCAGTTCTGTCAGGCTGGATGGTAAATGTTGGTGGACAGCCATTTTTAGGTCTCTCCAGAGATACTCGATTGGGTTTAAGTCAGGGCTCTGGCTGGGCCATTCAAGAACAGTCACGGAGTTGTTGTGAAGCCACTCCTTCGTTATTTTAGCTGTGTGCTTAGGGTCATTGTCTTGTTGGAAGGTAAACCTTCGTCCCAGTCTGAGGTCCTGAGCACTCTGGAGAAGGTTTTCATCCAGGATATCCCTGTACTTGGCCGCATTCATCTTTCCCTCGATTGCAACCAGTCGTCCTGTCCCTGCAGCTGAAAAACACCCCCACAGCATGATGCTGCCACCACCATGCTTCACTGTTGGGACTGTATTGGACAGGTGATGAGCAGTGCCTGGTTTTCTCCACACATACCGCTTAGAATTAAGGCCAAAAATTCTATCTTGGTCTCATCAGACCAGAGAATCTTATTTCTCACCATCTTGGAGTCCTTCAGGTGTTTTTTAGCAAACTCATGCGGGCTTTCATGTGTCTTGCACTGAGGAGAGGCTTCCGTCCGGCCACTCTGCCATAAAGCCCCGACTGGTGGAGGGCTGCAGTGATGGTTGACTTTCTACAACTTTCTCCCATCTCCCAACTGCATCTCTGGAGCTCAGCCACAGTGATCTTTGGGTTCTTCTTTACCTCTCTCACCAAGGCTCTTCTCCCCCGATAGCTCAGTTTGTCCGGACGGCCAGCTCTAGGAAGGGTTCTGGTCGTCCCAAACGTCTTCCATTTAAGGATTATGGAGGCCACTGTGCTCTTAGGAACCTTAAGTGCAGCAGAAATTTTTTTGTAACCTTGGCCAGATCTGTGCCTTGCCACAATTCTGTCTCTGACCTCTTCAGGCAGTTCCTTTGACCTCATGATTCTCATTTGCTCTGACATGCACTGTGAGCTGTAAGGTCTTATATAGACAGGTGTGTGGCTTTCCTAATCAAGTCCAGTCAGTATAATCAAACACAGCTGGACTCAAATGCAGGTATAGATCCATCTCAAGGATGATCAGAAGAAATGGACAGCACCTGAGTTAAATATATGAGTGTCACAGCAAAGGGTCTGAATACTTAGGACCATGTGATATTTCAGTTTTTCTTTTTTAATAAATCTGCAAAAATGTCAACAATTCTGTGTTTTTCTGTCAATATGGGGTGCTGTGTGTACATTAATGAGGAAAAAAAAATGAACTTAAATGATTTTAGCAAATGGCTGCAATATAACAGAGTAAAAAAAATGTAAGGGGGTCTGAATACTTTCCGTACCCACTGTATATACAGGTGCTGGTCATATAATTAGAATATCATCAAAAAGTTGATTTATTACACTAATTCCATTCAAAAAGTGAAACTTGTATATTATAGTCATTCATTACACACAGACAGATATATTTCAAATGTTTATTTCTTTTAATTTTGATGATTATAACTGACAACTAAGGAAAATCCCAAATTCAGTATCTCAGAAAATTTGAATATTGTGAAAAGGTTCAATAGAGAAGACACCTGGTGCCACACTCTAATCAGCTAATTAACTCAAAACACCTGCAAAGGCCTTTAAATGGTCTCTTAGTCTAGTTCTATAGGCTACACAATCATGGGGAAGACTGCTGACTTGACAGTTGTCCAAAAGACGACCATTGACACCTTGCACAAGGAGGGCAAGACACAAAAGGTCATTGCAAAAGAGGCTGGCTGTTCACAGAGCTCTGTGTCCAAGCACATTAATAGAGAGGCGAAGGGAAAGAAAAGATGTGGTAGAAAAAAGTGTACAAGCATAAGGATAACCACACCCTGGAAAGGATTGTGAAACAAGACCCATTCAAAAATGTGGGGGAGATTCACAAAGAGTGGACTGCAGCTGGAGTCAGTGCTTCAAGAACCACTACGCACAGACGTATGAAAGACATGGGTTTCAGCTGTCGCATTCCTTGTGTCAAGCCACTCTTGAACAACAGACAGTGTCAGAAACGTCTCGCCCGGGCTAAAGACAAAAAGGACTGGACTGCTGCTGAGTGGTCCAAAGTTATGTTCTCTGATGAAAGTAAATTTTGCATTTCCTTTGGAAATCAGGGTCCCAGAGTCTGGAGGAAGATAGGAGAGGCACACAATCCACGTTGCTTGAGGATCAGTGTAAAGTTTCTACAGTCAGTTATGGTTTGGGGTTCCATGTCATCTGCTGGTGTTGGTCCACTGTGTTTTCTGAGGTCCAAGGTCAACGCAGCCGTATACCATGAAGTTTTAGAGCACTTCATGCTTCCTGCTGCTGACCAACTTTATGGAGATGCAGATTTCATTTTCCAACAGGACTTGGCACCTGCACACAGTGCCAAAGCTACCAGTACCTGGTTTAAGGACCATGGTATCCCTGTTCTTAATTGGCCAGCAAACTCGCCTGACCTTAACCCCATAGAAAATCTATGGGGTATTGTGAAGAGGAAGATGCAATATGCTAGACCCAACAATGCAGAAGAGCTGAAGGCCACTATCAGAGCAACCTGGGCTCTTATAACACCTGAGCAGTGCCACAGACTGATCGACTCCATGCCACGCCGCATTGCTGCAGTAATTCAGGCAAAAGGAGCCCCAACTAAGTATTGAGTGCTGTACATGCTTATACTTTTCATGTTCATACTTTTCAGTTGGCCAAGATTTCTAAAAATCCTTTCTTTGTATTGGTCTTAAGTAATATTCTAATTGTCTGAGATACTGAATTTGGGATTTTCCTTAGTTGTCAGTTATAATCTTATAATCATCAAAATGAAAAGAAATAAACATTTGAAATATATCAGTCTGTGTGTAATGAATGAATATAATATACAAGTTTCACTTTTTGAATGGAATTAGTGAAATGAATCAACTTTTTGATGATATTCTAATTATATGACCAGCACCTATATATATATATATATATATATATATATATATAGATAGATAGATAGATAGATAGATAGATAGATATAATGTATACACACACACACGTATATAAAGTAGTTTGAGAGTGTAGAGACTGGCTGTTTCATGGGAATGGGTAGGCGTTAAAGAGTTCTTTTGGTGTGATTTGCTTGTTTTTGTTTTTGGTTGATGATATCTTTGCAAAATTTTCGGTAATATGGTTAGTTTCTCACCAGGATTTCCACTGTTTATTATTTTAAAAACAAGTTCAAATAATGTGGGCTAATGGTTTCAACAAAAGCATATACCATTAATTAACAACCTTTTAACTTAGACAGTAGGCCTGTCTTTAATAGTTTATAAGTTATCATTAAAAATCAGTTCCCCTATGGAGAATTTTTTTTACTTCCAGAAACAGACAGTTGCAGGTAGGAATTTTCAAACAATGTTTTGATGGCATCACACTGACACAATGTGTACACTTTCCAGGGTAACCAACTAACAAATATCTTACTTACAGTTGTAATAATAAACTAGGATAGTTTAACTACTTCAACACTGGAAAAAATACACCCCACTTTAGGTTGTTATCTGAAAATTATAGTTCAATGAAATGTCATGAAACCCTGAGAAACAAATGTACTGAAACATGAAATGTTTTCTAATTATGGTCATAATCATAACTTTTTAGTCATTACAGTAAGTCACGGTGAGTCAGTGTGTACTCACAGAAAGAGACTGTATTGTTTGTGACCTAATATTTGACTAATTAAACAACAAAACAAAAAAATACAATAATTAAAGGAGACAGCTGAAAAGCAGATAAACTAGCACGACTCAACCTACAGGTTCAGCTTATTGAAACACCTTATTTCTATTTATTATCTCTCTTCTTGTGTGGAAATCACACACACAACAGCTGACCCATGACACTTAGCGGCCTGCTAACACACAAAAAGCCGCTCTCTCTTTCTTACACACGACTATTATGTTTATGATTGCTATAAGAGCAGGTGATAGAGACAGGTGTGCTTTCCTCTGTTTATAGGGGCTAATAAAAAATACATGAGACTGTGAAAAGCACAAAGTAGTATTTAAGCATACACACACATCCACTATCCACAAATAAATCTTGTGTATGTGTGTTAGAGGGCTAGATGTGCATGGACTTAAAAGTCTAAATGAAGTACAGAGTGGAGGAACGAAACAGAAAGAAAAGGAGAGCAGGAAGAGACAGAGAGTGACAGGAAGAAAGAAAGAAAGAAAGAAAGAGAGAGGGAAGAGAAAAAGGAGAGAAAAAGAGATGGGGGCAGTAAAAAATTAACCCTTTCCTTCCCAGAATCATTGACTCATTTAAAAACTCAGATGACTCTCACGGGGAAAGTACCAAGCACAGGCCAGAAAGGAGGTTACACATGCAAATGATGCTCATACAGTACATTTATGTGTTGTGAACGTTAAAAAGAATTTTATTCTAGAGAAATTGAATTAGTCAAGTGTAGTCCTGACAAACGGTGCAAGTGCAAATGTGGTCATACCAGTCACAATGGGCCTCATAGGGCTTTGTGTGTTGGGTGTAAATAGTGCTTGTGTAACATGCACACATAAAAACAGATTATGTTCAATGACTTTAAACATGTCATTCGCACCTCCTGCCAAAATTACATGCAGTCTGAGCTCTTTAACAATGCAAGTCAAAAGTTAGCCTACAAAAGCTACACTGCTCCTGTCACTTTCTAATGTTTTAAGTTTTAATAAACTTGCCATCAAATAAAAATACTGTTATGTTTGCATTTACATTTAGTCATTTAGCCGACGCTTTTCTCCAAAGCGACTTACAAATGAGAGTAGTAGCAGTCGAATCAACATGAGTACAATACAAAAACAGTACGTAAGTGCCGTGTCAAGTCACAGTTTCATCAGTAAAGTGCTCGTAGCAAGGTTTTTATTTGTTTATTTATTTTTTAATATATACGCAAATAGATAAAGAAAGAATAGAAAGATGAAAAAGAAAGAGTAAAATAAATAAAAAGTGCTATATTACTGGGTCAAGTGTTGATGAAAAAGATATGTCTTTAGCAGTTTTTTGAAAATGGCTAAAGACTCAGCTGCTCGGATAGAGCGTGGAAGGTCATTCCACCAACCAGGAACACACCAGGAGAAGGTCCGTGAGAGTGATTTTGTGCCCCTTTGGGATGGCACCACAAGACGCCATTCACTTGCAGAACACAAGCTTCTGGAGGGTGCATAAGTCTGAAGTAGTGAGTTTAGGTATAGTGGTGCAGAGCCAGTGGTTGTTCTGTAGGCAAACATTGGAGCCTTGAATTGGATGCGAGCAGCTATTGGCAGCCAATGCAAACTGATGAAGAGAGGGGTTCGTTAAAGACCAGTCTTGCTGCAGCATTCTGGATCAGTTGTAGGGGCTTGACAGTGCATGCTGGAAGGCCTGTCAAGAGAGCATTACAATAGTCCAGTCTAGATAGAACAAGAGCTTGAACAAGAATTTGTGTAGAATTTATGTTTGATTAATGTTCATTCATTCTCTAAACAGACAATAGTTTATCAATATAAATAATTTATATTATATATATATATATATATATACACATATACATATACACACACACACACACATATATATATATATATTATTATTATATATATTATTATACACAGATTCACTGAATGCCATTTACATTTTACGATTTATGAGGTAAAATTAGCTCAGCTTTTTTTTATCAAAATGAGCTGACATTGGGTTAAAACGTGTAAACCAAATTGCTGGGTTTCTTTAACCAAGCATGTGTTCTGTCCAATATTTACCCAGCCATTTCTAGAGTGAGCTTTTCCTGCAAAAAAATAAAAAATTGGAAATAACCATTTATGAGGTAAAATTAGCTCAGCTTTTAGTCAAAATGAGCTGACATTATAGGGTTAAACTGTGCAACTCAACTTGCTGGGTTACTTTAACCCAGTAAGTGTTCTGTCCGATATTCACCTAGCACTAGGTTGCCAGCTGGGCTGTTTTTAACCTAACCATTTTTTACAGTTAACTTATTTAACCTCAAAACCCACAAAATTACTGTTGGTCCACTAATATAGTGATATTAACAATAAATAGGTTTTCATCAAGGTCTGAGGTTCCAATGCATTGCAGTGTTGTGAATACCTTAATTTGACCCCTGACCTTTGGTTGTTTAGCTTCTTTTAGCCTCCACATGCTTTTCAAACACTCTGGAGACACACACACAAAAACAACAAAATCTGCAAACTGATGTGTGGAAACCCTTCACAATGAATTCTTCTCCCAGATAAATAGGTAAATGTTCTAAATAGTGAACAAAGAGTGCATCAGGTGACCAAACAAGCAGCCAATCACGTTGCAGTGTTCCTTTAAATCTTTGAGTTGACTTTGCATTGCAAATGAGTTCATACAAGTATGCAAATTCAAAATGACACCGACTCATGAACTTTCGTGGCCTCACACTCGCCCTATTACCCCCCCCCCCCCACACACTCCCCCCACTCTTATCACATCTCTGCATTGTAGGTTTTGTTTCTCTTTATCTGTAAACTGGCCCTGTTCATCAGTAAGATATCAGTTTCTGCAGTGTTGTTTCTGATAGCACGACGCCAATCCTTAAGCGCCCTCTTGTGGTTCTTTAAATAATTTTTGTTCATAAAGGTTGTCGTCAAGTACAGAACTTTCATGAAACAAAGTCTGTATTTACCCTACCTTTTTATTATTCATGCAGTTAAGAGCTCATATTAATACAGAATATATATTTTATTTGTACATTAAAAATTAATTACTATTTACGGACTGTATACTGACTACACAGAGTATTTACATGAATAAAAACAGGAAAAATCTTAAAGGGTTAGTTCACCCAAAAATTGGAATGGAAATGAAGGTATTTTTGTTGAAGTCAGATAGCTCAGTGAGGCCTGCATAGCCAGCAATGACATTTCCTCTCTCAAGATCCATTAATGTACTAAAAACATATTTAAATCAGTTCATGTGAGTGCAGTGGTTCAATATTAATATTATAAAGCGACGAGAATATTTTTGGTGCGCCAAAAAACAAAACAAAATAACTACTTATATAGTCATGGCCGATTTCAAAACACTGCTTCATTAAGCTTTGAAGCGTTATGAATCTTTTGTGTCGAATCATAATTCGGATCGCGAGTCAAACCGCCAAACTGCTGAAATCATGTGACTCTGGCGCTCCGAACCGCTGATTCGACACAAAAGATTCAAAACGCTTCATGAAGCAGTGTTTTGAAATCGGCCATCACTATACAAGTCGTTATTTTGTTTTTGGCGCACCAAAAATATTCTCGTCGCTTTATAATATCGAACCACTGCACTCACATGAACTGATTTGAATATGTTTTTAGTACATTAATGGATCTTGAGAGAGGAAATGTCATTGCTGGCTATGCAGGCCTCACTGAGCCATCGGATTTCAACAAAAATATCTTCATTTGTGTTCCAAAGATGAACGAAGGTCTTACAGGTGTGGAACAGCATGAGAGTGAGTAATCAATGACTTTTTTTCTTCTTTCTTTTTTTCCATTTTTGGGTGAACTAACCCTTTAACACAAAGGTGATCCGTTTAAAAAAAAACATCTAAAAATATACGTTCCATTAAATGCTCAATATCAATTCCAATGTAAAATCCTGATTGTGAAAAAAGATTTGGGTTGCCTTCAGTTAATACAGTAGACGTGTCAGTTTGCTACATTCTATTGCTAATCAAAAAAACGGCCCACTAGTGACTGGAAGAGAAAGACTGTAAATTTTAAGTATAAAAATCTGTTTATTCCTTTTGTCAAGTTTTAGTAGTACACTAGCTAATTTATGGCCTCAAAATCATGATTAAAAGGCAACAACTCAACTCAAGCTTGCATCTTTTGACAAAACACAAATTTTGAAATAAAATAAAAATGTCCCTAAATGCTTCAGCCATCTTACATTGTTCAAATCCTTAGGAGAAAAGCAAAGAGCCACCTACAAGATGATCAGCTAACAGATGCAGGCCACAGTCAGGGTTGGCATGCAAAATCACAAAACTTGTTTCCTTTCTGGTAACATTGACACGTTTTATTTATGGTATTAACAAAACAAAAAAGGCGGGATGGGGGTGGCATTATCATCATCATACTCCTGCCAAATTCTCTCACCCTTAACAACAAACAAACATGTGTTACGGAAACGTGGGGGCATTAAATTTAGTCCACAAGTGTCTCATTAGAGCAGGTGCATTTTTGAAGATAAACAAAAATAGAAAGCATATGCAAGATATAGCAGTGGGGGTGAGACTTTATACTACAATATTCCACTCTGAACACCCTCCTGTCAGACCAACATCATAACATGTCTGACGGAAGCAAAGGATCAATCAGTTTTTTAGCGTGTAACCATTTCCTGTCTCGGTAGACCAGCATATCCTCTCCATGATAACCTTTAGTGATTGGAAGGATGTGGTTTACAGACACAACACGTCGCAATTATTCCATCAAACAAGCATCCACCCACACACAAGGCCTGACAACAATAGTGTAAACATACTGGTTTGAGGAGGTTGTTAGGTCAGGGTCAAAGGTACACAGTGTTTTTTTATTTATATATAATAATAATTTAAAAAAAAACAAAAAAAACAAAAAACACATGCATATGCATGTGACCATCAGTGGTTTTAATGCATTTGATGCCCTTTTTACGTGTGCTATAGCCACTGTTTTTGCTCTGCATATGGCAGAAAAAGTAAGAGTAGTGCTAGTATGCCGCGGTCTTGAAAATCATAGTACTTTTATAGCAGATTTTTTTTTTTTTTTTAAATATTTAAATTTTTTTTGCTTAAGAGCATTCAGCTAAATGAGATGTAAAAATAAAATTTATTTTAATTGCATGTGAAAACAGTGGCAATTTTAGTTAGCTGGGTGAGTATACATGTATATAAAGGGTTAGTAGTTTCAAAAATGAAAATTCTGTCATTAATTACTCATGTTGTTCCACACCCGTAAGACCTTCGTTCATCTTCGCAACACAATCCGATGGCTTAGTGAGGCTTCCTTTGACAGCAAGATAATTAACACTTTTTGATGCCCACTTTCAGTGGTTCGGAGCACTTGAAGCTTCAGAGCGTTACGAATCAGCATGTCGAATCATGATTCGGATCGCGTGTCAAACTGCCAAACTGCTGAAATCACGTGACTTTGGTGCTCCGAACCGCTGATTCAACAGAAAAGATTCATAACGCTCCGAAGCTTCATGAAGCAGAGTTTTGAAATTGGCCATCACTATAGAAGTCATTATTTTGTGTTTTTTTGGCGCACCAAAAATATTCTCGTCGCTTTATAATATTAATATTGGACCACTGTACTCACATAAACTGATTTAAATATGTTTTTAGTACATTAATGGATCTTGAGAGAGGAAATGTCATTACTGGCTATGCAGGCCTCACTGAGCTATCGGATTTCAATATCTTCATTTGTGTTCCAAAGATTAACGAAGGTCTTACAGGTGTGGAATGGCATGAGGGCGAGTAATAAATGACGTTATTTTCATTTTTGGGTGAACTAACCCTTTAATACATATAGCATTGCCATGGATAACGGCGAATATTAGGACAGACTGGTGCAATTCACCAGTCAGTATAAAATATTTCAGAGACCTTGGTCATAAACTAGTTAATGTTATAGTACACACTTGACAGGTGGAAGACGACACATTTGAAAGGCTTCTAACTTGTTTATTGCTTCTGATAGTGATACTGCAATAACAGTTTGTAGGAGAGGATGAAAATACAGCAGAAACATGGATGAACAAATTATTAGCAAAAACAGGTACCAAACTTAAAATATCACTGATAAGTTATTCAGAGAACTTTTGTTAGTTCAACTATGCTTTAAATGAAAAAAATCAGTATAAAAAGAGGCATTGCATAGATCCACATTTGTTGCTTAAAGTTGTACCATCTTGTGACATAATTACTGCCATCCTGAATCAATACTTTTGATTTAGGATGTAAAGTATTAATCATTCACAATTAAGAAGAAGTCCTTTGTATATAATATTTACAAATAAAAATCAGCATGTACAAAAAAAATACAATGCCCACATAAAAAAAAAAATCTCAAAAACATGCACAGTGTTTTCAGATGGAGGCCCATGTGATAAATTCAGAGAGAAAGCGGAAAAGGAAAAAGTGACCAACATTGAAAAGAAATCTGTCCAATTAAGTCCATGACAATTTTGAATCTGGAAGACTTTAAGGTCAAGGGTCAAAGGTGAATGCGTCCCTGGCTGCGTCTGGTGTGATGGAGAATCTGTAAACCAATACGACACTAAAGTCACAACAGCACACAATGCATTCTCAACTAAATTTTACAGCAAAACGTCAAGGGTTCTGTCCAAGTATTGTGCAATAGTGCTACATAAACACAGGTGTAGGAAAGTGGTGAGGAAAAGCTCTTCGTTACAGAAGACCACAAGTGTTTCAGAAAGATATACTAAGATCTGAGCATAAAAGAGCTTCAAAATGAATCATTAGCACTTATAACTGCTTTTAATAGGAATTCAATTTTAATTCCTATAATCAGTTTAGATTCGGCAGGCAAATGGGTTGAGTCAATGCTGAGGTGTCTAATTTGTGTTTCACGTGGCTGCTGCACTGTGATGAAAAGTTGCCCTCTGCTGGTCTGAAGAAAACTGTTTACATGAGATTTGAAAATATTGTATTTTTCTCTGATTTTGAAATTAGAACAAATCAAATGACTAAAATGCCTATCAAATGCCTAAAAAAAAAACGGCAATACAGAAGTTCACATACTGTGCAAAATCAGGGTAATGGGTAGGGCTGTATGAATTGTAATTGTTCTGATAAAAATTTAATTTAAAAACAAAAAGCTCCAGGTTTGTGGTGCTTGTTTGTAGGACTGAACAATTTGGCCAGAAATTGTGTGATTTATCTCAATATGGCTTTAAATTAATGATAATATTATATTTTATTGTAATATATAACCATTATTATTATTATTACTAATTAAAAATATTTAACAAAGAAATATCACTATTGTAATATTTACTGTAAAGTCGTTTAAGATAAATAATACAATACTGATGAAACTAAAATCACAATACTAATATTTATTTGGATTTTAAACTCATATTGTGATTTTGGTTTTATTTGAATGAATTGTGCAGCTCTTGTGTGGCGATTGTTTTTTCCTTAAACTGTTATTAACTTTTATCTGCTGCGTTTAAGGAAATTACACGAACTTACACCTTGTCAAGTTATTAAGCATAATCGGTGTAAGATTGTGCACGTAAATGCACTCAGTAGGTACAATGGCATTTTGGATGGTACCTTGCGGTTTGATTGGTTGGCTTGCACACGATTATATTCCGTCCATACTGTTAACTTGACACAGTGCGTGATGTTGACAAAACTGTACCACATGCCATAACGGCTAATGATGCCATCTGACAAATACCTCATTTCATTATCAAGCTGTACCACCAAATACTCATCTGTTTTATTTATCGAGTAAACAGTCAAAACAACACCTCCTGTTGTACCACTGTCCACTGAAATAAATGTTAGTGGAAAAAGAGGAAGAAGACCTACCCTGGGAGTGTCTGGACTGCTGAAAGGAGAGGGTTCAGCCGAGCGGTTCTCTTTACCAAACGAATCATCTCTCTGTCTGTGTGCAAACTTCTTTTTCAGTGCTTCGGCGATGAGAGCTGCAGGGTCAGATGAACATGCTACGCCTTTACTCTTCCGTCCCCTTACTGGAGTTCCACCTGGAGATCTACAAATACAAACCCATGTTCAGTACTGAGCTTAAAAGTAAGACGTGCTTTGAGTTTAAAACCGGTAGATCCATACCTCTTGACAGAACGCAGTTTGACCTGATTCAGGTCTCTCAGCACCTCTAACATGGACGGCAGCGCAGCAGGTGCTGTACCCGGAGACAGATCACACTGTGCAAGCTTTTCCCTTTTTGCTGCCTGTCTTTGTCGGACCACCTCCGACACGGACACCTCTGTGCAGCTAGCCATTGCCGGAGGAGGAAGTGGGGGTGGAGGTGGAGGTGGTGGAGGAGGACAGACAGGAGTGGAAGTAAGGACAGGAATTGGTAGAGTAGAGCATGGAGTGCCAGGATCAGCTGGAAGAGCAGCACAGCCTGATATATAAAAAGATATCAGAATGATACATTAAAGGGGTCATGTCAATTTTTTTAAATCATTTTATTTTGTCCCTGAGGTCCACGAATATTAATCAATTCATTCGGGCATGTGATTAGCTAAGGACAAAAAAAAATTTCATTCTGACTATACATAATGATAATAATAATAATTATTATTAGAAACAATATTTTTATTTTATTACAAGGTATCAGAGTGATGCATTAAAACGGGTTATATCGTACATTTTTTAGTCATTTTATTTTTTCTCAGCGTTCCACGAGTCAAGTTATTTATTTATTTTTTTTGCTGTCCTTTTGAGAAATGTCCTTTTCATATGTGAAATGAGCATTGGTGCTATGCTACTTCTATGGGATGCAAGATTTCTGTGTGGTTAAATATAGTTTTAACTGCTCCATCCTTCAATAATTTTTTTGTAATGCCTGAATAACATTGTCAGTCACAGATTCACAAAATCAAGATCAGACTGAAATGATTGTTATTACTTAAAGTAGACTTAAAGTCTCCAAGTATTTAAATAAATAAATTAAATAATCAAATTAATTAAAAAAAAATGTATTAATCACTATATTTATAAAAACAGAATAATTAATTTTTTTAAATTAATATTATATTTCAATGTAACTTTTATTCTAAATTAAAATACTAAAAAGCACATAAAAACCAAGATTTAAACTGAAATCATGTCTTTTTTCCCCCTTCCTTAACTATTGTTTTTATTGATGAGCATACAGTTCTTTAAGCTTTTGGAATTATAAAATGAATTGTGGTTGATTAATTTTACATATAAATAGTCCTAGTTTCCGTTAACAAAAATGTTTGAAAACGAGCAGCTGTGTTATAATTACAGCAGAAATACCAAAGCTATCTATTTGGGGGTCCTTCAAATATTGTGTTGGACAACAGGGGGCCTTTAAGTCAAAAAGGTTGAGAACCTTTACACAGCTAAGAACAGAACAGTCAGAATTTCCAACATTTGACTCCCTTAAGCACTCTAATAAAACAATAAGCCCCGTGAAGCCATGGTTTACAGTGAATTTATAACAGCTAACGGGCATTGTTAGGCACAACATGGAGCGGAGAGCCTAAAACGCCCTTAGATGTTATAAATTCACTGTAAACATGGTTTCACTGAGTTTATTGCTTTTATAAAAGTTACCACACAATACAAATATTAAAGCCAAAAAATATGTATCAATGCAACTTTCATGAAGTCAAATCATTAAGAGCCTTCCTTCCGCTGGAAAAAAAAATAGACCCTGACCGTAAACAGCAACAGAAGTTACATTATTACGCCATTAGATGGCGGCAGAGGTTGTCTTTATGAGTGTGTCAGTCAGTCACAAAGACTTTTATATTGAAACTTGTTGTGAACACGGAACAAGACGCAAATGCTTTAACTAGCGCTGTCAGTGTCAGCAGGGCATGGGAAAACCCATTAAATGTTAAAAGGACAAGATCGCAGCAGATATTCAAACAGATTTTTTTTTATCATGAACATAGTACTGACCTGAAGGAAAATGCTAAATCTGAATGCAGGTAATACACTCGGTCACTCCATATCTCTCACACAGTAATCTTCTACATAATGCAGTAAGCGTCAATGAACAAAATAATTTGAGAACAAACATATATTTAAGTTGCTAAGACAGACGCAGCAACATACACACTGAGTGGTGCAGCGACACTTATGTAATGCGGTCAGCTGTATGTTTTCGGGAATTTTACAATGGCTTCGAACGCGGCTCAACCAATCAGAATCAAAGGCTGGAACTATCCGTTTTATAAATAAAAATAAACCATGTTTGTTTCTTTAAAAGTACAATCTATGTGAATTTGAGTTTGTGGCTAAAAATAGCCACCACAGACAGCCTTTTCATTATATGAGATCTTTGCATTTACAGAATCTCTAACAATCTGTCAGTTACAGCATTGGCATATTAACAGAATACTGTACCTGCTGGAGCTGTGACTATCATAGCGATCTGTGCTCGTAGTCTCTGCAGTTCCTCTTCCAGAGCTGAGATCTTCTGCAGGGCCTCTGGCTGGGTGCCCCGCTCCAGCACCCTGCCTCTCTTCTGAGTCGGTACAGACACGGACAATGAACGTTCACACCCCAACGAAGGAATCTCAAAACCTTGCTGTACACAGTGTTTCCTCAGCGGAATGGCAGTTCTGTTATAAACATGGTAAGACATGATGACACTCTGAACTTTCTCCATAAAACAAAACTAGCATAAATTACATAAACACTCTATTGTGAAGATCAGAATCAAACAAGAAATCTCATAACAGGCGTAACTTATGTTCAGAAGTATATTTAGCACTCATACAGACACCGTCAGTGAGCTATTAATAAACACCTTTGTGTTTATACAGCTGCTAATGTGTGACAACCTGAATTTAGTGTGGCTGTCTCCTTCATCCTCCACCAGCCAAAGCACATCCGCCAATGTAGGAATGGCTGGTGTATCCACTGACACATCAATATGCCCTTGTCTATTGAATGTCTGCAGAGGAATCTAGAAACAAAGAGTCAGAGCTCATTAGTGAAGGTGCACTTAAGTCTTTCAAAGCATTTAGCATGCGAAGAGACTTTATCAACAATTTATACCGTGTGAACACATGCATGTAATATCCTGACCTGTACATTTCCCTAATGCATGTTCCAAAATGAGCTAGTCATAAAAGAATTATACTTTGTTATACTATATAATAATAATAATAATAATAATAGGAAAATACTTGGTTAAAGGGTTAGTTCACCCAAAAATGAAAATAACGTCATTTATTACTCACCCTCATGCTGTTCCACACCCGTAAGACCTTCGTTAATCTTCGGAACACAAATGAAGATATTTTTGTTGAAGTCCGATAGCTCAGTGAGGCCTGCATAGCCAGTAATGACATTTCCTCTCTCAAGATCCATTAATGTACTAAAAACATATTTAAATCAGTTCATGTGAGTACAGTGGTTAAATATTAATATTATAAAGCGACGAGAATATTTTGGTGCGCCAAAAAAACAAAATAACGACTTATATAGTGATGGCCGATTTCAGAGCGTTATGAATTTGTGTCGAATCATGATTCGGATCGCGAGCCAAACTGCTGAAATCACGTGACTCTGGCGCTCAGAACCGCTGATTCATAATGCTCTGAAGCTTCATGAAGCAGTGTTTTAAAATAGGCCATCGCTATAGAAGTCTTTATTTTGTTTTTTTGGCGCACCAAAAATATTCTCGTCGCTTTATAATATTAATATTTAACCACTGTACTCACATAAACTGATTTAAATATGTTTTTAGTACATTAATGGATCTTGAGAGAGGAAATTTCATTGCTGGCTATGCAGGCCTCACTGAGCCATCGGATTTCAACAAAAATATCTTCATTTGTGTTCCGAAGATGAACGAAGGTCTTACAGGTGTGGAACAACATGAGGGCGAGTAATAAATGACATTATTTTCATTTCTGGGTGAACTAACCATTTAAAGGTGTACACTTGCTGTATGAACAGTTATTATTTTGTGAACAAATGTTCATGTAAAAAAGCTGATTTTTCTTATTAGACTGAGTCTTTATCTTGTTTGAGTCGATGCTTTTGTTGATAAAACAAACCATGAAAGATAGGTTTTAGAAATTGAAAAAGTGTAATTATAAATATTAGATGAACTTTTTTTTTTTTAAACTAAAATAAATAAGGAGTTTAAATGCTAAAAATACTAAAACTGAAATAAAAGCAAAATAGAAATACTTTTTAAAAAAATAAAAATGACAAGCACAGCAAGTTACTAAACCTAAAATGAAGATGAAAACTAAAAATATAAATATAAAAACTAATACAAAATATTAATAAATAAAGTAACTGATGTTGAGTGTAGATTATTTAATTACATTTTCTAAAAGTTCTCAAAATTAGAAAAATAAATTACTGATCAGATTTTTAAAGGATTAGTTCACTTCTGAATGAAAATTTCCTGATAATTTACTCACCCCCATGTCATCCAAGATGTTCATGTCTTTCTTTCTTCAGTGGAAAACAAATTAAGGTTTCAGAGGAAAACATTCTAGGATTTTTCTCCATAAAGTGGACTTCAACAGGGAACAATGGTTTGAAGGTCCAAATTGCCGTTTCAGTGCAGCTTTAAAGGGCTCTACACAATCCCAGACGTGGAATAAGGGTCTTATCTAGGGAAATGATCGGTCATTTGTTTTAAATAATAAAAACGTATGTCCACTATATGGAGAAAAATCCTGGAATGTTTTCCTCAAAAATGTTTTCGACTGAAGAAAGACAGACATGAACATTTTGGATGACATGGGGGTGAGTAAATTATCAGGACATTTTCATTCAGAAGTGAACTAATCCTTTAATAATGCATAACAGAACACACATTTTCTTAGAGACAGCACCTGAAACCGCAGCCGTGGGTGAGGACAGAGAGGAAGGTTTGTTCCAATCATACGGACTATGCTGCGGTACTGTCCACACTGTGTACTCTCCCATACTGGAATCAACTGCAACAACACAGATTTCAAAAATATACTGTTAAAAAGTTGCTTTTATCAACTTGCATTTAAAAAGCATGTAAAATCACGTTTATTGATTTGTTTTTCCAAATAGTCACACTAATTTAATTATCATATTTACCATGTCAGGTGGCACTCCAAAGTATTCCAGGACACATCTCAGCAGATCAACGATGTCCTCCAGCAGAGACATTGACAGTATTTCTGTGTGTTTTCCACGCTGGATTCTGCTGACAGATGAACCAACACACTGCAGCAAACTTCTCCACGTGACCTGAGGGATCAAATCAGCTGCATCCCATTCAATTCTCTAACAAAATCGTCGTTAAAACGCTTATCGTTTAAAACTTTAACGATGAAATACAGAGGAAAAACTATATGTGAGAGAAACGTAATTAAGGACAACACTAATTATTTATCAGCATCAGCCACTATCCTACCAGTGAGCGCGTGAGAACACACACGTATTTTTAAAACCTATACGTTAGTCTGTGCGTTAATTAATTTATACACCTATGCATTGTATTATTAATAAAATTGCGTTTATATTTACAAAGACAAGCGTAGTATTCACTTTACCTCTTTCCTGTATCACGCTTTCCGTGTGCAGGTAAACTCAAATAAAGCTCTTTGCTTGAGAGCGTTTGTGATTGGTCCGGAGAGGAGGGGTGGAGCCTGTAGCCAATCAGATTGGACGATTTAGAAACGTCCTCAGCACCTTCGACCAATCATTTTGTTTGAATAGAAGCAGTGGGAAGTTTTGTATTTTGTGTGTTTGCTGTTAAAAGTAACGGTAGTGGTGAGTACACTAATTTTATGTTTTGAAAATCAACATATTCCAGGAAGTAGGTTTTGAGAATGTTGTATAAGAAGGTTAAAATGAATAAAAATAGATTCTCTTTCGATTACAGAGATGTAAAGTACCGTAAAGCTTGAATCTGAATTAAAACTACGTAGCTATCATGCTAACTGGCTACTGAATAAGGAACTGATGGTCTCGAGGTTATTAGTGTCTTCAGCTTTTGTGCTATAATTAACTATTTTTCTATTAACTCTTTTAATTCCACTTGTGACCAAATGTACTTGTTAAGAAGGACTGAAAATATGTATTTTACACATGGAAATGAAAATGCTGGCGGTCTTGATTTAATGCGGTTATTTTTTTTTTACATCACTTGTGTCAGTGGTCACATGACCGGAGCTGTTGCCCTTTCTGAAAGTTGTTTGTTTCAAAGCTCTATAGAATAAAACATAAAAACATGGTATAATACGCCCACAGCTACCATATTTAGTACATATACTATTTAAAGGGTCTATTAATAATGTGCTATTAAAATTGCTCTGTCTCATGAATTATGATCACAATACATAAAAACCGGTGGGAAAACAAAGATCTGTTTTGAAGTAGGGCTGGGCGATATAGCTAATAAAATTATCACGATAAAATGTTTCATATTGTTCGGTATCGATATATTATTCAATTATTGAAAGGAAAAAAAAATTATAAACTTTTTCCAAAAAAAGAGCAGTAGAAAAAAAAGTTTGAATTTAACCAATGCGTTTTTAGTTAAGGCAAACAACAAATAATTTAAAATAAAAAATAAATGTCAACAAATCTTTCTTATATTTTATATGAAGATTAAATAAATAAGCATTAAAGAAACTTACAGCTGCATAATTCTGGATAAATTGAGAAACTTTTTTGTTTTGTCAAACTAAGATCACAATTCTGAATGAAAACTAAACAAAATAACGTAATTTACTAGAGGTTCTGAAAAAAATACTAATTGCTGCAGTCTATTTTAATTTTTAATTTATTTAAATTAATTATTTTTTAAAAATCTGTTCGGATGTATGATTCAGTGACTCACTCATAAATACTCTTGTTTCATTACTGGATGAGTCAGTGTATTTGAAAGAATCTGTTGAATGAAGATTCAACGTCAAATACATTTTTAACAGTCACAGCCACCTGGTGGTGAAACAATGTAATCGATAAATGCGTCATTTTCAGCGCCAAGTTTCTGGAGTTTCTTTCAGAAGCTGATTAGCATTTTGATCGATAACAAAGACATTAGTGTTTATATCTTTGTAACACAGAAATAAAGATACTGTGTGGTTTAAAACACTGTTTGTGCAGCTGTTTATACCGACATGACATCTGCTCTCTCAAGACGAACTTTGAAGTAGATCAACTGTAATAACTCGTAGCGCGTCTGTTTGTTGTCCAGGGACTGAGCGAGCTTGAGAGTTGTTCATGCAACCGAACTTCATGTCTGTTTACATTTAAACGCATTTAAGTGAAACTATATCGAGAGTTATATCGAACGTTTTTTCTATCGTTATCGATTAAGACGTACCGTCGATAAATATCGATACCGTTTTATCGAAATGAAAGTATTGTTTTAAAAGTGGATCTGTGTAATCAAATGTTTCAAATAATTTGTCTTCATATCCCTTCGTGTTTCAGGTATCCACAAAAATGATGGACGCATTATCAGTAGTCACACAGCTGCAGGACTTGGCATCAGAACCACAGAATCGGGAGGCGATTGTCCAGGACCAGGGTTGCCTTCCAGGACTAGTGCTGTTTCTAGACCATAAGGACTCTAAAGTGCTTTTTGCCACCCTCCAGGTACTCTCTCAGACCTGAAACCCCTTAAAGGATTAGTTCACTTTCATATAAAAAATTTCCTGATAATTTACTCACCCCCATGTCATCCAAGATGTCCATGTCTTTCTTTCTTTAGTCAAAAAGGTTTTTGATGAAAACATTCCAGGATTATTCTCCTTATAGTGGACTTCAATAGACCGCTTCAGAAGGCTTTAAACGATACCAGATGAGGAATAAGGGTCTATTCTAGCGAAACAATCTGTCATTTTCTAAATGAATAAATAAATAAAAATGTATATGCTTTATAAACACTTGCTGGTTGAAGCAAGTGCTTCCGCCAGACCGTCTTCCGTATTCTTCAGAAAGCTTACTCTGTATGTCCTACACCTTCCCTATTCAACTTACAGAATGAACGTGGCGCCAGTTCCGTTTTTTCCGTAATTTGAAAAGGGAAGGTGTAGGACATTCAGCGTAAGCTTTTTGAAGAATACGGAAGACGGTCTGGCGGAAGCACTTGCGAAGCGATCATTTGTGTTTATAAAGCATATATTTTTTTTTTTTTTTTTTAGAAAATGACATTGTTTCGCTAGATAAGACCCTTATTCCTCATCTGGTATCGTTCAAAGCCCTTTGAAGCTGCACTGAAACTGCAATTTTGGCCTTTAACCGTTTGGGGTCTATTGAAGTCCACTATAAGGAAAATAATCCTAGAATGTTTTCATCAAAAACCTTAATTTCTTTTCAACTAAAGAAAGAAGGACATGGACATCTTGGATGACATGGGGGTGAGTCATTTATCAGGAAATTTTAATATGAAAGTCTTTAATTGTTGTCATGAGTTTTCTTCCAGGAATGTATGTCGCAATATCCCTCATTTAAATAACTCCCGCCCAAGGCATATGCAAAAAAAAAAGGCATGAGGCCTGGTAGTTATTAGTGTGCTAAAACTTGCAGTTATGGTAAAGGGCGTGACATTTCCAACACACCCTGAAGCGGTTCACCAATCACAACACACTGGTTAGTCCGACCAATCAAAGCACCTTGTGCCTTTCGGAAGGAGGGACTTCATAGAGAACAGAGCAAAACAGTAATACTGACAGACTGGGATAAGAGATGCTGCAACAATGTGTAAAATATGTGAATGTTTTTTGTTTGTTTGTTTTTGTTTTTACATTTACGCATGATAATCTATTCTAGTAGACCCCAAAAACAAAATCAGGAGGGTATAATATAAGCCTCTTACTCTCTTTAAAAAGTACTAACCTCTTGTGCTATGTCTCTTCAGACTTTGCGGTACCTGGCTGAATCGCCCCGCAACATCAACACCATGAAAAATGAGCTTGGCATGATAGTGAGCTTGGAGACACTGATGGAGAGGTGATTTTTATTATTTTATTTACTGGTAGATTAAGTGATCTAAGATCTATTTTTAATATCTTGAAATTACCATACATTAAAATTTGTCTATAATTACACGTTTTTGTATTCCTGTGCACAAATGCTTGTTTTCGTGATGATTTATATCCCCCCAACGTTTCTACTGATTCAAGGACTGGCATGACGACTGATATTACAGACCTTGCAAAAGAGGTGTATGGCGTGTTGAATGGTCAAACACAGAGACAGGCTTGTCAGACTCCAGAGCAACAGAAGGGGAGGAACAAACCACAGTTCTTCATCAACAGCTCCAACAAGAAAGCCAAATCTGTTACCCTGCACATACAAGGCTTAGACGGGGCAGTACGTACCATATGTAGCTTTCACACATGCTCTTTGTTAATTGTTCCTGTTCTTTATAAACGGTTTCTTTCACATTTATGCAGATTACTGGGTAAAATCACATGATATTGTGTTGACAGGATCAGAGAGGTGTCTGTGAAGAGGCCCTTTTGAGGGTCAAAGGTGTAATCAGTTTCACGTTCCAGATGGCTCTGAAGAGATGTACCGTACGCATACGTGCCGACCTGCCCACTGAGGTACATATACCTTATGTGCATTATATTCTCCTTTCTGTGAGGAGAGTGTCAACTAATAAAAGCAACTTTGTTCTCATTATGTGCATGAAAAAAACTAAGTAAATGTCTTTTGTTCAGAGTCTGGCCACTGCTATTGCTGCCACAAACGTGCTTTCAGCTAAACAAGTGGTGAAAAATGAAAATGGAGAAGAGGTGAGTGGTGCTGTTGTGAGTGATGATCTGGTCAGGTCAAATTTTTACATGCCATGACATTGTTTTGCATTGTCAACATTAATTAATTAAATTAGATATACATAATTGATATACATTTTTAATGTTTATATTTTATTAGATTTATTATTGTTTTATTAGATTATTTACATGGCTGTACTATGGTTACAGGTTCTCATTCCACTCAGCACCTCTGGCTCAAAGGTAGAAGAGAATTCCCACCTGCCAGATTACCTGCCAGAGGACGAGAGTCCAGAGAAAGAGCTTGACCGCGCAGTGTCCCGTACTGGTGCTAAACAGGACACCGGTGGCAGCTGGCTGAACACAGCAGCCAGTTTCCTCACTAAAACCTTCTACTGGTAAAGCTTGAGTTTCACAGGCTGTTCCTGTCTGAGTTTGGACCTCAACATTTTGCCTAGAAGAGAAGAGCAACTCACACCACTGTCAGAGCCTAAAGCACTAGGGAAGGTTGAGTAACTGACAGATGTGCTTTTACAAGCTACAAATGGTGTCGTTCAGTTTATGAGCGCAACCTTTCGCACAAAGCATCAGCTTCCACCTGATGTATGAGATCTCAGCCACATCACAACTCTATTGAAAACTAGATGTTGAGGTCATGTTGTACATTATTATATTATGTTAATGAAAACGTGTCTTTCCTCCCTCTCAGGGATCAGAAATTTCTGCTGTCAAGTTTCTGTATTTTCTTTCCACTTGATTTTTTGTAAATATTTCTATTTTGATGTGTTATTAGGGGAAAAGTATCTTAATTCTCATCTAAAAATGGAAACAGTTGAAAAACAGATTGAGTACGTTTGATGCTGTTTTGTGTAAAATAAAGGTTTGGAAGGAAAAGGTCTGTGCTGATCTTTGTGATGCATTTTTTTTTTTTTTTTTTTTTTTTTTTTTTTAAGTGTTTAAAATATGCGCCTTCATGAAAACAGTGATTGAATATAGATGCCCACACCAAATAACCTTATTACAAATAAATTAAAGACTGCATGTTTATTTATACAACCATGGAGTTTTACAGGGTAAATATTACAATTTTGATTTGTATAAATTACAAAATAAATGATAACATTAAATGACCGTACACAACTGAAAAATAACCAATGAAGCTGTAATGACACGGGTTTAACATAACTACCGTTGAAATAGTGTGTTAGTGACCTTAAAGCAAGGAGTTGAGCACAACTTTGCCATTCTTTTGAAAAAAATATTGACCACATCAAACATCAGTCAATTTGTAACGCTTGTTATTGGTACTTCAATGTATTAGTCTTATGCAACAACAAAAAGTGTTGGTGACACTGCATATTAACCTGTAACTTCTTTGCAGTGCTGTTTGTAGACAAAATCTTATTAAACAATTTCAATTTCTGCTCAGTATTCACATTTAATAGTGTAATATAAATAGAAAAATATAAATAACAACGGATTTAAAATAATACATCTGAAAACGTCATATAAATTACTAGTAAGAAGTGCAGTCATCAGTGAGGTATGGCAGTATTCTGCTGCTTTCATCAAATGTTGATGTGTGCTGTGATACACAGGTCTGAAGTTAATACAAGCTGGAAAGGAAAAAGAAAAAGTTTATTACATTCAACATCACACAAATGCAAATGTACAGTTTGAGTATTTTGTATGACACACTGTAGCTATTATGCTGTTTCAGGTGTTCATGAGTTCATAACTACTGCAAATATCTTACCTCACCAGGAACTACTTACACAAGTTTCTCTAGTTTACAGTCTGGATTGTCCAGTAGAACAGATAGCGGCCTCACAACTGAATCTGTCAGACTGTTTTCACTCAGGTCCAGCTCTCTTAAAAGTGAGTGCTTAGATTTCAGTGCAGAGGCTAAAACAGTGCAACCTTCCCCTGTGATCCCACAGTTAGATAGCCTATAGAGAAAAATACTAGTTACATGTAAACAATATTATAGGCATAGATAATTAAAGAATTTTACAATTTTAAAGGGTTAATTCACCCAAAAAATGAAATTTCTGTCATTAATTACTCACCCTCAAACTCATAACCCAGAAAGGTAGTAAATACATTGTTAAAATGTATACATTGTTAAAATGCAGCAGCTAGAGTTCTTACTAGATCTAGGAAGTATGACCATATCAGCCTGGTTCTGTCAACACTGCATTGGCATCGTATAGATTTTAAAATCTTGCTAATTACCTACAAAGCACTAAATGGTTTAGCTCCCCAGTACCTGAGCGAGGTATTATATTAATGTATTATAGTCCTTCGCGTCTATTACGATCTCAGAATTCAGGCCAGCTAATAATACCTAGAAAATCAAAATCAACTGCAGGCGGTAGATCCTTCTCCTATTTGGCACCTAAACTCTGGAACAATCTTCCTAGCGTTGTTCGGGAAGCAGACACACTCTGTCAGTTTAAATCTAAACTAAAAACACATCTCTTTAACCTGGCATACACATAACACATTATCAATTTATTTTTTCAAATCCGTTAAAGGATTATTAGGCTGCATAAATTAGGTCAGCCGGAACCGGGAACACTTCCTATAACACCAGATGTACTCGTTACATCAGAAGAAGAATGGCATCTACGCTAATATTAGTCTTTCTGTTTATCCCGAGGTTTACCGTAGTCAGCCGTATCCGGGCCGTATCCGGGTGAGATCGAGGACCTGCACCATGACACAACCACAACACAGCCCTGAAGTATCAGCAGAGATTGAGTCAACTAGATCATCCACTATGAAGGCCTCATCAACATGACAACCAGTGGCGCAGCTCCTCAAAACCGTCCATACCGGTGTGATGAATACGATCCTCAACTGGATGGAACTGAATTAAACACTTTGAATGTTGCGATCGTATCTGACTTATGATAGCAACCTGAGTCGTAACAAAGCACTGTTCGCCAGAGGAGAACTGGCCCCCCGACTAAGCCTGGTTTCTCCCAAGGTGTTTTCTCTATTTTAACACCTGTTTGCCACCTGATGTCACCTGTTGGAGTTTGGGTTCCTTGCCGCTGTCGCCTTTGGCTTGCTTAGTTGGGGACACTTGACAATTGACATTTGATATTCAACAGTGCTTTGATCTACCTGCATTGACACTATTCCTTAAGAGCTGCTGTGCAGCCAAAATAATGTACCAGTTATCACTGTAAAGCTGCTTTGACACAATCTACATTGTAAAAAGCGCTATATAAATAATGGTAAAAAAAAAAAAAAAAAAAAAAAATACCATGTCATACAATTAAGGTTGAACCACTGTAATCACATGGACTATTTTAACAATGTCTTTACTACCTTTGTGGGCCTTGAAAGTGGTAATAACACTGCAGTCTATCGGAGGTCACAAAGCTCTCAGATTTCATCAAAAATATCTTGATTTGTGTTCCAAAGATGAACGAAGGTCTTACATGTTTGCAACGACATAAGGGTGAGTAATTAATGACAGAAATGTTCATTTTTTGGGTGAACTAACCCTTTAATGTAGATTTTAGAGGAAAATCATAATTAACTTCTATGAAAGCAACCCTAAAAGTTATAGATATAGAATTACCTCAAAGTGTCCAGCTGACAATGTGGATTTTCCAATCCAGCACAGAGGATTGTAATTCCCAGATCTTGTAGATTATTTACTCCCAAATTTAGTTCTTTAAGTCTTGAGGATTTTTCTACAAGAGTTGCAGCCAGTGAATTACAGCAGTCCACAGTTAAACCACACTGGCTCAAACTAAGGAAAACAATGGTAGAAAGGTGTTTTTTATCATTAAAAAAATTTATATATACATTTAAAAAAAATTTTACACCATTTAAAAAATTTGGGGTTTGGGATTTTTAAAAATGTTTTTGAAAGAAGTCTCCAAGCCAAGGCTGCAATTATTTGATTGAAAATACAGTGAAAAGTGATATTGTGAATTATTATTGCAATTTAAACTGTTTTCTTTTTTTAATATAATTTAAAATAATAATAGTAATTTATTCATGTGATGACAAAGCTGAATTTTCAGCATCATTACTCCAGTCTTCAGTGTCACAAGAAATCATTCTAATATGCTGATTTGGTGATTATTATTATTATCTGTCTCGAAAATATGAATATTTTTGTTGAAACCGTAATGTTTTGTGATTTTTGGATGAATATAATTTTTATTTTATTTTGTAATGTAATGTTTTGTAATGTAAAAGTCACTTTTGATCAATTTAATGCATCCTTGTTGAATAAAAGCATTCAGTTCTTATACATAATTATTATCTGATATATTAGAATGTAAGTATTTGTACTGAACCTACTCTAATTTCACAATGTTGCCATGGTGATTCTTCAGGACAGGAGAAAGGAGCCTCATCCCTGCGTCTGTGAGCTCATTATTGCTGAGGTCCAGCTCTCTCAGATGAGAAGGGTTTGAGTTTAGAGCAGCAGCGAGGACAGCACAACCTTCCTTTGTGACTCCACTGTCTCCTAAACTGTTATGAAAGATGTTTGTTCATAAAATGCTCTTGATTTAATGTTAAGCTGTAATTTAAAAGATTACATTTGCTGAATATCAGTCACAATTCAGCATCTAAATAAATGCAAGAAAGAAGACCAACTGCAACTGACATCATAATCACATCATCACTGTCGGTTGTATTTCAAACTTTAATCTTAAAGGTGCAGTATGTGATTCTGAGAAACGCTGTTGAAATTTGAAATCATCAAAACAAGCATGCCCCTACCCAAAATGATCACACCCCTATCTTGATAGCTCCGCCCCAAAATCCACAAACATTTTATGCAGCACAGGCACCTCCCCCCTCACGAGTGGACACGCCCCTTACTGCTGACTGGCTACAAAAGTGTTTTGATGCTCAGTCCAATCCACTTTCAACAGTGTTTCTTAGAAATCGCTTACTGCACCTTTAAATTGTAAATAAAGTATAAACTTTACAAAAATCATCAATAGTTAGCACACCTAAGACTAGTGCTGGGGAAAGTTACTTTTAACGGATTATATTACCTACTGTACAAGTCTTTTTATTGAAATTTAAAAAGTAATGTTTTGTTACTTTTGTACAATTTGTCTGTTCCCACACATGAGGTACGCATGTCTAAGTTTAATTCAGTAGTTTAAAAAATGTTTAAGCAAATGAATTAAACTGAAAAAAAAAACTATTAATGTTTCAATTTTTAAAAGTAATGCATTACATTACTCATTACATCAAAAAAGTAATCTGATTACGTAATGCACATGACTTGTAATACATACCCCAACATTACCTTTTAGACTGAAATCATCTGTATAGCTGTCTTGCAAGCACTATAAAGAAAGTGTCAATGCTTCGGTTTTTCTGCTCACCGTAACGTCTCCAGCCTACAGTTGGAGTTCTTCACCACATCAGCAAGTCTTGATACACCAAAATCCTTTATGTGGTTCTGCCTCAAGTCCAGCTCTCTCAGAGAACCCGGGTTAGAAACAAGAGCTGAGGCCAAATCAGCAACACCCACCTCTGTGATCTCACACAACGCCAACCTGAAAAGAGGATGCGCTTCAAGTGTTTGCTGTGTGTAGGATTTAAATGGAGATTTGAAACCCTTACCTCAAAATCTCTATTTTACAATGAGGGCTTCCAAGTCCATTTGAGAGCATTTTCACTGCTTTATCATATATAGCGTTGCCACTCAGGTCTAAAGCTTTCAGAGTTGAGAAGCTGGACCTCAGAGCTGAAGCCAAAGACTGACAGGACTTCACAGTGAGCAAACCGTAACTTAGCCTACGGGTGGAAAAATAGACATTTTGATTAGAGATTTATATTTAAAAACCTCACTCCCCTGGCCTCAAGAGGAGCACTAGCGACTGATACTAGACGCTGTGGCCTTTAGTGTCCTTGTTAGCGTACCCGCCTCCTATGCCAGAGACTCCGGTTCGAGTCCTGCTAGAAGTGGGTCGAGTAGAACCGGTTACAAATGCATCTTTGCTATAAATAAAAGTATTAAATTCTTTACTTTCTTTTTTTAAATCTTACCAACTTCAAACTTTTAAACAGTATATATGACAATACATTTTTATAAATAAAAGTGTACCAAAGTGTTTCAAGTTGGGAAAGTGGATGCTGTATTACAGCTGAAAGCGTCTCCACTCCATCATCTCCTGGGTTATTCCAGTGCAGGTCAAGCTCTCTTAAGTGAGATGGGTTGGACTGTAGAGCTGAGGCTATTGCAAAGATGCCATTAGGTGTAACTCTGCAGTCCTTGAGTCTATGAATAATGCAATGACAACACGAGATTATGAGGACCAAATGAATTCTACATTTAGTATTGATGTCTTCTAATGAACTGAAGTGGTGTAAGGAAGGATGTTTACCTCAATATCTCAAGTTTACAGTGCTGATGCCTCAGGTAATTGGCCAAGATCTTAATTCCTGCTTCTCTAAGACTGTTTTCACTCAGGTCCAGCACCCTAATGTTTGGAAGATTTGGGAGCAGTCCTGATTCCAGAACAGAGCAGCCACGTGTGGTGATTCTGCAGTATGAGAGCCTGAGGAAACAGTAACACATCACATGAATCTTTCAACTGCTAATGTAGTTACTCAAATATTAATTCACACAATATTAAATCATTGTGTTGAGGACATTAAAAATTATTCTAATGGGCATTTTAAGGAAACAATGTCTTTTCATTTTAGTTGCAACATCTTAGTGAAATGGAGCCCAGAATCATTTCTGCACCGATTTTGGGACTGAGGAATTCATCCAGAATGGATTATAAATTTGTGTAAAATGGAGCTGATAATAAGCTCTTATTAGCAGATGAAAACATTATCATATTATCCAAAATATTTAATAAGCAACATATTTAATAATACATTTCCAGGCAGACTGTTCTGTACATTAGTGGTGGGGATTTTTCAGTCTCTCTTTCTGCAGATTACATAAATACGCCAGTTGGTGGCGACACGTGACTGTTATTATGATAGAGTCCGTAAAGAATTCATCCAACCGATTCGTTCTGAGAGAGTCACCGAATCACTCGTTCACACGATTTGTTAAAAAATGCTTCATTCAGGAATGAACCACCACTGTGTTCTAACTGTCAATATTGTGTAAAATGCTAATTACTCGATTATAGTAATAACAACAACAATCATCATGTTTTAAGGTTTACAGAGCCCCTGACATGACATGCAGGAAAAAATAGTAGGCTAAATCGTGCGCATGATTTATTAATTCGTTCCCTTGATTTATAAATCATGCGCATGATTTAATTTTTAATTCTTGCATGTCATGTGCAGGGCTCCATAAAGGTTTCATGTTGTCACATCACATTAAATCCAATGTAATTTAAAACAAATATTTATGAATACATTTTTTTAACTTTTATTCAGCAAGGACACATTAAATTGACCCCTATAAAGAAATGTATAATGTTACTTTTATATCAAAGTTTTTTAAACTTTCTATTCATTAAAGAATCCTGAAAAAAATGTATCAAGGTTTCCACAAAAATATTAAGCAGAACAACTGTTTTGAACATTGATAATAACTAGAAATGTTTCTTGAGCTTCAAGTCAGCATATTTGAAAGATTTCTGAAGGATCATGTGACACTGAAAACTGGAGTGATGATGATACATATATATATACAAGAAAGTGACCACAAGTTTGACCTCAGTTCCTCTAAATTACACAGTGTGTTTTCCAGTCCGGCTGTCAGAAGCTCCAGTCCTTTGTCTCCTATGGAGTTATTGCACAGATCTAGCACTCGTACATTTGAAGAGCTGGAACCAACAGTGGAGGCAAGAGCTCTACAGCATCTCATAGTAAGTCCACAACTATCCAGTCTGGAATATAATGTAGATATATAATCAATAAAAATCAAACATACTACATGTGACCTCAATCACACTATTAGGAGAACTTGTGAAATATGAAACATCAGAACAAGAACTCACAGAGCAGTTTCTGAAGCTCTGACCACCGGCAACAATCTGGTAAGGCCTTCATCTGATCTGACGTACTTCTTCAAGTCAAACACATCCAGCTTCTCTTCTGATGTCAATAACACAAAAACTAGGGCAGACCACTGTGCAGGGGAGAGTTTAGAAAAATGCCCTGAGTTCAGAAAGCGCTGGATCTCCTTGACCAGAGAGAGTTCATTCAGTTCATTGAGACAGTAGAACAGATTTATGGACTTTTCCGGCAAGGACGTCTCCTCTATCATCTTCTTGATGTATTCAACCGTTTCCTCAATGCTCTGACAGGCTCTGCTACCAGACTGAGAAAGCAAGCCTTGTAAAAGGGTCTGATTGGACTCCAATGAAAGGCCCAGAAGGAAACGAAGGAAAAGATCCAGGTGTCCATTCTCGCTCTGCAGGGCCTTGTCGATGGCACTCTTATGCAACTCAAACAAGGTGGTCTCTTGATGCTCTTCATGATCAAGAATGTTGTTGTGGTGGACCTTAAACACGAAATAAACATACATGGCTGCCAAAAACTCCTGAATGCTCAGATGGATGAAACAGTACACTTTGTTTTCAGTTATTGCAAACTCCTCTCTGAAGATCTGTGAGCAAACTCCTGAGTACACCACAGCCTCCTTCACATCAATCCCACAAGCCTTTAGGTCTTCCTCATAGAATATCAGATTGCCCCTTTTTAGCTGTTGGAAGGCGAGTCTACCTAGCTTTAAAATCATGTCTTCCTCCTCCAGGCATGGGTTGTAATCTTTAGTGTATCTCATGTTTTTTGTTCTGGTTTGAATGAGAAGAAAGTGTGTGTACATTTGAGTGAGAGTCTTTGGAATTTCTCCATCTTCCGCCGCATTGAACATTCTCTCTAGGACCGTAACGGAGAGCCAACAGAAGACCGGTATATGACACATGATGTACAGACTTCTTGACGACTTTAAGTGTGTGATGATATGACCAGAGAGGTGTTTATCATTGATTCTCTTGTTGAGGTATTCTTCTTTTTGTGGATCAGTAAACCCTCGAACTTCAGTCACCAGGTCAATATACTCAAGAGGGATTTGATTGGCTGCTGCTGGTCGAGATGTTATCCAGAGGAGGGCATCAGGAAGCAGTGTGTTATTGATGAGACTGGTTAGCAAAACGTCAATAGAGGCTGGCAGAGTTGGGTTACTCAACTTTGCGTTGTTCTGGAAATCCAAAGGAAAGCGGCATTCATCTAGACCATCAAAGATAAAAATAACTTTTTGGTTTTTGTGACCATCTCCTAAGTCCGTTTCCATTTTGAAGTGTTGGAGAAGCTCAGTCAAGCTAAACTGTTTTGCTTTCATCAGGTTCAGCTCTCGAAACGGAAGTGGGTACACAAACTCGATATCCTGATTAGCGTTGCCCTCAGCCCAGTCCAGTATGAATTTCTGCACCGAGACTGTTTTCCCTATGCCCGCAACTCCCTTAGTCAGCACACATTTGATGGGTCTGTTTTCTTCGGGTGAGTGTTTAAAAATGTCATTGCATTTGACTGGAATGTCTTCTGTGGTTTTTCTCCTCAACGCCATCTCAATCTGTCTCACTTCATGTTCTTTGTTGACATTATCACTTTCCCCTTCAGTGATGTAAAGCTCTGTGAAGATGTCATTCAGGAACGTGTGATCTGATTGTTTAGACAAGTCATTGTGAATAAACTGAAATTTTGTTTTCAGTCTTGATTTATATTCTTGTTTGCACTCCATGACTGAATTGGGATTTACTATTGAGTCAGGAATATTGTTCTTGTGAAACCTGTAAAAATACACTGACAATTAAATACACTGGACTCTCAAAGAACATTACCGTCCGAAAATATGAGGATGGTAAGATGTTCAATATCCATCAAAGGATGCAGAAAGAAGTGTCCCAGTTTCCAAAAAAAATTGGAAATTTTTGAAGCACTAAGCAGATGTTACATACCTTTGTACTGAATAGAGAGGTTCCCTTTTCAAATCAATTGGATCCAGCATAGAACTGGCACTTTTGAAAGAAACATGGCTTTGCTGATTTTGTGAAACCATCCGTGAAGAAGAGAAAAATGTTTAGAAACATGTTTATTCAATTATTTATGTCATACATATGTGATATGACACTTTACCACACTTTTCTCACCATGGAGTCCCAGAATATGGAATTAAATCCAGCAGATTCATTAAAAACACATTTTTCTTCAGTTAAACTTCACGTCCAAGGGTTTAACCGCTTACACCTGAACACACTTTTATTTTCTCTTCTTGGAAAAGAAGATATTCAGAGATAAAAAAAAAGGACATTCATGAAATCTTGAGAACTATAAATACACAAGATCATTAAACAATACATGCCTGGACACAATCAGGGAAAGTAGAGTGAACAAATGCATGGCATGAACTACAAACAAGAATTTCAAAATATAATACTGATATGAACAAAAGTGAGACAGAAAAAAGATAAGAAAAAAAAAAAACCAGAATGTTCCAGGTACATTATGTACCATACCACTTATTATAATAACCCATTTGAACTTTTATTAAGACGTTCTGATCACATCCAAGTACGAAGTATGTTCAAAAGAATATATGATGATTTTTTTCTCTTCTTGGAAAATGTACTTTCTCTTAATCTATGTTTTGTAATGTGAACATTTATGTTGCAATTTACAAAATACAGCAAAAGAATGAGGAACCACTAAGTACAGTTGGAGAAGTTAACCAGTTTCATACATTCATGTGGG
Organism: Elopichthys bambusa; assembly: GCA_037101425.1. Lineage (NCBI taxonomy): Eukaryota > Metazoa > Chordata > Actinopteri > Cypriniformes > Xenocyprididae > Elopichthys > Elopichthys bambusa. The sequence goes on from CM074451.1 coordinate 17,469,678, forward strand.
TTTTTGTTTGAAAAAAAGTGGTTTAAAGACACTGTTTTGTGGCTAAATTTTAGCCTTGTACACATACACAGTGAGGCTGTGATAAGTGCTGAGATTGTATTATCCTTAATTCTTTTTAAGCATATTTCAAAAACATGAGCAAATAAACAATATATATACACATGTAGACTGGATGCCATGTGATTTTGAGGACCAGTGCTTAAAAAAAGCATTGTTGCATCATTCATCGATTTTGAACTACTCATAGAATGACAGTAACAAAAAGTGGTAAGGTGTTACATGGTTCTGTTGGTCTTAAATTACCCTCAGCTTTCTTTGGCTTCCTTGTATGAAATATGCCACTGTGTAATTAAAGTTAAAAATGATGACAACACGAGTAAACATATTTTGAAACTGACACACCCTAAAGTAAAAACAAAATCAACATTTTTACTGTCATTCCTGTTGTCACTGTCAGTCAACTGACACTCAACATGTAAAGTAAAAAAAAAAAAAAAAAAAAAATCAACATCTTTACTGTCATTCCTGTTGTCACTGTCAGTCTAAAGTGATGCTCATGATATGGTGTCTGGACTGAGTAAACATAAGCTATAGACTAATTATAAAATACTTTTTAATGACAGATAGACTGAACATATCCAGTAGATTATAAACACTACTACTAAACAAAGTCATCTAATTACAAAGAAGCTAAAAAATGAATATGAAAGTAGACAAGTAGGCTATTAGGAATTAAAAAGCATTGTTAGCCACCGTAACGACGATTTATTATAGCCTAAATAACTCTCAACCGTCATTGATTGTAAAATAGAAATATAGGCTACATTTTAAAAGTTGAAGTTTATTTTACGTATTTTAGGAAACTAAATGTGTACTTACGAACAAGCCGAGTATATGTCCAAATATTTGCTTATTCTTCTTTCGCTTCAGTGATTTTACTCGTCAGTCAATGGTCACGTGGTATAAAATGGGCGGGTTCTTGTTTAGATCATATGGTTCAAGTACTTGCACATGTTCGTCACTTTTTTCTTTCCAATAGGCAATGAAAGCGTTTTCCTACTAAAATGTTTACAAAAACATTTGTAAGCGTCATTTCAGTTTTTGCAAAAAAAAAAAAAAAAAAAAAAGCATATTTGAGGAAAAGGGCATTTTGTTTGTGTTAGTGATTCAAAAATATAAATGAATAATAAATAAATAAATAAAACAGCAGACACATTCAACTATAACTCTTGGGTCCCATGATTTTTTAAAATACAAAAAATGTAATTTCACTGAATAAACTTAATAACATGTTAAGTAAAAAGTTTTTTATTTATGTTATTATACAATTATTTATGTGTAGGCCTATGAATGAGTGAATTCAACAGAATGGAAATTAAATTTGATTGGATTATATACTCCATTGACCCAGGGCTGTCAACAAGAATTTGTACTCCAGTCTTTCAGACGGCCCCCTGCTGTGAACTCGACGGTGTTGAGTCCAGCCAAACCCAAACACCGCAGAGCTGCTCCAAGAGGATGTGCGTATGTAGTCCTAAAAGCTTTATCAGAGTGCACTAACAACACGTTCCTGGTGAATACCATGAAGCCCAAGTCTCTCTGTGTCCCGCGGCTTGGCCTCTTTGAGGACGTTAGCGGCAGATACAGGCGGCAGGTCGATACCGCTGCACCGGAGCAGAGCCTCGATCTACCGGCGGAGAAGAGGCCCAGCAGAGCTCTGCACTTCACTGTACTGCAGGAGAGATCTCCATACGAGCCCTTAGTGGAAAATGACAGCCAACACAAACTAAAGGAGGAAAAGAAAGCAAAAAAGAAAGAAAAGTATAAAAAATACAAAAAGGTAAGGTTGAATATTTCACTTGGAAACATAAAAAGTGTGATTTTTAAAGTACACTACCGTTCGAAAGTTTAAGGTCGTTACTTTTTTGTTTGTTTTTGAAAGAATACGCTTCTCACCAAGGCTGCATTTGTTTGTTAAAAACAGTAATATTGTAAAATATTATTACAATTCTAAGTAGCCGTTTACTATTTTAATATATCTTAAAATGTAATTAATTCATGTGATGATAAAGCTGAATTTTTGGCATCATTACTCCAGTATGTCTCAGTTTCAAGAAACCTTTTTAATCTCAGTAGAAAACTGATTGTCTGTGATACATTTTGTTTCAGAGCTCTTTGATCAATAGCAATGTAATGAGTGATTGTTTAATGAAAGTAGTAATATCTTTTTTTTTTTTTTAAATAGTACCGTTTGAGAAGTAATATATAGCCTATACTTGTGCCTGCCCCTAAATATAAAAAATCATATACATTTATTCCTTAAGACTAACTAGTGTGCAATTTATATTACTGTTACTATAAATAAAATACAAGGAAGTAATCTAGCAATGACTGATATCTTTAATTTCACTACTAACTGCTACTACTAAGTTTTAATTAGTATTTAATCTCTATTGGGATACAGATAAGTAGGCCTACTTGTTCGTTATAGTACTTAATCATGGCTTTAGTCATGACAAGTAAATATTCCAATGGTACTGGTAAATTTGACAAATTTTATTTTCAATTGTTTATATATATATATATATATATATATATTTTTTTTTTTTTTTTTTTTTTTTTTTTCATTTTGCAAAAATTTAAGGGAACTTGGGATGATGATATAGGAAAGTATTCAAAATGGTTTTGTCCCTGCGTTATCCTGATTTAAAATCTCATGAACTCTACCATTGAGTTTCTAAATGACTAGTGCCTTGGTCATGAGTGAGAAGAGTGACATTATACAACAGAAAGTTGTCGTGTTATTTAAAAAAAAAAATTGTTGTCCATATAGGGAATTTTGATTATGAAATCATGCACAGATAAAATTCCGACTTCAGTTAATGCTTTGAATATAATAACCATATAAATGATTATATTTTTTAAACAAGCACATGACTTTACTAGTGAATTTGCTGACCCTGTGTTAGACTAGGTCAAAGATCAACAGGTGACCTGTCTGGTGTCTAGACTGTTTCCTTATCAGACTTAGCCAATTAAAACTGCTGAGACCGAGTGGAGTATCTTTAGTAAACACGCCATCCCACTGTAATCCAATTAAAATCTATATCATCCCTGTTTTTCTTCCAAAGCACCTTCACCATAGTAGCTTGTACAAGTTTGGCGCTATAATGGCCAACTTTTCCAACAACATAAAATGAAATACAGGGCTCAACAATAAGGATTTTCTGTTGGGCCAGTATTTCAGGTTCGTACTTGTCCTGACATTTTCACTGACCGCAACCACAAATAGGATAGATTTGACTTTTTTAATGCACCATTATGGACGGCTCTAACATGAGACTCTAAACATTACAGAGAAAAATGTTAAATTTGCAAAACATAAAACACATGTATGGTGATGAATAAGATTTAATTAAAACTGCAGCAATGGCCCTATAGGATGAAAGACAGTTTACTTGCATTATGCTTTTACATCGCATTCACTCAATACACAGCATCTGTTTTTGCCTTTCTAGAGGAACTGAAAACAACTAGAGCTAGTACATTGTCAGACATTTATTCTGGGAGGTATGGGTCATTCAAATCACATGCAGTGATCCATTGTCATGCGTTTCCTCCCTCAGGATAAAGCAGTGCATCCTGTTTCGGACCTGTTGTCTCACAGAAAGACAGTTACTAATGTAAAGACACTAAACTACATGCTGTTTAAAGTTTAAAATTATAAAGTCTAGTGTTCAATCCAGCTTAATTGTCTATTTGGAATTCTGTTAGGTATTTAAACCACTCAAAGTCTTAATTCTATAATATTGCTTCTGGCACAGGCTAAAACTCTTGGATCTGAATGAAAATAGTTATTTTCAAAGGAACTGGATTGTGGTTTAATGATTTGTTGCTCAGATTTACTAAAGGCCAAAGTATTGTGAGCACTGTTCCTGACAGTCGAATCATTTTGAGTTGGAATTTCACAAAATAAAATCCTTTGTCATTTGTAAAAAAAAAACCAAACAAAAAAACTTAGTTACATACAATAAAGAAAAAAAATTACAGTACCTGTCAAAAGTTTGGAAAATTACAATTTTTTTTTCTTCAATCTTCAGTGTCACATGATCCTTCAAAAATCATTCTAATTAGCTGATTTGGTCCTCAAGAAACATTTATTATTATTATAAATAATGTTGAAAACTTATTTCTGCTGCTTAATATTTTTTTGGAAATGGTGATACTTTTTTCAGGATTCTTTGATGAATAGAAAGTTCAATAAACAGCATTTATTCAATTTATCTTTTAAATATTTTAAAGCATTTAGTAAATATAAAAATGTTTTGTAACATTATAAATGTCTTCACTGTCACTTTTGATCAATTTAATGCATCCTTGATGGATAAAAGTATTAATTTCTCTCTCTTTTTAATCTTATATCACAAATGTTTGAATAATATCATTGTTTCCACAAAAAAAGTTAAGCAGCAAAAACTATTTTCAACATTGATAATAATAATAAGAAGAGAAATGCTTCTTGAGCATCAAATCAGTATTCAGGATCATGTGACACTATTCAGCTTTGCATCAAATGGATAAATTACATTTATAAATGTATTAAAATAAAAATATATATTTTAAATTGTAATAATATTTCACAATATTATTGTTTTACTGTATTTTAAAATTTATAAATGCAGCCTTTATGAGCATAAGAGACAAAAACATTAACATTTCCAAACTTTTGACAGTTTCTGTACACAAATTAAAATTGGAAAATAAAAAACGTGAATAAAAAAAGTTAATAAAAGGGGACCAGATCTTTTTATAAAAATGTAGGGTATTTTTTCTTGAGGTGTTGCATTTTGTCATCCAATAATTTTAGTATTAATTCCATTGATTTTGATTATGTAATTTATTATTAATATAATACACACATATTAAGACAATATGTTGGTTGATTGCAGTGGTGTAATGTAACGAAGTAAAATGTATACTTTTACTCCGACACATTTTCCCAAAGCATTTTCGTTACTTACTACAAAATAAAGTCGGAAGAACACAGATTGCGAGCAAGCATGTGCAAACAAGTGCTCGCACAACCTCTGTTGATTTCATTTTCCGGGTTGCGTCGGTTGCTGGAGCGGCTGAGAAGAGTGCGCTGTCATTATACAGCACGAGAGCGGCCTCTAGAGGCGAAATAAAAACTATCACCGATGCCTTGTAGAGTTTGTTTTGACACGTGACTGCGCGCTGCACAGAGCGGGACACCTTAAAACGCATTTAAAATATAGACCACAAAACGGTATGTTGTACTACAGTACATGTTTTCATGTCACATTAAAGTAATTAGTTTGTTGACTAGATGCTGCATTAGTGGAGGAGTAGTCGATGTTTGCTGTCGAGGCTGAGAGGATGCTAACATTAGTAGTACCTCAAGCGGTTAAAACAATGTGACAAAAACACGAACTGTTTAATGTCACGATTGTTACCATTCATTTGCATTAGTTTATATCCATTTGTTCGCTGTTATGCATTCGTTATCCAGCGAAGTTGCATATTTAAACTATATCCCCATCATGCAGCGACAGAAACAACAAATCAGAAATGTATTAGATTTCAGTTTTTTTTTTAATCGGCACTGTAACACAAATTTTGATTAGATAATCATCAAGTGTTCTAAAATGGAGACAAATAATGTGTGAAAGTATACATAGCAATTAGAAAGTAAAGATAGCAATTTTTAAGCATGACACTGTTTGAATTTATATGAAATGGTAACACTTTACAATAAAAGTCCATTTGTAACATTAAATAAGGTTAATAAAAGTATTGTTCATTGTTAATTTTAACATTTACATTTTAACATATTAAAGTTGTCTCTTACATTAGTTATAATGCACTACGAATTAATGTATAATTAACATATTAGTATTTTTATATTTAAAAATTACAATAAACATTTTGCCATTTGTTTTAATTCAAAGAAACAACATGTAACATGTAAGAGAGTTAAAATGAACAATCTTGCTGCTCGAATATTTCTTTGCTTCTTTTGCATTTTACATTTACTTGTACTTTTACTTTCAATACTTAAGTACAAAAAATGTCACATACTTTAAAACTTTTACTCAAGTAATATTCTAAACAGTGACTTTAACTTCTACCAAAGTCACCAAAGTTTCTGGTAAGATATCTATACTTTTACTCAAGTATTGGTTTCAAGTACTTTATACACCACTGGTTGATTGGGAGTTGGGAGTATGTTGGAAGTTACAAATTTACTGTGTGTGTTCTTTTCAACACTCTGTTTGTCTTACAGAACGTAGGAAAGGCTCTTCGCTACAGTTGGAAATGTCTGATGTTGGGTCTGCAGAACTTCACTGTGGGATACTCCACCCCTCTCTCTGCAGCTGCCACAATTGTTCCAGATTTCCACCAAGGAGGAGCCTGGGGTTGAGAGAATCTGTGACCAGCATTTCTACTTTACTGTCAGGACCTAAAATCTTCTTATATGGAGCAGATAATGCTGCACATCCAGATGCTGATTAACAAATGGACCATACTTCTGCCCAGAACAGCTCAACCTCTCATGCTGTAAATTGTTGTAAATATCTGCTTTTTGGATTTCTGATAAAGTGGAGGTTGACACATTGCTATTGAGATCTACAGCTATAAGGAAGACATGCTGTATATCTTTTTTATAATATCTGTGTATATTTTGCTATGATTGAAAGATAATTTCTGTGTCAAAGTAATGAAATATTTGTGTATATAGAACAAATAGGCAACTAACATTTTATGCTTTTATGCATATATGCTGGAAGTTGCAAGTGATGGTCACCTGATTTCATTCCAAGTATTTTATTGGCAACTCACTGTATAGATGTCATTTTAACATGGGTGAAAGTGATGTATCTTTAAAAGGAACAGATAGGCATGTCCATGCTCTGTAAAGGGAGTTCAATGAGCTCTGCTATTAAATGTTTGATTTGTTTACTTGGTTTCATGGACAAAAAAAAAAAGAAAAGAGGATTTGCTTGACAGAGAGGACATTGAATGTTCTTAGAGAAGAAAGTAAGAGTAAATGTTTTCAAACTGTAAATAGGGCAAGAGCTTTAAAGACAAAGGAAGGGATTATGAGGAACCACAACAGGAAAAGACAATCTGGCACCAGACAGAGAAACGGATGAGCCATGACTTGTTTAATAGGGTTAGTGAAACTGAGTGTCATGCTTGTAACACCAGCTTAAAATGAATTCCAAGAAATTGAAAAAATAAGATAAAATAAAAATTCAGAGTTGCACTGTTTTGTCGATTTATTTATTCAATGTAAGATCCCCCAAATATAATTAATAACTGCAATATAGATCGCTTTAGACGACAAAAAAAGATAATTTTTTACTTTGCAGTTGTCATGTGTGATGGTGCAACATGTGCGCGTGGTCCCTCCAGTGCAGCAGGTGACGCTGTTTAGCACTTGAGTCTCGTCGGTAACGTCACTCCCACCATCGAAGAAACGCGAGAAGACATCATGGCGGGATTAATGAAATCCGAAAGTGGCTTTAGAATCGAAACTGTCAAATTGAAAGTTATCTTGGCTATTGTGTTGTTTTTATTTCATTTTTCTTCAACGTCAGGTAAGCATTAGTTAGACAAGGTTTAAGATATTATATCATGATACATATTGCTTGTAATTCTTTTTAGGACAATAAAGAAAGCTACGTGTTGTTAGCGTACTAAGTAAATATATATTTGTTGATGTAAGTAGTTACAGCTGTGAAAACGGATGTTTTTAAAGTAACGTTATGTGATAAAAATGTTGTTTGTTGCAAGCAGATGTTTAAGTGAAACCATCACTTCACAGTAGATTATTGTCTGATTGTTGTATGTACTGTGTACGGTTCTCATTTAATCATTTCGTATTTTAAGGTGTGTGTGTGTGTGTGTATATATATATATATATATATATATATATATATATATATATATATATATATATATATATATATATATATGTGTGTGTGTGTAATCACATCATATATTCACTGTTACATATAATATTATATATATGATTCACAAAAGTTATTACTCTGTCGTTTTCTTGTAGGTGCTACCCGACCCATCATAGAAATTAAAGATGGACAAGAAATCAAAACACAAGCTGCACAACATTTTTGCTACCATAACTCCATCATACCTGGATGGAGAGAATCATGGACTAGAATACAGGTAAAGCTTTTGACTATGACTCTTGTCAATGTGATCAGTAATGTTTGCAATTTAAAGCCCCTCTGTGTTGTTTGTTTGATAGGTGAGAGTGTGGAGCACTACAAAGCTGAAAGTGACTGTGGTTAATGATGAGCAGGACCTGCAGGAGCTTGAGCATTTCAGCATCTGGAAACTTGTGCAGTATTTTGTTCGTGAACAGACCAACGAGACCTCCGTGAGCGTCAGTCTCTTTAGCAACAAGACCTGTTTCAGAGTGGACCCTTCAGACCTCTATACACTCTATACAGTACAACCTAGCCGACGTGAGTTAAAAAGGACTTGCGATTAATATATTAGAAAGGCAAAAGTCCACATGGATGGGAAAACACATTCCTGTTGGTCCTTTATATTATATTGCTTAGATTAAATGTTCATGCTCTTATGTAATTAGGGTTGTGTTATTGATTTGGAGATTGATATTGTTTTTCCTCCTATAGATTTTGACATCTACATGTTTTTGATTTTTCTGGCTGGAGTGTTGCTGTTCTTTTTTGCAGACATTCTAAGCAGGTAATTGACATTAATATAATTCAAAATTTAAAATGAATTCTCTTTTCCTGAATTGAGGCACAATTTGGGTTGTTACTTTTTGTGTTTATAACTTTGTGCTCACACGTTTCATCCATCTTGTAGAAGTCAAGTGTTCTACTACTCTGCTGGCATGAGCACTGGCATGATCGCCTCCCTCATCATCCTCATCTTCGTCATCGGCCGTTTTTTACCGAAGGTAGGATTCCTTACATTCTTTAATATGTACTAAATGTCCTTCTCACTGCTGTCAAACTCACTGGTTAGCAATTAACTATGAACTCTTATTAAAGGGATAGTTCACTAAAAAAATGAAAATTGTCATCATTTACTCACCCTCATGTTGTTCCAAACCTGTATGAATTTCTGTCTTCTGCTGAACACAAAAGAAGATATTTGGAAGAATAAGGTAACCAAACAGTTGATGGACCCCATTGACTTCCATTGTATGGGGAAAAAAAAAAAAAAAAAAATACTATGGAAGTCAGTGGGGCTCATCAACTCTTTTGTTGCCAACATTCTTTAAAATATCCTCTTTTGAGTTCAGCAAAAGAAGGAAATTCTTTCTTAAGGGTGAATAAATGATGACAGAAATGTCCCTTTAAGTGGTAGTATTACCTTTCAGCATGTTTGTTTCCTTGGCCTATAGAAAAGCCCATTCTATGTGCTGCTGATGGGCGGCTGGTCCTTTTCTCTCTACATCATCCAACTGGTGTTTAGGAATCTCCAAATAATTCTTAAAGATCACTGGCATCTGGCTATCGGTAAGAGAGTACCTTGAAAATGTATTAATGTGCATAAGTAAGCAATAAAGTACGAGAGGCTTTATCGTGAATAAAACACAGCTATTGACCAATCAGAATAAAGGACATGAACTAACCGTTTTATAAAGTCCAATATAGAACACGTTTAATTTTTGTAAAATAATATTTCTGTTTGAAACAATATTCAGTGAAAAATAATTACTGTAAATAAGACTTTTGTCTGGATTTTGAAAAGTGAGCAGAGCTACAGTTTATTTTTTTTATTAATAAATAAAAATTATTAGTTTATTTATTTAATTTGTATTTTTGTTTATGAAAACAAACTTTATTTTGCACAATACTTGATTAATATTTATTTATATTAATCTTTAAAGTATACAAAATGACTGTTCTTTTTTTTTAATATATATATATATATATATATATATATATATATATATAATATTATATTTAGGTTATACCATTGTGGTCGGCTTCATCAGTTTTGCAGTCTGTTACCGCTATGGGCCTCTGGTGGAGGAGCGAAGTATAAACATCCTGTCGTGGACGCTGCAGATATTCGGTCTTTTGCTGGTGTATGCTGGAATTCAGGTCCAGCAAGTGGCTCTGGCTATCATGATAGCTGCATTCTGCTCCAAGAACCTGGAGTACCCTTTTACCAAGGCCTTCATGCTTTATCAGTGAGCATATAACTTTAATAAATGTTGTTCAAATACATTTTGAGCAATGTAGTCATTGTCTTCTTGCTGAATGAATGCTCTGAAGGAAGCTGAAGCCTAAGAAACTCGAGCCACGGCGTCTGCTGACAGAAGAGGAGTATCAGAGACAGTCGGAGGTGGAGACTCAGAAAGCTCTGGAGGAACTTAGGAAATACTGTGGCAGTCCTGAGTTCAACACCTGGAAGACGGTCTCTAGGCTCCAGTCTCCTAAGAGGTATGAGAGAATATTTTAGAGAGGTCTAAAACTTACAACCACTTCCAGAGATAGTCAAAAACGCATTCAAACCGGATCGCTTTCGTAGTGTAAATGCTCATGTGGTCAAATGTGTTTGAACAATCACAAAAAAAACGATGATTAATGGCTTCAGAATATCGAAGAACTATGCTTAAGACCAAAAATGAGTATATAAAGAAAGAAAAAGGTCCATTTTGATTTCATGTTGTCTACAAACCACACTTGCACTCAGATTTGCAGACTTCATCGAAGGCTCTCCACATTTGCTGTCCAATGAGGTGTCAGTTCACACGCAGGAGTACGGGCTGGGCGGATCCTTCTTTGAAGATGAGCTGTTCTCCACTGATGAGGAAGAACAGGAGGAGGAGAAGGAGGAGGAGGGGTGGGAAACGGATGACGATGTGAAGCCAGACGCGGTATCCCCACGACTGAACAACACACGGGTGAAATGACTGAACAGTGTTGGGAAGTATTTAAGCTGGTCTGAGATCTGCTCAAGTGTAGCATTTACTGTTCTTCTGAAGGTATCGGTTGGAAGTTTTCACTCGTGACTGTAGGCACATGACTTCAGTCTCTGATGCATTAGTAACGGACGATTAATGGCGAAAATGCCCTGGATGTTATTTTCGTAGCTTGTGAGAGTCCAACAGTTTGATTTTTTTTTTTTTTTTTTCCTCAAAAACTATTTTTATTTGTCTTAAATCTTTGGGTTTAATTTCTGCAGAGACGTCCTGTATGAGGAGGGAACTGTGAATGCTGTGTTGTTACATGGACTGTATTTTATGATTTGTTTTGTTTTTAAGTTTATACTAAGGCCCAGGCACATGTGTATATCAATAAAAAAGAAATACTAAAACAGTTGAACAGAAAAGGCACATACGTTATACAGATTTTGTGGCCATTGATTGGAGCCATAAGTCTGTTTAAGGTCAAAGGATTATTTTTTTATGAATAATAAAAACATAATAATACATAGTCTTATTGCTTTACTTTGTAGACTAATGAATATGTATATGAGTACTTGAGAATATGGTCAAATCTTACCGATATCAGAATTGTTAAATTTGACCACTTGGTGGCAGCATAAAACCAATAGAGCTGTGGTTCAAATCCCAGGTCACATTTATATCTGCACATTTTGTACGTCTCCCTAATCAAACACCTGATTCAACTCATCAGCTTGTTACTAGAGACTTCAAGACCTGAAATATTAGATTAGAGAGACATCCAAAATATGTACAGTTTGGGGTACTCCAGGACCAGGATTGGGAACCACTGCAATAGAGGCTTTACATGGCAAGCTGTTCATCAAGTACTGAGTATCCATTCAAAGACATTGTTTAATAAAGTGAGATTAAATACATTAAGTATACAGATGCTGGTCATATAATTAGAATATCATCAAAAAGTTGATTTATTTCACTAATTCCATTCAAAAAGTGAAACTTGTATATTCATTCATTACACACAGACTCCTTTTGCCTGAATTACTGCAGCAATGCGGCAAAGTAAAAATTTACTTTCATCAGAGAACATAACTTTGGACCACTCAGCAGCAGTCCAGTCCTTTTTGTCTTTAGCCCAGGCGAGACGCTTCTGACACTGTCTGTTGTTCAAGAGTGGCTTGACACAAGGAATGCGACAGCTGAAACCCATGTCTTTCATACGTCTGTGCGTAGTGGTTCTTGAAGCACTGACTCCAGCTGCAGTCCACTCTTTGTGAATCTCCCCCACATTTTTGAATGGGTTTTGTTTCACAATCCTCTCCAGGGTGTGGTTATCCCTATTGCTTGTACACTTTTTTTCTACCACATCTTTTCCTTCCCTTCGCCTCTCTATTAATATGCTTGGACACAGAGCTCTGTGAACAGCCAGCCTCTTTTGCAATGACCTTTTGTGTCTTACCCTCCTTGTGCAAGGTGTCAATGGTCGTCTTTTGGACAACTGTCAAGTCAGCAGTCTTCCCCATGATTGTGTAGCCTATAGAACTAGACTAAGAGACCATTTAAAGGCCTTTGCAGGTGTTTTGAGTTAATTAGCTGATTAGAGTGTGGCACCAGGTGTCAATATTGAACCTTTTCACAATATTCTAATTTTCTGAGATACTGAATTTGGGATTTTCCTTAGTTGTCAGTTATAATCATCAAAATTAAAAGAAATAAACATTTGAAATATATCAGTCTGTGTGTAATGAATGAATATAATATACAAGTTTCACTTTTTGAATGGAATTAGTTAAATAAATTAACTTTTTGATGATATTCTAATTATATGACCAGCACCTGTATTTGTGTAATTTAGTATAGTTAATTACAGATTTGCATAAAATTCTGAGATTGCATTCACTGTTTTTACTCATTTTGAGGAATACTGAATGTTTACGTGTGAGTGAGATGAGTAAATGGTTAATAAATGTGAAAAAGTAACTTAGATATTTTGTTGTAAATTGCAAAAGTAATGTTACTTTACTAGTTACTTGAAAAAGTAATCTGATAACGTACCTCAACTTACTTGTGATGCATTACCCCCAACACTGCTAATGAGATATTTTATGGATGGTAAATGTAATATTACTGACATCTTATTAGTAATTAGTTATACTACTAGTTACTGCAAAAGTAATATTATTACTGTAACTAGTTACTGTAACCATTTTTTTTCTCCAATAATTTAACATTGCTAAAATTCAGCACCATGGAATTATTTAATTAATATAAAGAACCTAATCTGTTTTGGAAAATGTATATATCACTTTACAGCTATAGCTTATGGCTGCAACGAAAAAAGGGAAATCCCTTACACACTTATTGTGTTCGTTGCATTTCACTTTTGCTAACTTTTGCAAACACTTTTACTGCTATTGAGGTGGGATAGGGACAGGTTTTGTGGTATAGTTTGGGTTAAGGCAGGGGTTTTCAAACAGGGTAATGGGGCCACAAGGGAGTGACAGGGGGTCTGTGGAAAAATCTAGAGAAAAAAACTATAAAAATAATAATAATAATAATAATAAATGTAATAAAACGATTTAAAAAAAAAAAAAGAAAGTAAATCAATTAGATTAAAATTTAAAAAAAAAAATTAAAATATATATTATTAACAAAATTTTATAAAAGCAATAAGGTACTTGAGGCTAGTGCTGTATCGTGAATAAGTCACGGGTGAAGGGCGTTTCGCATCGTGCCTGCAACCCCTTCAGCCGTGACTTATTCACGATGCAGCACTAGCCTCAAGTACCTTATTGCTTTTATAAAACGGTTACCACACAATACAAATATTAAAGGCAAAAATATGTATCAATGCAACTTTCATGAAGTAAACTTTCACTAAAAGTCTTCCACCGGAAAATAATAGTCCCTGACCGTGAACAGCAACAGAAGTTACATTATTATGCCATTAGATGGCGACAGCAGTCTTTAAGAGTGTGTCAGTCAGTAGCGAAGACTTTTACATTGAAAAGACTGAATTGTTGTGAACACGGAACAAGATGCAACCGAGCGCTGTCAGTCATGGAAAACCCTAACTGTTAAAAGGGCAAGATAATACATCGGACATTTAAACAGATTTCTTTATTATGAACATAGGACTGACCTGAAGGAAAATGCTAAATCTGAATGCAGGTAATAAACTCGCTTACTTGATCTCTTTCTCACAATACTCTTTTAGTTCTACATAATACAGTAAGCTTCAATTCATTTTACGTTGCTAAGAGTGGTTGCTAAAGGTGTTGTGTAGTGATACACAGAACTGTTGGGTGAAGCGGTCATAGCCGTGTTTTATCGTGAATAAAACACAGTTACTGACCAATCAGAATCAAGGACAGGAACTAACTGTTTTATAATAATCTATTAAACAGATTTAATAAAATTATAGTATAAATAACCAAATACATTTAACTGTTGCAATTTATTTTACAGTAGGCATACGTGCACTTATATGTACTTAGGCTACCTAAGAAAGTACTGGTAATATATCAGGTAACTACATGGGTTAATGTTAGGTTTAGGGGGAGGTTCAGGGTTAGTACCTAGTTATTACTCAGTAATTACTATAATATAGTATGTACATGGGGAACAGGACTGTAAAATAAAGTGCTACCCATTTAACCGTATAGTGAGTACAAGAAAATATATAAGTACAATGTAAAAACATGTATGTACACAATAAGTGCATTGTATCAAATTATTAATTTTGTAAATGTTGGTACATTATTAAAAACGGACCAAATGTTTTAATGCTTTTGCAAAACCTGTCATTGTTCTCTCATTGTTTTTTCATCGCCATGTCACTTTAAGGGCTTCGTAAACATTCTATCGCATGTTTTCTCTGCAATAAGAAACCTCTTTAAAATAATGTCCAGCGGAATAATTTTCCCTTTCCTTTCAACGAAATAATTTTTACTTTTCTTCTGTCTTGTTTGTATTATTGCTGACTCACTTCTAAATTCCCTACTCACTCCTCCAGTAAACGAACTGATAATAACACAAAGTCATTCCACAGCAGTCAGGAGACTGCTGTTTTACGGCTGATCACCTCTTGGTCTTCTTTATACAAATGCTGTGGTTTGGCTGACCTTCATCGATCAGTGCAGGCCTTTATAATAACAGGCTTCAGAACAGGAACACGAAGAAAACAGAAAACAGCAGAAGCATTGTCTCCTTTGTCACAGGCAGCGCCTCCCAGGAATCTCGCCTCAGCTTTTGGTTTTGGATCCGACCGACTTTGAACAGGCTGAAACTAAAGCTGTGGGCAAGAGATATTACAACCTTCCTTGTTCTTCCTCTGCAGCTCATGCAAATGCTGTTTGCATTCCAGCGGTGACACCAGCGGTGGTCCTCGTGTCACCTGATTCAGGATTCCTTAGTATTCTAGCGCACTGAGCCAGAAGCCTATTTGCATATGCTTTCGTGGTAAACGAGACAAAATGCGTTACATACGCTAGGCAAATCGGTGGCACAGGTGGGCCGAGGACACTATTCCCCTCCTACTACCTCTTCCCTGAAATGCAGGTGGGAGACACCTGAGCTTGTAAGTGGGGATTCCCGTACTACTATCGGCTCATCGCAGTCGCTGGGCTTGCCCCGTCCGCGTGTAGGTGTGTGACATGTAAAACTCACGGATTTCCCCCGGTACACCTTCACAACCAAATGCGCGTCCATATTCCTTGAACCTACACAGACCCGTGTCTGTGTTGAACTAGTTGAGCTTCCTCGTGGCTGAGGCGCACGCCTCTTCCCTGTTCACCTGTGTGGTTTGTTTTTATCCAGCAGAGGATTCCCACGTTAATCTGCATGTGGTTAGATTGATCCTGTAGTATTATGATTGCTTCAAAAGATTTACAGGTTTTCTCGCAATATGATGCAACTTCACGCCATTTTCAACAGACTTTAATGTTGTGCCCATTACATGCTTATCATATGTAGAATAAACAAAAGTGACTAAGAAATGAGGGCCATATATTGCCACAAATGCAACTGTAAATGTAATTTCCTTGAGTATAGATTGATATATGCGGTGACCTGCATATCATACTATCACAGCAGTCCTCTGAGACTTTGTATATTAGTCCAAATGACTTTATGACTGATAAGTTATCTTGTGCAAGAGTCATTTTAATCATACCAGAGCAACACAACGACAGCAGTACTCAAGCTACATGAACTCAATAGGCTTGTGTGAAAGCTGATGATCATGTTCTCCAGCATTCAAAAAGCATATTGTCAGCATCTGACCATCTGTACAGTTTTACAAATTTGATGCTATTTGTGACATGGAAAAATGTAGAAAGTGTATTTATTATTCGTTTTACAATCTAATGTTTTTTGTTGTAAGTTGTAAAAAAAAAAAAAAAAATTCAGACTATTTCCAGCTTTAAATTAGAATTTGAATCCCATATTTTTAGACTTGTGTTCATCAATCTGCATACTCTCACTTTTGTATTGTGAACAAACATGATCAATGCAGGCATGTACATGTTAAATATAATAAAAATAATGTATGTTTACCTTGGCATTTACTTCAAATTGGAATGTTTCATGATATGATAAAATAAATAAATACATGAATTCAAGGAAATCCAATATAACCAGTGCTCTGCAGGAAACATAAGCAATGAACTTTAAGTGAAACACTTCAAGAGAAACCAGATTGTATACTACATCACATTCACACATTATCACAGATCATTGTTTTGCATTTTTGGAGCAAATGAAATGAAAAATGCAGCAACACATTTCAGATTGACATCAAAACAGATGTTTTTCTCATGATTCTATTTCTAACATATCTTATTTACTGCAGTTGCCCATGTTATATACTAGAACACTGATAAAAAAAAACAATCTGAATATTATAATTCAGCACTATCATGTTTTTGACTCCATAGTGACAGCTTGTTGTGGCAAATGGGATTATGCAAAGCAAACCTTATTAAAATTAATATCAGCAGATATTAATTGGCACATTGTCTGTTGCAATGTAGTCAAAACATCCTTAAACTTGATGAATCTAGAAATTATGATGACAAAAATTACAGGCATACGTCTGGATTTAAAAAAAGAAACAACACAGATTGAGTAAACCTGAGCATGGAAGGCCTTTTTTAAAAATAATGTACTTGAGTCCAGTGCAGTTTTGGTTCCTTAAGGCCCTACGACTTTGGACCAAGGAAGCATCATATGGAGAATAAAGGAACTTCAGTCATCTTATCTCCATGATGCTACGACCCCTCCATGAGTGGGCTGAAGTGTCATATCAGTATTTATTTATACCAAATAGACGAACTCCATGAAACTGAGGCAACTTGGGAAGGAGGACACTTAGTAGCGAGCCTGTGTTGAGTAGGAAGTGGGTGGTATCATATTTAGTGTAGAAGCTGGCCAAGATGTACCTATGAAAACATAACAATTATGTAAATATTATAATTAAATGTAATGATTATACTGTTAAATACTATATATAAATATATATATATATATATATATATATATATATATGTATATGTATGTATGTGTGTATATACACATATATATATATACATACATACATATATATATATACATACATACATATATATATATATACACACAGTCAAACCCAACATAACAATTCTGTAAATATTATAATTAAATGTAATGATTATACTGTTAAATACTATATATAATTGAGGTTATATACACACACAGTCAAACACAAAATTTATTCAGACACCTTGAACATTTCATTCATTAATACAGTTTATTCACTATAGTTAAAAAAAATGGTAATAAAATATGACAAGATCTCAGAGTTAAACTGTGTCAGAAAAAAATAATCTTAATTATGTCAGAAAACACTTTAGCAAAACATGGTCAGGTTTACTGGTAGTCCACTGTATGAAGAATTTTTGGGTATAATATGTCAGTTTCCTTATGTTGCTATCCTCACTTACATAAATGAACTATAGTGTCCTGAACCCACTAGTAAAATATATCAAAAATGTCTGAATTTTTTGTTTGACTACACACACACACACACATACATACATACAATATATATATATATATACACACAGTGCTCAGTGTACATTAGTACACCTCCTTTGAAAAGTAACATTTTAAACAATATCTCAATGAACACAAAAACAATTTTCAAAATGTTGACAAGACTAAGTTTAATATAACATCTGTTTAACTTATAACATGAAAGTAAAGTTAATAATATAACTTAGATTTCACATTTTTCAGTTTTACTCAAATTAGGGTGATGCAAAAATGAGAACACCCCACAACAAAAACTACTACATCTAGTACTTTGTATGACCTTTAATGACAGCAACAAGACTTCTAGGCATGGAATTACCAAGTTGGCGACATTTTGCAACATCTATCTTTTTCCATTCTTTAAGAATGACCTCTTTTAGAGACTGGATGCTGGATGGAGAGTGATGCTCAACTTGTCTCTTCAGAATTCCCGTATAGGTGTTCGATTGGGTTCAGATCAGGAGCCACTGAATCACTTTATACCTGTTCTTCTTCAGAAATCCAACAGTGGCCTTAGATGTGTGTTTAGGATCATTGTCATGTTGGAAAAGTGCACGACGACCAAGGGCATGGAGTGATGGTAGCATCTTCTCTTTCAGTACAGAGCAGTACATCTGTAAATTCATGATGCCGTCAATGAAATGCAGCTCCCCGACACCAGCAGCACTCATGCAGCCCCACATAAGGACACTGCCACCCCCATGTTTCACTGTAGGCACCATGCATTTTTCTTTGTATTCCTCACCTTTGCGACACCATACAGTTTTGAAGCCATCAGTTCCAAAAACATTTATCTTGGTCTCATCACTTCAGAGTATAGAGTCCCAGTATTCTTTATCTTTTTAGCATGGGCCCTGGCAAACTCTAGGCGGGCTTTTTTGTGCCTGGGCTTTAGGAGAGGCTTCTTTCGTGGATGGCACCCATGCATGCCATTCCTCTGCAGTGTACGCCGAATTGTGTCACGGGAAATAGTCACCCCAGTTTGGCTTTCTACTTCTTTAGATAACTGCAGTGAACTTGCATGCCAATTTTCTTCAGCCCTTCTCATCCTGTCGAGGTGTTAACTTCCATGGACGACCTGGACGTCTCTGTGAGATGGCTGCAGTTCCATCTTTTTTAAATTTTTGTACCACTTTTGCTACAGTATTCTGACTGATAAGTAAAGCTTTGCTAATCTTCTTGTAGCCTTCACCTTTCTGGTGTAAAGAAATTCGTATCTTATGACTTTTCTCTTCCATGTGGTGCCATTGCTGACAGCATGAAATGGGAAGGGGTTTTAACACCCTTTTATAGTCAGCTGCCTGCTGGACACCTGTGGGGTGTACTCATTTTTGCATCACCCTAATTTGAGTAAAACTGAACATTTAGTTCTTCAAGTTATATTATTAACCTTACTTTCATGTTATAATTTAAATACATGTTATATTAAACTTTGTCTTGTCAACATTTTGGAAATTGTTTTTGTGTTCATTGAGATATTGTTTAAAATGTTACTTTTCAAAGGGGGTGTACTCATTTACGCTGAGCACTGTATATGTGTGTGTGTACAGGGGTTGGACAATGAAACTGAATCAATTCATCTTGAGAATGACAGATACAAGTCCTGCACAGTGACCAGAGGGATTTTGAGGCATTCCTCTTCCAGAACATTGGCCAGGTCACTGTAATGCTGGTGGAGGAAAACATTTTCTGACTCGCTCCTCCAAAATACCCCAAAGTGGCTCAGAAATATTTAGACGATGACTGGTGACTGTGCAGGCCATGGGAGATGTTCAACTTCACTTTCATGGTCATCAAACCATTCTGTCACAAGTCTTCCTGTGTGTATTGGTGCATTATCATGCTGATATACAACACCCCCTTTAGGGTACAATATATGAACCATCAGGTGCACATGGTCCTCCAGAATGGTCAGTTAGCTAAGGTTGGTCAGGTGTAGGTACAGCAATGTCAAGTGCCCAAAAAATTAGGTTTTTCCATCAATGGATTTTTTCTTCCCTGACGGAACTGGCATATTCCAAAATGACAATGCCAGGATTCATCGGGCACAAATTGTGAAAAAGTGGTTAGGGAGCATGAGACATCATTTTCACACATGGACTGGCCACCACAGTGTCCAGACCTTAACTTCACTGAGAATATTTGAGATGTGCTGGAAAATACTTACACAGCAATCCAACTCTCCCATCATCAATACAAGACATTAGTGAGAAATTAATGCAACTCTAGACAGAAATAAATGTTGTGATATTGCATAAGCTTATCAAAACGATGGCATGGTGAGTGCATGCCTTAATCAAAGCAAAAGGTGGTCCAAATAAATATCAACGTCTGTGACTTCTTTTTGGCCAGGCAGTGCATGTATGTATGTATGTATGTATGTATGTGTGTGTGTGTGTATTATATATATATATATATATATATATATATATATATATATATATATATATATATATATATATCATACATAGACACATAGTGATAAATAAAATGTTAATATATGCTTTTATTTCAATAAATAATAAGAAAAAGAGATAAAAAATAATAAGATTACCAGTGCATGTGGACCCATTTCTGTTTCTGTCAGTTTTAAGAGAATTATGAATATCACTCACAGTACAATGGGTGAGATGGTGAGGAACTTCCTGGATGCCGTGAACTGGATGCCGTAGTCCATCTGTTCCCAGTGAGTAAGCAAACGTGCTTTGCCTTGGTCTGGTGTCTCAAACGGTGTGCCTTTGACGGTGTGCAAAAACAGATACATCACCTAAACAGGAGAGAAATAAGTTAACAATGGAACACAAAACTAAGAAAACAACTTCGACATTTTTCCCATGGTGTGGCTTTATTCATTCTATTAATTATCTGATTTTTGATTAAGTCTCTTATGCTTACCAGGGCTGCATTTATTTAATCAAAAATACAGTAAAAACTGTAATATTGTGAAATTCTGAAGGATCATGTGACACTGAAGACTGGAGTAACGGCTGTTGAACATTCAGCTTTTCCATCACAGGATATTTCATATTTTAAAATATAATAAATTAGAAAAGTTATTTTAAATAGTAATAATATTTCACAATATTACAGTTTTTACTTTATTTTTTTATCAAGCAAATGCAGCCTTGTTGAGCACAAGAGTCTTCTTTCAAAAACATTTAAGAAATCTGAATTTTTCCAAACAGACCAGGTTGTGTATGACATTGGTGAGCGTCCACACCACAGGCACACTGAGGAAAGGGATGCTGAGTAAGACTACATGCAGGGCAGTGGTGAGCAGCAGGTAGGCCAGCCAGATCCCCCGGCTGTTCATCACCCGCGTGTTTGGGTTCACCTCGCTGTGAGCAACGCCCACATTCATCCTGCACAAAAACAACAGCCGTGATAAGCTTAGTGCAAACACCCAATGCCATTAAAAAACAGATAAGGATGCCCTTTAATAGGGACTACACTCTTTACAATGAGTTACATACGTTATCACGATTACATAACATTAACTTCCCCCACGATAATCTGTTTGTGGTTTATTTAGGTGTTTATAGCGCCGACCGAGACTAGTGTGTACTTTGCGGGGTCTTAATGCGTAGTATGTACAACATCCATACTGATTTAACATCTGGACACGGTTAGCAATCCAGCTAATGGATTCAATAGTAGTACATTCGCTGCTGATAAAAGCTGAAGAAAACGCGCGCGCCATAAAAATTGTCACGTTTGAAGTAAAAAATTAAGCAAGCAATGAACACAGCACAAATTACAAGTTAAAGTATATTAAAGTGTTGTAAATAAAGAGCTAATGTTGTTATATGACAGCCACCCACCTTGCGAAGTAACCAGGAAATAGAGCGTCTGCGGCTAGGTTTGAAAACATAGCGAGCCGCCTACTTAGACAGCATCCTAAGAGCGCGAGTGTGCGGCACGTGCTTATGACGATGTCTAGGTAAGCAGCGCAGTAGGTTTTGAAACACAGCCTCTCTCCGCCCTCTGACCTACTGTGTCATTAACGAAATGAGAATTTTATTTTATTTTATTATTTTTAAACTTTTATATTGTGTTTTATTAAGTTTTATTGGATTTATCTGAGCCAGCTTGTTGGGAATGTTTAATTACTTATTTTATTTTCAACTATTTTAGTTTATTATTCTATAAATTAATTGAATTAAAATTTTAATAATCTAATTAAATGTACATTTTGATAATCTGATTAGAAACTTACTGTGTTTATTTTATTGTATTATTTTTAAACTTTTATTTTATCTTTTATTAAGTTTTATTGGATTTATCTGAGCCAGCTTGTTGGGAATGTGTAATTAATTAATTATTTTATTATCAACTATTTTAGTTTATTATTCTATAAATTAATTGAATTAAAATTTTAATAATCTAATTAAATGTACATTTTGATAATCTGATTAGAAACTTACTGTGTTTATTTTATTGTATTATTTTTAAACTTTTATTTTATGTTTTATTAAGTTTTATTGAATTTATCTGAGCCAGCTTGTTGGGAATGTGTAATTAATTATTTTATTATCAACTTTTTTAGTTTATTATTCTATAAATTAATTGAATTAAAATTTTAATAATCGAATTAAATGAACATTTTGATGATCTGATTAGAAACGTATTGTGTTTATATTGCTTTATTTGTATTATATCACATATTTATCTTTATAATGCGTAGCTTATAATAAAGTTAGTACATTTTATTTAATTTCAACAAGTACTGATATTGTTGTAGTAGGCTACGTTCGACAAATTCAACTTTTAACATTTTTTAATATAAATAGGCTGTATTAAACATTTTTGATGAGTAAGAGAAGTTATCAGAGATATCTAGAGTTTTAGGTTGTCTGGTATTGGCAATAGTCCTACTTCCTCTTCGCATATACCGTGACCACATGAAAAACTTTACATGTTGGTCATAATAGTAAAAATGACAGTATAGTTAAATAATTTAACAGTATAGTATCAGAAAATGTCTGATGATGATGCTTACATTCTATTTTTTTTATTTTTTTTTATTTGAGTACAGGCTATTATTTATTTATTGTTCTTGCTTCTTGTGTCTTTCCTGTCACAGTAACAAAAAACACTGTATTAGCTGGAAGAAGTCAATAATGTAACCTCTGTCTTTGCTTGTCTTGTGTGTTTGTTGGTAAACCAAGTTCCCTTTTAGTTATGACATCATCCTTATTGAGATAATACACACGTTCCTAAGAGAACTGACCAGTGACAGCATCTGAGTTTGGGACATATTTTGCAGGAAGCTTCATGCCGACATAAAGAGTAGCATAAATGTTTATGGAAATCACATCTTCCCTCTCCTTTTACAGAGAGCTGTTGACTTCAGACTGGGAAATTTGACCACATTAACTCATTTCCTTGTTGATTAGAGTAAAAGTACTAGTAAAAGTAATTTGCTGTTCTTCAATTAATTTCTTTGTTACTTTTTTAATTTGTCAATTAATTTCTTTGTTGTGTGTAAGAACAATACACAAGAATGAAGACAACTTATGAATACAGAGTTCTGAAATACTTGTTCATATATTTATTAGTTTTAAATTACACACCTTCTTGGAAGTTACATAAAATTAGAGTACAATAAATACGGAAATAAATAAGAACACAATAAATAGTTATATAAATATATCACCTCATGTCACACATGAATTCTTAATCAGCTCTGAGTAAAATTAATTTAATCCATGTTATTATAACACAGGAGAACCTTTGTAGAAGCAGCAAAAGCTGTTTGATCACGACTAACATGTATACAACTCTCTCTTTCCTCTCAATCTAACACTGTTTCATCTCAACTGTAGGAGTTACTGGGGATGCCAGGAAAGAGAAGACGCGTACAGATATGATGGAGAAGGAGTAGAGCCTTTCCACACTGTCCCGGCACAGAGCGTTGTCGTGCCAGTCTACAGCAGTCAAAGGAGCGTCCACCACCAGTTCCTGATCATCAAACAAGACAGTAATGAAATTAAAAGTTTACTAGAGCAATTGATACAGTAACACATTTCCATTTGAAACTTTCCAGGAGGATAACAGATGAGGATGTGGGAATAACGTTTTGCCTCTTGTTCTATGAAAGTGGCACTGTGTGCATTATATCAAAAGGAAGTATTGAAACAATGGCAAAGATTTTGAATAAAACACACATACCTTAAGCACCCGCAGGAGGTCTCCAGTAACGTTGGCGATCTTGTTAGCCTCCTTTCTCCAGTCCTTGCAAGCTGGATTCTTAAACACACCATCCTTGTGGAAAATTCTGGTGTAGTTTTTCAGAGCCAGAATAATTCTTGATTGGCAAGTCTGAAATGCAAAAGACTGATGTCAACATTTGACAACACTTTTGTATAAGTAGTATATGATCTACAGCTGTGGAATAATTTATATAAGAATGCATCTTAAATGTTCTGTTACCTCTTTGTTGCTTTGAAGGCTCCAGGGGTCACATGTGTCAACTGGTCTTATAGACACTGGAGGCTCATCAATGATAATTGCAATTTTTGGAGACTCAACCTGCACAGAGTATACAATGGCTTTATTATAATCTACAACCTGAGAAAGTGTCTGAAACAATGGAAAATGAAAATATATTAAGATAAATTAATAATATATTTATTCTTAAAGTACGTACCTTGTTGTATAAATCTTTGGCCATCTCATTGAGTTTGATAGACAGCGCTTTACACTCAGTGTATTTCACCTCACCAGCTGACCGCGCCGGAGCTCCATTAGAGCCTATCAGCGCAGACAACGCAACGCAAAGTACCAATAATAATGACGAATTCATAGTAACAAAATGTCTTATGCAGTCCCGTTACAGTTTATCCTCTCTTCT
The DNA here is from genome assembly GCA_037101425.1 of Elopichthys bambusa. Taxonomy (NCBI): domain Eukaryota; kingdom Metazoa; phylum Chordata; class Actinopteri; order Cypriniformes; family Xenocyprididae; genus Elopichthys; species Elopichthys bambusa. The sequence goes on from CM074451.1 coordinate 17,494,547, forward strand.
GGAGTGGTTGGAAGGCAAACCTTCTATAGTGGCAGCCTTAGTCTCAGCAAATCGTTTTAAAGGTTTTTGTGAGGGTGATGAGTCACCAGGATTTTCCCAGCGATCTGACAGGTAGGGACCTAATTAAGTGCCTTTCAAGTTTCGCTTTCATTAAAAATATTGTTCCTCAAACACCAGTCTCCAAGATGCTCAACATAATACTCGAGAAATCGAGGAATTGATGAGCTTAAATAATTACTTAATAGCCTGGTTTCTTATGGAAGGCCATTTCCGCCAAAAGAAAAAAAAAAAAAAAAAAAAAAAATCATGATTTGGTAAATCGACATATTAAGTCATAATTATGAGATTATAAAGTCTAAATTAGGACATATCGAGTCATAATTGTTTCATACTTATACATAATTATGAGATTAAAAAGTAGAAATCATGAAAAAAATGTATGGCATAGCCTAATAAGTCATTTGATAATTTGCTTATTTAAATTGTGAGATAAAAAGTCCAAATTATGAAATACGTTAAATTATGACTTTATGGGTCTTAATTATGACTTTGAATGTCATAATTTCAACTACCTACATTCTAAAAAAAAAAAAAAAAAAAAATGCTTGGTTAAAAACAACCCAGCGGTTGGGTTAAATGTTTTATTTAACTCAACTGTTGATTAAAAATGAATATATGGCTGGCTTAAAATGAACCCAAAATAGATTGGAAATTAAAAATCAGACACATAATTACTAGATGCAACAAAAATAAAAAGTAAAAGCTGAACATTAAGCAGTTAAGCCTTTGATATTCCAAATACATGTTTAATATTTATTAAACATTAATACATGTTCATTTCCAACGTACTTTGGATTCATTTTAAGCAAAGCAATACAGTGATTTAAAAAAAAAAAAAAAAATTAGTTGAGTTAAATAAAACTACCCAGCAGGTTGGGCACATTTAACCCAACCGCTGGATTAAAACAACCCAATCAATGGGTTTGTCTATTTTCAACCCAACTTGGGTTGTTTTTAGATTACATTTCATAGTTATTACTTGTTATAATTTTTACTTTTCATTTCATAATTAGGCCTACGGTTTACCAAAGCATGATTGTGATGGAAAAAAACATGTAATGGGAGGGAAAAATTTATTTCAGTGCTTTTGCACCCTCTCGAAAAAGCTGTTCCCCCGAAATGTTTTGTCCTCTCTAGCAAAACCTTTGCGTTCCCTTAAGAAACTTTGTGTTAGTTAGCAAAGAACTCATTTTTTTTACTTGTTGCCTCGCTGCCCTATCAGGTAATGACTTCGCAGGCAACATTTGCGCACCTCACCAAACTGATTTCAGGCAGACTTCTGAGGCAGCATAATGGTTTAATCATCTACAACTAAAAAGAGAAAGCTCTGGTAATAACTAAGTGAATATTTAATTACTATGATGCTAATTTCTCGCTAGAAATGACATCAAAAGTGGAAAGAGTAGGTAAAAATGTACATTTACACACAAACTGACCACAAACCGCAACTTTCAGCCGCAATCTTTATTTTATAGCTTAACTGCAACAAAATGGAAAGCACAGGATTGTGGAATATCAAAGGCAGTGAAGGATACATGTATGCTGCATTCATTTGAATTTTAATTTACTTGAAGTATGAATGAAATTCAGACGTACTACATCCGCCATGTTGTTACAGTCACGTGACCTACCAGCGTCAGTTGCGTCGCTTCACTGCCATTCATAAATCCTTTCCCGTGGCCTCATGGGACGGTTACTTTTCGGCTGCTGTACTTCGAATACTGTGTATTTCGACATACTACTGTTTTGGCTTACTTTTTTTTTTTTCTCGCATACTGTATAGTAAGTATTCCATTTCAGACACAGCGCAGATGAAGGTATCTCAGGAGACGGGAAGCTAACATTGATTCCAACGTGCCTTGATGCCTTCCTACCTGGAAGCAATTTAAGCCTAATTAGCCATATGGGAATACATTAAAAACTGTTTTGTGTAAAACTCCCCACACCAAATGTCAATGAATAATGTGCACACTTGGACAATTAGTATAATGCTTTGATTAATTTAGCAATTAAAAGAAATATATTATTGTATACACACACACACACACACTATATATATATATATATATATATATATATCTCACACACACACACACTATATATATATATATCACACACACTATATATATTATATATATATATATATATAGTGTGTGTGTTTTACATTTCTTTTTATTTTATGTTTTTTATATTTCTAACAGAATCTTTTTCCCATGGTATTCGTGCTATGTGTGGAATATTCTTCAAAACTTCTCTGATTGATATTGTAACAAATATTGTTAGTCTACAGCTTCCTTTTTAATGTGAAATGCTAAAGAATGTCCACTATCAGTAGATAAGCACACTTGTGATATACTAAAAAGAGGGCCATAACAAAAGCGATATGGGAAGTGTGATGATGTAATGATTTGTAAATGCACCTAATGCTGAACCATTGCATACTAATGTGACTTACATATAACATACTTGGCAGTAGCTCCTGAATTTCACAGAATTTTCACCAAGGTATTTTTGGAGTGTACCTCCATATTGCACAAAAGTCACAATTACATTGTTACAGGAATTTTCTTCCACCTCAACTAAGCACGTAAGACATTCATGAGAATTTGAGGTGGTAAATCTCTTCTGTAGATCTTCCCATTCACAAATAGTTCGCCATTTCATTGACATTATGATGGAGCAAAACAATTCTCCCATTAAGACAATCGAAATGATAGAACTTCCGAAGCTGTAAACCTATAACCACACACTGTTCTTAGAATCCTGAATGAGATAAACTCAAATGGGGAAACTATCTCATGATCGGAGGAAGTAAGTCAGTGTCCGCAAACCAAGTCTATCGTCGCGTGCAGAATTCCTTCTGTTCTGAAGATGTCAGTCTGCTTGTGGCGTCATTTTATGCTATAGCTTTTCTGGTAATGTTTGTTCTGAAACAGTCCCACCTCGACTCACCACTTACCTCACGTCTCTGACTTCTTATTCTTATCTTATTCTTTTTTACATGTCATGTATTTTTTTTATTTTCAAGATGTCCTGTTTATTTATATGTTGTTTATTACACACACACACACACACACGAACCTTTACGTCATACACCGTTAAAGCGCCTATGATTATCCCGGATGCAGTTCGATCTTACCCGGAAGTGCGTGCTTGTTTTTGTTTTGAATGGAGTAGTATGTGCATATGGATCCGAGGATAACTGTAGTCTAAAGGTATGGTTTATCCTGTTAAGTGTTTAAGAATAAACATTTTAAGGCCCTTCCTGGTACGTTTGTAAAATTACTTCAGAAACTATCTGAAATCGTGAGTGTAAATGTCAGACGTTCCAGGCAAAGAAAATAAATGACTTTACTCTTTTATTCAAATGTATACATACACGCGCAATTTAAAAAGATTTTCATGCAATATTTTTCTTGTTTATACTGCGGTAGGACACCTGAAAACTGTCGCACACGATAAAATAACATCACGTTTATTTACGAAGAATCCAACAGTATTGTTGTGTCTCAAAACCTACTGAGCTGTCATAGACGCTTCAGTCGGAATATTGAATTCATGCTGCTCAAGAATGCTGTCTAGGTAGGAAGCTCACTAGGTTTCGAAAAGCAGCACACAAGTCTCCACAACTGGGTCCATTATCTAAAAGGCTGCATTTCCATTTTGAAAAGGTCGTTTTAAAAAGTAATTTTCTTATCAGATTGTGTTGTAGTGTGTGTGTGTGTGTGTATACACTATATTGCCAAAAGTTTTGGGACGTCTGCCTTTTTGTGCACATGAACTTTAATGACATCCCATTCTTAAATTCGTAGGGTTTAATATGGAGTTGGCCCACCCTTTGCAGCTATAACCGCTTCAACTCTTTCCACAAGGTTTAGGAGTGTGTTTATGGAATTTTTGACCATTCTTCTAGAAGCGCATTTGTGAGGTCAAGCAGTGATGTTGGCGAGAAGGCCTGGCTCGCAGTCTCCGCTCTAATTCATCCCAAAGGTGTTCTATCGGGTTGAGGTCAGGACTCTGTGCAGGCCAGTCAAGTTCCTCCACACCAAACTCGCTCATCCATGTCTTTATGGACACTGGTGCGCAGTTTTGTTGGAACAGGAAGGGGCAGTCCCACAAAGTTGTGAGCATGAAATTGGTATGCTGAAGCATTAAGAGTTCCTTTCACTGAAACTAAGGGGTCAAGCCCAACCCCTGAAAAACAACACCACACCATAATTCCCCCTCCACCAAACTTTACACTTGGCACAATGCAGTCAGGCAAGTAGGGTTAGGGTTTCTCCTGGCAACCACCAAACCCAGACTCGTCCATCGGATTGCCAGACAGAAAAGTGTGATTCGTCACTCCAGAGAACATGTCTCAACTACTCTAGAGTCCAGTGGCGACGTGCTTCACACCACTGCATCTGACGCTTTGCATTGCACTTGATGTAAGGCTTGGATGCAGCTGCTCGGCCATGGAAACCCATTCCATGAAGCTCTCTACACACTGTTCTTGAGCTAATCTGAAGGCCACACAAAGTTTGGAGGTCTGTAGCTATTGACTCTGCTGAAAGTTGGCGACTTCTGCGCACTGTGTGCCTCAGCATGCGATGACCCCGCTCTGTGATTTTACGTGGCCTACCACTTTGTGGCTGAGTTACTGTTGTTCCCAATTGCTTTCACTTTATGATACCACTAACAGTTGACATTGGAATATTTAGTAGTGAAGAAATTTCACGAATGGATTTATTGCACAGGTGGCAACCTATCACAGTACCACGTTTTCACTGAGCTCCTGAGAGCGACCCATTCTTTCACAAATGTTTATAGAAGCAGTCTGCATGCCTAGGTGCTTGATTTTATACACCTGTGGCCATGGAAGTGATTGGAACACCTGAATTCATTTGGAGGGGTGTCCCAATACTTTTGGCAATATAGTGTGTGTGTGTGTGTGTGTATATATATATATATATATATATATATATATATATATATATATATATATATATATATATATATATATATATGTGTATATATTTATTTATTTTTTTTTATTAATGTCATGACACTAATTACAGAGGCATTTAATGCTAATGTTAGCAATAAAATCATAAAAAAATTAAAGGGGGGTGTTTAACAGGATAACATTTTATATGATGCATATTCAAGTCTTCATCTGAAAATATGGAGGGAGAGAATAAATACAAAATACTTGCTTTTATGTCCATATTCTGGATTTTAAGGAGAAATTGGAAACACAGAGCTGGGAAACAGGCCTTAAAGGGTTAGTTCACCCAAAAATGAAAATTTTGTCATTTACTCACCCTCAAGTTGTTCCAAACCTGTATGATTTTCTTTCTTTTGTTGAACAAAAGGGTGAGTAAATGATGACAATTTTCATTTTTGGGTGAACAATACTTTTAAAGCCATTTCATTAAGAAGGAGGATGAAAGTAAAATAAAGAGTTAATAGATTTTTTGTTGATGTATTAAGAACAATATCTTTAATAACACAGAAAAAAAAGTCATATATATTCATAAGGGTCACAAAGGGTCACAAAGACGCCATTTTACTGTCCCTCTAACCCAGCACCGCCATCCTCATGATGAACTTCGAGGGTCTGGACCCAGGCTTGGGCGAATACGCGCCCGGCCTGCACGGCAGCCTGGAACCCGGTTTGGACTCTTCCATGGACCCGCGGCTCGACCCGGCACTGCTGCAGGGCGTGGAGCTCGACCCCGATGCACTGGCCGTGCCGGTGTCCGACTCGGTGCACATAGTGGAGGGGATGTACTCAGAGCTGCACAGTGTGGCTGCCGAAGTCGGGATCCCTGTGACAGCCACACATTTCGACCTGCAGGAGGAGCTGCTTTGGATGGGGAACCACCGGGTGAAGTGACACATCATTACTTCATTTATATAATTTACTAAAACAACACACCAAGCTATAAATGAGACTATATTCATAGAAAGTGTTTTCAACAAAAATTTTGCATGAATGGATGAATGTTTCTATTGAAGTTGGGAGATTTAAGACTAAAGTTTAATCTCACTCCAAAAATTCAGCTGTGGTTTAGATAGTGATTACATGCATTATCTCTGATGTACTTCCACGTTGAGATGATGTCACTTTATTCACAAGCCTGAGCCACATTGCTGACTTGCACATGTGTGTGTGTGTGTGTTTGTTCTTTCATCTTTCTTTCATAACAGGGACATGCAAGTTCCTTCTTTGGTCCCACAATGGGCCGCTACTCCTCTTTCCAGGTGCACATGACTGATGACATTCGCCACATCCAGAGTATGGACACGGGGGTGCTGTTTCTGACCAAAAACAACCTTAAATGCCTCACGCGAGGAGGTTTTATTATGTTTGATTATCCGTGAGTTGCACACCCACATATATTACATTTACCGTGTGAAGATGTAAATGCAGGTACCATATTCAGACAAGCACTGCTGTGAGCCCTCAAAAGCCTGATGTCATATAGAACATAGGCGTATACTGTGAATAATGTGTGGGTTTTTATTCATTCATTTTGTTTTCAGAATGGAGGAGGGTGCAGACATGCACAGTTTGATTCTGAACGATAATAACACATTGTTAATGGGGGGTCTGCAGAACTATGTGGCAGAACTGGACCTCACCACAGTACAGGAAACACAAAAAGTAAGGCAATACAATACCACTTTAGTAATACCTAGATCTAATTATTTTTATATAGCATTTATTAATATATTTTTTTAAATACAGAATAAAGAAAAAAAATAAATTTACATTTTATAGTTCATCTTTTTAAAATGTATATTTATAATTATTTTATTTTTTATAATACATTTTTTTAAAGATAAAGAAATAAAATTCTAGATAGCACTTTTTCTTTATTTCTTTTAAAAAAATAAAGATAAAAAAGATAAATACTAATTAATTTAATAAAATTTATAGTTTAGCTTTGTTTATAACTGTTTAAAATAAAGAATAAAGAAAAAATACATTTACATTTTATAGTTCATCTTTTATTGTATATTTATTTTTATAATTGATTTTTTTAAAGATAAAGAAAAAAATTCTAGATAGCACTTTTCTTTATTTATTTAAAAAATAAAGATAAAAAAGATATAAAAATAAATTTTAATATTTTATAGTTTAGCTTTGTTTATAACTTTGTTTATTGCTTTTATATATATTTATTTATTTGCATCTGTTAATTTACATTTCTTTTTAATGGCATTAATTTAGTTTTTTTTTTATTTAGATTATTTTGTATATCATTTTTAAAAAATTTTGATTAATGAATCTGTGGATGTTTTTAAGACTCATTTTACAATCTTTATGATGGGATGTTTCAGAGATCTTTTACTAATGTGCTCATTTTATTTCCACTGTCATTGTAGTTTACTGTCGAAGTGCCTGGAGTTGCCATTATGAGACAGTCCAATCGCTTCTTTTTTTGCGGTCACACCTCTGGCAAGGTTAGTGAAGGAGTAAAACGAAAATGGATGTGGAACCCATAGTTTCCTCCTTTCGCTTTTCCCACAGAAATAGAGGGATGTGGTGTGTGAAAAGTTTTGCTCTTAGCTCATGTGGGAATGTGCTGCCTACACTTTAGCTGTAAACACAGGTAGAATTCATAGGGCTTTTTTCTTTTTGTTCATTCACGCATTCCTAATTTTCTCACATGCAGATCAGCACAGACTATTTGGTAGTTGGAATTTTCAGCTTGTCCACAAAATTAAGTGGAAGAGCTTTATGTGCATGGATCGATCTGTCTCACCACAAGAGTTTATATGATCACATTGCAGTTCATTGAAAATATTTATTTTGTTAGTAACTGCAGGTAATGTCATTTGCCAACATTTGTTTAAATAAAGTATTTTAAACAATGTTTTTCTACACATTTTTCTTTTTGTTGTATATACTTTTTATATACAATTCATGCATTTGTATGACTTAAATACATGTTTATGTCAACAGCAAAAAAAAATCCCTAAAAGGTGACTAACTAAACAAATTTATTTGCATAAATTTCATTTGTTTTTGCAGTAGATTTATAGATAAATCTTCCTCCAGCCATTATTGTTGAATGCATTCATCAATATGCATAACCTAAATTAATCTCTAAAGTTTATAGTAAAAATATATAGTAATCAATGTTAAATTCAATCAGTATTGAATTATTTGTCACAGGTGTCTCTGCGTGATCTACGTACATTTAAAATGGAGCACGAGTTTGACGCATTCTCTGGAAGCCTGTCAGATTTCGATGTACACGGTAACCTGTTAGCGGCGTGTGGCTTCTCGAGCCGTGGCCTGAATGGACTGTCATGTGACCGGTTCCTCATGGTGTACGACCTACGCATGATGAGGGCCATCACCCCACTGCAGGTCCACGTGGACCCCCTTTTTCTCCGCTTCATCCCCACATACACCTCCCGTCTGGCTATCATTTCACAAACAGGTATGATGCATGTGCATGTATGTCTCAGAAGTGGTAGTACTGGTATTTACCCAACTACTGCCACACCCCAGTCAACTGCCAACTGTCCCTGATATGTTGAAAAAATGCTCGGGGATTTTTATTTGCAACTTTCAAATGAATTTAATCTACCTGTAGTGGTCTTCTTTGGGCTATCATTGTTGTTCCCAGCTTCATGTTAAATCTAGTTCTTTTTTTCTGAAGCTTACTGATGTTATGTCTCCATTGGGTGCCGTTTTTCAGCATTCAAAAGTCCCTCCTTGCTTTCATTTCCCCTTTGGTGGTTGTCATGTTGTCCATATAGATTTTCAGTCGGTGGGTCACATGAAATAATCCAGCTGAAGGAACTAATCAGTTTTCCAGACCTGTGCAATGCAGAATATCCCTGGTTTGAAGACATTCTTACACAGCATAATGTGTTGTATTTTCAAGTAGAAGAAGAACAAAGTATTGGCTGAGGTTTGATTTTATGCTTTGGGATTTGGTTGAAATCAGAAAAAAGGAACGAAAAGTTGTTAGAGAAGCCTAGTTATTAAATCGTTTTTGACGATTGCACAGAGGTTAAAAACACGACAATATATCACAACTTACTTGCCTTTACAGGGCTCCAGACTGTAACTAAAATGGTCGCAAATGTGCACCAAAAAAAAAAAAAAAAATCGGGATGATAATTTAAAATGTATTTGGGAGATGTCTGGAAACCTGTGTGGTTTTGTTAGATGATATCTCGCTAGAGTTTGCTGCATGAACTATATGGAGATATTTTTATTCAATCAAACATACTGTACTTGAGAGCAAAATTAAATGTGTCATAATTAAAGATTGTTTTTAAATACAAAAATAAAGTAATTGGTTATACTCTTTTACTTACTCTCTCACACACTTAGATCATGTGATGGATCTTAACCATCATCAGTTTAATAAATAGAACCTCTTTGTATAAGAACCATGGGAGGAATAGAATCTGATGGTGAGCAATTCAGCTGTCGAAAACTGATCCCCCACCCCTCATGGTGTATTTATTTATTTTTTTTTTTTTGTGACTTAGTTGTTAATTCTATGCTGTATAGGGATGGATCTTAACCAGTAACCAAATGACTCTTACAAACCAGTTATTTTTAATCTTAGTCACAAAATATTCACCTGTTATTTGTTTTGAATCCGGTTCCAATCAGACTCACTGATTTGTGAGACTTGTGAGTCGCTGATTGATCAATGAATCATTTAGAGTCATTACTGAATTTACAGTTGACTCCCTTACTAAATTGTGAGCTATTTTCCCATTATATCCAGTTCAAAATGAACCAGGAACCATTACTGTGATTTTTATTTATTTATTTTTTCAGTCTATTTACTTACTAATTGTTTATATGACAATGTATGATTAAAGATATCGGTTTACAAAAGAGTTTTGGTAAATAATAATGGTATTCTAAAAAATATTATACCAAAATGTTATTGGTTATTATTTGTCACTGAGATTCTGGTGTGTCTCGTTGTAGGTCAGTGTCAGTTCTGCGAGCCCACCGGCCTGGCCAATCTGGCTGATATCTTCCACGTCAACACTGTGGGGCAGCTGCTGATGAGCTTTGATGTGTCCTCCAGCAAACAGGCGCTCTCCTTTGGGGACTCTGGTGGCTGTGTGCACCTGTGGTCCAGCGCCCCAGAGGTATCCTTTAACAGTTACTCCAGGGAGACGGAGTTAGCCCTGCCCTGCCTGGTGGACTCCTTGCCCCAGCTGGATTGGAACCATGAGCTGATGCCTTTGTCCCTTCTGCCCATGCCCCTCACCAGTACAGAGCCCCTGCTCTCTGATTGGCCGACCTCCCTTATCACACCCAGCCCCAGGTATGACTGAGCCTCATTCTGTGTGTGTGTGTGTGTGTATATATATATATATATATATATATATATATATATATATATATATATATATATATATATATATATATATATATATATATATTATATATATATATATATTATATATATATATATATATTATATATATATTATATATTATATATTATATATATACACACATGCAATCAAACCTAAATTTATTCAGACACCTTGAACATTAAAAATTAATCTTAATTATGTCAGATAACACGTAATTAAAACATGGTCAAAACAAGTGTCTGAATAATTTTTGGTTCCAAATTTTTATCAATTCTACTGGTAGTCCACTGTATGAAGAATTTTTGGGTATAATATGTCAGAGTTTACTTTATTTTACTATCCTCATTTACATAAATGAACTAGTGTCCTGCACCCACTAGTAAAAATATATCAAAAATGTCTGAATAATTTTTGGTTTGACTGTATATATTTGATTAAAATACACTAAAAACTGTAATTTCAATATTACAATTTAAAGTAATGGTTTTCTATTTTAATACATTTTAAAATTGTAATTTTAAATCAGAATTTTCAGCAAATTACTCCAGTCTTCAGCGTCACATGATTTTTTTTTAGAAAACATTCTAATATGATGATGTGATGAAACACTTACTGTCACTTTTGATCAGTTTAATGCATCTTTATCAATTAAAAGTATTTGTATCTTTTTGACCACAAACTTTTGAATGGTAGTGCATATATAAATATTTTTGAAATATTTCGTAAAGGATGTAGTGGTTGAAGATTTAGAATAAGTTGCCATTTTGTTTGTCAAATTTATATGTATTGTTTATACATTTATTATTTTATTATACATGTATTTATTTATATTTTGTTTGTATCAGATATAAATTGTCACATTTTTAATCCATTTTTTTTGGAAACATTGCCAGTTCAATCAAGTTATAAGTCAAAAAAAAAGATAAAATTTGCTGATGGGATTTCATTGAAAATTGAAGGTTGAACATACTGTGTGATACGGTATTTAAACATTGTGTTCCTCTATATACTGCATTTTTTGGCAAATGTAGTAGTTCATTTTGGTATTCTGTGCATACATACTGTCCACAATATGAATACTATATTTTGCAGCAGTGTGGTATTTTGCACCTATTCCTTGTATCTGAGTGTTATTGGGTAATACTGCCCCCTGTAGTATGTCTCATTCTAGGTCATGACCCTACTAAACCTAGATTCATTGTGATGTTCTTCAATTTTAGCAAAAATATATATCTTGTATCTCACACTTTTTTTGTTGTCACCAGTTTTATTTATGCAGTTTATGAATATCAATTCCCTCAACAAATAAGGTGTGGTGGTTTGTTGATATTGATGTGTTCTTTTCACTGTGTCAGACGAGCCCCTGCAGTCGATCCAGAGATTCTTAGGACTATGAAAACTGTGGGCTTTATTGGATATGCCCCCAATCCTAGAACCCGTCCCAGAAACCAGGTAAGCATGTGCTCTTTTTGAACTTGATTTCTAGTTTGTTTGAATGATCTAAATGCTACTAAATGGTTACTAAACAATTAATGAGTAATTTCCCATATGTTATAAGAGTGAAGTCATAACTTACAGTAATGTAGCTGATCCAGTGTCTTTGGTATGTTATTTGACAATGCATCAATCATTTCAGTGCAGTAATGCTGTCTAACTGGTCATTTCTTTACAATTTCTTTATCTCTGTTTTTGCCAGGTTCCTTATAAGATTAAAGAAGTAGAACTTGAGTATGACAGCTATAATCAGGTCCCAGAGTCTCCTATTGGTCGAGATGAGGAGCCGCATCTTTACATGATTCCAAAGAAATACAGGAAGGTAGTGATAAGCCATTATTGTGCATAATCCATTGATCTTGGTGATTTTGTTCAAATAATTACATACTTGAGCTATTTTGTCCATTACACATGTTTGCATGCAAATTCTTTTTAGATGAGATGATGTTATGTATATACTGTTTTTAGAACAAAAACTGAACTGAAGTCATTGAAAGGTTTGCTGTAGTTGAATGATAAAAAATTAATAATTAATCACAATGTCTTATTGTGGGATCCCTGGTGATTGTCATGTTTATTAAATATACCTGAAACACTGGGATTAGACTGTTCTGATTATGTGACATATGTTTATGTCAGGTGACTATTAAATATTCCAAACTGGGACTGGAAGACTTTGATTTTAAGCACTATAACCGGACTCTGTTTGCTGGTTTGGAGCCTCACATACCCAATGCTTACTGTAACTGCATGATCCAGGTGAAAATACACACACACACACACACACACACACACACACACACACACACACACTCTTACTGCAATATGTTATTATTATTATATGTAATATTTATTATATTTAATTATAATTATAATATCTAATAATAAATATACAAGCACTAGTGCTGTCAAATGATTAATCACGATTAAGCGCATCCAAAGTAAAAGTTTGTTTACACAATATGTGTCTGTACTGTGTATATTTATTATGTATATATAAATACACATACATGCATGTATATATTTATAAATAAATAAATATAAACTTCTTAAATATATACATGTATGTTTGTGTGTTTATACATAATAAATATACATTATGTAAACACAAACTTCTTTTTTGGATGCGATTAATTGTGATTAATCATTTGACAGCACTAACAAGTACATACTTATTTTAAAGTAAGTAAATACATACTTATTTGATAAATTATATATTTTACTTGAAATGCAGTTTGATGTTTGTCAGATGAATCTGGGAAAAAAAATAATTCCAATACATCACGTGCCGGTTACTCTAAAAAGTCCTTGGGAATTTTTGTGCTCTAAGGAATTTTGTGAATGCACAACTTTCACTTTGGATGTATTAGCCCTATGGAATTGTATTAATAGTTAACCCTGTGTTTGCTGTGACAGGTGCTGTACTTCCTGGAGCCAATCAGGTGCCTGGTACAGAATCACTTGTGTCAGAAGGAGTTCTGTCTGGCCTGTGAGCTGGGCTTCCTTTTTCATATGCTAGACTTGAGCAGAGGAGACCCCTGCCAGGTACACTAGAGCTTTTCATCCAATCACAGTTCATCACCAGCTGTAGTTGCTGATCTTTGTCATCAGAGCTGTCAGTCATGCATAGCATATGCACCTGCACAGAGCATTTGTTTGTTTCCTTCACAGGCCAGTAATTTTCTCCGGGCTTTCCGGACAATCCCAGAGGCCTCTGCGTTGGGTTTGATCCTGGCTGACTCTGATGAACAGACAGGGAAAGCCCGCCTAGGGCGTCTCATCCAGAGCTGGAACCGCTTCATTCTCGCACAGCTGCATCAGGAAACACTGGAGCAGGAAGGACCTCAAGCATACAGAGGAGCGAGCAGCAGGTGTGGACTCCACAGTGGAGCTGCATCATTCATGAAACACAAGCCCAATCAATTCACTGCATTTGCAGAACTGAGTTATGAACAATTTGTGTTTTGTGTTCATGGCAGTGCGCTGGGTTCCTCGGGGGAGTCTGTGATTGGCCGGTTGTTTGGCTGTGAAGTGGAGAACAGCAGTTCGTGTCGCTGTGGAAAGGAGACGGTTCGCTCTTCTTTGACCCTGCTGTTTACCATGCACTACCCTGAGCAGAGCTCTCTGGGTCAGAACCACCAGACCACACATCAATATAGACCAACATGGGCATGAATTACACAAGTTTGCTAGAGCTTTTAATGTTTTTGTGGAAATTGGTTTGATTTAGATTTTTCTTATCCTAGAAACTAAATTAATTAATTAATTGCATTGCTTTTTAATTGGATGTGGACAGATAAGAAGATAGAGGAATATGACTTTGCAGACATCCTGAAGAAGAGTATCTGTCTGGAACAGAGCACACAGGCCTGGTGTGACAACTGTGAGAAATACCAGCCAACAGTAAGTCATTCTGTCTCTTTCTCTTTCTTCTCTTTTATATGTAATATAATTTACAAAATCTGATGAATGATTAGAAGGATTTCTGAAGGATCATGTGACACTGAAGACTGGAGTAATGGCTACTTAAAATTCAGTTTTGCAATGACAGAAATAAATTACATTTTAAAACACCTTAAAAAAGCATTTTTTTAAATGATGAGTATTGAGTAAAGTTTGATGACAAACTTTGATGTTGGCTTGACAAAACCAGGTCTGAAAGTTTAAAGTAATTTTTAACAGCTTGAAGTTTGAAGGTTTTACTCAGAGAAAGTAAAAAAAGTTACTAGCATGATTTAGCATGTTGCTAGCAAGATTTAACAAGTTGTTCTTCTAGCATGAATTAGAAGATCGTTAAATTATTAGCATGCTAATAGCATGAATTAGCATGATGCTAATATGCATTAACATGTTGCTAACATGTTTTATCACATTGCTAACATAAATGAGCATGTTTTACCACATTGTTAGAACGAATTAGCACTTTGCTAGCATGAATTAACACATTACTAACATGAATTAGCAGTTTGCTAGCATGTTTTAACACTTCTAGCAATATTTAACGTTTTAGCACATTGATAACATTAATTAGCATGTTGTTAGCTTGTTTTACCACATTGCTAGCATGAATTAGCATGTTTAACACTTTGTTAGCACGAATTAGCATGTTGTTAGCACACTGATAGCATGAATTAGCATGTTTTAGAGTGTTGTCCTAGGATAGTCATTAAGCTTTGCTAGTGATAACGTAAATACTCTTTAAGTCTTATAGAACAAAAGTCTTGATCCCCTCAATGAAAGTCTATGGAACTTTTTGTAGGTTCGATTGTCAATTTAATTAAAATCGTACATCAGTTTGATATAGCAACCCGAGTCAGAACAGTCTGAAGGTCTGACACAAATTTGGTGGATGTAGCTTGAAAGCTTTAGGAGGAGATACTGTCCAAATTTTGGCTCAGAAGAATAATAATCAGTTTAAATGTCAAGCCAACATAATAAAATTTCACAATATTACTGTTTTACTCTTATTATTGATCAAATAATTGCAGCCTTGTGTGAGCATAAGAGACTTCTTTCAAAAACATTAAATAATTTTATCGACCCCAAATTTTTGAATGGTAGTTCATACAGTATATGGAGCAAAGTTACAATACTAAATATCTGTTTTTAGGTGCAGACCAGGAACATTCGCTGTCTGCCTGATGTTCTGGTGATCAACTGTGAGGTGAACAGCGCTAAAGAGGCAGAGTTCTGGAAAGCACAGACTGAGGTCAGACCCGTATCACTTTCTGTTGCCAGAATATAGTCATGTATTTACAGAATGCAGCCATAAATCTGCCCTTAAATGTTCTCTAATTCTTTACACATCCGCTTAAGTCATGAGTGAAAAATCCTTTGTCTCATGATGTTTTTCTCTCGTAATATGTGACTATGTGATATGTTTGTGGTGCATCAGCAATGCAACAGCCTGTTCATTCAGCTGATCGGTGTATAATTGGTGTAAAAAATAACTCTAGGCACATTGATTTGTCTCGATTTTTCCATTCATTCAGCCGTGAATACTGTTTTTGTTCACAGTATACGTTCAACAAAGCTCTGAAGAAAGAGGCAGCTGAACCTCAAAAACCTAAAGAGCCTTTACCGACAGAATGGTGTTTAGAGTAAGTTCGCTGATTGGAGAAACACACGTGTGTGTGTTTGTGTATTTTAGTTTATTATAGTTTTATTTTTTTTTATTTTTAGTATTTAATTTGTTTCATTTTTAGCATAATTTCATTATGTGCATGTTATTTTATTAGTTTTTTTTAAATAAATAATACTATTTAGTTTTAATTTATTTTAATTTCAGTTTTAGTTAATTTCAGCTTTTATTTATTTTCAGTTAATAATTTTAGTGCTTCAGCTTAAACTTTTCAATTTATTGCCAATGCAACATTTCTAATTTTCATTAAAATTAGGTTTTTCAAATAACCCTGATAATAATAATAATAATCAAAATAATAATTATATACAGTCAAACCTAAAATTATTCAGACCTTTTTATATATTTTTGATCTTTTTTTTTTTTACTAGTGGGTGCAGGACACTATAGTTAATTTATGTAAGTGAGGATAGCAAAATAAAGTAAACTGTGACATATTATACCCAAACATTCTTCATACAGTGAACTACCAGTAAAATTGATAAAAATTTGGAACCAATATATATATATATATATATATATATATATATATATATATGTAATTAAATTATAAATATGTTTGTGTGTGTGTGTGCGCACGTGCGCGTGCATGTGTGTTTTGTACAGGGAAGAGCTGTGCAGCGTGGAGGGCTTGACATTTGACTCTCAAGCGGAGGACATGAGGCACGTGTGGATCCCTCTTAGTCTGAAGATGTGCATTAGTAAGTCTCAGGGCCTGGAGGTCAGCAGCCTATCTGAGGGAGAGGAGGTGAGGAACACCTTTTCACTCTTACCAACAGATGAACTTCATTAAACACATCAAGAGTGGCCAAACCTCAGACAGATGACATTGGAGGTTATTAAAAGAAAACTCTGCTTAACCAAATTGTGAACTGTTTTTCCCATAGCTGACTGAAAGTGAAGAGGCAGAAGGGGCTTCTATCTATGACCTGGTCGTCACTGTGTCTCATATCCAAGATGCTCGGACCGGAGGAAACCTGGTGGCACATATCAAAGTGGGCGAGACCTACCATCAGAGGAAAGAAGTAAGCAAAGCCTTTTAAGCACTTGCTAGATATTTGACATAATATGTTGAACATGAACAGAAGTTTATTGAGTCTTGCTTTCAGGGAGTAACACACCAGCAGTGGTATCTGTTTAATGATTTTCTGATTGAGCCGATTGACAAGGTAAAAATACCAAACATCAGACAAATTTTCACATTACACACCCCATATACACTGTAATGTTTTAGCTCAGTAAATGATCTTTTTTCCTCACAGCAATTGCTTCAAATATTACACTGAATTGTTTCACAAAATATATCTCCATTAGGCTGAATCAGCACAGTTTGATGCGAACTGGAAGGTTCCTGCTGTACTTTACTACATCAAGAGGAACTACCACTCCAAGTATGATTTGCGAAGTATGTGATACTTTATCTCGCTTTAAATATGTCCTCTCATTTAAAATGTGCTTGCATTTTATTATGAAGACAAACATTTATTATATACATAGTAGGGATGCACCGATACCATTTTTTAAGGGCCGAGTACCGATACTTTTTTTTCTAATACTCGCCAATACCGATGCCTATACATTTATTAATTTCACTCTCTCTTATTTTTTGTTTTGGTGATGTTGCAGTTTTCCAAGCACAACACAGTGAGACTAATGAATGTAGGACAGCTTCTTTATTATTACTCTAATGAAAAAAGTAATATTTTTTGTGCTTGTCACAAACTTAAAGAACAAAAATTGTCCAATAACCTTCAAAGGGTTATTGGTTAAGTTACCACACAATACAAATATTAATGTCAAAAATATGTATCAATGCAACTTTCATTAAGTAAACTTTAATTAAAAGCCTTCCTTCCGCCGGAAAAAAAATAGTCCCTGACCGTGAACAGCCATTAGATGGCGGCAAGGACTGTCTTTATGAGTGTGTCAGTCAGTAGCGAAGACTTTTACACTGAAAAGACTGAATTGTTGTGAACACGGAACAAGACGCAACTGACAAATGCTTTGACTAGTGCTGTCAGTCACAGGAAAACCCCCTAACTGTTAAAAGGACAAGATGATACATCGGACATTTAAATAGATTTTTTATTATGAACATAGGACTGACCTGAAGGAAAATGCTAAATCTGAATGCAGGTAATAAACTCGCTTACTTGATCTCTTTCTCACAATACTCTTCTACATAATACAGTAAGCTTCAATGAACAATATCAATTGAGAACAAACAGTTTACGTTGCTAAGAGTGGTTGCTAAGGGTGTTGTGTAGTGATACACAGAACCGTTGGGTGAAGCGGTCATAGCCGTGTTTTATTGTGAATAAAACGCAGCTATTGACAAATCAGAATCAAGGACAGGATCTATCCATTTTATAAAAACCTTTATAGTACACATGTATATCAATTTTCATTTTCTCCATTTCCCCATAGTTAAGAACCCTATTGAGGCCAGTGTTCTGCTGACGGAGGCCTCGTTGGCACGGAAACAGAGGAAGAGTCACGCCACCTTCATACCTCTAATGGTGAGCGAGATGCCGCAGGCTGGAGACCTTGTTGGATTAGACGCAGAATTTGTCACACTCAACCAGGTCAGTAGGAAACACTCAGCTTAATGTTTTTGGCTTTAATATTCTGTAATTACTGACATTGTTTTGACATATTTATGCTTTTGTGTGCTTGAACAGGAAGAGGCAGAACTGCGCAGTGACGGGACCAAATCCACCATTAAGCCCAGCCAGATGTCTGTCGCTCGTATCACATGTGTGAGAGGCCAGGGTCCTAATGAGGGAGTGCCATTCATTGATGACTACATATCTACACAGGAACAGGTCAAGACTCTGCCAAAACATTTGAAGGACATTTACACACTGTAAAGTTTCAGGAGTGACTACCGCATTTTATTGCAGTATTTGAATCCCCTAAATTATCATTCTGTGTGTGTACAGAACACAACTTGCTCCCGAAACTGTGACGATTGACACTGTGACAATCATAGCAACATTCTGCCGTCTCACATGTTTGGTATCTGCTATTTTTACCAAAGTAATAACATTACAGAAACAAAAGCGAAATCGCATGCTTTCTTGAGTAGGTAATTATTTTGTATAATTACTTCATGACCACTAAAGTATGTTCTATATAGTATGAATATGGGTAGTATGAATGTATTCCGGACAACGTACTACATTCGCCATGTGTACATTGTATGTACACTTAAGAATCTCGGCGGAAGTAGTTGGTCAGTAGTTGGACTTTTTTGCCTACTCTTTTATGAGCACTGTGAATTTGGACATACTTCTTTTGTCACATACAGTTCTTCTCCTATATAGTGGGGAAGTATGCAATTTCGGATGCAGCTGTTGTTCTGCAATTGAAATTAAGGGGTTGTTTACCTGACACCGTTTAAAAACTGCAAACTTTTTATGCATTTTGACCGCTCATTCACATGACAACGGCATTTTAAGTGCCTGAAAACGCAAACTTTTGAAAACGGGTTTGAAAGTGAAAGCTTTTTAAAATGATACCGTTAAACTAAATCTCCGTGTAAACTACAAAAAGGCGGATCTGTGAAAACAGTGACAGCATGCACATGGATATTACGTGTTTAGTCTATAGGCAGGGTGCTCTGTAAAAGAATGCGTATGTGTGCAGGCGCATAGTCTTTCTTTACAAAGTGACATCGCCAACTACTGACCTGGCATGCATAATACAGCGTTTTCTAGTTGTATTCGGACCCATGTGAATGTGGATCATTTTGACAGCGATTTCATCTATACAAAAAAAAACTTTTTTTTACATCGTTGTCATGTAAACATATCCTAAACCACAGCCGACAGAGGTGAAAGAGGTTGCCATGTCCACTTATTATACGCATTTCTAGGCTTGTTGTTTATGCTTGGATTATAAACCGATCAAGTTTATGAAAAGGTGGAAAGGTGTGGGTCATGATATTTTGGTCTTATTTTCAATATAAAGTGTTTGGATTTATTTCGGTTTATTATGAACTTGTTCTTGTTCAGTGATTTATTTATTTTTCTAGCAAGATCTGGCAACACAAGTAAGTCAAAGCTCGTATCTCTTTCCCTGTGACTTTCTTGCACCGCACACATACAGAAGAGTGACGTGTGCATTTAAATATGGCGTTAACAACAACTAGTTGTTCAGTTTGGTTTCATACACACTGCACAGAATTTTTGTAAATGCGGTTGTCACTACCTGCATTTTTGCGGATTTAATTTGGTTGTAAAATACAGTTGTCGCTCCTGTAAATTACTTTGTGTATACAGAACAAGTTTAAGCACTAAAAGGGGAAACTGGAGGTCACATATTATGGAAATTACCTTTATGAGATCATTAAAAAGCCCTTATTATTTCCAAAGTCAGAACCTCAGTTTTGTGCCTTATCAGGAGAGATCTGTTACCGTCATCGTAACGGTGACTATTTTTGAATCATTAAATTGTAAGGTGAATCACTAAGCAAACAACTATTACTGTACTAGTGATTTCCATATTACTGCAAGTTTGCTTTTGGTATTTTTGTCAAAATTATGTTCAAAATGTTGGGGAAACACTTTCTGCTTCTTATTAGTTTAACGTCTTTGCATGTACAGGTGGTGGACTACCTGACCCAGTACTCGGGTATCAAACCTGGAGATCTGGATGCAAAGATTTCGTCGAAACACTTGACTACTCTGAAATCTACGTATCTTAAATTGCGATTTCTTATCGACACTGGTGTTCGCTTCGTCGGCCATGGGTTGCAGAAGGATTTTAGGGTTATTAACTTAATGGTGAGTTGAATTTTTGTAAATTCATTTGTCATTAAGTATGTGGGAAAAGTTTAAAATGAAAACAAATTTTAAACCCCTCAAATTTTTTAGGTTCCAAAAGACCAGGTGATTGACACCGTCTACCTCTTCCACATGCCTAGGAAACGTATGATATCTCTGCGTTTCCTGGCATGGTACTTCCTTGGTAGGTTTCTCGCATGAACTTTCCTTAACTCCTGACCTCATATGTCATTTTTTTGTGTATCAGGGTTTTATGGATTTTTTTAATGTTTATTTAGATCTGAACATCCAGAGTGAAACTCATGATAGTATCGAAGATGCACGGACTGCCCTACAGTTGTACAGGAAGTACCTGGAGCTGAGTCATAACGGACGACAAGAAGAGTTCCGGAAGGTTCTCAAGGCTCTCTATGAGAAAGGACGCAAGCTAGACTGGAAAGTTCCAGACATTGACTCTGCAGATGGTCAAGGTAGCCCAAAAAGTACGAATCACTGACATGGCAGTGAGATTTTTTCACATAATATATATTATTGCTGATGTCTATATCCAATAATTATTATATACATAATAGTATAATATTGAGAGGGTGGTAAACCGTTTAGAAGTAAATATTTTGCAATGCATTCACAGTTGACCAGTATGGGTTTATCAAATGCTGATACTGATATCTTGTAAGCTAATTTGCTAATATACCTTTCTGAAACACACTCAGTGCTTGACCAATCAAAACACGCTGGTCCAGCTGACCAATTAGAGCACATTACTCTTCTCGGAAGGAGGGGCTTCATAGAGACCAGAACAAAACAGAGCGTTTCTGAAAGACTGGGATGAGAGGTGCTGCAACAATGTAAAATATGTGAAAAATAATGTGTGATTTTTGAAAAATCGTTCATGAAAACCTATTCTAGCAGACCCCAAAAACAAAATCAAGACTTTGAAAAAGAGCATAATAGGTCTCCTTTAAAACTTCATTGTAGAATTAGTGTATTATCCATAAGCAAGACAGTCATTATTATTTATAACTGACAAAATAAGGAGCTAACCCTTCTGTAAAATGACCAAGATGACCGAATATTGACCAAATATTGGCCAGTTAATCAGCCTGGCCAATATTTTTGTCTATCGTTGCAAAAAACTGAAATGTTTCCATTTAGCCACATAACAAATAATGTGCCCTATCATTTAAAAAAATCTTTCTTTTGTCATATGTCATTTTTCTGATGGACTTCTGGTGCTCTTTTCCCTCTGCAGGTACAGCCGTGTTTCCCTCTGTGATGGGTTTATGATTCGATTCTCGTGTTGGTTATATTCCTGCCAAACAGACGCCAGCTCATGTCATTTCTTGTACAGCCTTTCAGTGTTTTTTTTTTTTCAACATGTCTTGAGCCAAAATTGCCACTTAATGAATATTTCATGTCATTAGGTAGCAAATCTTAAATAAGGCATATTATTCTGTGTTAGAAAAAGTCAGTTTTGCCCTTTAAAAATTGGGGGAATCAAAGGTATTTTCATTATGTCAGGGTTTTCTCCACAGAATTATGTATCCTGTATGTGTCTGTCAGGAAGAATATAAATAAGGATAAGGAAAAACATTTTTTTCAGGACTTAGACTCAATTAAAATCTATGAACCAAGTGTTTTTTGCTCTTTTGACTCCACTGTGGCTTTTTACACCAAGGTATTTATATTGTGTCAGAAACCGCAGAATATGAATTAAGCACTCAGTGGATTTACTGTTATTTTCTATTTTGTATCTATGATGTTTATTTCCATGAAGTGGCAGCTGAATAAAGACTTTTTGATAAATCTTAGAGTCTGTTTAAAGCTCATTTCCACTGGGTGGATTATTTCAGCAACTTCACTGCATTAAAAACCATTATTTGAAAAAAAAAAAAAAAACTGATATAATTCTCAAAGTAAAAACCAAATGAAAATCTCTTAAAATGCTATTCTATGAAAACAGAAAACCACAATATATGTCAACAGTCGGGTTACAATTGTTTTCCAGGCTTGGTAAAATCACAAAAATGAATTAAAAAAGTCATGACAATCTATGTAATTCAAATAGATTTTCTGGTTATGCTCTGTTCTCAAAAATACTTATTTAGCTGGATATCATTCTTGTGTTAAGTGTGTATTTGCTCACAAGAAATTATTTAGGAGTGAATCATTCTCTTGATTTGGCTCTCCTTCAATGAAATCTGAGAATTTATAAAAACAAAATGATCTACATTTGAATGATTTTTAAAAATCAGCAGCAGTTTGGGTTAGTCATTAGGATGTACATGTTTCTGGTCTGGTTCTTTTATTTTTGAAACCTGCTTATTGATCTTTAAGTACAATTCAAAGTTTAGCACATTGTTCAGTATTGTTAACCAGAATTTAACTGCAATTTGCTTTGCTGGTGTGGAGGTGTAAGGGATGTGAATATTTTTAGCCCTTGACACAGTATGTTCTGCATTCTTGCTCTTAACTAGTATGTAACATGGCAACAATGATATATTATTTCTGTATTACTGACTGAAAAATGCATGCATAATCTATTCCTTACCGGAAGGTAGCCTAAAACTCTACAGTCTACGCAGTATAGTCTATTATGCTAGCAACATTTATTTTCCTAGTCTATCCATATAATGTTCACTATGCCAACAAACAATACATATTACGGCACAATATTTAGTATGATACTTTAGTCTTGCATGCTGTATTATACATTATTTGTTTGATTATTGACTCTTGTTTGTGTGTTTCTAAAATCAAGAGTACTATTTTCTGCTGAAGAAGAAAAAAAAAAAGATTAACAAACCAACAAAAGATTACAAATTTCTGTTTTAATATTTTCCTTTTAAAGTTCTACTCACAATATTGAGATGGTTGTTAGACATTTATAACAGTGTGAAAACTAGATGCGAGATATATATTTGATTTTATAAGACAACATTATGCAATTATTGTAACCTTGTTTTAACATTCTCTTGCATTAATTCAAGTAAGAATAATTGAAAATGTTAAGAAATATATTGTTTTTAATTGCAGTCTTTTGCACTGCAAGAGTGATAGCTTTGTTTTATTTTGTTAATTTAAAATAAATGCTACAATATAATGTTATAAGTGTGTTTTTACAAATATTCTAAATGTGATTATATCTATTTTAAATGTGTTCAATTTCATTATCCACATTCAAAATATGAATATATAGTAGGCTAATTTTGTAAAATGTAGTACTTGGATATATTTGATAGGCTATATTATTTTAGACTCTTGTCATAATTCTCATAGCTAAATAAATTGATTACACTTCTCACTGAGCAATTACCGACGATAATAATATAACAATTTAAAGAACATTCATAGACAAATAATGTCATTTGTTCTGACTGCTCTTCTTTATGTTACATTCATTTTCTTAGGAGACTTTCCCGGATGCAGTTGTTGCACGTGCAATTATTACATGCTAGAAACTAAAACGCTCCATTGTGAAATGTAAACAATGTTAGAAAAGCATTACTCATTACATATATTCAAAATAAAAACGAAATTGTGCTAAACGTTACCTCAAAACAACGCATAATGAACTCAAAACGGAGGAAAAGGTTGTGGTACTTTGTCATATTCGTTCCCGCATGTAGTGGTTGCACTGGCAACTCGTACAACAAACCGGACGTTGTAAACAAGTCGAATGATTATATATTAATTGTATCTTGTCAAATACAGTATTATTAATGATAAAATTCGTACATATACAAGTTAATTTTCAAAAAAACTTTCAACTGTTTTTTATCTAGTAAGTTGAACTTATTATGCTAATTGTTTTTAAAAAATGCTAATCGACGATAATTAGATTTGTTTTTTAGTCTATTTATAGAACTCAATGTGATGCCATATGAGTGTTTGGGATATTTTAAAAGGTGAAAAATAAGAGTGAAATCCAACCCTGAAAGTTGGCCAAAGTGGTCTGACGTCACGTTCCCACAATGCACGCGCCCATCAGCTCGAGCCCTGCAGTGTTTAGAGGGAAAGAAACAGCAGGCCCGAAAAATACACACATTATTGAACAAAAAACTAATTACCCACTGCGAACAGTTCTTGAGAATTCATCGAGATATGGCTGAGAAACGAATTTTCTGTTTATACCAGTGTGAGGTGTAGAATGGAGGAATGCATGTGGAATGCAACTTTTGCGGGGATCAAAAGTTTCTGGTGAGCACAAGATGTTTTTATGCAAATGTTATAGTGTGAATTTAGGACCGCGTGGACTGTTTGCATTGATGTTCAAATGTCTGAAACCCTCATAGAGTTTCGTTGCTAGTATTTTTAGACTTTTGAAAAGATAAATGCGTTCCTTTTACCCACATAAGAGCTTTAAATGTTGCGTGCATGAGCAAACACATTAGCTACGCGACACTGTTGGTGTATTTAATGTATTTTATTTTTATTCTTATTTTTTTTATAAATGTGTTTAACATGAAGGAAAGCGTGAAGGGATAGTCTGATTTGTGATGCTCTTTATTTTCGATTTTACCATTTAATCACAATGTTCCGCGGTTCTTTACAGATTTTGCTGAGCGAAACGTGCCACGGGTTTCTGACCCCGAAACGTGCCAGGAGTAAATATACTAAAAGATGCTAGTTAAATCAAAAAGGGTTTTTTATGCAGAAAGTTATTATAATATTATACACAATTTTACATATAACCATATCAAGTTATAGTGCAGTTTGTGGTATATTATTTTCATTTAATCAGATTCATTTAAAAATGTCATATTTGTATGAATATTCTGTTACTATGTAATTAACATAACTACTTGATTGTAAGCCATTTGTGATTTTGGTAATAAGGTCTCATTTGCTAACATTAGTTAGCTAATATGTTAATAATTATGAACTAACAATGAGCAATATATTTTAACAGAATTTATTAACCTTTGTTAATGTTAGTTTATAAAAATGTTCATGTTCATGGTTAACAGATACAACTTTTGATCTTAAAAATGTAGTAGTAAATGTTGAGATTAAGATTGATAAATGCTGTAGTATTTTTAACTAATGCGGTTAATTAATGTTAACAAATGAATCCTTATTGTAAAGTGTTACTGTAATTTTAAATATCGAAGCTGATAATAAGCAAAAATCGTATTTGTTTTATTAATAATTGTTATAATGTAATTATACTTGAACATATTTTTGGTTTTCAAAGTTAATACATAGAAAGAAGCACATTTTGCCTCAACTGAACTCTTAAGCACAATTAAACTTATAAATCTAAATTTATAACATTAAAACAAAATCTTAATGTTGAAATGGAATAGTGTGGATTTAAGTGGACATTAAAAATACTTGAAATGATTGCTTGAATGATGTCCATCCATTCTCTAAAAGGGAGGGAGTAATAGTGGACATGCATTTTCCGGAGGTCTGTCAAGATAATGAATGTGCTTTTGTGAGACTTGAAACAGGTAAACAAACCCTTTATAAATGTCACTAACCAATCATCATTGACATCCCTTCAGGGTGTTTTTAAGTTTCTTGTGTTGAAGTCTGTTACCATTCAGAAGCAGGTTGGTTCAAAAACGGCACTGCATTGCCATCAAGCACTTTAAGATTTTGTTTAATTTGTAATGTGAAGTTTTATAAATAAACATTTAAAGTTATTTTATTGTTCATATAAATCTCTAAATCTACATAAAAAGGACTGAGTCAATCAATTACAAATCCTTTCAGCAAATCAGCTTATTACAGTATTATACAAAAAAAAAAAATCATGATTTGATTAATTTTATAGGTGTATTTTTCTTTTTTACCAAATTAAAAAATTCCAAATTAAAAATTCTCAAGTGGCTCTTTATACTTTTCAGAAGTATTATGTGTGTTGTTTAAATAATCTGTGTCAAAAGGAGACATTAGAAATTGATGTATATATGTGCTCCAGGAAGGTATAGAAGCATATATAAATGTTTTACAATCATATTGCATAAAACTTTTTTTTTTTTCTGTATATGACATAAAATAGTTTTTTGTTTGTATAATCTAACAACATTATGACTATATAATGTGTGTGTATATATATAATATAATATTTATAAGCCAGTTAAAAGTAAAATGAAAATTCTTCTGTGGAACACAAAAGTTATTTTAAAGAATGTTGGTAATCAAACCTTTTTGGTTAACTTTAACTTATATTGTGTGGACAAAAAAAACATTTTTCAAAATGTCTTTTTATGTTCCACAGAAGAAATTCATGCAGGTTTAATAAATGTGAGTAAACGATGACATAATTTTCATTTTTTGACGAACTATCTCTTTAATAAAGTACATAAATCCATTTTTTTTAGATGCACATATGCATTATAGAACCTTATGGTAACTGCTGCATCTTTGTGTTTGTGTGCAGAATTTTGAACATGCAAAAAAACAACCTTCACTCCCAAGAAAAATCACCTGTTGGAGCTTTTTCTCAGGTACTTGTATGTATGATTGTACTCTTATAACCTTCAATTATTGTGGTCACTGATCTTCTTTGGCTTTTCCCAGAGTGACTACACATATAAATGAGAAAATGTTCCATGGCAAAGACCAGCTAAACGGCCACCTGCAAAACCACGACCCCAACAAGCAGGAACTGCGGTGTGAGGAATGTGGAAAGTGTTACAACACTCGCCTCGGTCTTAGACGCCACGTGGCCACACATGCCACCTCTGCCAGCGGTGACCTCACCTGTAAGGTCTGTCGTCAGGTGTTCGAGAGCATGCCTGCTTTACTCGAGCACCTGAGTACGCACACCGGCCGGCCACCCCCGGGGACTGTGGTTCGGGAAAGGAAGCATCAGTGCGAGCGGTGCGGCCGGCGCTTCTTCACTCGAAAAGATGTGAGGCGCCACGCTGTCGTGCACACCGGCCGGCGAGACTTCCTGTGCCCACGTTGCGCCCAGCGATTCGGCCGTCGCGACCACCTCACCCGACACCTGAAGAAAAGCCACGCACAAGAGTTGGAGACCCTGCCGCCAATGCCCATTAAGGAGGAGCCTAGTCCCACCATGTGCTCCGTAGGATCTCCAAAAGATACCACAGAGGCGTTTTCCATGGCCTTGTTCAACCCGCAAGGCCTTCCGAGTGCATCTACCTCAGGGGTCAATCATCATCATCATCACACGATGGTGTCTGGCCCCATGTCCAGCCCCATGGGTGTGGGCTGCTACCTCGAGCCAAACAAGCCTCCGCCGCAGCAGTACCAGCAGGCTCCCAGATATCAGCCGAGTTCCACTACCTCATATCTGAAAGCAGAGATGGAGAACTTCCTGACCGAACTCCAGTGTGGGCCTATGCCGCCACAGGCTGCTGTGGCCACTGCTGTCTCCCGGCCGGGCGACCTCCTTCCTGATGGTCTGGGAGCTCAGAGTGCCCATTTCACCCTCAGGAACTCGGCATTCACCTCCGCCGAGCCACCTACCACCTCCGCCAACATGGACCTTTCGCACCTGCTGGGCTTCCTGCCATTCGGTCTGCCTCCCTACAGCACTCCCCTGGGATACTCCACCACCACAACCGCCGCGTCCCCAAGCCCTACCTCCCAGCTCTCTGGGCCGCTTACCTCATTTCAGCCACAGTCACTGCATGAGCCTCAGGCTTCAGGGCACTTAAACCAGCTCTCTGGTTTCTCGCCAACTCTACCTCGATTCCATCAGGCCTTCCAGCAATGATGTTGCCCGTGTCCACTATGACTTGCCAGTCAAATGCAACAATTCTGTTGCGTCATTGCCAAATAGCTTGAAGGGTTAGTTCACCCAAAAATTATTTAAATTATCCCATGATTTACTTGCCTTCAAGCCATCCTAGGTGTATATGACTATCTTCTTTCAACAAACACAATCAGAGATATATTTAAAAATATCATATAATAAAATATAATGGTTGTGAACGGGGGGGCATTATTCATACATATTAAAAGAAATTTATACAGCTCCAGTGGGTTAATAAAGGCCTTCTAAAGCTTCTGGCAGATGACCGTACGCAGAATGCGCAATGAGTAACCCCTGACGCGATGTGTGACGCAGCATGTAGGAGTATCAGAAGCTCTCGTGATTTAAACAAATAGGGCTGGGCAACAAACTCAAGCTCCTCTTCTCTTATATCAAAATTCTCTGACATTTCTCTTTAAAATTTCTCATTTTAGGCTCCTAATTCGTGACCGGTGTTTTGTTTTGCTCTATCCTCTGCGCTTCCGTGTTCGTCATTACATCATACGTCGGGTCAGAGGTTACTCTTCTGCCGCAAATCGATGCGTACAGCTGTCTGCCGAAAGCTAGTTATTATAGTTAATTTAAGTTTTAAATATGGATATTTTTCTTATAAAAAGAAGGCCTCAGAAGGCCTTTATTAACCCCCTGGAGCTGTATGGATTATTTTTTATTATGGATGGATTTTTTGGGGGGTTCAAAATGTGCCTCCCTATTTACTACCATTATAAATCTTGGAAGAGCTAGGATATTTTTAAATATATCTTTGATTGTGTTCGTCTGAATGAAAATAGATAATCATATACACCTAAGATGGCTTGAGGGTGAGTAAATCATGGGGTAATTTTCATTTGTGGGTGAACTATCACTTTAAAGGTAATGAACTGGAGATGTTAGGTGGGTGTGAGGTCTTCAAATGGATCCTGTAGAAATAGATGAGATGATCACTAGGATAGATGGAGTTTTGCTTTTAGAATAGTTTTAACTTTGTGGTTTTTCCTAGAGGGTCTTCTGAGTAACTGTTTTGTAGTGTTAAATGAACTCATAAAATTTATGAAACTTAAAATAAAACAAACAAAAAAAAAAAAAACTGAAAAGTTAGCAAAATAAATACCTCAATATTTTTGTCAAGAAGGAAAATAATGCTATTACAGTGTTCTCCGTTGTAAAATGAAGCACTTTTTTTTTTTTTTTATCAACGGCACTTCTATGACTAAAGGTGCGGTCACATTTTTTGTTGCTCTTTGAATTTTCGCTAATGAAATAGTGTCATTTCAATTGGAATCCATGTGGAGATTTCTCACGAGGGCGGAAGATTTTTCCATGCAAATTTGCCACATTGACCAACAGAAAGCTGCTTGGTGTGACACTGACTTCTGTGTAATCGGTGCTTCATGCATCTTCACTATTGACAATTAAATTTTCCGCCTGTGAAATTTCGCAGAAAATTCACTAATGTGACCGCACCATGAGAGTCAAGTTGAACTGTGGTCTTAGATGAACCTCTCAGCTCATGGTCACACAACACAAAAAACCTACCTCTCTAAGCTGAACTCTTGTCATGAAAAGGATTCAACCATTTGACAAGAAATTAAGCGAATCCTCACACCAGTTGTGTGAAGAACATTATCACATTTAATTTTTTTTTTTTTTTTTAATAGAATGCTCAATGGTTTTAGTTATGAAAATTTTAGAGTCAGGTGATTAATTAGCATTTAATTAATTAGCTTGTGTTGATTTTAGACTTTAGGTGAAAGTTTTTAGGTGCTGTTGTGTTCACATCCTTAATGTTTATGAAAGGAATCAAACTTATAAGTGGAGGCTCGTCTCCTGTAAATCCCCATCTCTCTCTCTCTCTCTCTCTCTCTCTCTGTTCATTCCAGAGTATTTTGTATGTGAAATGCAAAAACAAAAACAAAAAAAGAGAGAAAAGTATTGTTCTGGAATTGAAAATCATAATCATAAGTGAACATTTGTTTAAGATTATCCTGACAAATTCCCAATATGGGAACTAAGTAAAATATAAAACTAAAATATGAACAATTTTTTTTGTTTGTTTTTTTTTTGTTTAGTAATAAACAAGTAATCATATATGCCCTGCATATCGCTGTAAAAAGGGCAAATAATTGGTTGTACTTGTTTTACACAAATGATTCTCACAAGTTTTCCCAAATGTGGATTCAGAAGTTTCAGACAGAATAAGAAGATATACCCTGTTATTGCTGAAGCACTTCATGTATCTCTCCATGCAAAACCAGGAGCACTGTCAGAAAAAAAATGTGTAAATTTGAATGGCATTTTAGCACTGCTTCACTGTCTATTTTTTTTAGGCTCAGTGTTACATGCACCAGTGACCTGTAAGGTAACTGTGTTAGTATATGTTGTTGTCAACTCCATTTTGTTTATGCCACCTGAAGGGGTGAATTCATTTTATGATATCCTTCTGTTCCTCCCATTTTGTTCAGAACTCATCATCACAAATCATGCCCATGGCATTTCCTCCTTTGGCTGAACAGAAATGGAATTGACCTCAACTCAACTGTGATGTTTAGACTCAGACTGATCTACCTCAGTGAGATGCACACTGTGCACAGCTGTACTGTACCTTTAGTGAGAAATGTAAAGTTTCAATGGCTGTTTAGCTGGTGTAAACAGGTGTTTTACATCTTTAAAATTCCAAGCATTGGCATTTTTGTGTTTCAAGGACTGTTTTCATAAACATTCTGAAAGCAAAAGTGAATGAGTGAGAGATGGTGTGTGCAGAAACAATGTTAAGGATAAATTAAGAAATAAAGCATCTTGTAGAACTTGAGTTTCTGGTGTGTTTCACTCATTATTTACTGTTGGTAAAACAATAATACTAATTTGCAAGGCCACTGAAATTTCAGTGTGTATGACAACATTTATATTTAGGTTATACTTGGGTGGCTATTACAAGAAATTTTAATTAGAAATGCAAGTAATACTATCATGTTTGCTTTACATTGTACAGCATGGAATAGGCTACTGAAACGTTTGAAATGCTTAATGGTTTTATAAAAGATAAATACTGAAAATTAGATGACAATTGTAAATAAAGACGTTATTCATTTACAGTTTTATACATATATTTATATATCATTTCTATTTTTATCTTATAAATTCGTGTAAATAAACACCGTTAACATGTATACTATTAGTACTGAAAAAGCGCAGGTGCTACATTGTGTGTTCAATACTCAAATGTTCAATAGTTGTGAAACCTCAATTTAGCAATAACAAGCAAGGTGTTGATTACAAAAGTCTATCAGTTGTTCGTCACTGCACCACTTTTTCATACTTCATTTCTGCTTTTATAAATAAAACGAGAGAAAAACATTTTCACATTCAGGCAAATACAAGGGCAGCTAATTCTTAGCCAAACAGGAAGTGGAACAGATGCGAAGAAGGACCCTATTACTAATAAGCGGTCGAATACACTGGCGAAATATTTTAATTGAATTGATATATTCGCACAATGAATGGCGTCTGTTTACTAAAATAGCAGCTGATTTATACCTGTAGTCAGTTTGGGTCGTACGGCTGTTGTTTGTCGCTTGTCAGTTTCAGTCCGGCTTTGGCTGAACTGGCTTGAGATGGCAGACGAGGCTCTCTTTCAGTTCCTTCACAGTGAAATTATTCAGTATGTCAACAGTGCAGAAACTGGAGAATCGGTAAGAGTTGGATATATACTGAAAACACTGTCACAGAAAAGTAGAATAGCATAATAGAACTGATTAAGCCAAGCGCAACAATAAAGCAAATATTGTGGGAATCTTGCATGTTGAATTAATGTAGTGTTCTTCTGTGCACAGGAGAATGGACGATGTGTTTCTAAACTTGAGAACATGGGGTTTCGTGTGGGACAAGGACTTATCGAGAGGTATCATAACAGATGTTTACATCCATAAATCCTATTCATAAGTCAAGCAGATCATCTGATGACATCCTATCTGATGTTATGTTTGTGCAGTTATTTTGATTTGTACTAGTGCAGATTGTCACTGGAATATCCAGAATTTAACTCTGAACAACTAAATGTGTTGTATTCAATCAGTTCGTAGAAATGTAATAGATTGTTGAATTAGTAGTAGAATAAAATAGCCATTTTTTTCTTGAAAACTGTCTAAACAGACATAATTTCTGTTTGCAGGTTTACCAAAGACACACCACGTTTCAAAGATGAGCTTGATGTCATGAAGTTCATCTGCAAAGATTTTTGGACCAGTGTTTTTAAGAAGCAGATTGACAACCTGAGAACAAACCACCAGGTGTGCACAATATAATGGAAGTCCAGCTGTTTTTTTTGTAACCAAAACACCATTGTTATGTCAATTCATAAAGCTCAGTGAATATATTTATTGAATAACATGACATGAAAAATTGTTTGTAGGGTATTTATGTGCTACAAGATAACAAGTTCCGTCTGCTGACCCAACTGTCTGCTGGCAAACAGTATCTGGAACATGCGCCGAAGGTATAAACATAAACAACCTCAATAAACGTATTAACCTGACTTGATATTTTAAATCGAAACTCCAGAATCCATATCTTTAACATTTCAGATCATTATATCTACAGAAAAAAAAAAAAAAAAAATATATATATATATATATATATATATATATATATATATATATATATATAATATAGGCTAATCTGTGTATCTCTGTGATTCTCATTTTTTTTATGTCTGCAGTTTTTAGCTTTCACCTGTGGACTGGTCCGAGGAGCACTTTCAAACCTTGGTGTGAAAAGTATAGTCACAGCGGAAGTGTCGGTCATGCCTGCCTGTAAGGAACAAATTATATATTCTATAATAAGTTCTAATAAGTACTTATCTATGGAGGCCCATTTCCGCCACTAAATGAAAATATAAAAACAGTAATTGTGACTTTTTATCTCTCACATATAAAGTCACAATTTTGAGATATAAACTCACAATTGCGTGAAACTTTATTTCTCGCAGTTCTTACTTCGCTTGCATTTCCTAAATTTTGATTTTTTGTTGGAGGAGACACATAACATAAAGATTAGTCTCTGGACATTAGAGAGAACATTATGCAGAATATGCATGTTTCCACAGACTAACCTTGTACAAGAGTACAGCATTTCAAGGAGAAAAAAAACTGCTTTTACTGCCATCTAGTGGGCTTAATACTAAAACACCAATACCTATCATGTTTCATCAACACCACTTTGTATGAACTTTGTAACTTTGCAACTCAAGTCTGGTGGCTCTATAAAAGGGGGCATTCAAGGGTAGAATCATGCAGTTATGCAAATTACAGCGGTATTTGATGTATAAAAGTTGTTTTTTAACAGAATGGATACACTAATGAATTTCACAAGTTTTGAGCAAATATGTCGTGATTACACAATAATAATATAATTGCAATAATAGTAAGAATCAGTTGTGGTGGAAGCACAATAAAACAGATGAAGCTGAGGTGGCACATTTTATACACCAACAGCTTCAGACATCAGGATGGCAGCACGGTTATCGTTGGATGCGCCAGAAATGTTGGATGTCCGGAATTGTTACAGAGAGAGAAACCGTCCGTCAGTTAATTGCGAGGAAAAAAAGTCAGAATTCTGAGATAAAAACTCGCAATTCAGACTTTTTTTTCTCGCAGTTGTGAGTTTATATCTTAGAATTGTGATTTTATATCATGCAATTGCAAGTTTATATCTCGCAATTCTGACTTTATAACTCGCAATTGTGAGGGGAAAAAAAGCAATTACTGTTTTTATTTTTTTATTTAGTAGCGGAAACGGGCTTCCATACTTATCAAATTATAAGTTCTAATTAATTGTAACATCAACTAATTGTTTCTTACTTGTCTCCCCCTGTCCATCCATCCTCTGCACCTTGTTTGTTCTTAGGTAAATTCCAGGTGATGATCCAGAAGATTTGATTCACTACAAAGGAGTGTATTGCTCATAACATGTACATCTGTTTTATTGCCTTGTCATTTTTTTTTTATTGCCTTGTCCATTTTATTGCTAATGTCACTGATTATTTTTTATTTGCAGTAACTTGACAACTACTGGCATTAAAAGTGTTTTGGCATGTATCGTCAAGCCTTATTGTACTGTATTTTGGTAGTGTTTTTTGACATCCATTATTCTCTACACATTCACTTTATTTTAAAGATTAATTTGCACTGATAGCATTAAAGCTGGAATCCTGGTATGAGTTTGTGCTTTGTTTTTTTTAAATGAATTAATATTTGGAATTAAGATTAAATGTAGGGGGAAAATCATATTTAAAAAATCATGTTTTTTGCACTTTACAGTAAGGTTTCATTTGGTAACATAACATTAGTTAATATGAACTAACAATGAACAATCACAGCATTTATTAATCTTAGTTAATGTTAATCTTAACATAATTAAAAAATGTAAAAGGTCAAATGTGTTAATATTAGGCCTAATTAATAATGCAATGTGAACTAACATGAACATTTTATTAACTTACATTAACAAACGTTAATAAATACTGTAAAAAAAAAAAAGGTTAGTTCGTGCTAGTTAATGCATTAACTACTGTTAACAAATGATTATTGTAAAGTGTTACCGATGTTGTTTAATAGCAAGTCATCACAAAAAGATCGCTTTAGAATAGTAAAAGACTTTGCTACTAGAGAACTGCAAGTGTATAAGTAATAATCTATATATAAAAACAATTACTGATGTAAAAACACTTCAGTCGGTTTTTAAATGTGCTTTTATGCTGTTCTTTCTAGTGAGAGAGTGCGCCTCAGCTAGTCACGTGGTTATTACGTTCTAAAACGTCACAAACGCGGAGCTAATAGGAAATGAGACGCGCCGCGTTAAGCACTCTGATTGGCTGATTCGTAAACTCAGTTCTAACGGCACCAACATTCAAACTAGCATTCGCGTCGGGTTGTTTGTAGCTGGAGGATACGAGTCGTCTGTTGTTTAAACTTTTTATTATATATTTTTCAGCCTTTCAGGTTGCGATAGGAGGCACTAATTTGAACTGTAAGTGTTTAAAGATTTTTATACAGTACGATATTTTCTTTGACACGACGTTTGTGAAGATTAAATTGATGAGGTCGTATTGGGCCGTAATCGTAGAAAGCCAAGCTTTTAAATGTTTGATGCAATAGAACGAATGAATAGAAATTTTATATATTCAGTTGATTATTATGATCTTAACATATGTGCGTATTATTTATACTGCATTTGTTTTCATTTACTCTTTGTTCGTGCTTATAAGTCTGTATCTCTCATTACTTATCTTTCGTAAGAACGGATTCTCAGATTATAGCGTGAAGTGCCAGTCTGTAATTTTAAGATTACTTATAATATTCATACAATATATATACTTATTATATTCAAAACTGCGCGATGCAAGTGTTATTACAGGCTGGGCCTTGGGTCTGAGATTGGCCATTAACTGCCATTTTGCGCCACTGCAGGAAATGCTGTTCCTCTTCATGCCCTTTATGCTTTATTTTACGCACAATATTATTATAGATGTAGTTTAACTGTGTAAATACACGATTTTGCAGGAGATTTCCAGTGTGAATATGGAAGGGGGCTCTGCTGATGCATACACATGGGATGCCCCTTCTCATGTTATAGAGTCTATAGATGATTTTGCACTGGACCCTCAGGATAATGCTGACCAGTGGTTTGGTAAGGCTTTTCGTTCTTTATATGTATGTAATATGCATATTTTTCTTTAAATACTTGTTCCAATCATGAATTGTGATATACAGAAATATAGTGTATATATTGTTTAAATTTTAGAAATTTGTCAGAAAATCTTGGTGTGTCCTGCTGAACATATTCAGCAATATTTTTCACTGTATTACATTTTGTATTGTGCATCTGGTATTTCAGAAATATTAGGACTTATCAATTTGTTACACCACAGGTCCACTGAAAGGACTTCATGAAATCAAAAGCTGAGTAAACTGGTAAAACTGTCTGTTTTAATTTTAGAATTGAAGGCGGCTCCTACAAGCGGTACTGTGGAACAGCTCACAACCCCTTTACGGACTGCAAATCCTTTTGATGAAGCCCATGATACTGACAGGCCCAAAGCTTTGGTATCACCCATGGTCAAACAAGTAGAAACGACAAGCTCAGGTTGAGAAAAAATGCTTTGTTCACTTTGAAAACTCAAAGGGATAGTTCCCCCAAAGAAAACTGTCACTCACCCTCATATTGTTCCAAATCTGTATGAATTTTTCTCTTCAGCGGAACACAAAAAAAGATATTTTGAAGAATGTCGGTCCATTGACTTCCAGAGTATGGGGGGGAAAATACTATGGAAGTCAATTGGGGTCCATCAACTGTTTGCTTACCCATGTTCTTCAAAATATCATCTTTTGTGTTCAACTGAAGAAATTCATACAGGCTTGGAGCAACCTGAGGGTAAGTAAATTATGACGGAATTAATTTTTGGGTGAACTATCCCTTTATGTATGGAAATAATAAAGGTAACTGACTTCATCTCTCAATTCTGACATACACACACATAAAAAAAAAAATTATATATAATTAAAAAAAACTTGGAATTGTGGGAGTCAGAATTGTGAGAGTAGCAGTTACCTATTTATTTTAATTCCATGGCAGAATCAAGCTTCCATATTTGAGGCCTGTTTGTTTACTCCAAGAATAACTATAATGATTAAATTATCATCCACACCAATGCATGATGGTTTTTCTGTTTATTATAAGCATGAACTGAAGTTTTGTGGCCTGTCTTAAGTGCTCAAGCTCTTTAAAATCAGGTGGATTCTGACTGGCTGTCCATGTTTATCAGCTGGGAAAATAATTCTGAAAGTGATTCCATCTATCGTTATATTTGTGGTGTGCACTTTCTTACTCCCATAGAATTAGAACGATTATTAGTACTTTATAGTTATTGTCCTTGGTGTGAACAGGCCTTTAGAAACCATTTGAAAAAAGATGTTCATTTTGCATAACTATTAACATCTCCCCTGCTTCAGATCGCACAGAAAGCACCCCTACAGAGGTTCCATCTAACATAGTCACATCATGGGGGAACGGCAAAACTACAGCAGCTCCTGGCCAGGGCCAGAAGTCTGTCCCTGCTCAGCCACGCAGGTAAAGAGATGTATCATTTGACCAGCCATAAATTGGAACTGGACGTTTTTTTGCTCCAAACACCAGTTTTTCGTTTCATCTCTCTTTCAGACTTGTGCAGAAACTGCACTGCAATAATTTTGGTTGACACTATTAAACACTATTGGTTGACTTTTCTTCTTCTTGCAGAGTGTCCAAACGGCCCGTGCCAAGAAATGAAAAGCCTACAGCTATTACAACACCCCCTGTTGTTAAGAAAAGAAGGTATGTGTTTGTAATATATTAAAACAGGATCCAAATATTAAGAGTGCTCAATTAGTCACTTTGTCTCGCTGCATAGAGTTGTACCAACTGCCACTGTGAGGAGATTTTTTGATCAGCGGCGAAGGTAAAACTGAACTGAGAAATGTTTGCTAAGATGTGAAAGGCACCTAGTGGGGATTCAGTAGACTTCACTGGTGAATCGCCTGGGAATGTGGGGTGTTATTTGAAAGTAATGATATTGTCATTTTATACTTGTTTTGTTTTATCTCTTTATAGAAGCTCAACATCCAGAACTGTGCGACGCAGTGGTGCAAGGAGCAGTGTCCGACTGAGGAGCAAACCAGCCATTACCTCAAAGACCTCAGATACTGCTTCTGCCTCCATCACTACACAGTGAGTGGGAATCTTATTAGAGTGCATACAGTTAGCGAAGTCAAACTACATTACAGTTCAAAAGGTTTTTTTAAAGAAGTTGCTGAATATTTAGCTTTGCCATCATAGGAATAAATCACTTATACAGTATTGTACCTTAGATTTCTGTATTGGTAAGGATCTGGAGCTCGCCTTTGAAGATTTTTTTAAAGTCATCTGACAAGACAACAAAGTTATTTACATATTAGTTTTTTTTTGTTTGTTTTTTTTAATTATTAAATACTTAAACTGTGTATGTTGTCTTTGAACTTCAGACAGAAAAGCACAGAGCAGCAAGAGCTGGAGCGCATCGAGGCCCTGCAGAAAGAGGTGGCAGAACAGCGCCGTAAGAACGAGGCCAGCTACAGGGCTGCACTGGCAGGAAGTGAGTCACTGGCAAAACTTAATAGATCTACTATTTGTAATGAAATACTGCCTTTTTAACTTTGCATCTTTGGTATCTTTTTAAAGGTCATCCTCCTAAGAAGCAAGTGCTGTCCACTACCATTCCCAAAGAGTTCAACTTCCGCTCTGATAGCAGGATGAAGAACCACACGGATGTAGGCTCTGCAGATGACCACTCGTACAAGGAGATAAACTTCACCTCTCAGCTCCGCAAGCACCCATCTTCCCCTGTGAGTTCCATCACTAGGATGGATTTGAATATGTTGGCTGTTGTTTTGTTTTTTTTTTAAGCTGCTTGATGAATGCTGTCGTCACTCTGTAGTTGAAGGCTCCAAAGGGAACAACCATTCCCAAACCCTTCAACCTCTCCAGAGGCAAGAGGAAGCATGATGAGGCAGGAGCCTACGTACCAATGGCCGAGCAGATTGAGCAGTTCCAAAAACGCACACCCACACGCTATCACCTGCGCAGTCGGCAGAGCCAAGAGAGAGGTGCGTCTGCTTTCAGACAGTTTCTGGTGGCTTTGAATATTTTTAGCATTGCATTCTCATTTGATGCTAAACCATTGTTTGTCCTCATGTAGTTCCAAACCCATATGACTTTCTGCCATGAAATGGATACATAATTATTTTTATTATACTGTTATATTTTGCTCACTAAATCATTCATTTGCTGCTCTTTTCTCTCTTTTTTTTTTTTTTTTTTTTTTTTGACTAATTTTGCCTATTTAATTTGCAGGACCATCACCAGTGAAGACAGACAAGCCAAAAATAACACACCCCAAAACGCCACAGCTATTGACTCGCCAGAGACATCGTCCCACGATGGTGAAAAGCACTGCAGAGATTGAGGCTGAAGAAGCAGAAAAACTGCAGCAGTAAGCTTTGCTCATGTTTTGCGTAAACTTTTGTTCAATAATGCTTAATTCTTAAGTGGCATAAGTAAACCTTTTCAAACTTTCCTTCTGTCCCCTCAGGTTTAAGTTCAAAGCTCTAGAACTTAACAGAAAGATTCTAGAAGGAGCTCTGGTTCCAAAAAAGCCCGCTACTAAAGAAGTTACCAAGCCTGAAGGCTTCCAGCTGGAGATTGAGAAGCGACTTCAGGAGAGGCAGGCCTGTAAGAAGCCTGAGGAAAAAGAGGACCACACATTCCATCCCAGACCATTACCAACCCGAATTCTGGAGGAAGTTGTGGTTTGTAACAATCCCTTTAAAACTTTTTTTAGATCATGATTTGCCAAGTTGATTTTTAAAATTCTGTTGTTCCTGTTTGTTTTAATTCTTAAAGGGTGTCCCAGAGAAGAAAGTTCTAAATCCAACAGTTCCAGAATCACCTGCATTTGCTCTTAAAAACCGTGTGCGAATTGAAAAGAAAAAAGAAGAGGTAAATTTTAATCAAGTATGCTTTGCCTTTTTTTTTTTTTTTTTTAATAATATATATATATAAATGATGAAATTGATATTTGAGTCTCTTCAACTAATTTCTTTGCACCTCTAGGAAAAGCCTCCTGCTCCTATTAAGGCACTTGCTGTGCCCCACTTCCTGCCCTTCCAGCCCAAACCACCAGTCAGGAGCCAGGTAGAAATGTGCCCTTTCTCATTTGAGGAACGTGAGCGTGAACGAAGGGTCATGAGGGAGAAGAAAATGGAAGAACTGAGAAATGAAGAGGTATTTTTTTTTTTTTTTTTTTTTTTTTTTTTTTTTCTCTCTCTGGAGCTAAGTGTCTTATTGACACCAAAGACCTTCATAATTTGAATCGTGCCTAAATGCACTGCCTCGCCAAATCTTTCAGGTGCCACAGTTCAAGGCCCAACCCCTTCCTAAATTCGATGAAGTGCACCTCCCTGAGAAAAAGGTAGCAGAGCCCACCAAACCTGCTCCTTTCAAGCTGATGGTTGACGAACGAGGAGCGACAAAGGGAGAACGCTGGGAACAGATGGTTAGATCTTCTTTTGAACTATTTCTCTTCATCTTCTATGGTTGAATGTTAAGTTCTATTGAACCGCACACATCCGATGTGTTGGCTTAGCATTTGTTTGCATACTTGCAACTAGTTAGCCAGTGGAAGATCCCTCAAATTTGTCTCTGCTTTTAAGTGACATTTGTTTTACAGTGTATTTTAACTGGTTCATTCCACTTAAAATGTTTTCCCAGATGAAAGAGGAGTTGAAACGTCAGGCTGAAGCAGCATGTTTTAAGGCACGGCCAAACAGTGTAGCGCACAAAGAGCCATTTGTTCCGAAGAAAGAGAATCGTTCTATCTTGGGTATGCTGTGTTTTGTGGTGGATGGTTTGTGATCTTTCTGCTCAGTGTTGTACTGTCTCCAGTCTGAACTTCCCTTGGGCTTGTTGGCTGTGTTGAGTGTGTGTTTTTTTTTTTTTTTTTTTTAATAAATGTTGAAGTGCACCGCTAACTCCAAAAACAACTCTTGCTTCCTTCCGACTTTCACCGCTGCCATCACTGCTCTCACCTCTTCCTGACCACTTCACCTGGTCTTCTTTGTTCATCTTTGGCACTTTCTCAAGCCAATACTACTAATTCTGCAGTTCCGGAGGGCTTCCAGTTGGCGACGGAGAGGAGAGCCAAGGAACGGCTAGAGTTCGAAAAGGAGCTGAGCGAGAAGGAGGCGCTGAGGGCTCGCATGGAGGAGGAGCAGACTAGAGTACGAGAGGAGCAGGAAAAGGAGGAGATTGCAAGGCTGCGGCAGGAACAGGTAAGATTTCAGAATGAATTGTCTTAAAACAGAAGCTGGAAATTCAAATCTTAAAGCGATAGTTCACCCAAAAATTAAATGTCATTTACTCACCCTCAAGTTGTTCCAAACCTGTATAAATTTCTTTCTTCTGTTGAACACAAAAGATTTTAAAGAAAGTTGATAACCAGACATTTAACGTAGCCATTGGCTTCTATAGTAGCAGCCATATCACCCTGTAGCCCAAGACTGGTTGCCCACTGAAGCCAAGCAGGGCTGAGCCTGGTTAGTACCTGGATGGGAGACCTCCTGGGAAAACTAGGTTGCAGCTGGAAGAGGTGTTAGTAGGCCAGCAGGGGGTGCTCACCCTGTGGCCTTTGTGGGTCCTAACGCCCCAGTATAGTGATGGGTACACTATACTGTCAAAAAGCACCATTCTTCAGATTAATCGAGGTCCTGACTCTGTGGTCGTTAAGTCCCAGGATATCCTTTGAAAAGAGTAAGGGTGTAACCCCGACATCCTGGCTACATTTGGCCATTGGCCTCTGTCTATCATGGACTCCTAATCGTCCACATATACTGATTGGCTTCATCACGCTGTCTCCTCTCCACCAATAAGCTGCTGTGCTGGGCGTTCTGGCACAATATGGCTGCTGTCGCATCATCCAGGTGGATGCTGCACATTGGTGGTGGTTGAGATTTTTTTTTTTTCCCCCTTCCATATGTAAAGCGCTTTGAGTATCCAGAAAAGCGCTATATACATGTAAGGAATTAATAATAATATTGTAGTAGTAGTAGTAGTAGTAGTAGTAGTAGTAGGGGGAAAAAATACTATGAAAGTCAATGGCTACATCAACTGTCTGGTTGTCCACATTCTTTAAACTCTTATGTTGTTCCAAACCTGTATGAATTTTTTTTGAACACAAGGGCAAATAAATGACAATTTTCATTTGAGTGAACTATCCCTTAAGTTTTTTTAAATTATTTGCTCTGTTTTCTTTATGTACAAATGAGTAGGTCAGTTTCTATTGTGTGACATTGCAAATGTATTTATTTTTTTCTCAAAAGGTGCGAAAGGCTCAGCCAATCAGACGCTACAAGCCGATAGAGCTGAAAAAGAGTGACGTGTCCCTCACGGTGCCCCAGTCTCCAAACTTTTCGGATCGTTTCCGCATGTAAATGCCTAACAGTTACATTGACTTAATTGTACATATTTCTC
Source organism: Elopichthys bambusa (assembly GCA_037101425.1). Taxonomy (NCBI): domain Eukaryota; kingdom Metazoa; phylum Chordata; class Actinopteri; order Cypriniformes; family Xenocyprididae; genus Elopichthys; species Elopichthys bambusa. Next base: position 17,537,219 of record CM074451.1, read on the forward strand.
TTGATATGTTTTGATATTTCTGGTTTTACATCACTCTTTGATGTCTTTATGGATATTAATTTAGAGTAGTTTTTATCTGTCTGTACCCAATGCATTAAGCCTTTGTGGTCAATTAAAACTATTTTACAATTTGGTTTGATGCCTGCCCCAGCTAAATTTCTTAACCTTTCCTGTATATGCAGATTAATTTTTTTCTGTCCTGTTTAGCTGTTTTCTTCTATATCTCACAATAAAGAGACTTTAGTGTACAAATGTGTCGTTAATAACTGTAGCTTTTCATTCATTCAATGAAATGGTATTCATTTGATCAGAAATGAATAGTCAATTGTAAGTGTTATTAGTCCTAACTGAAGGTAAATGAACATGCAATTCTTCTAGATAAGTAAAATTTATAAGTTTTAATTTGGTAAAATCATAATTTATTACTTACCCTCATGTCATTCTACACCCGTAAGACCTTCGGAACAAATTAAGATCTCTTTTTGATGAAAGCTGATAGCTCAGTAAGGCCTCTATATTGAGAGCAAAGCCACCGAACCTCTCAAAGTCCCTAAAGGTACTAAAAATATATTTAAAACCGTTCATGTGCCTACAGTGATTCTACCTTTTAATATTATAAAGCAACAAGAATACTTTTTGTGCCTTCCCCCCCCAAAAAAAACAACAACTTCTCAACAATATCTAGTGTTGGGCTATTTCAAAATACTGCTTAGGAGCTTTACAAATGGAGTCAGTGGTTTGGAGCGCCAAACTCACGTGACTTAAGCAGTTTAGCTGTTTGATAGAGCCGAATCACTAAATTGAAACAAGATTCATAAAGCTCCAAGCAGTGTTTTGAAATCGGCCATCACAAGATATTGTTGAAAAGTCAGTATTTTTTTTTTTTGCCGCACAAAAAGCTTTCTCGTCACTTTTATAACATTTAAGATGGAATCACTGTAGTCACATGAACTGTTTTAAATATGTCTTTAGTACTTTTATGGATCTTGAGAGGTGTGGTGGCTTTGCTCTCAGTAGTGGCCTCACTGAGCCATCAGATTTCATCAAAAATATCTTAATTTGTGTTCCAAAGATGAATGAAGGTCTTAAGGGTGTAGAACGACATGAGGGTGAGTAATTAATGACAATTTTCATTTTTGGGTGAACTAACCCTTTAATTCATGAATAGTCGAGTCACGTTCTTGATTCTTCCACTTTCTAGTTGTTGTTAGTCACTTTAATAATTCCTAATACAAATTTTTAATCTTGTGATATGTAACTTAAATTTACATTTTGTAAAGGGCACAGCTTTTATCGCATTAAAGTTACATGACTGCCAGCATTGCATGGTTGAATGTTAGAGGTATGTGTCTTACATTAGTTCAACTCATGCATTGCTGTCTGTGCCCTTTGTCTTGGAAAGACTTTGTGCCCCCTCCCCTGGGCCAGCTCTGCGTGCCTCTATTATCAGTTTACTGTTTGCGAGCCCCCCTTCTCTGGTCTGCCTATTTCTGGTGAGGTGGCCATGGAGTGGAGATAAAAGAGGAATTTTGACAGGCTGGTACACACCAGAGATCAATCTGTCCAAACCTTTGGTGGAAAGCATATGTACTTTATGCTGGGCTTCTCATTCTGGACAAACATCTTAGCAGGTGGGTGTAAAATATATTGTGAAGATGTTATGATGATTGTAATTTCAGTCAGTTACTCTGAGCTTGAAAAGCTACACTTTTTTTTATGCAGTGTTTTTTTTTATTATTATTTTTTTTATCATTGTATCATTTTTGTAACTACATGGAATATTTCTAACCCTGATTTCACAGACAAGACAAAAGCTAGTCCCAGACTAAAATGCATGTTTGAGCTGTTTTATTTCATTTCTTAAAATGTCAGTGTCATTGTTTTGTCACAAGATTCACTTTTTTTTTCTTCTTCTTCTTCTTCTTGTGTACATTTATAAAAGTTACTTAAATATCCTAATTGAACTAAGGCCTAATCCTGGCTTAGGTTAAGCCCTGTCTGTGAAACCGGGCCTTGGTCTCTTAGCCTCAGTCTGGTCTTTTGGCTGTTTTTAAAGGGGTTTTGTGCTCTGTAGCTGGGAGACCAGCGAGGACCGCTAAACCAAATTAGTCTGGTTTAAGAGGACCTATTTCAGCAGGGTTTCTATTAAAAGCTTGGAGTAAAATATGCAGGCCTAATTGCAATTTTGATCTCAAAAGTACTTTTTGTCTCTAATACCTGTATATTTTTCTCTCCCTCTAGCACATCCTTCATTCCATGTCTCTCAAGAGCTCTATGAAATGCCCCGTGCCTCCGTCCAATCCCACAACCCTGGAGGCCAAGGTTGATGACCTGCGGTTTAAAGTGGAGCAGCTCCTCCTGAGCTCAGGGAGAAGTTGCCCCATGTGTGCGACCTGCGTCCAGCACAACAAGCTGCAGGAGACTGTGACCAGCCAGCTGTCAGCTCAGACCAGACTCCTGGATTCTCTTGAAAGGAAAGTCTTGGAGATGAGAACAGCCCTGGAGGACCTGGCACATGGTTTGGGAACCAGAATGCAATGACATTCAGATTTATAAGTGCATAGGTGTTTAAACAATTTTTTTTTATTTTATTTTTTTATAAAGTTTTCTGTTCTGTTCCTTAAATATGAAAGGTCTGGAGGACAGACAGTGTGAGAGAGTGTCTGTGCCTTTAGTGGCTCTACAGAGACGGAAATCCCTGCCTGTTCGAACCTCTGCGGTCAGTGGAAAGAAGGACAAGAGCCAGAACTGCTTATAAACTGTTCCATTAACTCTTACTCTTACTGCACTAATCAACATGGCCTAAATGACATTTACCATGTACTTTATATCTGTTTGTAAACTTTTTTTTTTTTTCTCTTTTGACAGGAGGAAGTCTATGTTCGCTTAGACAGAAACCACAAAATGGTGCCCCATGCCTTTAATATACCATCAGAGAAAGGTACTACAATAAACTACGTTATTACACTATATACAGGTGCTGGTCATATAATTAGAATATCATCAAAAAGTTGATTTATTTCACTAATTCCATTCAAAAAGTGAAACTTGTATATTATGTTCATTCATTACACACAGAATGATATATTTCAAATGTTTATTTCTTTTCATTTTGATGATTATAACTGACAACTAAGGAAAATCCCAAATTCAGTATCTCAGAAAATTAGAATATTACTTAAGACCAATACAAAGAAAGGATTTTTAGAAATCTTGGCCAGTTGAAAAGTATGAACATGAAAAGTATGAGCATGTACAGCACTCAATACTTAGTTGGGGCTCCTTTTGCCTGAATTACAGCAATGTGGCGTGGCATGGAGTCGATCAGTCTGTGGCACTGCTCAGGTGTTATAAGAGCCCAGGTTGCTCTGATAGTGGCCTTCAGCTCTTCTGCATTGTTGGGTCTGGCATATCGCATCTTCCTCTTCACAATACCCCATAGATTTTCTATGGGGTTAACGTCAGGCGAGTTTGCTGGCCAATTAAGAACAGGGATACCATGGTCCTTAAACCAGGTACTGGTAGCTTTGGCATTGTGTGCAGGTGCCAAGTCCTATTGGAAAATGAAATCTGCATCTCCATAAAGTTGGTCAGCAGCAGGAGGCATGAAGTGCTCTTAAACTTCCTGGTATACGGCTGTGTTGACCTTGGACCTGAGAAAACATAGTGGACCAACACCAGCAGATGACATGGCACCCCAAACCATCACTGACTGTGGAAACTTTACACTGGACCTCAAGCAACGTGGATTGTGTTCCTCCAGACTCTGGGACCCTGATTTCCAAAGGAAATGCAAAATTTACTTTCATCAGAGAACATAATTTTGGACCACTCAGCAGCAGTCCAGTCCTTTTTATCTTTAGCCCAGACGAGACGCTGTCTGTTGTTCAAGAGTGGCTTGACACAAGGAATGCGACAGCTGAAACCCATGTCTTGCATACGTCTGTGCGTAGTGGTTCTTGAAGCACTGACTCCAGCTGCAGTCCACTCTTTGTGAATCTCCCCCACATTTTTGAATGGGTTTTGTTTCACAATCTTCTCCAGGGTGCGGTTATCCCTATTGCTTGTACACTTTTTTCTACCACATCTTTTCCTTCCCTTCGCCTCTCTATTAATGTGCTTGGACACAGAGCTCTGTGAACAGCCAGCCTCTTTTGCAATGACCATTTGTGTCTTGCCCTCCTTGTGCAAGGTGTCAATGGTCATCTTTTGGACAACTGTCAAGTCAGCAGTCTTCCCCATGATTGTGTAGCCTACAGAACTAGACTGAGACCATTTAAAGGCCTTTGGAGGTGTTTTGAGTTAATTAGCTGATTAGAGTGTGGCACCAGGTGTCTTCAATATTGAACCTTTTCAAATATTCTAATTTTCTGAGATACTGAATTTGGGATTTTCCTTAGTTGTCAGTTATAATCATCAAAATTAAAAGAAATAAACATTTGAAATATATCAGTCTGTGTGTAATGAATGAATATAATATACAAGTTTCACTTTTTGAATGGAATTAGTGAAATAAATCAACTTTTTGATGACATTGTAATTATATGACCAGCACCTGTATGCTGGGCAACAGTTGGGGAAAGGAAAGGTGAAGCGGGCCATGAGATAGACATAAATCTGAATGAAGGGCTTGTTAGCATATTAACTATTTATGAACTACAGAATGACAAGGAGACCCACAAATCACTTGACCAAAGAACAAACAGTAATGGGATTAATGCCGAACGGCACATAAACAAACAGGACAACTGGTCAGAGAAGGTGTGAACAGCAGTATGAACTGACGGCGATAGCTATAGCTAACCTAGTTCTTTTTATTGTTGGCATTTTATTATATCTAAATGTTAGTGAGAAGAAAAATACAAAAAAACTTTTAGATATCAATCTGCATATGCGATAGACATTAGTTATGTTCATCTTTGCTCGCTTCTTTGACGGTAGCGAGTAACTGGAGTAACGAGTAAAATGGTTTTATATTTAACGAGGCACAAACAAAAGACCTGAACCGGAAGCGATGGGGAAGTTTGTTGCGCATGATCCCCATTAAAAGGCTATACAAAAAAATAAAAATAAAAGGGGGGTAAAAATATTGTATAATATTTGCTTTGAATGTTAGGTTTACAATTTTAAAGAATATTCTATGAATAACATTTTGTTTATATATTTATTGGGGATATTTTGCGGGGGGAAAAAAGTGAGTTAAGGTTTGAGTTAGGCCTTACTTTTCACACCAAGAATGATAACTATAAAGAGAACTATAACAATAACTATTATCCACACCAGTGGACAATAACTTTGTTTATTATATGTGCATGCTGCAGTTTTGTTGTCTCTTTAAAGCAGGATGGATTCTGATTGGCTGTAAATGTTTTTATCATTCATCAGGTGAAAACATTTTTTTTTTTCTGAAAGTGATTCCAATGATATCGATCCTCTAAATCGTTATTCTAATAGTATGCTGTTATAGTTCCTCTATCTTTTATACTATATATCGTTATCGTGAACGTGTCTTTATATTGTTTATTCTGTGTGTTTGTGCAGGTACTTTGCTAGAAGTCAATGAAAACAATGGGATGAGAAGAGAGGATAATCAAACTAAAAAAGATTCAACAGAGGTCAAAGTTCAGCTTGAACCTAAATTGCAAATCAAAAGAGCAAAAGAATCTACATTAAGTGTAACCTCAAGTTCTGACCTATCTCAACGTCATGAGCAAACACAGAAAATGAATAAGCCTGAAAATAAGAACCAGAGTGATATCCTGATACCTGTCATTGCTGCTTCAATGGTGACCCAGAGGATTTCTGGTGTTGCTCCACCAAAAACAGAAGCCCAAGATGACAGGAAAGTGTCCCTGACAAAAACTAAAGCACCAAAGATGACATCAGCATCTGTTCCTGTGACAACGGCTGTTTTGCCCAACACAATCGGACCGAAGCATAATGAAACAGTGAATGTAACCCTACCAAATCATACCATACCAAAAACAACTGGAGTGGTTGCTCCAGCAATGCCTCCTTCACTGGTACCCAACAATCCTCCCAAGCTGACTTTAACAGAAGTCCCTACAGATTCAACACAAACCCAAATATGTCCCAAAACAAGTCTGGTTCTTCCTGCAGCAACTGCACAGAGTTCTGGAAAATCATCATTAAATACACCTACAACAAAAATGACAACGTCACAAGATGCAACATTGTTTCCGCCAAGCCACAAACCACCAAAACCAGTGGGTTTAAATGTTACCACCGCAATAAAAGAGGCTTCCTTACTTAGACAAGTGCACAGCTGCCCGAACTCTCTACAGAGGTAAAAGTGCAATTTATCACTTTTGCAGCAGTTGTTGAGCTGATTGGAGCAGAAAATGACATAAAACCATTTATTTTAAAAGTTGTTCTTATACAGATTACAGGACACTGGAGGAAAGGTAGATTTGGTCCATGTGGTAACGGCACCACTGGCTAAGAAAGCGACTGAAGCAGTCGGAGCAGCAAACCACGTATCAGGTGGAATCCAGATTAAAATAAGTCCAGCTACAGACAAGAATCCAGTACAGACGAAGAGCAATATTCCTTATAAAACTTGTTTTAAAGTTATAGGTAGGTAACATTTGTTTATATATTTGTTTTTAACATTTGTTCTGTGAGAAATTGAAGTTAAAGGATATTTGTAATTGACAATGTCAGTAAGTGATTTCAGAAGAGAACAGAATAACAACCACAAAATGACAGTTTCCAGTTGTGTAAATTTGTTTTCAAAGGTTAAAGAGATGACAGCAAGTCCTCTAGTATAGCCTGACATTAGAAATCTGAAGTATCTAGAATATGATAATCCTTTGTCCCTGGCACAATATTGTGCCATCTACTCTCCTGCAGCTGTTCCTACTCCAACCCAACATGAAGAGCATTATAGATCAGATATCAACACCATTAACGTCTCATAGTGATCTCTGACCCAAGATTCCCAATGAAGTAGACAGACTGAAAGATTGTTGTCTGAATAAACATTTATAATAGTGTCCTTCTGGCTCTTTTCAGATGATGCTTCACCTCAGCCTGCCCCTTTCGCTCACCGGTTTGTGTCGCTGAAGTCTAACCCTCCACCCTGTGATACCTTTAGTATCCACACCAGAGAAGTGCTGGGAGGGTGAGCTGAAAGCTAGCATTTCTGCTAAAAAAAATCTGCTTCTGGGTTATTCTACATTTATGTTATTAGTAAAATGTCGTAGTAATCAGTCATCCTTATCTTTGAAATGTTTTAACCATCATATCAAATCATCAGTGGTCGTTTTGGCAAGGTGCACAAATGTACCGAGACTAAGACAGGGATGAGGCTTGCTGCTAAAATCATCAACACAAGAAATGCCAGAGAAAGGGTAAGTAGACCAGATCTGTGTATGTTTTTAATGCTTCACAAATATAACTGACAGCATTTGTACATTAATTAGTGCATTAAAAATTGTTTTTTTAAAACTAGTATTTTGTCAGTCACTACCAAAATTTCAATTTTTACCAACATAACAGTACTATAATAAATTAGAGGTTATTTGAGAAACAAACAAAATGACTTAGAGATTTACAACTGTGACAGAACTTTATAGATGCAATAGGACACAGTGGAAAATTATTTATTTAATCATTATTCACTTACTTTGCCTCTGTGTCATTCAGAAAATTATAGTTTAAGCATGTAGATAGTTAAACTAACATTCAAAAGTTTGTGGTTGGTAGATTTTTTTGGGGTTTGGAAAGAATTTTTTTATGCTCACCAAGGCTGCATTCATTTTAACAAAAATACAATAATACTGTGAAACATTATAGCAATTTAAAGTACCTGTTTTCTATTCCAATATGCAATCCGAAATCCGGAAATGTTTGGACGTTTTTTAAATTTGAATAAAATGAAAACTAAAAGACTTTCAAATCACATGAGCTAATATTTTTTTCACAATAGAACATAAATAACATAAATGTTTAAACTGAGAAATTTGACAATTTTATGCACAAAATGAGCGCATTTCAAATTTGATGTCTGCTACAGGTCTTAAAATAGTTGGGACAGGGCATGATGTAGCAGCATCTCTTTTTTCCAAGACAGATTGAAGACGATTGAAGATTTTAGTTTCCATTTATCAAAATGTAATTTTTCTATACCGCATTTTTTATTGCGTTGTTTCACGTGTTTTGCGTATTATGTTTAGGCTATTTTTCAGCAGCATTTTATTCCCTTCCCGCTCGTCAAATTCAGTCACCCGTACCTGTTAACTAAGGCAAACATGCCAGGAAAATCTAAATTTCAAGAGCTTTTGCTACAAAATGACCACTTCAAAGACTGTCCTAACCAACACGACAAAGGATTCTATTTTTGAAATGGTTTCTATATTTCTGGAATTTTGCAGCTAATAGTTCAGGTCATAGAGAGGAAACAAGGACATAAATGCACAAAGAAAAGTATTTATTACTTACAGTTTGAACGTTCTTGTTTCCTTTTATTTCTATTCAAACTCTGAGGTAAATTATCCATTGAGAGCAACAATAGTGGCTATTAAAGTCATGCAAAATTATATTCAAGCTCAAACCATTTTAATATTAAGCAAGGCTCAAACAAGTGTATTTCATGACAAAGATTGTATCGGTCACTGAATATGTATTTTGAATAATGTTTTCTGGTTTAATTTATATTTAGTTTAATTTCGTTTGGTTTTCGTGTTTAGCTGCGAACAAAGCCCGCCCACACGCTGGTATGACTGGCTGTGATTTATGATTGATTTTGTTGTCTTGTAGCTTTGTCAAGTCTGGTCAGAGATTGTTTAATATAGGGAGATGAGAGGGTCTGTATCTCTTACCTTTGGAGAAAGCATAACGGCTAACTTAATCACGTGCGGCACCTCTCAGCCTATAGTGTAACGGCAGTGACGTTAGTGCCCGCCGTTCAAAGCTCTTTCCCTGCGTACCGCAGCCAGAGCCGGAGCGTTAGCATTAAGCCTCGGTCACACTGGACTTTGAACGTGCGAAATTTCTTCGGGTGCTGTGAAGGTCGTGATATGACGTCATGGTCTACGGCATCTTTTCTATAAACATGAATTCAACACATAACTTAAAGTAATACATTCAAAATGTAAAAATATAGAACCTACTCGACTTTACTGCAAAAATATAATTCTTTTAATGCAGCCAAGAGGTCATGCCCGTGACGAATCGATCTTCTACTTCTACTGATCTTTTCGCACGAGCATGCGTTAATGGAAGTCATGGAACAAAAAGTGCAATGTGACTGCACCTTTAGTCGTTATGCTTTTTTGGCTAAAGGTTGCAGGCTTGCCTTCCAGTAGCTTTGGTCTGGTTAGGACACTGTAAGCTAAAAAAAAAAAAAAAAAAAGCACAACAGCGGCCTGTTTTTCCGTTCATTATAAGTCATGGAAATTCAGCTTTTTAGTCAGTGAAAGTCAGGGAATTTGACATTTGGCTTAGAGTGGGAACCCTGATCTTTTTACACACTCTTTCACAGCTCTGCCCATCTTTACTTCTGAGAGACTCTGCCTCTCTAAGACATCCTTTTTATAGCTAATCATGTTACAGACCTTATATCAATAAATTAATTAGTTGCTACATGTTCTCCCAGCTGAATATTTTCAAAATGTCTTGCTTTTTCAGCCATTTGTTGCCCCCATGTCAACTTTTTTGAGACCTGTAGCAGGCATCAAATTTGAATATTCAGTTTCAGAATATTCAGAATATCTCAGTTTAAACATTTATGTTATCTATGTTCTGTTGTGAATAAAATATTGGCTGATGTGATTTGAAAGTCTTTTAGTTTTCATTTTATTTAAATTTAAAAAACGTCCCAACATTTCCGGAATTCGGGTTGTATTTTATAAATGTAATTTATACCTGTGATGGCAAAGCTGAATTTTCAGCATATTACTCCAGTCATCAATGTCACATGATCCTTCAGAAATCATTCTAATATGCTGATTTGCTGCTCAAGAAACATTTTTTATTATTATTATCAATGTTGAAAACAGTTGCTTAATATTTTTGTGAAGTTTAAAAATGTAATGCATCTTTGATGAATAAAAGTATTAAATTCTATTAAAAAAAAAAAAATTATTTTCAGCTGTTCCAAATGAGCAAACATATTCTGTTGCATAAAAAAAACTGTCCTTAAATGTTCTTATTCTGGATCTGTATTATTAATTATTCCAGAATCCACCCCCTTCATACCTGACACTAGATGCCTACATAGATAACAGATAATAAGGAACAGAAATGCTCACAAAGCATGGAATTAGAAAAGAACTTGATATCTAAAGGTTGTTTCTGTTGTTTTGCAGGACATGGCACTGAATGAGTTGCAGGTCATGAACCAGCTCAGTCACCCCAACATCCTCCAACTTTATGAAGCCTTTGAGGTCAAGAATCAAGTTGTGCTGATTTTGGAGTAGTAAGTAGACCCAGATCCCAAATTAAGCAATAAAATACAAGAGGCAAATGCGCAGCATGAGATCATTCTGTCTCTCTTTTTTTATTCAGTGTGGAGGGAGGCGAGTTGTTCGAGAGAATCGTGGATGAGAGCTGTCCACTGACTGAGGTGGATGCCATGGTGTTCGTGAAACAGATCTGTGAAGGAGTCCAGTACATGCACCAGATGTATGTACTTCATCTGGACCTCAAGGTAACAGAGGAAGCAAAAAGTCGTGTTGTTCTGTCAGATTTAGACTAGTAATTTTGTTTTTTTCTAAAAGGGTCCAATGGGATTATAGCATAAGCCTTTATGGTAGCTGCTATTGTAGAGATGAATGTCAAAGGGAAATGTGAGACATAAATAGACTTCGCTTGTCTGTGCCACAGATAAATTTAAGACGAGACTCATCTTTTCTGCGTCACGGAGAAGGCAACTGTTGCTTTTATGGTCTTTTTGTTGTTATTTTGTTAACTTTTTAATTCTCTTTTGACATGTAATAAAAAGAAGTAATTGTAATATATTACAATAAAATTGTAATTAAAAAAGTTTACAAAAATAATTAATTTAATTGAAATTTCAGAACTGAGAAACTGAGCAACCATTATCATCATAATTATGAAATGTTTAAATAAATATATTAAAAGTAAAACAACAATTTGATCATTGGTACAGTCAATAAAGTTACTTAAACTGCGAACAGCCATGACCAATGACAACTTTTGTAACATTGATTGACAGCAGATTGGGTACCGCCTCCTAGCTCACCTGGAAATTAATAAATTGGGAAATTGATAATATAGCAAAATACTACAGAAAAAGCTATAGATAAATTGAAAATGCAATGCATACTTTTAAATATAATATAAAATGACAATTAAAATAACAGACATAAATTAGAATTAAAGTGAAATTAGAATTAAAAAGGCATATTTAAAATATCAATTTTATCACTTTTATAATACCAATTTTTTAAAAGTCCTTTATTTAGTTCTTTTATAAAGTTTTTTTATTTTTTTATTTATTTTTTTATTTGGATTATCAAACTGCAGCCTATTTTATTAGCTTTTATGTATTAAAATTATTTATGGCTTTCTTTTTTTTTCTTTTTTTGACTGATGTATCAATATTTCATATGACAACTGAACTCATACTTACAGGCCAACTTTCATAGATAGTTTATTTTCTTTGACGTCCTGAAAACAGTTGATTACTTTTTTTTTTCAGCCGGAGAACATCCTTCTTGTTAATCACTCTAGCCATCAGGTGAAAATTATTGACTTTGGACTTGCCAGGAGGTAGGATTTATACTTCTACTCTACTATTGTATTGTGCTTACCCATGTACAAATCAAGATTACTGTTGTCATCAGCCATTTTGGCTGGCATGACATTTGCCTTACATACTTTTCCAATGACCACTGTGTATTTCTGAATGTGTTGATCCTCTGAGAGTTCAAATATTATAGCCAAGGCTTACTTTTATGGTTCAAGTGACTTTTCTCCTTGTCCCTCTTCAGATATAAACCACGAGAGAAGCTCAAAGTTTCATTCGGAACGCCTGAATTTTTGTCTCCGGAGGTGGTGAATTTCGACTTTGTCTCCTTCCCGACAGACATGTGGACTTTGGGAGTCGTCACATACATGCTGTAAATCACATTAAGCTATTACAAACACATTAAAAAGGAATGATTAAATAACATTAGTTACAAAGATTGGCTAACAGTGGTGACGTTCAGTGAAGGGACTGGGAGTCAGTCCAAAAACATCAAACAAGGCAGAAAAATAGCATCCAGGGTCACTCAGTCAACTGCTTAGTCTAATTAAAGCAATACCAGAGTTATGGTGTATTATGGGTAGTCTCCAAAACAGAAAAAGAAACTTGTGCAACCCTGTTAGCTTCATGTTAGCTGAACTGTTGAACTGGAGAAACAATAAAAATCACAGTCAATTTATGTTGTTGTAGCTTAAGTGGCCTCTCTCCTTTTCTGGGTGATGATGACGGCCAGACCCTCAACAATGTGCTTATGGGCAACTGGTAGGCCACTATTCTATTAATTCTATACAAAACACAGCATGAGCTAATCACAAATGTAGAAAAATATATTTTGAAATCATAAAGTCTACGTACCACGGAGCCCCGAACATGATATGAGGGGAAAAAATATGTATATCGTGTCCACGAATTAAGAATTCGTTCCCACGACTTATGGTACTAATATGTTCCCTCGTTTTACTAAATCATGACCACGTTGTAATTAATTCCTCGTTTACGTTAAATCAAAATGAGGAAAATAATTAGTACAACTGGCCACGATTTACTAAAACTAGTGAACAACTTAAGTAGTTGGAATGAATTCTTAATTCATTGCCACAATAGACCCTTTTCACATTTCTCAGAAGCGGAGGTCGTCATAGCTGGGTAAACTTTTATAGCAGTGAATGAGAGACTTCTTCGTTAAATATATTTTTTTGTTTCCATTTGCACAAATAGCAAAAGAAAAACTCCACAATAGTGTTTTCATAACTTTCAAAAAGAGGGAAAAAATAGAGAGCGATTGATAACGGCAGTCAGAAGAGAGAAAGATGTCATTTTTACCGTCGCTTCCATAGCTGTATTAGAAACACCCTCACAGCAGCGTTAACTAGTTTTCTGTAATTTGATGCGACGGTAATATAATACTAAGTATAGTGTTATAAATGTACATACATTAAAAAAAAAAGTGAAAATATAAAAAAGGATTTACGATATTGATGACCGTTAAAACGCGTCATCACACTCTGTGAAAAGGGTCTATTTAACTAAAATGAAGGAACGAATTCTTAATTCGTGTCCATGATATATATTTATCTACGTGTCATACTCAGAGCTCCGTAGGGCTCCGACCGTAACAAACAGCTCTAAAGACCTTTTAAAAATGAAAATAAATACAAATTGTTGTAAAACAACGCCCCCTGTTGGATGTGTGTAGGTACTTCGATGAGGATGCGTTTGAGCATGTGTCTGCTGAGGCTCGTGACTTCGTCTCCAACCTGCTTATCAGAGAAAGAAGGTAAAATTGAAAATACATTTACAAGTCAACTTACTCCAAAAACATATAATTGTGTTCTGTGTGACTTACAGAATGCTTTACAGAATGTCAGAGCCACTCTTTTCCATACAATGAAAGCGTACAGTGACTAATGGCAGTCAAGCTGCAAAAGGGATGCATAAGAACCATAAAAAAACACAATAAAAGTAACATTTCATACAACTTGTTATATATTCCAAGTCTTCTGAAGATGTTTCCTCTTTTTTTTTTTTTTTTTTTTTATACAGTGGTCGTATGAGTGCTACTCAGTGTCTCAAACACCCATGGCTCAACAACATCAGTGAGAAAGCCAAGAGCAGCAACATTGTGCTCAAGTCACAGGTTCTCCTCAAGAAGTATATGGCCAGACGAATGTGGAAGGTGAAATGCTAAGGACACATTATGATTTACCTCTTTAACACTGTTTTAAGGTACTAAATACTTTCTCCATTTCTCCTTCCTTTTCCACCTCTCTCCTTTCTACAGAAAAACTACATAGCCATTGCTGCAGCCAATAGGTTTAAGAAGATCGGAAGTTCAGGTTCCCTGACAGCGCTTGGAATCTGAGAGTATCCTGTGCTCACTACAGGTGCTTTTATAATACGCAGATCATGTCTTTGTATTACTGTGCTGCAATGCCACCCACCTTTCATATCTGAAAACACTCACTGGCTGTAATTTAATTGCATTGGTAAAACATATGAACAATAAACAATAAAATTCATACACAAAATGCATATTTTTCTTGTATTTCTTTTCTGCATCATATTGTTTAACACTGATGCTTATCAAGGGTTCATTCATTTCACTTTTGTCTTTTTCAAAATGTCATTCTTATTGAATAAGCTTGTGAACACAGTGGTAGAGATAAAAGGAAAGCAAGAAAAGCAATTACACTTAAATTGGAAAGGTTTTGCAGCTGAATATTCATATTTTGAAAGGTATATAGTAGATTATTATTTAACCCATAATATTTCTTTATTTTGATGGCAAGGAAAGGAAAAGAGCATTTTATCAGTTTCATCAGACAAACATTGACAAGTGTCTTTCCACATTTCAAAAACAGGTTCTTCTGCATTACTTTTTTAGTGGTGGAGGTGACAACAGCTTTAGCAAACTTTGTTTTTATTTCCTGTTTATGGGCTAACACATCCTCTTAAAGGGTTAGTTCACCCAAAATTAAAATTCTGTCATTTATTACTCACCCTCATGTCGTTCCACACCAGTAAGACCTTCGTTCATCTTCGGAACACAAATTAAGAGACAGAATTTTCATTTTTGGGTGAACTAACCCTTGAAGAGGACGTGTTAGCCCATAAACAGGAAATAAAAACAGAAAGTTTGCTAAAGCTGTTGTCACCTCTACCACAGTAATGTAATGCAGAAGAACCTATTTTTGAAATGTGGAAAGACACTTGTCAATGTTTGTCTGATGAAACTGATAAAATGCTCTTTTCCTTACCTTGCCATCAAAATAAAGAAATATTATGGGTTAAATAAGCAGTGTAATGCCCATTCAAATTGCACATATGTCCTCAGATTTTCCCAAAAAGAAAGAAGTACTATTTTTCATTCCTTCCTTTCTTATGAGCTATTTTTCAACTTTGTCTCCATTAACATTCAATTTTCATTAATCATCAACACAGTCACATTGGGGAAGGCTGAACCCGACACACAAACACCAAATGAAAGGGAACTTAAAAGGGAATCTGTGCAGACTTTTTCAGAATTTCCCTGAAATTAAAACTGCATCATATCATCCACATGACTGTTACGTCATAATTCAGTGTCTGTTATGCTGAGTTTAACTGACTCAATCTGACTTTGACTTGTGATGCAGTTTGAATCATAATGACACCGTATTCATTCGTTGGCCAGAGAAGAGCCTAATTTAATGCTGAATTCCCTTTCCATGACTTCACAAGCCTCTAGATAAGGTTGGATTCCTTCAAATGATTGTGGTACATTTCATCCATTCCAGTGGTCTATTAAAATGATTTTATCAGGCCATGACAATGTTGCAATAAACTAAAATCACACTGGGTGTGAATGTTTTACGAGAAAGATGACGCTAAATGGCTTCTAATCTCTGCTGGTGTGTTTTCAGTATGTCAAATGATATTTACAAAACTGTAATAAAATGATATAATATCGACCTTAGTTATTATAACAAACTATATGACTCTTTCTTAACACGTGTATTAGTGTTATAGACTTTTTAGGGTAATAATCATATGATTTCAAATCAAAAGTAAAATATTGAACTTTTTTAGACATCTTTAATTTGTTTCATTTAGCTTGTTTTTGTCTCAGTGTTTTTGGACAATACTGACAACTGTTGGGGGGATACATGAAGTTTATCTGTTTACTAATAATACATGCATCCATATAATAGGCTATACATTCTTAGATAAACAAGTAAACATCTAGTATGTTATGTTTACTTTTTATAGGCTACTGTTTATTAATATCTTGGTCCATTGATGGCATGGCTGTTCATGTGATGTCAATATGGTCGCGCTCATGAGGGGGCGATCTCTTCATGTAGAATAACACAGCTGAGTCGTCTTATGTGATTATAAATAATTTCTTATACGTGCAAGTCTCTTCTTTATGTGTGAACCTTTTAATTCGTAAAAAAAAAGTGAGTGCACCTTTAAAATGTGAGGCTTGTAATGTTGTTGATAACACCTGTTAACCATTATAAACAATTTCAAGTGTTTTTGGCAATTTACATGTGACCGAAACGCTTATTAGAGTAAACATGAATTTATTTTATTCTATTTATTTATATAGGCTTATATTTTTTTTGTTACGAGGCTCAGCCTCTTGCAGAAAGGGGTGGGGTGCAGTTATAGGAGGGATCACATTTACACAGTACACTCATCGATTTCTCATATCCGTGTACTGTTGCTTGGATAGACAGCATCCAATTTTTCACTCTACAGGTTTCCTGTACACTAGACTGATCATTTCAACCCGAGGTAAGCGTTTTTATTTCTCACCGATATTTTCTCGGCAGGCGCGCTTGTCGCTTTGATTTAAATATTAACGGACATTTTTCAAGTAATTTCGAGATTAAAGCGAAGGCCACATATTTTCTTCGTTTGGGAGTACTCGTTTTTGTTATGTTACGTAATTAGTTTTGACTAGAAATCTTTGAAATTACACGCGGGGTGTAATTTAGTTAACTCAGTGAATGGTTACATTGTTTCCTGTCCTTCGCTAGCTTCTTATGTCGTAGACTAAATTTCCACCTGCCTGTCTTTTCTTAGAGAGCGAGGCCCTAAAAGTCCTTAAAACTTCAGATATATTGGTGGGTTTCTTTTTAAAAATGCGAAACCTGTATTTTTTAGCAGATTTAAAACACCATGATGTGAAACTTCTTAAGTTGATAAGTTGGCGTAGGAGTTAAAAAATAAGGCGTTTGTATAACGCACGAGGAGGGGATTATTAAGAACAAGAAATTTGTGTCGTCATAATCATCATAAACCTTTTTTTTATTTATTTACAACTGATTTACTGACGCAGTTAAATGTTGTGTAGCCTTTAAAAGCTAATTTGACAAAAAAACAAACAGACTACATGAAACTAAACTCTGACCGTTAATCTCGTGACTGCAGTTAGATGAAGTTTAGACAAGTTTCGCTCTCACGGTTTTGTTCCTTGTTACTGAAGACATGTCAATTATAGCATTTCTAATTTTAAATTCTACCTAATTAATATTCTGTTAGCTTGGTTGAAGAGAACAAGGACTATTTTTTACATTACACACTGTTTTGAGTCCAAACCCCATATTTTAACTACGTTTATTTAGACTATGGGGGCTTTTTGTCTTCAAAAGCGCACATTGAGCATCTTAAAGAAGCTCTGAAACTTCCAATTTCTTCAAATACAGTTAAAAACACATTGTATGGTTAATTTGCATTTTGAATTCTTTTGTTTGTCTCTTGAGTTACTGTCTAGTAATACTTTTTCCTATAGAACTGACATCACACTGGATGAGACCTAGGGATGCGTCTCAATCAGCTCCCTAGTTCAGTAGTCGGAGCACTCATCAGGAACAAGTAGGCCATTTTAACGGCCGTCTCAATTGCAAAATCCTTACAGTGCACTGGAACATTCACCCCCTAAAAGAAATCCCACAATGCACTGCAAAAAACAGGGAACATTGGTGCTCGCTGTGAAATTACATCACATTTCTGAAGTGTGAAACATAAAACACTTGATAAATAAATATGACACCAGTAAAAGATTTTGAAAAAACAAACCGTTTTTTATTATATGTTAACATAAACGCATCGCTAGACAGGTAGTGAACATGTCTAGTTGACATTTATAATTAATATTTGGCTAAAATGTTGTTAGGATATGTGTTTAAGCAACATTAAAAAAATAAATAAAATACAGGTTCTGCCTGTTGTTGAATGTTGCTGAAATTGAGTAATCATTATACCAATGTGTGATTATCCAGGGTGAATATACTGATTCATGAGCTCGGGAGCTGATTGAGACACACCCATTGTATTTTAGTCATGTGGTCAAGTATAACATGTCCACCCTGGAAACTCTTGGTGGGAAAGAATGATTGACCACAATTTGAATTCTATTTTTAAAAGGCTATAACTAATATAATATCAAATAAGAATGTTAAAATTCTAAGAATGTAAGATTAAAAGAATTTAAACTTAATGTAAATATCAAAGTTTGTCAAAAGTTTCAATGGCCAAAAAACAAACACTAAACTGTCAAATGAACCTTATATTGTGTTTCTACTTCATTAAGAATCACTTTGTAGTCATTCACATTTCTTCTATACATATTCTTGCCTTTTGACACCATTTCTTTTTATTTTTGCGGTTTGTTTCATTAGCTTGAAAAGCATATTTGACTTTCCACAATATGTTAATAATTAGCCTCATTTAGCTTGTGTCTGAAAGCTGACCTATACATTGTTCCAGCATTTTTAACCTTGCAGATATTAAGTGCAGTAGGTGTGGTTATGTACTTTTGTTTTGTGTTTTTACCTTCATTTTATGTTCAGGATTTAATCGGAAAGCACCATGGCTGTAGAAGGAGGAGCAAAATGTGTCAAATACCTTCTCTTTTTCTTTAACTTCATCTTCTGGGTGAGTAACAAGTAATGTCAGTATTATTTCATATCATATTTCGCATGTCTCATAACTGCTGACCCATTTCTCTTTGTCGTTTTATTATGAAAGATTTACACCAAGCGCTTTCCTAACCGTTCCCTTTTACAATTCATGCTGCTTCACGCTGACTTTAGTTCAGCTGCTTTAAGCGGCTTTGACGTAAATAAAGGAGAAATAAAATTGACCTTTTTTTTTTTTTCTCTACTCAAGGCTTGTGGTATGCAAAAATTCCCCTCGTCAAAATAAAGTTTTGAGAGTTCCTAGTAACTATGACACACACTTTAACCAGCTAAGAAGTTCAAGGGGCCCAAATAGTTTCTTCTTAGGGTGACACACAACATTAAGGAATACTTGTTTCCTGGCTATGTCAGATGACTGAAATACAGTCATTTTGTGTTACCATGTAGATCAATGTTGACCTGTTGTTCATAAACATAGCTGTGGGAACAGTTTAAACCTTCTTGTTGGCACATTGCATGCTTAAAGGGAACGAAAATATTGTGGTGAACTCAAAATAAACCACACTAATGTGCACAACATTGTTTATAATTGGAGTGTTTATGACTGTCTTTCAGCAGTTACTGTAGCTGATAAAGTAGGCTTCCTTTTAGGTCACGGAAACAGCACTTCGTCCAAGCAAGTTTGTTTGATCACACAAAGCACTGCTCACTCCACGCATTCATCTTGTGCTGTTGACATTGACATTGTTGGTGTCTAAGCATTCTCTGGTGTAAGCGTGAACACCACACACTCTGTTTAAAGTGTAACCAGAGCACCAAGTGGTATGTTTCCTGGAAAAAAAAGAAAAAAGAAAGAAAACATTCTTGAATGTACAGCGCTCTGTCCTTCAAATTGACAACATAGTTGCTAATGGCCATTTACTTGTTTGAGCTGACAGGTTGTTTCTCATACATATACTCTGGCTAGAATGTGCACAAGCTCACTTTTGCACGTACACCTGTGATCACAAATGATCAGTCTGATATTACTTTCTGTTGCGCTATTTGGACCGATTTAATTTCCTAAACAACATTTGAGGTTTTTAAGATGGTCGTCTTTTATTTGTTAGAATCCCTGTAGTTTCTTACTAAGGTGAGGGTGTCTGTTATCTGGATGTGGATGTTAGGGGAGTTAGGGATGCATATGATTAATTTGATATATTATACATTACAACATTATGTAAGGGAAGGAATTATTCAGGGATGTTGATTCTGCTAATGCAGTGGGTGTTCTGAGCAGTTTCTGGGATTTGGCTCTCATTTGTTAATTTAAAGGATTAGTTCACTTCAGAATTAAAGTTTCCTGATAATTTACTCACCCCTATGTCATCCAAGATGTTTGTCTTTCTTTCTTCATTCAAAAAGAAATGAAGGTTTTTGAGGAAAAC
Source organism: Elopichthys bambusa (assembly GCA_037101425.1). NCBI lineage: Eukaryota > Metazoa > Chordata > Actinopteri > Cypriniformes > Xenocyprididae > Elopichthys > Elopichthys bambusa. Next base: position 17,557,288 of record CM074451.1, read on the forward strand.
TTTCCAGGATTTTTCTCCATATAGTGGACTTCGACGGCTATCAACGGTTAAAGGTCCAAATGTCAGTTTCAGTGCAGCTTTAAAGAGCTCTACATGATCCCAGCCGAGGAATAAGGGTCTTGTCTTGCGAAATGATCGGCCATTTTCTAAAAAAAGAAAAAATATATATGATGTTTAACCACAAATGCTGAACATGAACATATTGCATGATATGGGGGTGAGTAAATCAGGAAACTTTAATTCTGAAGTGAACTAATCCTTTAAGTTTTAGATTTCATTTATTCAGAAAGTATATGTTGCATCTTCATTAGGGATTTTCACCTTTTTAATAATTAAATTATTTAAAAAATGTAAATGAATTGTGCCACAAAGTCCTTTAATTATGGTGTTCATTCAGTAAACCTCAAAATAATGTTGTGAAATATATGTCCACAATCACAAAGAAGCAATAGGTAATTTTATCCACAAGTTTTACAGAGGTTGTGTGGGAAGAGAACAGATGTGTACAACTCAGTTGGGTACAAAAAAAAAAAAAAGTATATGTGTAAAGTGAATGTACAACTTTCCCAGGGAAAATTTGTTCCATCTGAATATGACTATATTCTACCTGGAGACACTCCACAGTAATTTAGACAAATGTGAAATGTTTCAATTCCTGTTTTTTAATAATTAAACAATTCAAGTAAACGTCTTTTGAACTGCATTCACATTGGATGCATTTCTTGATACAAATCAGTCAAGCAACCTTTAACAATTTAATTGACTTACAGTTGAATTACATAGAATTGCAGTTGTTAGCAATATAATTTTTTGGAACTAAAAAAGAAAAAGAAAAAAACTATTCCGTGCTATTCTGGGAATTTAGTTGTCGAATGTCTCTCATACATATTTCTCAGTGATTTGTAAAGTTCAGCATCAGTCATGTGATTTGATCTTCCTGATTTGTGACTGCATCATGTGACTTCACCACATGAGTATCAATGTTTATCTGTGACACGTTCAGTCAAGTAATGCCAAAGGCCAGCTGGAATATGGGTGATAATAGATGATTAAACGCCGCTTCTTATTTAGGACATTGTCATGTGTTTCTTTATGTAATAATGGACACTCCTGGCAATTTCAATGCATATCTTTATTCCTTTCAGGAAACAAAACAGGATTCTTCTTGCTATAGTTTTCTCTTTGTCTAATTCATACAGGTACCTACCGGCTGCCACTTATTACCTTCAAATATTTACACTGGTGTTGCTTTGTATGTTAACCAGACCAGTGTAGTCATAAAAAGTTGTTCTAGGTTGTTGACTAGCTACATTTGTACAGCTGACGTATTACTAAGTAGCCTTTACGCTTTGCTCAGCTGTGCAGTTCAGTCCTAATTTACTTGAAACATTTACACAGTACATTACCTGTGATAATGATGGAGCGTAACTAATTTGCTGATTGCTGACAAACTTTACATAGCATGGTGAATAAATATTGCGAGCCAACGACATTGGAAAATGTGTACTGAAAGTTTCAAAGAATCTTATAGTACTAATAACCTTCCCACACCTAGTTACAACTCACTTTTTTTTTCTTGTTCTTTAATGCTAATGCCAATATCCTGAAGTGAAATTTAGGGTTAGGGAACAGAATAATGCAATTGTTCTTCTTCTTTTAAAGAGGAATATCTAAAGAACAAATAATGTTAAAACTAGAAATGTATCTCATTGTTTTTTCCTACAAGTTTTCATGCCTGTAACTCACAGTATTCAAGATTTGTTTAATATCCTTCTAGATTCTAATTTTTAATAAACTTTTCTTTTGGAATCTTCATTTTGAAGGCTCTATATAGTTCAGCCCCATAGATATTGGGACCCCAATGTGACTGTCCAAAAGTTTCTGAAATTTGGTTGATTTGACATGGAATGACTCAGCAGTTTTCAGCATAGTAAAGCTTCTCCTCCATTGACATCCATAAAAAATGGCCTCTTGTCTCCTTCCCTGCTTACTCCAGCGTTATGCTTTTTGCTAACCTTGGAGGCTTGCCTTAAAGTGGCTTTGCTCCAAGTCCCTAAATTAGTGTTTCTGATAAGAGAGACATCAAAAATGTAATCTAAGACCAGGGTAGGGAACCACTGAAACAGGCAATCAGAAAAGGGTACTTCTCATTTGGCTCTTTTGAAATAATTTGACAGTACAAACACATGATACAGCTTCTGTCTTGAGGTTTAGTTCCCCTTTTTTGGGCCTCTTTTTAACCAAGTTACTCTGTTTGAATAAAACATAAGTTGTCTGCATTTTAATGTCAGTTTTACCTCAGAACAGTGATTAACTAAAACAGCATTAAAGAGTCTGTTTTTACACTGACTTTACCAATATCTCTCACTGTCTTTCATCCGCAGCTGTGTGGCCTGGCCTTAATAGTTCTGGGGATATTGGTTCAAGTTGCTATTCACAACACGGCCATCATCAAAGGATACACTGGCTCTCCTTTAGTTCTGATAATAGTGGGAGTCATAATCTTCTTCATCGCATTCTTTGGCTGCTGTGGCGCCTGGAAGGAGAATCAGTGCATGGTCACCATGGTAAGGATATGTGACAAATATTTGTGATCTAGTAGATGTGAACTAATCATTGTTCAAACTATTTCATTAAGACAATGGAAATTGTCTACTTGGTAGGGTTGCTTCAGCCATTTGTAAGGTCTTAACGTTCACACTAGGGGCTACTTGCTTTGTTTGCACCATTTATCCTTAATGCTTAGCTAGAAGGTGTAAGCTCTTCATAAACAAATGCTTAGTTACAGAGTATGTCATGACATTTAACTTCATTAATGGTCCAATGAGAAGTCTTTGAATATGTAAATAGGCGGTAGTGCTGAAAGCAGTACACTTTAGTTTTAACTTGTTAGGTTTGTTTTGATCTAATTTATCAACTGTAACAAATTTCTTCTGAATGGTGAAAAAGCAGACAGTATGCAGTTCTATAGAATCAAATGTGAAAAACAGGCTATGCAAAAGTTTGGGCACCCTTTCAGTTTCGTTGATTTGAATACCTGTAGTCATTTGATGCTGATTAATACAACACAAAACTGAGTTGATTTGCTCAACGAAACCTGCACTGCAAACACAGTTGCAACCAATCATGAAAAAGGATATTTATAAGGTAGCTAATTGCTAGTTGTGTCAGTCCCCAGACTTGAACATCATCAAAAATATATGGAATGATTGGAAGCAGGCTGTACATGCTCAGCAGCCATCAAACCTGTTTCAACTGGAGACATTTTGCAAGGATGAATGATCAAAAATACCTGCAGCCAGAATTCACAGACTTATCAGTGGTTATAAAAAGCGCAAAAGGAGGCTCTACTAAATATTGATGTGATTATTCCATTGCCCAAATTTTTGCAACTGTCTGTTTTTATGATTCACACTGCATTGTTTCTGTTGATTCAATAAATGTTATTTCAGAACTGTTTCCATAATGTATAAATTATATCCAAATGAAGTTGCTGCTTCGAAAGCCCAGCAGATTATGAATTGAAATTATGATCATTAGCAGGGGGTGTCCAAACGTTTGCAAAAAAACTGTGCATAGATTATATATGCATTTCCCCTCTTTTTTTTTTCTAGATTTCATCAAAAATATTACCAAAAACATTCATTTAATATCCGTATTTCCAGTTTGATTATTATTATTATTATTATTATTTATGACTGATTTAGGCCTAATTATTTAAATATTTTATTGTATAATAATACATTTAAATATGTAAAGATTCAGGAAGTGTATTTAAAAATAAATAAAACTAATAATAGATAATACTAATGTGATGGATAATAGTAATGCACAAATTAGAAATATTGACAGATTTATTTTTTTTTATGATTAAAATCTGGCATGCACTGAGATAGTGAAAATTACATTTTACATGGAACTGGAACCAATGACAAGTAAATGAATAGGAGTGTATATGTCAACTACTGTTGACTGATTAAAATATTAAGTTGACTGAAATATTAAATATCAGAACACTAATATTAAAGGGTTAGTTCACCCAAAAAATGAAAATTGTCATTAATTACTTGCCCTCATTTCGTTCTACACCCGTAAGACCTTCGTTCATCTTCGGAAAATCCGATGACTTGGTGAGGCCTCTATTGCCAGCAAGATAATTTCCTTTTTCAACATATTTAAAACGTGTATACAGTAGCTCAACCTGAATATTATAAAGTGACAAATACTTTTTGTGCGCCAAAAAAAACAAAATAACGACTTTATTCAACAATATCTAGTGATGGGTGATTTCAAAACACTGCTTCATGAAGCTTCGAAGCTTTACGAATCTTGTTTCGAATCAGTGGTTCGGAGCGTGTATCAAACTGCCAAAGTCACGTAATTTCAGTTAACGAGGCTTCGTTATGTCATAGTTGTTTTGAAATTTCAATAGTTCACGTGACTTTGGCAGTTTGATATGCGCTCCGAACCACTGAATTGAAACAAGATTCGTAAAGCTTCGACGCTTCATCAAGCAGTGTTTTGAAATCGCCCATCACTAGATATTGTTGAAATATCTTGATATTGTTGAATAAAGTTTTTTTTTTTTTTTTGGCGCACAAAAAGTATTCTTGTTGCTTTATAATATTAAGGTTGAACCACTGTAGTCACATGAACTGTTTTAAATATGTTTTTAGTACCTTTCTGGGCATCTGAAAGTGTTAATTATCTTGCTGGCAATGCGGCCCTCACTGAGCCATTATGGGTCTTACAGGTGTGGAACGACATGAGTGTGAGTAATAAATGGCAATTTTCATTTTTGGGTGAACTAACCCTTTAAATATTGCCCAAGTGACTTTGGTACACATCTAAACTACATCTGCTGATACTTATGTTTATATACTGACTGCTGTAAAGTTGCTGCATGTCTCTGTTAATGCTGTTGACATGTTCAACACATGTCCAACAGGTTAAACCAGATTCCTTCTTACAACACTCAGTTTGAAGTATCTGCATATTTGACTGAAATGGAAAACAAACAGTCGCAATGAACCAGTGCCTCAGAATGTGCGATTGTATTTGCTAGATAAACACAGTAGTGCAGCACCGACCAACTCTCAATTAAGTCAATCAATTCTTTAAAATGTCATTTCTTGGCTTGTCATTCCTTACTTTTATCCTTCACTTCTTCTCTCTCTGTTTTCTCCTAGTTTGCTATTCTTCTCTCCCTCATAGTCATCACTGAAATTGGAACTGCCATCGCTGGATATGTCTTCCGTGGGAAAGTGAGTACACTTCTAATTGCGACTTCATTACTATTAACCTGTCTCCCAGTACCATTTGGCTCCTAATAATCTCTTTCTCTGCAGATGGCTGATCTGCTGAATGAACGCTTTAAGGTCATGATCGCAGGATACAACAAAACAGAAGAAGACCGTGCAGCCCTCGATTATCTCCAGCAGGAGGTTTGTAAACCTAAATCTTTTACATTTCGGAAAGTCCAAAGAAAATCTGATTTTTGTGCTTCTTTTTTTTGAACAAGGACTGTGATCCTGCTCCGTTTCCCATTTTCATGTGCACAATGTGTGTCTCAAGAGTCTCTCCAGCCTTGTTTGCTCAGTGCCATCTATTGACATTAAACTGACATCCTGCTTCCTCTTGTGCTGTCATGTGGCTAAACTTAAGTTCAGACACTGTGCTGTACTTGCTCTCTAAATTCTGAATGGCTTTCAGTTCAGTGAATCCATTCTGCTGGATCATATGCTCTCTTTAGATAATCTCTGTTTTGAAGGGAAGTGTATTCGTGGAATCACTCTATGTAATATTGTGTGTTTATTTGTTTCTGTGTAGTTATTTAATTTATGGCCTGTCAAATAGATTAAAATTACTTTTTGGCATTAAAGCATTCAACACACACACACACACACACACTTGTTTTAATTTACATTAATCATATGAATTTGTAATTTTGTCTTTCTTATAGCTCAAGTGCTGTGGAGGAAACTCCTCTATTGATTGGGTAAACTTCAGCACCACTCACAAGTCTGTCCCAGACACCTGCTGTAAAAATGTCACTAAGGACTGTGGTGTTGGAGCTATGGAAGATGCCAGAGTAATCTACACAGATGTAAGAAACTCTTTGTTTTGTTTTTTATTGTTGAAATAGTGCACTAGGGTTTTGGCTACATGACTCTTCTGTACTGTGGCATTTTCACACAAAAAGTCTACAAAAATTAGACTTCTTGTCATAGCTGAACATTTTTTTTTTTAATAAAACAAATTCAAATTAGTTTTTTTGGACAATGTAAGAAACTAGAGACTAAGACTTTGTCTTTGTGTTTAATACAGGGATGTCAACCCGCTTTGGAGAAATATATAAACCAGCGTATTTTGTGGATTGCAGTGGGAGCTCTGGTCATTGCATTTGTGCAGGTGAGACCTGCAATATTGGTTTCCCTGTTATAGGCACACAAGAACATCAGTGCAAACACCCCTTCTTCATACACTAATACATTTTGTTTTGTTTTTTGTAGATCACGGGCATTGTGTTGGCCTGCATTCTGATGCGAGCCATCCGCAGTGGCTATGAGGTCATGTGATCACATCCAGTCACAGCACATCGCTTAAAGCTCTTAGAGACTGTTCAGGTGTTTGGTTTTTTTTTTTTTAAAAAAAACATTATATAAATGCTAATAATTTCCCCCCTTGCTGTGTAAGTTGGCAATACTCATTTTCACTGAGAATGATATAACCATATCTGTTTCTATGACCAATCCAGTAGATTAGTCTACTGTTAAGTCTCTGATTTATGCTTAAGTATTGTCTTTAGACATTGTTTTAAATTTGTCCATTACTGCTTTGTTGACATTTCTTTGGGTTACAGAACAGCAATCAATGAATTACAGATATGACAAATTTTATACATTTAAAGAACATTCATGTTAAATAAAAGAATGAAATGTTCTAAACAAGTTTGTCCCATTTAAGTTAATTTCATTATATTTTGAGTTAATACTTAGTTTATTACTACTGTAGTCGGTGAATCGGTACCAGCTTGATGGGGGATGCAAACAGAGACCATTAAGTTGGAAGTCTTTTAATAGAAGTTCTGATCTTTTCACACTGCGACGACTATGTACTTTCATACCTTTCAGTGAAATGTTAACACAGAACCAAACAGCATTTTCTTTATATATAAAATACAAAATAATGCAACACATTTGGCAACATAAAAAGATAACTGCATGTATTGCACTGTGTTTGTAGCTGTGTTCTTAAGTAAAAAGGCACCTGTTAAAAGGCTGAATAAGAACCTGACTAAACACATTAAGCATAACTTTAATGCTTTGACCAAACAGCCCAGTGCACACAGCAAACTCCTTGTTGGATAGAACCAATAACAAGGTGCAATATTTGTGTAGTTGAGATCTCAACAATAAATATTAACATAAGCTTAATTAAAACATTATAGAGCTTAATATATTAAAGAATATACTTTCTCTCCAGTATCCAGGCTCTGTAAACCTCTTTCCAGTTTAGCATCGGATTTAAAGCATAACTGGGTTGCTTTAGTAAAACATATTAAACATCCCAAGAGTGACTGTTTGTCTTACTACTACACCAGAAAAATGAACAAGATTGGTGATATTTATCCTGGAGTCAGTGCTAATGTACAAAACATGTACAAAATGTCTCAAAACACAATACACAAATGATTGCGTTCCACTAACAACTATATTTAGAATGAATGTCTCAAGACAAAATGGATGCATTTGGCACATGTTGTGCTTTTTGTCTCAGATGTGGTATAACTTCTTACAGTGTCAGTTTATTGTTTTTGTCACTGATTATACACCCTGTCTCTATGGAAGAAAATTAATCGCATTATTCCACATATTCTAGAATCTCAGTGGCATCTTTCAATGACAATGTTCCTCACTCAAGTAAACAAAATCTCCAAAAAACAGAAATTTAAAGCACAACAGCCCATTTAAAAATAATGATTCAGAAACAAAAAAATGACAACAGTAACATGACTAAGCCAAACGACTGGTATGATAAAGCTTGTGTTGCGCTGCTTCAATTTGCATACAAGGTTCTTTTGTTCCCATGGTGCATTACTGTGTGGAGAACTCTTTTTGGGTGTGGTGGTGGATTTTCAGTGCCCTGTGTTGGGAAGAGAAGTCATCTGCTTCCTCTCGTGGTCAGTGACGTGGGTGTTTGGGATAGTTTACAGTGAGCAGTACCATACAGTGCAGATAGAGGGAGGTCTCTGACTCTGATCAAACAGGAAGGAAATGCAATGTTACAATGAATGTGCAACACAACTGTCAATAATTTCAAAAGCAAATATTATAACATACAAAAATGTTATTTTTCATGCCATTTAACACAAACCCCTAATGACTCTAAAATATAGAAAAGAATCATTTATGGTAATATTAAAAACTTTCCAGGTCTGTTAAGCTATGTTCAGAAACTGTGCAGTATACATTATACTTAGGAAAACAAATTATGAAACAGTAATGATGAATAATATTAATATGCCACATTGTTATCCCGATATTGTTTCAATTAAATTTTGTTTTGTTTAATTTGTTTGCAGTTCAGTGAAATAAAAAAAAAAACTGCTGCAATAAATTTATGATTAATTTTTTCACACTGCATTGCATTGTGGGATACAGTATCCTGGGCAATGCACTGTTACATACCAGACATTTTGTCAAATGGTTATTGCATACAGTGCACCGTATACATACTGCATAAATAGTAATCTTGCATTCACACCATGCCGGAATTACAAGATTCAGATTTGTAAAAAAAGTTTCCCAAATTGTACCACCTGACCATTGCAAAATCAAGTGGAAACATTCCAAATGGTGGTTTCAGCAGAAAAATGATTCTGTTTAATAATTCCTACATACAATATAGTTTGATGTAGCTAAAACAGAGTTAGATAACTAATGTCCTAAATAAACTTTAAATGTTTATTAATAATGCATTTGCATAACAACTGTTACTTGTTTTATTGTGGTTTTATCTGTATTCAAATTAGGCATTAATTTTGTGTGGTGTTAACATAGAGCAATAATTCCAAGTTTGAGAACGTGAGCAGCTCCGAGTAGAACGTTCAGGCTGTCATCTGGTAATTATATTCATTGTGTGAACACGCCATAAACATAGTATGCTAGCACTCTCTTCTGAACATAGCCTTGATCTCATGGCCTACGTACCATTTAGGTGTGTTGAGAACTGCAACCACTGTGTGAGCCATTCCCGGCACTGTCCGGAACTCAGACGCTCTGGATTCAGCCCTCTCACGTAACATGCCTAGGAGATGTGATGTAAACATGACACATCCTTCAAAAATCAGAAAATGAAGGCTGCTGACAGAATGTAATGGGCAAAATAAGGAGCAACCACTGACCTCTCTGAGCTCAGTGTCGTTTAACTGATGCAAGCCTAATCGAACAATGCTGCGGTCAAGCTGCATGAGTTCTAACGCATGACTGTTTAAGCGTCGGCCAATCCAGAAGGCTGGGAGGCGGGGCGTCAGGAACAGCAATGGACAGAGGTGTCTCTGCAAATATATTTATATGTATACATTTAGCAAAAAAAGAACAATAAAAAGCAATCTGGCAAAGAGACAACAATGTAATATTCAATGCCAGGTTTATTAGACAACTAGATTAGGAAGCGAACTAGAGACGTTTTTTTTTTTTTTTTTTTTTTTACATTTTAAAGTTGATGAAATAGAAGTAGTGACAGAGCTTTTCTTCCATAATGTGGCGTATATCCAAGTGTAACAGATTATCGAAAAAAAGGCAGGGACTAAGTTCTATGCATCGTTGTTGATTGGATTTTGAGATGTGGGTGCTGAACTCATAAGTGAAGGCAGGTGAATGTAAGCTTGCAGAGGCAGGGTTTAAGTGGACTAAGGGTACGTTTACATGACAATGATGTGCTAAAAACGGAAAAGATTTTTCTTTGTGTTTTTGAAAAGTTTTGCGTACAGATAACAATGTTGTCAAAACGATCCCTATTAAAGGATTAGTTCAAATGAAAATTACCCCAAGCTTTACTCACCCTCAAGCCATCCTAGGTGTATATGACTTTCTTCTTTCTGATGAACACAATCGGAGTTATATTATTAAATATCCTGACGCATCAGAGCTTTATAATGGCAGTGAACAGGACCAATGAGTATGAAGCCCAGGAAAAGTGAATCCATCCATCATAAACGTACTCCACACGGCTCCGAAGGGTTAATAAAGGCCTTCTGAAGTGAAGTGTTTGTGTAAGAAAAATAAGTTACAAAGTAAAATTCTGACAGAACGCCTTCTGTATTAAACTTACGCGTCAGGATATTTAATAATATAACTCTGATTGTGTTCATCAGAATGAAAAAAAGTCATATACACCTAGGATGGCTTGAGGGTGAGTAAAGCTTGGGGAAATGTTTTATTTTAAAGTGAACTAATCCTTTAAAATGACAAACATTGCTGTATTATGCATGCCAGGCCAGTAGTTGGCGATGTCGCTTTGTAAAGAAACACTATAGACTAAACACGTAATATGCATGCACATAACATTATCATTTTCACAAATGCAATTTCGTTTTTGTAGTTTGTGGGCCCCCAAAATGCCAACAGCCAAAACGCATAAGAAGTTTTCCGTTTTTAGTTGAAAACATGTAAACGCCCCCTAAAGGGTTGGGGAGGTCCTGCATATGTCACCAGAGAGAAGTCTGTCATTTTCACCAGAAGGTCCAGTTGACTGGATGAATGAAACATGCACGGATTAATCGTTCACAATAAGATTTATAACGTGTTTAGAAAAATGTTTGCAACTGGCTGATTATTTGGAGCTCACCATCTGATCTGCATACATTCTCTTGATACCTAAGGGAGGTCCAGAGAACAATGTTCTCACTGCATGGACATCAGACACTACTGGATGGACTCCGTTTCGGACCTGCAGACACATTTTGTATTTATTAAAATGTCAACATCTGAATAAAACTAAAAAAGGCTATAATTTTACACATATGTAATATCATGAATTAGCTCAGGCTACCTTACTGCAGAGCTCCATGAGGCGGCTTTTAAGTCGGCTGTCTTGGAGAGAATTTGACGTGCTTTCCAGACCTTTTACTATAGCCCAGTAGTGCCGTGCTCTCTGGGTATGGTACACCCCCTGAAACTCCATCAGCTGCTGTGGGGTCCAGAAGTGCCGGATCAGAAGCTGGCGAGGATAGAGGTACCTAGAGGGCAGAATTGTGGAGGAAAACATCCCCCTCCATTCAATATGGCTATACTGCAGCAACAACAACATTAAAACTGTAACATTAAAAGTTGAGTATTTAATAATAATAAAATGTATTTTAAAAAAATCACATCCCTGAGGATGAATGGATCATGAATGGAAGAGTGATGGACAATAAAGCAAACATTCAAAACCCAATATTCAATCAGTTTCAAATATACAGAAGTACTTCATAATTGCAATAAAGACAAAAAACAAACAAACAAACAGAATAATCAGCAGAGTAACATGCTAAATACTCACATAAGGATAAAGACCAAATAGTTGGCAAAAGGAGGTACTGATATGATGACCAATGGAATGGCTTTGATTAAGTCCCTGCGGAACTGAAAGCAACACGCAAAAAATGACAATTTAATAAAATTTATGACAGCAATATATCCCATAAATGTCTGCTTCGGTTCTTCAACCCACCTGCCTGAGTTTCTCCAAATCGCGGTAAAGCAAATTCTGGTTCTCTGTGCTGTCAGTGAGCATGCGAGTCATGATTCTTCTCACTTCTTGAGCATCTTGAAACAGGAGCCGGAACCCTTTATACAGAAACATAAAGCCTATATCATAACACATTTTCCGGGGATGGTTTGAGATTAAATAATCTATTAGTCATTTTAAATATATTATTCACTCTGACCTCTCATAAAAGTGTTATAGAGAACATAAAAGCGAGGAAAGCGCCGCTGCAAGAATCTCTCATACTTTTCATTGGCCCACTTCAGCCTGGACACAATGTTTCGACCAATCCCATGTCTTGCTTGTGAAGGTGAGTAGTGCCTAACAAACCACAAACTACTAGACAGACAGATAGATAGACAGACAGATAGATAGATAGAGCCCATAGACAATGAGAAATATTTAATGTAGCATAGTATTATTACTGATGAAACCATCTTCAGACTCGTTTTATAACGATTAATCTATGCAAACTCTCCTAACTATGGGAGTATGCCTACAAATAATAATTTATATGAACTTATTATAAATAGTACCTGGATTTTGTGGAAGACAATCTAGGTGTGATAAGACTTGCTTTGACCCCGACAGGTTGTTTTCCATACAGTAAAATCACTGAAGCACCGCGGCATACTCCTCTACAGGACAACGCCATCTTGAACTGAGCAGCTGACAGTTCTACGTGGGCGTGTCTTCAGAAAATGGAACGCAGATGCGGCACTGTGATTGGCTACTGCAATAACCGCATGACAGTAACTAATGCGCACGCACCACTTTTTTTTATCTTAATTATTTATTTATTTTATTTTATTTTTTGCGTCGACTGGATACCAGAGTATTTGTGTGTAGGGACGCTTTATTTCAAAACTGATGAGCAAAACATTACAAGCCCACTAATGAAAAATGCGAATATATTTGATCAGTTTAATCACTTATTATAACCCATAGCCCACTGATAATCCATACCTTTATAGGTAATAATTTTTGGTTGATCTCTTGAGTTTTTTTTTTTTCTTTTTGCTGAAACCTCAGAATGGTTTGCTTAAAGCTTTTGAAAGAATTCACCACAGTTAAATGTTTTTCCCCCTCTCATTTGTAGCTGTCTAATTTAATTTAATTTCAATTTAAATTTGATTTAATTATATGTAATTTAATTTAAATTTGAATTGTTTTATTTTATATAAAGCCGTTTTTTCCTTGCCTGAATGTAGAAATACAGTATTGAATATAGTACCTAATTATGATAATAATACAATAATGACGAAAAAAATGAAGGCTTTTAGCAAATAGTACATTTTGTAACATTCACAATCACAATTGATTGCAGGCAGCAGTTGGGGAGGGCAGCACGCGTGCACGCGCCATACCTGAAGACTATAACAAAGTTGTAAGTGCTTTGAAAAGATGATGCTCTATTAAAAAAGACCGCGAAAGTATTTCCTGTTGTGATTGTTATGAAAAAAATGTTAATGTTTTTGTTTGAAATTTCATGACTTTTGGCCTCGCTTTTTTCCCCCAAGTGGTTTGACCGTCTTGTTCAGCACGCGCCGCTTTTTCACTGATGAGTGTGTTATTGTTTTGTTTTTAAATATGGCGTGTTTCATTTGGGTGACTTTTTTTTAAAATCAGAGTTAACGGGACACGCAAGGCCACAACTACCCAGACCACCGTCACAAGAAGGAAGCATGGCCACCATTAGATTCGGCAGCAGCGTCGGTCCGTCTGGAGTAAACTCTGAAAATCAGAGTTGGAATGAAGAGAGCGGTAATTTAATAGTTCGATTTTTTTTTTTTATATCACTGTTAAAGTCACAATATAAAGTTCAGCTTATAGAAGTTTAGTATAAAAAGTCTGATCTGATCATATCATGCTTCTTTGGGAAGCAACCAAGCACAGTTTCTATGTTGTTTGATAGCGCCCCTTGTTTCCACAGCTTATGGTGAAGACACTCACACCGATGATGCCAGTGACCCCAACAGGATTGTCCAGTGCCCATATGACAAAAATCACCAGATCAGAGCCTCTCGCTTCCCTTTTCATGTTCTCAAGTGCAGGAAGGTGGGTAATGGCCTGGGAAACGTTCTTCATTTGTTTCATGCAATTATTTAAATTGTGAGAATACTTCTGCCTTGGTTTTGGTGTTGTGAGCACTTCTTCTGTTTAAATTGTTTCAGAACCACCCCAAACTGGCTGGGGAACTGAAGACTTGCCCCTTCAATGCCAGACACTTGATACCCAAGCACGAGTTGTCTCATCACATAACAAACTGCGAGGACAAGAGGTCACTGAACGCTGAAGATGGTTCGTGTTGGGCTGTTGCTGTTTCACTGTCCTTTCATAAGAAACTGTTTATAACTGCTTATGTTTATCTTAAGTTTTATGATAAAGACTGCATTATTTACATGCTTCATTACAGACTGTTGTATAGCATTCTCAAATATGGAATTCTAGCCTTTACTTTTTTCAGTTGATTTAATTACCCACATTGCACTCTCAGTCAATGAGAATCACTGTTGCAATTTTTACTTGTGAGATCATGATGTTCTCACAGTGTGCTTGAGCATTTAGGCAGTACGTCTAAATTTAATCATACAGTTTTGAGAGAACTAAAAAAGTCTAACTTCTCTAGTATGGAATCACTCACTCTTTAACTTTTAATATTGTGAAATTACAAAATCATTGGGTTCCATTTTCTTAAATTACACTTGTTTAAATGTGATTCATAGAAAAATGTAGTAGTCCATTTATAGGTTGAGTGCTAATTGTTAGCTTTAAAGCTATGGCTGCTCATTTAAATGGTCCTGCAATGTGATTTATTTATTTATTTATTTATTTTTAAAACATTTTTTTTCCTTGTACAGGGAATATAGAGGTACTGGAGAAGTTCCAGGTGCCCGTTAACACCTGGACAAACCCTTCACCCAATGAGGACTGGGAAACAGGTCTGTGACCTGTTTAAAGTTACCATACATTTTTGAACGCATTTGTGATCCTATACTAGGTCTCTACTGTATATCTACTTTGGCATTGCCACTCTACCTTATTTACGATGTATGGTTTTTGATTTCTTTCTGTATTTTCATTTTGGTTTAAACGAATAAATCGGCACTTTCTGGGTGATTCCTCCTTTTTGGACATGTGATTGCAGAGACTGATGATAATGCTGCTATGTTTGTCTGGGGTGAATCCAACAATCAGCTTGCTCAAAACAAGTGAGTCCTTATGCTCTTTCTCTTGACTTTTCAGAATTCATCAGAAGTTCACTTTATATTTTGCTGGTTTATATGGAATTTTACAAATCTTTAGAATAATGGCACACATAGTCAGTATGGTGTGAATTTTAAGTTTGATTAATGTTAACACTAAACACACATATGGTATAATCATATGTATAAATGCTGAAAGTGATCTAATTTCTGCTACACTAATGGAATTTCAAAAAATGCTTTTCCAAAAGTTTTTGCGACCATCCTGGAAAAACTGAGCCAATCAATCCAAACAAGCAATATTTCTGAGCATTGTTTTTGGGAAAATAAACCTAGAAATAGTTTGTTTGCAGTTGTCTCTACACAATTAGCCAGTATAGAAGTGTTTATGACAAAAAAAGTCACTTTTGCTTTAAGTAGATTTATGCTCGTGTTTTTTTTTTTTTTTTTTTGTTTTTTTTTTTAGGCCAGAGCCATCTACCACCATCAGTTTATCGGATGGACTACGGGCACCACGGACTCTGCCATGGAAACTCTGTAAGCACTCAAATGCTCTAAAATTTAACCAGAGGTGAATCCCAATTTGCGTACTTATGCACTATTCTTGTATTATAAGTAGTATTCACACTGAAATTTCCAAAGAGAAAAAGTACACTTTAAATACCCTGACGGTATACTTAATTAACCAAAAAAACAAAACAGTGCAGCATCCAAAATCGAGTACTTCCTTACTATATAGTATGCGGGGGGGAAAAGGAAAGGAAAAAACAAAAAAAAGTACAGCAACAGATTAGTATGTCCGAATACACAGTATTTGAAAAACAGTAGAAGAAAAGTCCCCAGATGACGTACTACTTCCGGTGAGATTCTGAAGTGTGCTTTTGCTGGACACTTTACTATCCCATTAGGCCACGGCAGAGGATTTATGAATGGTGGCGACGCGACGTAACTGATGCCACAGGTCACATGACTTGGGTACATAGTGTTAATATGTGCATAGTATATAGTGCGTCATTTGGGACACAACTCTGGTGTTTTTAGCTTTTAACCCTTATGCGCTGTTGAAAACCCCATCACTCTCGTGGTGTTCCAAACAATTGCTTATAAATCTCTCATTATGCTTCTTTATCACCAAATATTGGATTCAATCTTTTTGTCATCTTGTTTTCTTTCCATTAGGATGGGTTTTGTTTATTTTTGGAATGAATCGTAGGCCTTATTTATCTGAGTGCATGTACCTCAGTTTTTGAGGGTTTTTTTTGTGGATCATTTTGCACAAAATATGAGAATTTTGCACTGTTTATCACACTAGTGTGCTCTAATGTTTAAACAGGAAATTTGTTTTGAAATGGTTTTTTGTTTTTATTTATTACAAAATGGCACAATCGCACTCGTGGTGTTCCCGGTCAAAAATGTCCGGCCTGCAGAAAAATGACTTATAAGTCACTTGTTACGCTACTAAAAACATTTCAAAACAAATTTCCTGCTTAAACATTAAAGCACACTAGTGTGTTTTTTGTAAAATTGACAAATATCCACAAAAAACACTTTTCACTGAAAAGCCGAGGTGCCTACTCTCAGATAAATGAGGCCTACGAATAATCAGATGCAAAAAGAAATGCAAAACCATATATGAAAATTATCAAAAAAAAAAAATTGAAGTAGTTATACATTGTGTGAACAAAGTTTCAGTCCAATGCGATAACATTTAGTATTTTGGGGAAAAATAAACGTTTTTTCCGGGTCAAAATGACCTGAACACTGCATGAGGGTTAAACAAGTCTGCTCCTTTTTTCAGCTGAGTTACAAATGCACCTGTAGATGGCAGCAGCACTCTTAGCTGATTTGTTTCTTAATGCTGTGTGGTAACATTGTCATTCATTTATCCCCCCCCCTTCTTTTTCTTAAGGATATGTCATCACTGGACGGACTTCACTGGAAAATCTTACTTTTAAAATACTTTAAGCCCTCTGTGATTTTTCTAGCTTAACTTGTTTAAAGTCTACTTATCTTTTAAAGCTTTTAATTTTGAAGTGTTGTGAAATAAAATATTTCCCTTTTCCTATTTTCTGAAAGTTAATACGCGTCTGTAACTGGCTGTGGTCCATGTGTAGAGACCCTCCTTATTAAACCTAGCTTTTCAGTAGCATTTCATCTTTCAAAGGAGAAACCATCAGTATTAATCTTTCTGGACTATTTGCTTAGACTCCTTTGCATTTTGTGGAAGTGGTAACCTTCAGTCTTGACCTGTATGATTCATTAAAGCTTTCTTTAAGTGCAAACATCTGTCTGTTGCATTTCTTTTACCATACAGTAAAAGCAACAGAGAAACGGAGCGCACAAATTGAATTTCTTTTGAGGTTATATTTGGCTTTAAATAGAATCATATTTAACTGAAATTGTTACCTGAGTAGTGATTTTTAACAAGAACAGTTACGCTAATAGGTTTATAATTAGGGCCCGAGCACTGATGGTGCGAGGACCCAGTTGTAATTGCTCGGTCAGTTATTCTTCTTCTCCGAAATGAACTGCATTTCTGAGGTCCTAAACATGCTCAAAAACCTCATGAAACTTTGCACATGCATCAGAAGTGGTGAAAATTTACATCTGATATGGGTTTCAGAATTAGGTGTGGCAAAATGGCTCGATAGCACCACCTACAAAATTTCAATAATGTGCCCTTCACGCTACTTTTCACTTACAGGTATGAAGTTCGGTAGACACGTGTAATAGCCCAATACTTTAAAAAAAAAAAAAAAAAAAAAAAAAGTCCCTGGGTGCAAAATCTGTAGACCCAACAGGAAGTCAGATATTTTGAATTTTCTATGCAAAATGTTTGCCATTTCCAGACGTTGTACTTTAACGAACTCTTCCTAGAGATTTAATCAGATCAACATCATATTATATATGTATATATATATTTGGGCAGTCTAATCTAAAGGCCTTTGCGACCTTAAATTGCGCTGAAGGGCGTGTCTGTGGCGGCCTGACAAAATTCTATGTTTTGCCATGAAACAGCAAGTTATTGTAACTCGGGCATACAATTATTACATGTCTGATCTGTCCAAAACTTCACATTTTATTAGAATCCTGGCATGAAGACATCTACATTATTCAAGGCAATATTCAGTTAGTCATAGCGCCACCTGCTGGCAACAGGAAATGACTTGTTGATCTGGTTAAATCTCTACACGGAGTTAATCACAATGTAAAACATCATATTTTGTCAGTCTAATCTTAAGGCCTTAGCGATGTTAAATTGCGAAGATCAGGAGTTTTCGTTAAAGGGCGTGTCTGTGGCGGCCTGACAAAGTCAGATGTTTCACCGTGAAAGAGGAAGCTGCTGTAACTCAGGCATACAGTGTCCGGTCTGCACCAAACTTCACATGTGTGATAAGAGTCCTGGCCTGAAGACATCTATATGCCAATATTCAGTTAGTCATAGCGCCACCTGCTGGCAACAGGATATGGCATGCTTTGCACTGTAATTCACTCCCAGAAACCCATTTAAATATGCCATGAAGTACCAAACACATTGAATCATGAAACACTTGGCTAAGTGTTAATGTATGCGATTAACGCTGCAAAGTTTTTGTAACTCGGGCATACAGTGTCCGATATGCTCCAAACTTCACGTTTGATAATAGTCCTGGCCTGAAGACATCTACATGACAATATTCACTTATAGTCAAAACGCCACCTGTTGGCAGCAGGAAGTGTGGTGCATCGAAATGACTTTGCAATAATTCTCCTGTATTTACTCGCTTACATGCATGTCGCCCACTGTTTTCCTAAGGCCACCAAGTGGCGGTGGCCCCGGGTGCGAGGGTCCTTTCACCGCTGTTTGCAGCTTTAATGCTTTCTTTGTGACTTTGTTACCAATATTTTAAACCTTTTTATACCAAAGTATAGAATACATTTATGCACTTGTTTGCAGAAGAACATTGTGCAGGATATTGATTTTTTTTTTTTTTTTAATGCATATAAAATACAAATGATTTTCAGACATTAACATTAGTGTATTTAATTAATGTTGATTAATCCATTAGCTATCAAGAACAAATTACGTTTGTTAAAATAAAGTTAATTTTATTTTTAAGTGAAAGTGAAATTGATTGGTTTTAGTGGCGTTTTTTTTTTTAATTATCCACTTTGTATTACAGTAATGAGTCATTACAGTTTCTTTTAAACTTATGAGATAATCATGTTTTCACACTGTGCCCTTGGAGCATTTTTAATTAGTGCGTGAACATTCTGTCCTTTTTTCTCCCGTTACAGTGGCTGGTTTGAGTCACACAGGCGACGGGCTAGTGACTGTGTCTGTCAATATGAATGGAGCATGAGTTAGTATGGCAGGGCCACAGGTCTGCCCCCTCTTCCTCATCTCCTGTGCCTCATTTAACCCACACAGACAGCTGGACACACCATCTCTCCCCTGCTAGCTGCACTGACAACGAGACATTTGCACAAATGACAGGGTCTCTGTGTGTGTGCCTACGTTTGTGTGGGCAGGACTGATTGCTCGCCCCCTCTGGCACCTCTGTATCCGTGTGCCTGTTTTTCACAGCTGTGTAGCGCTTCCTTAAATGCACTGTTGCTCCAAGGAGCAGTTTATAATCTCGGTTTCAGTTTTAAACTTTGCACTTTCGGCATGTGTGAGCAAATGAAGTGTAATGCAATGCTAAGAATGCTTCTGGAGTTTACTTGTGGTTCTTCAGTTGGTTGTGACATGATAGTTGAAATTTGAGCAGTTTCCTGCATGATGATATCCAATGTCATTTAATTCTGTAATTATTCTGTAATTCTGTAATTATACATGCACTTATTTTTTATTACATCATTTTGAAGACAGTCTGGAATATTTGAAGAGTTCATTTGCAAAAACAGATAACTTTATTAATTCTCATAAATCATGTTTTTGTTTTATTTTTTTTTACTCATTGTACAATGGGTTGCAGGAGTCAAAATGATAAATCCTCGATCACTTTTAGTCCGCTTTGACGAAACTTCCCTCAGTTAGCGCGTCTTTTCGAAGTGACTAGCAGCCTTGTCACCTGACCTGAATACTGTGCACTGATTCGCTAAAACGGACTTATCTGTTTGTGTACACAAACCACAAGGGCGCTTGTCGGTTTCTGCTGTAAAACATGATGTGACCATGACAGTGACAATACCAGCATTTTGGACAAAATATTTAGGGTTCAGAACATGCTATATGTGGAGAATAGTGGCAGTCAGTTTATTTTTTTTTTAAACGTGGCATTAATCGGTTTTTGCAAACTAAATTATAAAATTATAAGTGTCACTGCAGGACCTTTTAAATGAACTGTAAAAAGGCTGCAAGATTACAAATGATGAAACTTGGTCAATTTCTGTTTCATCATTTAAAATACACAGACTTAGAGAGAATAAGAGACTTCTTCAAAGGCTGCATTTATTTGATCAAAAATACAGTAAAAACAGCAATATAATATTACTAAAAATAACTGTTAATATTTAAATATATTTAAAAACCATTGTGCTGCTTAATATTTTTGTGAAAACAGTGGTCATTTTGAGTTTGATAAATAGAACGTTTAAAAGAAAAGCATTAATTTAATTAGAGAGCTTTTGATACATTATAAATGCTTAGTCTCTTTTAAATAATTTAATGGTTCCTTGCAGGATAAAAATATTATTTTTAATTCTAAAAAAGTTCTCACTGACCCAAACTTTTGAACCGTTTACAGTCTTCTTTGTTCTGCACTGATATCCATCCATTTTTCAGCAGCACATTTCTCATTATTATTGTTATTATTATTTATTATTAATTTTTATAATATCGTTTTAATAAATAGTATTTGGAAAATGCTACAAATAAAAACCTGATGGGATCACAGGATTTTCCTCCCATAGCTCATTAATATGGGATAGAATATTGCCCCGCTCCTCAATTCTCTAATCTTAAGCCATAACTAAACCAGATCTGAACACAGAGGCAAATCAGATTATACACAAGACAACGTGACTGACAATAAAGACCCCTCATTTGCATTTGGTTTTCTCTCCTGCAACAGATGCTGAAATTACCCAGCGTCACACTGCAATCTCTCACACGCTTCCATTTGCTCAGCGTTATGTGCTTTGACACGAGTGTGTCGGTTCATCATTAGCCTGTGCCCTGCATCAATGACACTGCAGAATGGGACAGCCATGTGTGGAGCTGACTAGAAATGGGTCACTCCAACCTGTCAGTTATGCTGAAAGAAAAATAATGCAATAGAATTTTTTGTCTCATTAATCTGGATTTTGATGGGGGTCATTAATAGGCTATTCCTAGATAATAAAACTGGACATGAATGCATCTTTTGGAGTGAAAGATAGTATTATTGTTGTATGACTGCCCTTTCTCTAGAATGCTGTAAACTATTCATGAGGTGCAAATATATTCTGTCCTTCAACTAATTTTCCCCAGAGAGCAATTCTACCAGCCCGTGCTTTGCCTTTCCGTTCTGCCGGCATTTTACAGTTACATCAGAGAGCGCCTAACATTAGAGTTTGGTTGCTATTTACTGGACCAATAATGGTTATTTAGTAGAACTTCAAAGCTCAGTGTAAAAAAAGAGAGATTAAACCTTTTGTCTCACTGCATACTGCCTACTTTAAAAAATAATCATGATCATTGTAGCTACATGAAACCCATGGAAGCCCAATTAAAACTGTCAAATGTTTTAATTTATCTCTTTATTTATGACTTAGTATCTTAATATCTGCTAACACGTTATTTTGATGCTGTCCCAACAGACATTCCACTGACAATAAGTAACTTTGCAACTACATGTCAACTTATTCTACTAACCTGAACTACAGTCTACTAATAATATAAAGACAGTTAGTTGATATGTAGTTGCAAATAGTATGAGTAGTATTAACATAGCCTTATTTTAGCTTTTTGTCTGGCATAACTTATGTTTCCTGTTACCTCAGTTAATGCCGAGCAGTGATGCACTTAAATCGATGTCATGCACTTAAAACAGTCAATATTTACTTTAAATGGTTCTCTATCAAATTGTAAGGGTTCTTGAAGCCCAGATGGTAAAATCATTGGAGGAAGGACACTTAATAAAGGTTTGTTATTTGCATGCAATTTGATAACTGAAGGACTCAGAGCTTAGGTCGGAGTCTCAGCACTGTCTGGGTCACCATCTGCGTAAGCACCGTGTGAAAGGGCCACTCAGCAGGACTCGACCTGCTGCAGTTTGAGACTGCATGTTTGAAAAGGTTCAGTAAGACGTTTATGACACAAACCCATGGGAAGCACAGTCAGGCAGAGCGAGTGGGTGGACATCCAGCAAGAATTTGATTACATCACTGTTTCTTAAGACTCAGAAGTTGCCAACATGATTGTTTTGGTTTTTATTCATTTATCAGGCAGCTTTGTGGTATACTTGATTTAGATTGTTCAATCATGACATTTTAGCTCTTTCAGGTAACTAAAACCGGTGTGCCCCTCTTTTCTCTCTCACGATCTCGTTTTATACAAATGCAACTCGCACATCTTGCGTCTGTTATCGACTGTAGTAAAAAAGACCTCAAAGGACTGCAATTGTTACTGTAATATTGTTTCAATGTTACTTAGGCCTACATCTATGGAAGTTTTTTCTGCCACTGAATAAAAAATATAAGGTATAGGTAAATACAGGTAATTGTGACTTTTTATCTTACAATTCTGACTTTTTTTTTCCCCCCTCACAATTGCGAG
The DNA here is from genome assembly GCA_037101425.1 of Elopichthys bambusa. NCBI lineage: Eukaryota > Metazoa > Chordata > Actinopteri > Cypriniformes > Xenocyprididae > Elopichthys > Elopichthys bambusa. The sequence goes on from CM074451.1 coordinate 17,579,989, forward strand.
TTTATATCTCGCAATTCTGACTTGATAAAATGCCAATTTGACCCTTCGCCGGGGGTTTGATTGACAGACGATCTAACCAATTATAACGCAGAATCCGCTATTTTGTCCGACAAAGCAGTCAGGGGAGTTAGCAGATTAACGTAGGTGGACTTGAACTTGAAAAATGGTGTGTAGGCTACTGACGTCTTTCCGTGATTTAAACAACATTCCTTATGATGTTTATTCATGTTTGTTTGATGCTATAAATGAACTAGTAGGAAGAGATGATCGGTTCATGAGCTCCTTGAACTGAGGCGCTACAGCGATCTGTTACGACACATTAAAGTGCCACAAAACGGTATTTATTGTTTAAATTTCTTTAAAAATGACTTTGATATTTGATACTTTGTTTCATATCAGAAATAACCTGCTCTGTCCTGTCTGTCGATGAGTTGTCAGTGTCCTCTTTGCTCTGCGATTTATTTTTCACTGCGTGAGAACGTGTGGCAAGAGATCGGCATGGCTTGTCGGACGTAGCAACAGTAACTAAAGGGGGTGAGTTATAAAGTCAGTATTTTGAGATATAAAGTCAGAAAATTCTGAAAATGTGTTTTCCTCAAAATTGAGCGAGTTTATATCTCACAATTCTTAGAAAAGTCAGAATTGCCTGATATGAATTTGCATTGGAATTGGTAGTTTATATCTTGCAATTCTGACTTTATTTCTCGCAATTGCAAGTTTGTCCCGCAATTGTGAGTTGATATCTCACAATTCTGAGAAAAGAAGTTAGAATTCAGAGATAAAAAGTCGCAATTACCTTTATTTAAGTGGCAGAAACAAGCTTCCATATACATCTAATATAGTAAATGGAAAATGTTTTGTTTAATACGTTTGTTTTAATTTCTCCCACATATGGAAGATTATAAATGGTAAATTCATATTAAAAAATGTAAGCTTGTTTTGCTTTCGAATACTTTTCGAGTACGTCACATACGTAACACAGACCTAAAATTATTTCAAGGCAAAGCTTATGCTTACCTCCTATGACCTTGATATAAACACCCATAAAACTTAAGTAAGCCTTTCTTCAGAAAATAAAATGTATAATTATACGCAGCCAGTAACTCTGTCAATTCTCATTAAAATCTTGTTATGCAATATTTGGTGTGCTGTACAAACATTTGCGCTTTGCAGTACTGTGGCTGGGCTTAAAATGCCTTTTGCTGTCAATCACATTTAGACTCATTGGACTGAACAAAAAGGAAGGGATGGGGGGAAAAACAGTCTGTCACTTCCTGTTCCTCACACACCACTGGAGTGATGGGTCGCTCTGTCCTGACTGTGATGGAAAGGTATTGCAGCTGTTACTCCCAAATGCTGAGCGAAAGTCTGAGGCTCGTGGGACGACAGGGATCGCATTAGAGCATTTGCATTTGTGCATGCTAACAGAGATAGAGAGAACAATAGCAACTATGATGTCTTGACAAAACAACTGAATTAAAAAGGATGAGAAGGAGCAGCCATGTTCACTGTATGGACATCACGGTGCCTCGTGTCAGTTATTAAAGCATCTGTGGTTTGTATGATTAATGCCATACTAGAGCATCATTCAATTAAAGTCTATTTTAAGATCTTTAAATACTACTAGCCGATATGTTGTTTTTCCCCAATGCTTTCAGTGATAAGAGATGCTTATGTGAAAACTCAATCATTCACGTTAATGACACCAGAACTTCTCCAAAAAACAATATTCTAGAATTCTTCCAAATGAAGGATTCTGTACAGAGAATGTTGAGTATCAGTCGAGGGTAACTAAGGTTGTGAGATGGTGTGATTAAATGCAGCAAGTTTTACTCCCGGAACCACGGAGTTAGTCTCCAGAGAAGCTTTTTTAGACCTTGTCCCCTGTGGCTTTTTAGCAGTTCCATGATTTTGTATAACATCTGTCAACGATGAATAAAAATACTGATTACTTGTGGGAGTTAAAGCTGTCAGATATGATCTAAAAAGAAGAGATGGTGAAACCATTCATAGATGGTGAATAGTTTTGGATTCGCCACAAAGTAGTTTAGGGCATCGTTATATTATGTTTTTCTGTCAGTGAAAGTCTCAGTGAGGGTTGGTGGCAAACAGTGACTTTCTGTGTACAAAATATCTCTAGTAATATCTCCTTGAGTTTTACACAATTGCTTGTTGCATAACGATTAAGGTGGTTGCATCCCACCTAGTCCCTTTTTTTTTTTTTATGTTTTTTTGTACATGTATTGTAGAGACCACGTTTTTCCCTTCTTTTTTTACTCTGGCATTTCCCCTGTTCCTTAGCCTTTCTATAGCTCTGTCAGTTCGTAATGCCACGTCACTTCTCAGGACCGTACCGCTGTCTGACAGCCACTACCACCGGGAGTGACCTTTTCTTCCATTCCTTTCATCCATGCTACCACTCGCTCTGCCTCTATCTTTAAAAAAGGGTTGAAGAAATATAAAGCAATCACGGCATCAATCATTCAGAGCCTCTCTGAGGAAAATTCATGAGAACCCATAACAAGATTCTCTCTTTTTAGCTCCGTCATAGTGATGATCTTAGGGAGGAAAATAAGATATGCATAGACTGAAAAAAGTCTAAATTTTTTATTTCATAACTGTGAAATATTTAAAATATTTAAACTCCAGATGTGCATAAAGATACCTACCCATAATATATATTCATCCTAGACAGGCCCAGATGGAATCTGCAATATATTTTTGTATTGTTTGCACTTTTTGTAGTTCAAATCATTATAAAATTAGCCCATATATATATATATATATATATATATATATATAAGCACTCAGGTATGAGAGGCTGTGCTGTATTGTGAATAAGTCAAGGCTTAAGGGCGTTGTTAGGCATTATGCGAAGCGGAGTGCCTGCAACCCATTCAGCCGTGACTTATTCACAATACAGCACTAGCCTCGAGTACCTTATTGCTTTTATAAAATGGTTACCACACAATCCAAATATTAAAGCCAGAAATATGTATCAATGCAACTTTCATGAAATAAACTTTAATTAAAAGCCTTCTTTCCGCCAGGAAAAAAATAGTCCCTGACTGTGAACAGCAACAGAAGTTACATTATAATGCCATTAGATGGTGGCAAAGACTGTCTTTATGAGTGTGTCAGTCAGTAGCGAAGACTTTTACATTGAAAAGACTGAATTGTTGTGAACACGGAACAAGCAAAACTGACAAATGCCTTGACTAGCGCTGTCAGTCATGGGAAAACCCCCTAACTGTTAAAAGGGCAAGATAATACGTCGGACATTTAAACAGATTTTTTATTATGAACATAGGACTGACCTGAAGGAAAATGCTAAATCTGAATGCAGGTAATAAACTCGCTCACTCAATCTTTTTCCCGCAACACTCTTCTACATAATACAATAAGCTTCAATGAACAATATCACTTGAGAACATACAGTTTACGTTGCTAAGAGTGTTTGCTAAGGGTGTTGTGTAGTGATACACAGAACCGTTGGGTGAAGCGATCATAGCCGTGTTTTATCGTAATTAAAGCACAACTATTGACTAATCAGAATCAAGGACATGAACTAACCGTTTTATAAATACAGTTGTGGTCAGAATTATTGGCACCCTTGGTAAATATGAACTAAGGCGGCTGTAAAAATAAATCTATATTGTTTATTCTTTTGATCTTAAATTCCAAAAATTCACAAAAATCTAATCTTTCGTTTTAATTAAGAGAATTGAAAGTGGGGGAAAACTCACATTATGAAATAAGTGTTTTTTTCCAAAACATGGACACAATTATTGGCACCCTTAGAAAGTTATGAGTAAAATATCTCTGAAGTATATTCCTATTCCTATTCATACACATTTTTTGGCACACCAGGGTGACTAGGAATATGAAATTGTCCAGCCATGACTTTGTGTTATCTCATATTTATACTCCTGTGAAACACAAAGACCAAATTCTCTTAATCATTCATCACAGTGAGAAAGAAACAAATAATAATATAATAACAAATAATCTGATGTGCAGCAAAAGATTGTTGAGATTCACAAAATAGAAAGTGGCTGTCAGTAAATAGCTAAAGCATTGAATATTCCCTTTCCACCATCAGGGCAATAATTAAGAAGTTCCAATCAACTAAAGATGTTACAAATCTGCCTTAAAAGGATGTGTGTCTATATTGTCTTAATACAGCAAGGAGGATAGTTTGAGTGGCCAAAGACTCCAAGGATCAAGGAGAAATTGCAGTCAGAAAGCCTAAAAACAATCAAACAGCACCTACATCACTACATTATTTGGGAAGGTTTCAAGAAAAATCCTCCTCGCTCAACCAAAAAACAATCTCCAGCATATTCAGTTGTCAGACGCTGCTGAGTTCTATGGTCAACAAAAAAAGAGCTTAGTGGCAGTAAATCCTGAATCCGAGAAAATGGAGTTAAGAGAAGCAGCACCAACATGGACCTCAGAATTCTGTATGAAGAAATGGTCTCTGATCTCTTGTCATGTGTTCTCCAAACTCATCAGGCATTATACGTGAAGCCAACCTCTTGGCAAAAGGAGGTTGCATTAAGTATTTATTGTAAGTATTTACTTATTAATTGTGTTTAATTGCCATTAATTGTGTTTAATTGCCATTAATTGTAGACAACGTGTTTTGGAGAAAAGCATCTATTTCATAGAGATTTTCCCCACATTTTTAATTCATTTACTTCAATGAATAGTTAGATTTTTGTGAATTTTCCACTTTTTTGTTCATATTTACCAAGGGTGCCAATAATTCTGACCATGACTGTACATACTGCATTTATTTGGGTACAAAAGCAGTAATATTATGAAATATGATATATACAGGTGCTGGTCATATAATTAGAATATCATCAAAAAGTTGATTTATTTCACTAATTCCATTCAAAAAGTGAAACTTGTATATTATATTCATTCATTACACACAGACTGCTATATTTCAAATGTTTATTTCTTTTAATTTTGATGATTACAACTGACAACTAAGGAAAATCCCAAATTCAGTATCTCAGAAAATTAGAATATTGTGAAAAGGTTCAATAGAGAAGACACCTGGTGCCACACTCTAATCAGCTAATTAACTCAAAACACCTGCAAAGGCCTTTAAATGGTCTCTCAGTCTAGTTCTATAGGCTACACAATCATGGGGAAGACTGCTGACTTGACAGTTGTCCAAAAGACGACCATTGACACCTTGCACAAGGAGGGCGAGACACAAAAGGTCATTGCAAAAGAGGCTGGCTATTCACAGAGCTCTGTGTCCAAGCACATTAATAGAGAGGCAAAGGAAAGGAAAAGATGTGGTAGAAAAAAGTGTACAAGCAATAGGGATAACCACACCCTGGAGAGGATTGTGAAACAAAACCCATTCAAACATGTGGGGGAGATTCACAAAGAGTGGACTGCAGCTGGAGTCAGTGCTTCAAGAACCACTATGCACAGACGTATGCAAGACATGGGTTTCAGCTGTCGCATTCCTTGTGTCAAGCCACTCTTGAACAACAGACAGCGTCAGAAGCGTCTCACCTGGGCTAAAGACAAAAAGGACTGGACTGCTGCTGAGTGGTCCAAAGTTATGTTCTCTGATGAAAGTAAATTTTGCATTTCCTTTGGAAATCAGGGTCCCAGAGTCTGGAGGAAGAGAGGAGAGGCACACAATCCATGTTGCTTGAGGTCCAGTGTAAAGTTTCCACAGTCAGTGATGGTTTGGGGTGCCATGTCATCTGCTGGTGTTGGTCCACTGTGTTTTCTCAGGTCCAAGTTCAATGCAGCCATATACCAGGAAGTTTTAGAGCACTTCATGCTTCCTGCTGCTGACCAACTTTATGGAGATGCAGATTTCATTTTCCAACAGGACTTGGCACCTGCACACAGTGCCAAAGCTACCAGTACCTGGTTTAAGGACCATGGTATCCCTGTTTTTAATTGGCCAGCAAACTCACCTGACCTTAACCTCATAGAAAATATATATGGTATTGTGAAGAGGAAGATGCCAGACCCAACAATACAGAAGAGCTGAAGGCCACTATCAGAGCAACCTTGGCTCTTATAACACCTGAGCAGTGCCACAGACTGATCGACTCCATGCCACGTCGCATTGCTGCAGTAAGGAGCCCCAACTAAGTATTGAGTGCTGTACATGCTCATACTTTTCATGTTTATACTTTTCACTTGGCCAAGATTTCTAAAAATCCTTTCTTTGTATTGGTCTTAAGTAATGTTTTACTTTTCTGAGATACTGAATTTGGGATTTTCCTTAATTGTCAGTTATAATCATCAAAATTAAAAGAAATAAACATTTGAAATATATCAGTCTGTGTGTAATGAATGAATATAATATACAAGTTTTACTTTTTGAATGTAATTAGTGAAATAAATAAACTTTTTGATTATATTCTAATTATATGACCAGCACCTGTATAGTATATTATATATATATATTATATATATAATGTTATTTATTCCCATAATGGCAAATCTGAATTCTCAGCATCATTACTCCAGTCATCAATGTCACATGATCCTTCAGAAATCATTCTAATATGCTGATTTGCTGCTCAAGAAACATTTATTATTATTATTATTATTATTAATGTTGAAAACACTTTTTCTGCTGAATACTTTGGTGGATACAGATATTTTGTTCAGGACTGATGAACAGAAAGTTTTTTGAAACATTATAAATGTCTTTACAGTCACTTAATTCATTTAAAGCATGCTTACTAAATAAAAGTATACATTTCTTTCAGAACCGATTCTGCCTGGGCCTTATTATAGCTTGTTTATGAATGAAAAAAACTGAAACTTGATTTACATTGTTTATGTTATCAGAAACCAACATCTATATACAGTTGAGCTCAAAAGTTTACATACCCCTTGCCGAATCTAGAAAAATGTGAATCATTTTAACAAAATAAGAAGGATCATGAAAATTGCATGTTGTTTTTTATTTAGTACTGTCCTTAATAAACTATTTCACATAACAGTTGTTTACATAAAGTCCACAAGACAAAAAAATAGCTGAATTTATAAAAATGACCCCATTCAAAAGTTTACACCCCCTTGATTCTTAATACTGTGTGTCATTACCTGGATGATCCATGACTATTTTTTTGTTTTGTGGTGGTTGTTCATGAGTCCCTTGTTTGTTCTGTTCTTTAGAAAAATCCTCCAGGTCCAGCAGATTCTTTGGTTTTCCAGCATCTTTTGCATATTTGAACCCTTTCCAGCAGTGACTGTATGATTCTGAGATCCATCTTTTCACACTGAGGACAATTGAGGGACTCAAACACAAGTATTAAATAAGGTCCAAATATTCACTGATGCTCCAGAAGAAAACACGACGCATTAAGAGTCGGGGATGTAAACTTTTTGAATTGGATGAACAGAATAAATTGTACTTTTTTTGTCTTCTGGGAAACATGTAAGTATCTTTTGTAGCTTCCAAAGTAAATTAAATTAAACTAAATTAAAAAATATGTTCTTTAAACAAAATGCACATCAACTTCTTGTTCAAAAGTTTTTACCCCTGACTCTTAATGCATCGTGTTTCCTTCTGGAGCATTAGTGAATGTCTGCAGCTTTTGTAATAGTTTTGTCTGAGTTGTCCTCAGTGTGAAAAGATGGATCTCAGAATCATACAGTCACTGCTGGAAAGGGTTCAAATATGCAGAAGATGCTGGAAAACTGAAGAATCTGCAGGACCTGAAGGATTTTTCTGAAGAACAGAGCTCAGTTTAACTGCTCAGAACAAACAAGGGACTCATGAACAACCATCACAAAAAAAAAAAATTGTCAATTGGATCATCCAGGTAACCACACACAGTATTAAGAACCAAGGGGGTGTAAACTTTTGAACATTTTTATAAATTCTGCTATTTTTGTCTTGTGGACTTTATGTAAACAACTGTTATGTGAGATAGTTTTTCAAGGACAGTACTAAATGAAAAAATAACATGCAATTTTCATGATCCTTCTTATTTTGTTAAAATGATTCACATTTTTCTAGATTCTGCAAGGGGTATGTAAACTTTTGAGCTCAACTGTAGTAAAGTGGTGCATTACAAGCTTCTTGAAAAGCACTGTGATTCAAAAACTCAGTGATCGGTTACATGTGTCCGGCTGGGGTCTTACGAGCTGAATGTCCTAGGATTGGGGTCATTGATATAGCAAGCAGCCTTAATCTCTAATTTGGATTATGGCCCTTTGTCCTCCAATGCATATATTTCAGCACCATCTGTTTTATAGGCAGTGATTACAGTAACGTCTTTGGCACTTTCTCAGCTGTCACATGTTTTGCACTGAAATGGCTTTGACCATGTTCTTATGATGTCATGGAGTAGTGTGTGCACAAATACAGAGGACACGGCGAATTGATATTAGAGAATTATGCAACATCGTAGTAAAGTTACTTTAAGTTTTGGATTAAGAACACTGACTGATATGCAATGATGTTTATGCAAATAAAAACAAGGCTGCTTTTTTGCATAGCAGTTTGTTCATGCAATTCAGATACCGAGAGCCCCAGGTTAAATTACATAATGTTATAGTTTGCCTGTTTGGTTTGAAACATCATGATTACAACCATCCATTCAATGTTTGTGGTGCACTGTAAAAATCTTAAAATAAAATGTACCTCTTGTTATATTTAAGGCTAAAATTGATGTGAAAAGGCAGTTGGTGAGTCAGCACAATATCAAATTAAAAAGCTGACATTTTGAACCATTCTCTTTAGCTGCTTGCTGGTGTAAAACCATATTGTTGCAGTTAAAAATGTTAACATTATCTGTTTAAAAATAGAACCAGCAACCAAGAACATTAGCTGTTAATTTGAAAGAAAAAAAAAAGCCTTTTAAAAAATTACATGGAGACTGAATTGTGCTGCACTGCTGTATTTTACAATGCTGGGACATTTTAGAGCCCGTGCACATCTTGGGAGGACACAAATTGCATTACATAAAGTACAGTTACTAAGAAATGTATGAAAAAATTTGCACCAAACTGTGGTGTAATAAAGCCACAAGATACGGCAGAAGGAATAGACTGAAAAACGGGCCTCTATTATATAGAAAAAGTCATGTGATTAATTTTTAAATGATTTAACTCATTTATTATCTCCTTTTTCTTTTAATTAATTTTCATTATTTTTTCTTTTTATACTTGATTCACATTCTTGCTCGGCTGCAGACCTGCCGTTTGAATATACAGTGGGTACGGAAAGTATTCAGACCCCCTTAAATTTTTCACTCTTTGTTATATTGCAGCCATTTGCTAAAATCATTTAAGTTCATTTTTTTTCCTCATTAATGTACACACAGCACCCCATATTGACAGAAAAACACAGAATTGTTGACATTTTTGCAGATTTATTAAAAAAGAAAAACTGAAATATCACATGGTCCTAAGTATTCAGACCCTTTGCTCAGTATTTAGTAGAAGCACCCTTTTGATCTAATACAGCCATGAGTCTTTTTGGGAAAGATGCAACAAGTTTTTCACACCTGGATTTGGGGATCCTCTGCCATTCCTCCTTGCAGATCCTCTCCAGTTCTGTCAGGTTGGATGGTAAACGTTGGTGGACAGCCATTTTTAGGTCTCTCCAGAGATGCTCAATTGGGTTTAAGTCAGGGCTTTGGCTGGGCCATTCAAGAACAGTCACAGAGTTGTTGTGAAGCCACTCCGTCGTTATTTTAGCTATGTGCTTAGGGTCATTGTCTTGTTGGAAGGTAAACCTTCGGCCCAGTCTGAGGTCCTGAGCACTCTGGAGAAGGTTTTCGTCCAGGATATCCCTGTACTTGGCCGCATTCATCTTTCCATCGACTGCAACCAGTCGTCCTGTCCCTGCAGCTGAAAAACACCCCCACAGCATGATGCTTCCACCACCATGCTTCACTGTTGGGACTGTATTGGACAGGTGATGAGCAGTGCCTGGTTTTCTCCACACATACCGCTTAGAATTAAGGCCAAAAAGTTCTATCTTGGTCTCATCAGACCAGAGAATCTTATTTCTCACCATCTTGGAGTCCTTAAGGTGTTTTTTAGCAAACTCCATGCGGGCTTTCATGTGTCTTGCACTGAGGAGAGGCTTCCGTCGGGCCACTCTGCCATAAAGCCCGACTGGTGGAGGGCTGCAGTGATGGTCGACTTTCTACAACTTTCTCCCATCTCCCGACTGCATCTCTGGAGCTCAGCCACAGTGATCTTTGGGTTCTTCTTTACCTCTCTCACCAAGGCTCTTCTCCCCCGATAGCTCAGTTTGGCCGGACGGCCAGCTCTAGGAAGGGTTCTGGTCGTCCCAAACGTCTTCCATTTAAGGATTATGGAGGCCACTGTGCTCTTAGGAACCTAAAGTGCAGCACAAATTTTTTTGTAACCTTGGCCAGATCTGTGCCTTGCCACAATTCTGTCTCTGAGCTCTTCAGGCAGTTCCTTTGACCTCATGATTCTCATTTGCTCTGACATGCACTGTGAGCTGTAAGGTCTTATATAGACAGGTGTGTGGCTTTCCTAATCAAGTCCAATCAGTATAATCAAACACAGCTGGACTCAAATGAAGGTATAGAACCACCTCAAGGATGATCAGAAGAAATGGACAGCACCTGAGTTAAATATATGAGTGTCACAGCAAAGGGTCTGAATACTTAGGACCATGTGATATTTCAGTTTTTCTTTTTTAATAAATCTGCAAAAATGTCAACAATTCTGTGTTTTTCTGTCAATATGGGGTGCTGTGTGTACATTAATGAGGAAAAAAAATGAACTTAAATGATTTTAGCAAATGGCTGCAATATAACAAAGAGTGAAAAATTTAAGGGGGTCTGAATACTTTCCGTACCCACTGTATATGTATGTATGTATATACAGTGTTGGGCAAAGTTACTTTTAAAAGTAATGCATATTTTGTTACTCCCTAAAAAAGTAACTAATTGCGTTTTTATGAAAAGTAATGCGTTACATTACTTTTGCGTTACTTTTTCTCACCTGTGGCCTGTTGCACAAAGCCAGTTTCTACCCAGGTAAGTTCAAGATTGGTTTGAGCAAACTCTGTTTTTTGGGGCTTATGAAGGTGGATTGGTTTTTAGCGGGTTTCATTGCTATGGTTACGCTACATGGCTAACCTGCTCCAGGGCAGGTTTTATTCTGAGTTAGAGATCACAAACCCAAACTCAACCAATCAGCTGTGAGTAAAGTGACATGTATCTGATGCAATAAAGCCACTCCCCCTGTATATCTTGCTCCAAATTAAATTAGTTTATAGTGAAAACATTTTAGAGACAAAATTGCTCATCTTTTGCTAATTATTCATTATATTTATATTAAATCAATTAAAACTATGAATAATTCATATGACATATTCATGTAATTAGGCCTATTATATTAATTGACAATATTAAACTTTGCTTTTAAATTAAAATAAATATAATACATGCATAATATATAAAGCTTTTAAACAGATTAAGTTTACATGTATTCTTTTGAGATCTTTGTGAAACTATATTAATTATTTGGCCTATTTGTTTGATTCACATGCATTGATATAGTCAGATATTTTCTTTCAGCTGCCTTCTCAAACTTCCACTGCATCAGTATTTATTCATGCTTTGTAAATGCGTTTAATTTCATATTTTCCATAACGATCTCTTAATCTTCGGAAGAGACATGAATTGTGCGGCTCTCTCGCGAGAAGTGAATTAAGTTCTCCTTGTTCCGTGTGATTGGCTGTTTGCCGCACGTGTCACACTTTCAGGTGCACCCGCTTTGCAAACTCTGGATTAAACCTGAGTTGACAGAGGAAGTTTAGACCGAGCATTGTGCAACAGTTGATCCTGATCTAAACCAGGCTGGATTTATCTGGATTTGTCAACTCTAAACCTATAGCGTCATGCTTTTTTGTTTACTTTTTAATAACAGCAAAAATGTTCTATTTTTTGGCAAATGTTAAGGCCCTTTCATGCTAAAAGTTAAATGAATAAACCTCAGGCTGATCACAAATGTGATGTTTTTCTAGTCATTTTTGTTTATTAGTATGATTATTAATTAGATCACTGAAGGTCAGCAGCAAAGACATTGTTTAATAAAGTGAAATTAAATACATAAAATATATTTGTTTAATTTAATATATTTAATTATCGCCAGTTTGTGCAATATTCTGAGATTGCATTTCACTGTTTTTGTTCATTTTGAGGAATACTGACTCTGTTTTTGTGCAAGTGAGATGAGTAAATGTTTACATTTAGTCTAGAACTACAATAACCATCATGTTTAAACACAACGTCTCTGCTTTTACTTCCGATTTCTCTCAACATGGCGACAGGAGAGCTGTCAGTCAATACATGGGAAAACAAAGTAACTTGCGTTACTTATTTGAAAAAGTAACTCAGATATGTTATAAATTTAAAAGTAATGAGTTACTTTACTAGTTACTTGAAAAAGTAATCTTATTACATAACTCGAGTTATCACATATTACTGTGTGTGTGTGTGTGTGTGTGTGTGTGTGTGTGTGTTTGCGCGCGCGCGTATGCATTCTGATATTTACAGACTTCTTTCATGAATTTCTCAAAAACCGGCACGTGATGACAGCTCTGTAACCTTCTAACCTGATAGACAGATGATATTTAACTAATTAGTTAACTGGATTGTTGTTTTGATTCAGCCTGAATTCCAAGATTCTGTTAGGAAAATTCCAAAAACGTCCTTTATAAAACAATGTTTTAGAATGCAGAATAAAATTCATGTTTAATTTTGTTTTAATCCATTTTGCATGCAAGTACACACAATGATCTTTCTTTAACCCATTAAAAATGATCGAATTACTTTAATTGGATCAATATATGCAAATTATTAGTCACATAAATCAATTCAGCCAATGCAGATACAAAACAAGGGACAAATTCTTCTCAATTGTAATCGTTCATCCTTGATTGATAAATTAAATGCTCTTGTTGTTTCAGGTGCTTTAATGGAGATGTGTTTTGATAGAATATGCAGAAAAATATTTAACACTTCTTAAGAAAGATTTAAACGCACTGTTCAAGACTTCATTGTCTGCGACATTAAATGGTTCTAGTCCAAGATGAAATAGCCTATAAAAGAAAATCCATTTAGTTTAGCAGTTGGCATGGAAATCATACCAAGAGGAGTCTTTTATTGAAGATGAGCAAGTCACTGGTGATTTACACTACACTGTTTATTCCACTCATGCAGCAATCATAATAATTTCCGCGTCTTTGGAAGGTCTTCTATCCTCCACCAGCAGGTTTATCATACTCTCAGACTTGATGAGTAGATTGCACCCTAGGAAAAAGATGCCGAAAATGACAGTCAGTGACAGCACACAGAGAACCGCTATCTGCACCAAACGCATGATGAACTGATCGCGCTCGTCCTGAATCGGTGAACCGAACCCGTCGCTGGTGATCACCGATAAGTTGCAGCATCCTCGGACGCTTTCCAAAGAATGCTTCGCTGTAGAGATCGTCCGGTTCAGTAGTCCGTGTGAAACATTCATGTCGAGTTTTCTGTGGCGTCTAACGATTACTGATGTTTTAAAACTTCCAAAGGATACAGGGATTGCCAAGATCACTTGTGCGTTTCCATGGATGTCATATTTTAAAATGAACAAACATTCGTTATGGCGTCGGTACGTGGAAGATAGTCTGGTTTATTTGTGATATATGATAGAATGCATCATCCAAGCATCTCTGCAGCAGTCTTAGTGATGTCTGGAAGAGCGCACTCTGGTATTTCAGTGCGCCTTTGAGCGCGCGCTGAGAGGCGCGGCCACGCGCACACACTTTCTTAACTCAATGACCATTGAGGTTTGGAGGGAGGGGTGTCTTAAAAGTATGTGTGTAGGTTACATATAACTGTATGTTTTGAACCTCATTGGCTGTTTGTAATGACCACAATTTGGACACTACGAGTCAGGACAGGAGGAGACATCCGAGTCAATTAAGAACCTACCTGAGATAAAATGTGTGAAGAAAATTCAAGATAAATCAAGGTAAATATCACTTGTGAACAGAATATTTGTATCTTGCGTCATTTCGAATCAATTTGTTTCAGACTGCAAAAAGTGTGAAAATAGCTGGGCCTGTTATTAATTTGTGCGTAAGTATTTAGCATGCTAGCTATGAAATTAGCCTTAGCAAGAAATGAGTCGCACAGTTTATTCCAAAAATGATTAAAATATCATTTCCATCACCAATATTTTCGTTATAATGTTTTGAGATGTGGTGAAAATGACATTTGTTGAAGACGGTTTAGAGTTATAACAATTACAATTCTGCTGTGACGTCGAACATTGTTTGTTAAAATAAATAAATAAACGAATGAGTGTAAAAAGTGGGGTTGTGCCCATATTTGAAGAAACCACGCTATTAATATGGCCACATTAATAGTGTATTCAAATAACTCGGTGTAAATCTACCTAGGAACGCTAGATGGCAGTATTACCTTGCTTTACCAGTGTAATTGGTTGTACCTAGCCGTTTTCCATAGCATTAAACATCAGAAAATATATATATATATATATATATATATATATATATATATATATATATATTTTTTTTTTAGTTTAAAATAGTTTTAAACCTCCAAACAGTGTAAGTGCACCTAGAACACTGAATTCGATTCATTTTATTTATCATAAAACACACCTATGTCATAGCAAAATCACAGTAACCAACTGTGTGACATTGTGAAAGGAAATTTTGAAGAAGCAAGCAATCCAATCACATTAGTTTAATCCATAATAACGCAACATAAGGATTAAATTAATATAGCAGATATGCAGCTATAGTAAATGCAAGTGGCCTTCAGGCTCTATATGTCTGCTTTGGTGTTAGCCATTGACTTTTACAACATTTAGAATAAATGCACAGGTTCAGGTTTTTTTTTTTTTTTTTTTTTGCATAATTTAATTTAGGAATAGCATTATATGCACATACATTGTGTTTTTCATGTTATATTGCATTTAAATCCCTAATGGCATAACTTATTTTTTTAATGCCAAAGCAGCACGAAAATCATCTCTTCCTACTAGTTTATAGCATCAAATAAATATGAATGAACATGAGAAGGAATGTTGTTTAAAACGCGGAAAGATGTCAGTACACACACACAGTACATTTTTCAAGTTCAAGTTCACCGAGGTTAATCTTCTAACTCCTGACTGCTTTGTCGGACAAAATGGCAGATTCGGCATTATGATTGGTTAGATCGCTTGTCAGTCAAACTCCCGGCAAAGGGTCAATTATGTTATGCTTTACACATCCTCGTGCCAGCAGTGCTGAGAAATGCACCTTCAGCCTTTTGCTTTCTAGAGCACATATGTAATTGCTGGTTTACAGTTACTTTCTGAGTAGAGACTGATGATCTTTGCTGATACATGACACAGCCTTATGACATTATATAAATAATATTATACAACGGTTTGTTCCGATCCCTCAAATTGACTGGCCGAGCGTCGTTCCAAGAGTGCTGATAATAAGTCCAGCAACACTTTTTAATCTTTGTCAGTGTTAGTTAATAAAAAAATACTACTGTTCATTGTTAGTTCATGTTAGGTCCAATAAATAAAATATTAATAGTAATAATTAATATTAATTAATAAATGTTACTTAGTTACGTTTTATGGAAAGTAATGTGTTACATTACTTTTGCGTTACTTTTTCTCACCTAGGCTGGGCTTGTTTGTTTTTAAAAATGGAAAAAAGTTTATTTTTGGCCCTTTCAGCGAATATGACCCGGTCTGAAGGAAATGCAAAATAACACCTGTACAGTAGAGGGAACAGCTCAAACAAATAAAAGGTGTCAACTGTGCTGCCATGCCATTCTGGATTGTAGAAGAATAGGATGCAAGAAAAGAAAAACACTTACCTCAGCAACAAAAACAGAAAAATGAAAAACAATGGTTTTTGTAATATGCTGAGTTTGCATTTTATTGTTTTTATTCATTTTGAGGAATACTGAATCTGTTTTTGTGCAAGTGAGTTGAGAAAATGTTCACATTTAGTCTAGAACTACAATAACCATGTTTACTGTAAAATTAAAATTCTGTCAGTAATTATGTCGATCTACACCCATAAGACCTTCGTTCATCTTTGGAACACAAATTAAGATATTTTTTATAAAATCCGATGGCCCAGTGAGGCCTGCATAGCCAGCAAGATAATTAACACTTTCAATGTCCAGAAAACTACTAAAGACGTATTTAAAACAGTTCATGTGACTACAGTGGTTCAACCTTAATGTTATGAAGCAACAAGAATACTTTTTGTGTGTCAAAAAAACAAATAACGACTTTATTCAGTATGGAGCCCCAGACATGACATGCAGGAAAAAAATAGTAGGCTAAATCGTGCGCACGATTTACTAATTTGTTCCCTCGATTTACTAAAACGTGCACACGTTTTACTATTTTGTTCCCTCAATGTACTATTTCGTTCCCTCGATTTACTATTTCTTTCCCTCAATTTACAAAATAGTAAATCGTGTGCATGTTTTAGTAAATCGAGGGAACGAATTAGTAAATTGTGCGCACGATTTCATTTTTTTCTTGCATGTCATGTGTGGGGCTCCGTAATTCAACAATATCTAGTGATGGGCGATTTCAAAACACTGCTTCACAAAGCTTCAAAGCTTTACAATTCTTTTGTTTCAAATTAGTGATTCGGAGATCAAACTGCCAAAGTCATGTGATTTCAGTAAACGAGGCTTCAGTATGTCATAAGTGTTTTGAAATTTCAATAGTTCACCACTGGGGGGCGTGACTTTGGCAGTTTGATATGCGCTCCGAACCACTGATTTGAAACAAAAGATTCGTAAAGCTCCGAAGCTTCATGAAGCAGTGTTTTGAAATCGCCCATCACTAGATATTGTTGAATAAAGTCGTTATTTGTTTTTTTGGCGCACAAAAAGTATTCTCGTCGCTTCATAACATTAAGGTTGTACCACTGTAGTCACATGAACTGTTTTAAGTACGTCTTCAGTAGCTTTCTGGGCATTTGAAAGTGTTAATTATCTTGCTGTCAATGCAGGCCTCACTGAGCCTGAGCACTAAGATTTCATCAAAACTATCTGTGTTTCGCAGATGAACGAAGGTCTTATGGGTTTGGAACGACATGAAGGTCATGAAGGACATGAAGTAATTAATGACAGAATTTTCATTTTTGGGTGAACTAACCCTGTAATTAATGTTAATAATTGGAACCTTGCTGTAAATTGTTACCATTTTTTGTTTATGAAATGTTGTAAAAAATCAAGCTTGTAACGCTTAAGTAGATTTTTCTCAGACCATAGTCAGAATGAAATTAAAATAAAAAAGACGAGATTGATTTATTCTGTGGAAAATGATTTCCTTCAACAGATTAGAAGTAGAGAACCCTGAATATTGGTAGCTGGTAAAGTAGTCACCACTATGTTGTTAGCAATTTGTTTCCGTTTTACCATGGTGCAGGATTTTCCTCAGGTCCAGGTGAGAGTGATGGTGTCACTTACACTTGCCAAGTAGTGTGATAATCCCAGAGGGGCCTGACTTCACGAACACGCACTCCGTTACTTCTAAGTGCCGTTATTGATTTCATGTGATGAGAGGTTATTTTTAAACACAAGGCTAATGTTAGGGACCGGCAATCCCCACCCATGACACCCTTCTGAAATTCCAAAATATAATTCCACTGGGCAACAGTGTGTACACTGAGAGGAATCTACGCCTGTGGTGTGTGTGAGAGATGTGTATTAGCAGGTAAGAATGTGTTCACATGTTTGTTCATTTGTGAATGATATAAAATATACAAATACGTGAATGGAAAAAGCTAGGAATAAGCAAATATTATTTATTTCAAATTTAAAAAGCATAAGTGTAAACACGGCAGTTCAGGACAAATACTACTTTGTATTTATGTTGGCACAGATGTTTTACTCATTTGCATTTTGTAAAATAATAAACCTGCTCAGCCAGTTTCATAGAAGTGCTGAGACAAGACCCTGCCTTATGGTTGACAAAACAAGTGAATTGTGTCAAAATGCCATGTTAATACAAACAGAGAAAATTTTACTATAACATATGAAATGTGCAACATTCCTGTCTGTTCTCACTGTCTCTCGTGGTAAAGCTGGTTTTTCTAACAGTTGTGTTTTAACAATGCAGTTGCTGGGTGAACAGGCCTCTCTGCACATACAGCATTCCCTGCGGGTCATGCTGCTCTAAGAGGGGGTCTCTACGTGACCAGCTGAGCTTTATTATTTCCATATATTTTTGTTAATGCATGTAAGATGCCATATACTGAAAAATTACATTTTCCTTAATAAGATAAAAGATCATAGTAAAAATGACTAGTTCTGAACGTTTTGATGTCAGAACACATCAACACATGATTGACAAAGTTCACTTTATTGACATTATCAACATTGTTTTTTATTAATATAACATATATTTACTTAAAGGTGCAGTAAGCAATTTCTGAGAAACGCTGTTGAAAGTGGATTGGAGTGAGCACCTAAACACACTTCTAACCAATTAGCAGTAGGGGGCGTGTCCACTCATGAGGGGGGAGGTGCATGAGGGGTGTTGTTGCATAGCATGTTTGTGAATTTGGGGGCGGAGCTGTCAAGATAGGGGTGTAATTGTTTTGGGTAGGGGCGTATTTGTTTTAGTGATTTCAAATGTACATTATTATTTCTATTTGTTTTTTGTTATGCATTTAAGCCGTCATATGCTAATGAATGAATTTTTATATGACAAAAACTCAATATGTCGTATTGAGTCCCCCTGTAGTCAATAATTTTATCCCTTAAAACTCATCTTTAATCACCAAAATTACATATTTAAATATTTTTTTCCTGTGAAAAAATTTCTTCATGCCTTAAAATAGCTTGAATGTAACTACACCCTTGCCTCATTTAATATATGCAGATCAATGAATATACAAATTAGCCCCGCCTCCAGTCGCTCATGCCAGCTCAGAGATCCACACGGTCAACTTACTGAGGTAAACGCAGTACAATGTTATCGCTCTTTAAAACATCGGACACATAACGGTAATTAATATGATTAGCTTTTGCTTGACTATGTTATCACACAGCTAATAATGTGTTGCTAATGCTACACAAACCTTGTTCCTGTACGACATCTCAGAGTCAGACAGCTGCCATCTAAAAGTCAATATTCTTAGAAACGCTTTGAACAACTCAGAATGTCAGTGGAGAAAGTTCATCATAACATCGTAATATACATCGCACATTGCTAAATCTACACGATTTTTCATATCAACAGAAAAATATACCAGGAAAACCTGGCTTCTCTCGAGACTAGTTCACTGTTAATGACATGCTAAAGCCCGCTGGCACGTTGATGTGATTGGTTGTGACCTCACAGACACCAGCGATTTCAATCTGAGACTTTCTAAATCTGAATCTTTTTTTCATTGTCGTTTTAAGAAAATACTCAGCAATGGTGTTGACTTATGAATTTGCACATGGTTTGTTATAAAGCATGTTAAAAACACCACATAGACATATAAACAACATTAAAAACTTGATTTTCAACACAGTGGGTCTTTAAAAATGACTTGCTATAATGAATTATATTAATTTAATTTCAATTCCATTAAATGTGTGCTGAGTGTAATTATTTTTATGTTTTGTAATTTTTATAATAATAATAATAATAATAATAATTATTATTATTATTTGATGTCACATTTTTATGATACATTTTTATGTCACCCTTATGGCATTTGTTGCTATAATGCATGGCAAACTGCATGCTTGTAAGTTTATTTGATAGAAACACTAATAAACACTTGATGTTCTCATTCAGTCTCCCACCGAGATCACGCTACAATATTTTGCAGGAATATTCGGTGAATTGTCTCCCATTTCAGGCAGGAGAATGAATGGAGAGTGTAGACTTGTCAGAGCTGAATTGTGGTGTTTGGAATCAGGAATTCTTGTGATTATTCTTGAGAATAAGGCTTTCTCTGTTGAGTGGGCCGGCTCATGTCCGGGAGCTGTTCTGTGATTTCTTTTATTATCTGTCCAAGCATTCATTCAAATGGAACGATTGAGTGTTGATTCGAAACAAGTGCTGGATAGAAATGACTAGAGATCCTCATTTTTAACACTTGAGTCATACAACATTCATCTAAATTTATCTATTATCCTTCTCTCCTATCTTACTCCATTATAAGTATTCTATCTCTCCCTCACCCTCTCAACACCCCTAATTTACAACTACAAGGCCATATTATTATAGATGAAACATGACACATTTTCACACTGCATGATATACCACATGATGCTCAATGTGGATTGGTTTAGCATGTTCAGACTGAGTCATGAGTTCAGTGTGTACAGTAAATGTTCCCTCTGCTTTATGCTCCGCTCACTATCGATCATAAGGCCACTGCACCTGTTTGGTGCCTGACAAGTCATCAACAACACTTTGTCAACTCTTTCACTGAATATACATGGGCTCACAGTTTATAAAAATAGCCTTGCTGTCTGTCCCCGTGTGAGAAAGTCTGCAGGCTTCGGGAATCAGGAAATAATTATTTTACAAATAACACAAAGTTGCTAATGCATATTTTAGGCTAAATCCAGGAAGAGGACTTGCACTTAAAATATGTTAGTTGGGAGTGCACTGTGCATGCAGTGTCCTTGGAAGTTGATTTGTCAGATTTATTTGCACCGAAGCAGCATAGCTTAAGACATGAAAGGCTATACGCTGTTATGTAGTTATTAGGGTCATTCTGTACCTCCTTGTTCTTGGGCTGTGGAAGATCTTAGAACAACCTTTGGGCTCTTTTCCAAAACTTGCAGCTCTCCATCGAAACTTGAGCCGCCCTGTCGGTCTTGTTTTATATCCCAGCATTCTCATGTTCTCAAGGCTGTCAGTGACCAGTGCAGGACATTGGTGGAGGTTTATATAATAACTGTATTCTTTGAAGGTAAACCAGTCTTGTTATATTGTCATCATGGCAATGTGCTTTTCTACACCATGTTCTAATGTTGCACCAGTAACCTGTCTTTAACAGAGTCGAACATGGAAACTGTGGATATTTTTGTATGTTGTCCCTGGCCCTGCCCACATAACTGCTGTAATCGGAGTGATAGTGACTTTATCCAATTACTTCTTGTGGATGAGCTCTGGTATTTTTTATTAGGGTGCTGCCATGCCCTTCAGATGCTCCTATAAAGTATCTATCTATCTATCTATCTATCTATCTATCTATCTATCTATCTATCTATCTATCTATCTATCTATCTATCTATCTATCTATCTATCTATCTATCTATCTATCTATCTATCTATCTTTCTGTCTGTCCACCTATCTATCTATCTATCTATCTATCTATCTATCTTTCTGTCTGTCCTCCTATCTATCTATCTGTCTTTCTGACTGTCTGTCTGTCCTCCTATCTATCTATCTATCTATCTATCTATTGCCTGTCTGTCCTTATATCTATCTGTCTGTCTGTCTGTCTGTCCTCCTATCTGTCTGTCTATCTATCTATCTATCTATCTATCTATCTATCTATCTATCAGTCTGTCTGTCTGTCATCTATCTATCTCTCTCTCTGTCTGTCTGTCTGTCTGTCTGTCATCTGTCTATCTATCTATCTATCTATCTGTCTGTCATCTATCTATCTATCTATCTATCTATCTATCTGTCTGTCTGTCTGTCTGTCTATCTGTTTGTCTGTCAATCATTCTGTCATCTATCTGTCTATCTATCTATCTATCTATCTATCTGTCTGTCTGTCTGTCTATCTATCTATCTATCTATCTATCAGTCTGTCTGTCTGTCATCTCTCTGTCTGTCTGTCTGTCTGTCATCTCTCTCTCTCTCTCTCTCTGTCTGTCTGTCTGTCATCTGTCTATCTATCAGTCTGTCTGTCTGTCATCTATCTATCTCTCTCTGTCTGTCTGTCTGTCTGTCATCTGTCTATCTATCAGTCTGTCTGTCTGTCATCTATCTCTCTCTCTCTGTCTGTCTGTCTGTCTGTCATCTGTCTATCTATCTATCTATCTATCTGTCTGTCATCTATCTATCAATCTATCTATCTATCTATCTATCTATCTATCTGTCTGTCTATCTGTTTGTCTGTCAATCATTCTGTCCTTCTGTCTGTCTGTCTGTCTGTCTGTCTTAAGTTTTAAATAACTTATTTCATAATAATACATAAACCAAGAAAATGTGCCTCTTCCCCTCTCATTCATCATTGTCAAGTTGACAATGGAGCAGATTGAGTTACATGGCACAATAATGAGCTAAATGTATTTACCACATGGTTTCCTCTTTCCTATCAATGTCTGTGTAAGGTGCTCATAAGAGCTGTGTGAATTATTTACAAAACTATATATATATATATATATAAAAAATACACCAGACAAGTTGTTTATACAGACATGTAGTTCACTGCAGAGAGTTTTAACTACACACTTGCAAATAATTATATAATGTAATGTGTTTCACGGGCCAGGTCTCAGAAATCTCATTGTTTCTTGGGATATCCCTTTTCTGTAATGACTCATTTCATGAGACATACTGTAACATACTGAGACATACTTTCAGGCCAATTTCATTGCCACCGCCCAGGTATTATGTATTATATAGTTAAATTTAGAATGGCCCAGGATATTACATAACATTTCTGCCCAGGGTCACTAATGTTGAGGATCCTTATCAATTTAAGCCCCCAAAATGCATCTGTTGGTCTGGCTGCTGGAGGAAGGTATTACACGAAGTCCCTGGCACTTACTCTGTCTGCTCAGTTGTACTTTCCTTGGTGGTACCATCGGCCACATACCTTGGCAAGCACAGGACGTGTCCCAATAAATTACAGTGGCCCAAAATTAGGCCACAGAATACGGTGTTCTCTGCAGGGGAGGAGGGGATATGTGACACCCTGCAGGCCTTGTGGTGTTTAGCGTGACAGTCAGCCATCAGACAGGCTCAGTGTTTTGAAGCTTCCGCACAAAATGATATAATAGAAATAGAATAGATAGAAATACCTCAGTTCTCCATGTTCCACTGTAGGCCTAGTTTACCTTACTTCAGAGTCGGGTTGAAATCCCTTAACCTATTGAAATCCCTTAACCTATATCAGCAATAGTAATTTCACTGCTATTGTTGGCCTCATAAAGTAATATAATGACGTATGTTATAATCTGATTAATGGCCTGATAATAAAAATGAAAAAAAAAAAAAAAAAAAAAAGTTCTAAATATAGTTATATGTATTTGTCATTTATTGTAGTTTTTTGTTTGTTTGTTTACTTTTTTATTGATTGATGTTGTGAGAACATAAGAAAGTTATATTTGGGCTATATAATAAAGGAATAGTTCACCCCAAACTAAAAATCATTTACTTTCCTCATGTTATTCTAAACTTGTTGTTCTATGACTTTCTTTCCTCTGTAGAACAACAATGGTTCAATTTGACCACTCCCTTCAATATAATAAAATATATAAAGGCTGGAGCTGTCAAGCTCCACAATGTTGAAAAATGTAATAAAATGTATGACTCTATGGTTCTATTTTAAGTCTTCTATCCATGAAATAGCTCAATGTGCAAAACAAACTGAATTTTAAGTCATTATTCATATTGTCTTATACTAGGTCTCTTTGGCATGTTCATTAGAATGATTCTTATGAATCAGATATTTTCAGTGAATCCAGTTCACAAACCAGGTTGAATGATTTTGTTCACAAATCAGACTCACTGACACAACATAAATTTCAATCAGAAGAATTAGAATATGATATAGAAGTAGTAAAGGCTTGTTTTATATTTCACAGAAGAAAGAAAAAACATGGTTTGGAATGGCATAAGGTAAAAGTGAGCAAATCTTGCTTTATTTCTTTTATCGATAAACCATTTTGTTTCAAATGCTAACATATGATGTAAAGAAATGTTTAGAAACACCCAAGATGATTTTTGTTCAAAATTTATTTTATATAGAGAGCTGCACAAAATCAATGAAAAATAAGCAATACCTCTCATTTATGTAAAAAATTCAGAATGCCCGATCTTGATTTTGTCATTATGAGAAAAAGAATTACAGTCTGGAGGAGCTCTAGCCATATCTATACATACTTAAAATACATACATACAAATATAATTACTCTAAGGTTTGACTGGTACACTAAACTAAGTCAGGCATCTGTAATAATACTCAAAGTATTTGCATGTAAGAGGCTGTACGTGGGACATGTACAGTAGCTGCACTAGATCTCTTGTGACCTTTCAGAACATATTCATGAACTGCCTTTATGTATAAACTACTGACTCTTAAAATACACTTATATGCTAAAGTTTTTATTACACAAGTGTACCACAGTCCTCGAATGGTGTCACATCAGTCCTGTACTCAAGTGTATCAGTGTTTTTTTGTTTTCAGTTTCATTTTGAGCATGTTCAAGGGAGATATTGCTTTGGGCACTTAAGAGTATTTAAGGCTTTGTCTGATCTTCAAGCATCCAAGTTTTTTGGTCCATGGCTATTCTAACTTGAAGTTGGAAGATGAGCGCTGGATTCTTGGATGCTTTCTATTTGGAATATGCCCTCTGAATATAGCTGTAATACTGATGGGAATATCATGTCTTTCATTCAGAAGTCACATGTAGAGCATTTGAGCTTCTTGATTTGCACCAATGACATGAAATGCTACTGACTCAAGCCATCAATTCAGCTTAAAATATGCAAAGATTTAAAATTCCATGGGGCCTCATTTCCAAAACGTGTGTATGCACAGATCTGAACTTAGAGTGTGCGTACGCTAAAATCCATGCCAACATTCATATTTATAAAAACATGTGTCTGTTAGTGAGTTCAATGTTGAAGACTGTGATGAAGGTTTCCAAATGCAGGCGCAAGTAGAATGTCATCTTTCTCCGATTCCATTCCAAGAAAGCAGAGAACAGTAAGCGATACAGTCCTTTGACTAGTCAAACCATCAAGAGTTCCCCAAACATCTCATATCCATTTTTTTCATCGGTTTAAGTCACCACGGTTGTCCATTTATAAAATCTCTTTGGTGCATTCAGAATGGCAATGTGTCCATGAAGATTTTATCCACAATGGGTGGAGGTGGCACCAAGTCTTCCAGTTTAAGATAGAAGATTCGCTGGAGGCCCTGGGTGCACAGTGTTCTCAGCTCCGGAAGCTTGCTCAGGAGTCGGGACAGGTAGTTGGGCCGGGTGGCCTCAGGGGCACTTGTGGAGACATGGTCTCTGAGACACGTGACCAGGCGGTTTTGGAGGTCTTCGATCCGTTTGGGCTCTTTCAGGCCGTGTCGATCTGTTGGTCACAGTCAGGGTTAGAGATTTGCTTAGGATAAAACATATTTCTATATTCTATGAAGAAAAAATAGAAACAGACTAAAAGACAGTCGTGTACCTGTGATTATGACCAGTGTGGCAAGACAGGAGAAAGACGACAAATCCAAGTTCAAGCGATGTAAACTCTGAGAGAACTCCATAATTGAGTCAATCCAGTCACCGAAGCTTCGTACGCACTGCGTCCGGTGCAAAACCACACCGTTGCAGAAAATAAGTTTGTCTGTCTCAGGGTTTGACCTAAAGGAGATAAATGAATGCTTAGTCACTTCACATAGTACTATTACAATACTAAATTTATTGTCATATGAACTGACTTGTACCTGTAAGCTAGCCGAAGTATGAAGAGCTCAACAAACGCTGACTCAAGAAGAAGTTCTTGGTCCTCCTTACAGAAGGCACTGAATCCAGGGATGTTTCCAGCCCACTTCCTGATCACATCCATTGAACCCGTTAGCAGGTCATAAAATTGCTGTATGTCATTGGCATCCTCCTTCTCAGACAATCCAGATACTGATTCCTGATACTAGACAACGACCAAAAATACAATATATTAATTAACATTGTAAGTGCACAGAAATATGACAATACTATTAAAAAAGCAACCCAAGTTGGGTTGAAAATGGATAAACTAAGCGGGTTGTTTTAACCCAGCAGTTGGGTTAAATCTGAAGGTTAAAACACTAAGCAAGCTTAAATTTTGCTGTCCTCACCTTTGAATAGTCTAGAGTTCCACTGGCAGGGTTTGAGTCCATATGGGCAGTGACGAGAGAAGCAATGATGTTTACAGGTGAAGAGACAGACAATGAGTCCTGCACAACTTTTGGCTTGGACGGCAGACGACCTCTTCTACCTTTCAGGCTGTCTGTTCTCACAACTACACAGAGGGACAATATGTACACTTATTAAAATCGCTTAGACGGTATGCGAGTATAATAATAGCAACAAAAAAAAGATTAATTCTCACCTTCTTTCACCATCCCCACAGCTAGGCACTTTTGGAAGCGGCAGAACTGGCACCTGTTTCGCCGCCTTTTGTCCACTGGGCAATCCTTGTTGGAGAGGCAAACGTACTTGGCGTTTTTCTGTACCGTGCGCTACAAAAACAGAAAGGTTGAAGCTTGTCAATAAAATGAGCTTAATGGCCAAATACAAAATGCAGAGGTGAGTTAACATGATTTATCAGCAAGCTCACTCTCTCTCACCTTGAAAAAGCCTTTGCATCCTTCGCAGGTTCGCACCCCATAATGCTGACAGGAAGCGTTGTCTCCACACACTGCGCAGCGTCCCTCGTTTCCCGTGGGGCTCCTTACTTTAGGAGACAGGTGTCCATCCATCATTCCTGAGCCATCCCGGCTGCCCTGCTCCAGGCCGAGGGGGCTGAAGGGATGCGGAGAACTGTGTTGTGGGGTCTGAGAAAAGGGATCCTGATCTGGAAGCTGTGGCTGCAATGAGCCACGTGGAGAAAGCTCATCGTGCCCGAACGTGAAGAAAGAGGCAGACTGGTTCATAGGCTTCTCTGAACCCCAGCATCCCTCATCGGGGGAGCAGGGACCAAAGGTGCTATCCCAGGCAGACAGGGGCTGGAACCCCGGGGTAGACGGTGACGGTGCAGACGCCGGACTCCCGAAGCAGTTTGACCCACCTGAAGAGGACAGCGTCTCATCTAGGTAACTCAAAGCGAATGTTCCTGGGTAACAGCCGTACACTTGGAGGTCGTCCAGCTTGAACGAGTCTTGCCCAGAGGTGCCGCCCACACAGGTAGAAGCAGCGCCTGTTGCGATCTGGCATGAGTAGGTATCAAACTCGCCAACGTAGCCTCCGACCAGAGAGGTGATGCTGGGCAGGGAGGGCGCGGAGAGCTGGTCCAGCTGGTCAGTTACATCCATGGCCAACCTGGAGGTGAAGTCAGGATTCAAAAACTCTGAGCTGAAGAGGGAGCTCTCATAGGTCTGGACTCCATGTTGACTTTGAACACAGGTCATTTCTGTAGAACAGAACCACAACATCTACTTTTCAATACCGTAGATATTGCCGCGGAAAAGTCATATGCCTCGAGAGCTGAACAGCGCATTCTAACCTATACCTAGACAGACTTGCTTGCCGGCCAAAGATTCTGTATAGACACAGTTCTCTGAAGTGATTTCAGAGAAAACTTAGATAGCCGTCTAGCTGGAAAGGGCAGCCATGCTTATTGTGTTACCACATTAAGAATGTCAGTTGAACACGACACGTGGGTTGCCTCACTGAGAGGGCGTGTGTGTTTGTGAAGACGCATGTAAGTGGGTGGTGTATGTATATGGAACTTTTTTAGATAGACTCAAATTTCCATAGCAAAATCAGACATAGTGTTCCATAATGCAAATGATAAGATAAAATAAAGGGGGAAAAACTATTTGCAGTGAAGAAATACTTATATTCAATCAACATTATTGCTCTACATGGGTTAAATATTTAGACTGGCAATTAAAACATTTCTAAAATGTGCCAATATCACTTGTAACTTTATTTTAAAAGAGTCATTCTGCAAAAAAATATTTTAATGCACTATGCAAATGTGAAAGATAATTATGGCTTAGCAGTTTGATAGACGTTCATGACCTTGCACACAGAGCAAGGTGAGAACACGACACCTGATGATCATTTGACCCCTGAACATTTCATCACCTCCATATGTTGACTAAAACAGTCAATGCATTTGCATTAGATATATGTTTCTTAAAGTCAAAATGTGTAGTTAGTTTAACTGTCTGGAAATTGTAAAAAAGAAAGAAAAAAAGAATGATATTACTAAAAACAAATTAGCTTGAAACACGTTTCTTTTTATTATTATTATTGTGTGTACACTAAATGAAGGTGTATGTTGTGTAATGAAGTTTAGAGTCAATCAAAATGTGTATTCAAATAGCCAAAGTACAGCCAGGTTTAAAAGGAGAATGTGTGCAGCTAAGTTGTCGGCTGTTGCTCGAGCACCTGTTGCATCGTGACACTGCGCGTGCAGAAGCGCACCACTGTACCACACACCCCCTTTTAGTCTATTCCTTCATTTCGTACGGTTTCACATCGCGTATGTATATCCAAATTGACTAACATTTTAAATACCAGAAGCCAACTCATTCTGCGAATTTAACTGTGGTGGATACGCACTGGGCTATTAGTTTCGAAATAGCTCGCGCGCACCAAGTAGTAAAACATACAAATACATTCAATTAAAATGCGTAAATATTTCAGTTCAACACATACACATACTTTAGATTACTAAAAACACATTTTCTGTTCGTATAGGATTTAAAAGAAGCATAAAAAACAAAGAGAAGACACTGACACTGACTTCCGAATTTTAAGAGCAAAAATCCTTACGTACCTGAAAATGTATTATGGTGAGGGACTTATCAGCGTCCGTATTCCAAGTGATGGATAACCATGTATAAACGTCCCAGGCTACGACAAGACCGTTTTCTCATATTTCTGTGAGCGAGCAGATATATAGCAGTACTATATTGTGCCGTTACGTCAGAGGTGCATCCTCTCGAGGCGTTCCACTGGCAAATATGGCCATGCAGGGGCGGAGATCCTCGGCAAATCTTTCCGGCTGCCGACCAATCAGAGCGCTCGCAGTCAAAAGACATGACGCACACACGGGATTCCATTGACGCAAACAATCCGCACGTTTATTGTTCTAATTATAGCAGCGCACTGCTGTGCAACTGGCTGAATTTAGTTAAAAATAGGGAGGAGAAGACACAAATAACTAGAAGACAAGTAAAGACGATCAACAGAAAGAGTAAAAAGAAACACACACATAAAAAAAAAGTTTTAAATAGGATTCACTGAGTGGAATTAGGAAGATGAAAAAGTTTCTCTTTTTCCTTTTTTTTCTTTTGAATAAAATTTGAAGTAGCCTGTATATATTTTGTTAATAAAATCTATAATATATAGGTTAAATATTTTGAATATTTTAAAATCTCAGTTATTATTGTTACTGAATAAGACATTTTCCTCCCCAAGAAAACCACAAAGAGCCCACGAGGAGCGGGTAGGGCTACACCTGCACAAGCTGAACATGTCAAAACATGAAAGTGTTCGAAGAAAAAATGAAACCGGAAGTAAGCGCTATCTGAAGTACTACAATGCAGGGTGTGTGAGGGATTGACAATGCCAGTAAATGCCACGTCTCTTGTGCCATGCGGTGATTCTCAAGGTTAAATGTTTTCCTTGTAACTGAGAATTTTTCATTTTTCAATTTTTTCAAAAAATTGAAAAACACGTATTAAGATTGCGTTCTTAAGCATAAATAAAAAGAATGTAACAAAATATTCAATAGTACGGGAACCAAATGTAAAATTGTAAGAATCAGGCATTGAAAAAGCAATATTTGAATATTTGGTGGTTACGACCCTGTCTGTCATATCTACAGACATGCTCCTCCATAAGGTCATCAATCTGACCTTATGTGTGCCATACCTCCATTTCACTCTAACTTGCAGATATAATTCACAAGATGAAAGACATTGAAAGAATAGAGCTTTATATATGTCCATCATCTTTATAGGTTGACATTTGAGCATTATCCTGTCTCTGCATGTAGTAGGTGTACATTTTTACAATGAGAGTCTTGTTGGCTACCTTTTTGGTAAAATAAATCAACAGCCAGATGCTTATACTGCTATTTAGTGTGCAGCATGTCCTGATCCAGACATGCTTTCTGAGTGGGATGATATATACAAGCCATGTACATATCAGTTGTTTCTCACAATGCTTTCACGCCTAAGACGCGCAGTTTCCGTGCCATACTCCATATTTCTCTGCCACATGCCAGCCGAGTATAACCTTTTTCAGTAAAACGCAGTGAGCAAGTGACCCAGTCTTGCTGAATAGGTTGATTTAAGTGTTGGTGGCGAAGTAACATGAAATGCAGGCCGCTGACACAGTATCCAGCGTGGGTATTTAAAAACAAGGACAACCGGTCTTGCAGAGGAATTCAGAGCAGGCCAACATGGTAGCAGGAGCTGACATGGTAGCAAGTTGACTTGCATACTTTCTCTGGGGGTGTCACGCGGAGAATATTTTACCTGTGCTTGACCTGGGACAGTATTAGGTCAATATTGGCTGAAAGGATGTACTACCATTTATTCTCATTTATATACAACATGCTGCATGGAGCTATTCCAGTGATCTTCTTTATTCTTTATGAAGGTTGATTCTCTTGTTTCAAACCAATATATCTATCTGTATCTCTCTCTCTCTCTCTCTCTCTATATATATATAAAAACATCCATAAAGAAGGCAATACAACAAATAGCCTACAATCATGATGTACAAATTCCATTTATTATGCAAATGAAAAACATAGGTTAATTATAAATCAAGTTATAATATAATTATTTATTCCTTAAGTAAAATGTAATATTTTCTTTCTTATGTTTTTTGGTGTTAAATATGACCTGGGAATGTTCTTGAAGGGTTTAACCCTAAAACACACATTTTTGTAATTAAGTCTTTCTTTAATCGGTCTTTCCTGACATTGTCGATGTTTTTGCCAATTTCCATCTCGCAGTCTGTACTTAGAATTGGCTTTACCGCTTCTTTCCGCCATTATCACGAGTTGACATCTTTTCCTGATCAAAGACTTTTGCTCACGAGATTGTCATTTCTTAAGGCAGCCGCGGAATCTCCTTCTTTCTTCCACCTGTGATGCGCAGACAGGACTGAGAGCCGCGTGCGCGCGCACCGATCTCTGAGTAGATTCGCTCTTCCTCTTTAGACTGTGCGGTCGGAGAAAAGAAAGGATGTGTCTGTCTCTGTCACAAAGACCAAAAAAGAGGAAGCTCTGCCAATGACGCAATGAAGGCTTTGGCTGACGTAGCAGGAATCCCTCCCGCGCGCGCTGCCATATGGGGAAGCCCAGCCGAATACAGCAGAAGAGCTTGTTGCTAAATGACGCGACAGTTTTTCCATTACTGCGTCCATTTACAAGCCGGATCGCGAGCTTAATTACTTTTAAAATAAACCTTTTAGGAACTGATGATAAGGTAAACGAGCACCGAGGGAGAGTTACAGTTCAATTAACTTACAGCTGCTGGGTTGTTGGCACATAGATTGAGCTGAAGTTGTCACGAGGGGCGGGATAGGAAAAAGACGACGAGGAAGTGGTCACAAGACCATAAGAAAAACATTGTGCAGACACGCAGTAAGCGATCAGATCGGAACAGGTGTTACGAGAAAACAAGATTTAAAAAACAGCCTACATATTTTAAATAAGAAAAGAAAATAATTTCTAATTAAGAACTCAACAGGACATGCAACAGTCACTATAGGCTATTGATTCCACATAGTTTGACAAAGTCGTAAACATGCAAGGTAATTCTGTTTTAAAGGTGCACTACACACAGTAGTTTTTACAAAGAACCTTTAAACAGATATCTTTAAAATGATAGATACACACTCCAAACATGTCCAAAAATGACATTACTGGTCATGTGATCTCAGCAACCTTGAGAGGGAGCTGTCTGTTTAAATTAAAAACCTGCCACCGAAAAAGCTGCAGTGCGAGTGGACATCTTAAACACCTCAACCATGGTGTACTTGTCAAACATTGGATTTCAAAACCATTAGGGATTGGTCCTCCTTCACCACTTCCACTGTTCTGGCAAGACTTTCCATTAAATGTTGGAACATGGCGGTGGGGATTTGCACGCATTGAGACACAAGAAGACATCAGTTTAGTCAGGTGCTGATGTTGGGTAATAGGTCTGGCTTGCAGTCTGCGTTCCACTTCATCCCAAAGGTGTTCAGTAGTTCAGCAGGGTTCAGGTTTGGCCTTAGAGGAAGCTCTTTTGCATTGGGATATGAAAGTGCCACGTTGAAAGTCTGAGCTCTTCCATTCTACTGAAAATGTTTGTCTGAGGAGATTATATACTTGAGTTCATGCAACTGTTATCTTTGGGTGTAGTGGGAAAACCCAAACCTGTTAATTATGAAGGGGTGTCCACATAACTTTAGCCATGTTGTGTATTTATAAAAAGCACTTTTCATTTCTTTAGATCTAAATCTTTTTTTTTTTTTTTTTTAAGTGGACAAAATACTTGCTGTTAAATCACCTTTTCAGGAGAGTCGTTGCTTGGTCTGTTCAACAAAGCAGATTTGCATTAGCTATATATATATATATATATATATATATATATATATATATATATAAAACAAAATAAAAAGTTAAACAGTTCGAGGTCAATAAGATTGTTTTTGAAACACTTTACAATAAGGTTTCAAAAGTTGTATTTGTTAACATTAAAGCTGTATTAATGTTAACATTATAAACATATTTGAATATTAATAAAGATTAATAAATACTGCAACAAATATATTGCTTATTGTTAGTTCATTTTAGTTAAAACATTACTGAAAACAGCTTCAGAAATCATTGTAATATCCTGACTTGCTGGTCAAGAAACATTTCTTCTTATTATCAATGTCTTCTTCAGCTAATATAAGACCGAAAGGGTTAAACCATTGTTTGTTTACAGAGTTTGAGAGCATTGTGCCAGTGCCCTTTTCTTCTTTCTTGAAGGCCTTCTTGGATGTTTCTGGTCATGCACCTGCTTTTTCTGGATGTGCACATACCCATTTGGTTTTGTTTGAGTAACATTATGCACTATGGAACATCACACACTGCTCATTTAAACATATAGCACATACCCGGCTGCTGCATGGGCTCTTTCGGGCACCTGTTATTGAATCAAAGTGATTTACGTACAGCTGTTACCTTACTGGACAGAGTGAGCTCCCCCTGTCTGTACATTGGTAACTGCATCATGTGGCTCTCCACACTGCAGCATGCCTGGAGAGCCCTGAATGCAGCCTGGCTTTTGAATCAAATCAAGGGCATATCATCCCCTGAATAGCCAGTTTGTTGTCTCGAGTGAACCGTAGCTTAGCACACTGATTATGTAATGATATGCAAATGTGCTAAGATAAGGTCTCTTGACTTTGGCTGGATCTTAAACTTGACCTTGACAAGTCCCAAAAGGCTTAGCCAAAGCCAGACAGCTGCCTTATACCTCCAAGCTAAAGCTATCCAGTGTGAACCACCAACTTGATCACTGTAGTTTTATTTCAACCTTATAATGAATTGCTCTTGCATTATTTTTAGTCTAATTTTTTAAGAACAATATTCAGTAATTATTTATTCACAGAAAATCTTGTCATACGCACTAGCTCTGATTGGCATATTTATGACAGAAATAAAGTCTAATTCCAGAACAAATCATCCTTTGGAGTCATTTTTTTCCCATTAATCATTTGATTCAGTTCATAAAACTGGTCTAGAAGATTCAGTCAAAAAATCATTGCGTCCGAAATCGAATACTTCTCTAATACATAGTATGGAAAAACAGTACGCCAACCGAGTAGTATGTCCAGGATGACCTACTACTTCCACTAGATTCTGAAGTGTGCATTCGATGAACACTTTACTATCCTATGAGGCCACGGTAGCGGATTTGTGAATGGCGGTCAAGCGACACAACTGACGCTGTAGGTCACATGACAGTAACAACATGGCAGATGAGAAATCGAGTCCCCCCCACCCAGGAATTGGGTCTCCTTTAGGATCCAGGGGGTAATGCCTGATCCAAAGTTGTTATTGTGATGTTAATGACTAATTATAACCTACTTCACTGTTGTTTGTGCACTTTATTACATTAAGTGCACAAACAACATGCTTGAAATATAAAATGAATGCCTATGTATTACATAATAAACAAACTGGAAACATTAATTGGAAGCAAAAAACATCCTAATATAACATAAGCTAAGCTAGCAGGCTAATCGGATAGATATATGCTATGCTAGTACATAAACTAACAAAAAAACAAACAAAAAAACAAACAAAAAAAACAGCAAGAACAAGAAATGCTTGATTTCACAACCTATAGCTTCAGTTATGTACTAGTATATGAACCATGTAATTTAAAAAACCATTAATGGTCATTATGCATTTTAAACTATATAAATCATAACGTGATTTTGCAGGAATTATAATTTTTGTTTTGTTTTGTTTTGTTTCTAAAGCTTCACTACATAACGGCATTTGCGTCTATCTGTCGCGAATGTAGAATGCAGAAGTAGAGCAGAAATGAGATATACAGCTCTCTGCTTGCAGCACGTCAGTCACGCTCGTCAGGAAAGTGAGTGAAACACACACACAAACACACATTTTTATGAAATAATATGAAATAATTTGGTACGTTTGCGTTCATATCAGCAGCGAACCGTACCGGAGTTCACTTGAACCGTACCCCAGACCACTCTTTTTAAGCGGACTGTTCGCGTGTGCGCACCCGAGTTCAGAAGACAGTGTTCACATCATCCAAACGTACCGAACTCTGACGTCAGTCGAACCCGGGTGCGCACCGAAACTGCTAATGTGAAAGCACCCTAAAAGTCCGTTAAACCAATGGGATCACTCGGGGTCCTAAAGGAGACCCGATTCCTGGGCGGACTCAATTTCTCACCACACCGGATTACATTTATACTACATGCATTCATACTATATGGTCACGAAGTAGGTTTCAAACCAAATGTAGTAACAACTACACAGTTTGAGATTGCAGGCGCAGCGCATATGAATCTAGTTCTTGCGTTCAACTGACTGAGTCAAAGATCCATCAGCAAAGATTTAAAGCTCAATGGTAGGGACAAATATCAAGTAACAGCTTAAATTTTGGTTTGTTCCTCACAAATTTACCAAATGGTTTCAGAAGTCGTTTGTAATATAATCCACAGATCATATGCAGTTTTGCTTTTATGGAAGGCATTTGTCAGCTCTAGTCTTAATTCACTTCCATTCTATAGAAACTACACTCTTAGAAGAAAAGGTTCTATAAAAGCCAATTCACACCACGCAGACAAACGGCAACAAACAAGTTGGCTGTTGAATTTAGAATTTTATTAAAAATAACTGTCATGTTTACACTGCTCCAACAGACACCAACAAACGCTGATTGAACATACAGTCGGGTGAAAACAAACCCTGACCAACGCTGACAGACGCTGACAGGGGTAACACACTGATTTAACAAATGTGTTTGTTGGCGTTTGTCTGTGTGAACTGGCCTTGAAGAACCAGTCAGCCGCTTCATATATAGAATCTTTTAGGGGTTCCCAAATGAGATAATTATTTATTTTAATTCAATTTTGATAAAACATTTATATTATACAATGTTTATTATACAATCATTTAAGACATTTACTGATGACAAACCTTTTTGGCATAAAGCGTTCTTTAAAACTGAGTCAAAAATCCTCTGGTTCTATACAGAGCCCCACTGAACCTTATTTTTCTTAAGAGTATGGTATTCAGGAGATTCTTCAAAAATTCACTTTGAACTGGACCACATTATTGTGTTGGAATCCCAGAGCCTCTAGTGCAGTGCTTCCTAGAGTTCAGGCATTCCTCCAGCAGGCCTAATTCACCATTCACCTTATCCAGTTCCACTCCTGGCGCTTCAGTAAATAGATAGGAGGCCATATTTAAATATAGACTACATAAATTACACCAGTGACCACAAGATACTGAGTCTTAGCTCTGTAGTCCACTGTCAATCCCTCTGTGCATTCCGGTTTTGGTTGAAGACACTATTATTGCCTATGAGGCAAGATGACATAAACACAGAGTCATTTAAGTAGGGGGAAGGTGGCAGAGTAGACAATGTCTTTAAATCGACTTTTAGGTTAATTGGGATATCAAACATTCAAAACAATAATGTTTTATAAAAGTAGGCCCTAAAGATATTCAATTAGAGTCATAATGAAAAATCCAGGTTTGTATATAGAAGTTTTTCAGAACCCTTTGTGTCTGTTGGAAGCTTCTGCATTAAGGTTTTCTTTTGCACTTACTGGCCATTACTTTATAATTTCACATTAAGCCACTGCTATAGGACTCATTATAGGCCCCTTATAGATCATATACGCCCTCTGCTGGTGCAATAAGTTAATTAAAAATGTTTGGATGAGGCGAAATGATGTTGATTGTAGTGCTATGATATCTGGTCTGTCATCAAGTAAAGGACAGCTCACACCTCATGGATGCACAAACTCAATACTCGTACACAGTTCCCAAATGAGAAGGATGTCTTTCCAAAGCCTTTGACACTTGATTCGTGTCGACATTTAGCACATGGTTTAGCAGCGTTGGTGTGAATTCATAACCATATTAGACCCCCGGTGTGCCCTTGACGAAACCCTATAGTTTTCAAACGCCTGAAAAAAAACCTACTGGCTGAAACCAAACTACAGCCGGAAAATTATAGCATATATATATATATATATATATATATATATATATATATATATAAAATAAAAAAACTTCTATAGCCAACCATGGTACTCGATAAATCCGTCAAGGCTTCAGTCTTAATTTAATTAAAACATTTATATCCATTAGTATACACTACTGTTATTTTTTTTTTTTTTTTGAAAGAAATTATTACTTTTATTCAGCATGGATGCATTAAATTAACCAAAAGTAATAGTAAAGACATTTATAATGTTCCAAAAGATTTCTATTTCAAATAAATGCTGTTCTTTTTAACTTACTATTCATCAAAAAATCCTGGAAAACGATTTCAACAAAAACTGTTTCCAACATGTTTCTTGAGCAGCAATGATTTCTGAAGGATCAGACATGTACTGTATGTATGTATGTATTTATTTCCCATTATTTTTCCACATTACATCAAATGAATAAATACATATAATAGTTGTACATTTATGCACTTTTAAAATTACCCCTAGGTTAATTATCTATCCATCTGTGGATGACCACTGTGCTACATGAGGACACACACTGCCATGTTTGTTGGAATAGTGCTAATAGTTAAGAGCTTGGCTCTTAGTTAGGTAGTGTCCAACTGACTAAATTTCCCATAAACACTGGTTTATTTTGCTGTGTTGAATTTCTGCTCGGGGCAGCACAGGGTCAGGTGTCTTGGCTGTGTGAAGCTGTGGGACAAGAACCATTCCTCAAGTTACACAGCTACTGGTGCTAATACTAGTGTCTGAGTGGAAAGATAGGAGCTGGAAACTGTACAAACACTATAAACAGAACCATATTCAGCATACTATCATATGATTTGACAGGGTGAATGCATACACAAACAGCAAATATAGAGAAGCACTTTAGTTATGAAGAACTTTCCATAACATTTTCAAATGCTTTCAAGCATTATATGCCTGCAAACCCTCACCCTTTCTAACCCTAACTCTACTTGTATAACGTTCTTTTTTTTTCTTTTTTTCTGTGGAACACAAAATTAAAAGTTTAGCAGATTGTCTTGGGCTTTTCCATACAATATCATTATTAAAAAAATAGATAAATGACAATATTATCTAGACTCAAGTGCTGTAACTGGATGATTGATTTGACCCACTAGAGGGCAGTCTGTGATCAAGTGCATGAAATTCACTCCACAATTCTGTTCAAGTTTACAGTGCTGTTTAGTACTGACTCTGCTGCAGCATATCTATCTTTATGCGATTTCATGCCTTTTGTGTGTGATTTTTTTTTTAGTATATAACGTTCAGTTTTTTCAACTATTTCAATAATTGAGTATAGATATAGAGTACAGTCTTTCCTTATTGGCCAGTCTTATATGCAACATGCTTTGCATTTCTTATTGCTGGCATGTGCTGAATGAGTCCTAGAGAACACAGATCAACTGTTTCCCCTTTTAAAATGTGGAAATTAGCAAAGCCTCTCAACAATATTGCTCATTGTTGAAGAGAAGGCAGTTGTTCCAGACTGAATTTCCTAAATACGTCACAACTTTGAAGACATCTTTAAGTTTAACATTTTAATAATACTTGGCCTTTTCTGTATGATTTCAGTCCAAGACTTCTTGATTCTTGCTGTTGCCTGTTTTCTGTCTCTCACACCAACATCATTGTCCCTCTGAAAGACCTCTTTTGATTGTGCCCACTCTCACATTCTCTAAGCTGGTAAACTACCCACTCTCTCAAACATGTGTAATGGCTGTCCAAGTGTGTGAGATTTCATTCTGATCTCTCTTTTTTCCCATATGATTCGAGTGATAACTCTATGACAAAACAAAGACTTCCTTCCATAAAGAACAAGTAAAACTTCCAACCTAGGAATATTTATGGTAAATGATTTAAGCGTGCACAACAAAATTTAAAAAAAAAAATGTATGAGACCTCATAATCTTTAATCAAAAACAGTAACTTCTCCCCCTTGTAACAACTTCTCTGATGATGTGTGCACCAGCGTAAGAGCAGGACAATCCGTCCCTTTTAGAAAGCGGTCACTCGCTTGAGATCGCAGCAAATGACAATGATTCAGTTAAAGGTACAGTAAGCGATTTCTGTAAAAAGCTGTTGAAAGTGGATCAGACCGAGCACCACAACCAACTTGTAGCCAGTCAGCAGTAGGGGGCGTATACACTCATGATAGGGGAGGAGAGAGAGTTAGCAAGATGGAGATTTGAATAAAGACTGTAGAAAGAGAGATGGCTGAAAGACATTACAAAAGAGAAAAGCTATCACTGGAAAAAGAAGGGTTATGATCAGGCAAAAGCTTTAGGATTAGAAAAGCTTTGCAGCGCTAGAGAGAATTAAGCGGGAAGGCCTAAAAAAAGATGGAGAGGTTTTGCGTTGTTTCTGTTCCATACGTGGCTAACATTGGTTTTGAGTGTGTGCTGCTGGCGACTAACAATGAACTCTTGCTTGTATATACTAATGTACTGTATGTTCATTTTTTTGTTCTTCTTGTCGTTCGTTCGTCATCTTTGCTTTATTTTTCGCGAAGCTTTATTTTGCTATGATAAAGAGACATTGCATGTTTGTGCATTTTGGGGGCGGAGCAATGAAGGGAGGGGTGTGTTTAAATATCAACAGTGTTTGACAATGATTTTTAGAAATTGCTTACTGCACCTTTAATTCTCGATGGACAAAATCATGCCCCACCCTACTTTTTTTTTTTTTCACCTTCGTTCACTCGGATATACGCACTTCACAGTAGGGAAGCAAAAACACACCTGATGCTCATTCTTTATTCATCATTTTGTAGAAATGATCTAAAGTGACTTGAATGCAACCCTGCACTGATAATTACAACTTCCCAACTTGGACTTGCGCCAGAAGATACCATGAGTCTACATGCTTTTTTTAAGTTTCTTTGGAGTTCTTTGGTGCTTGCTATCCAAACTTCCAAAAAGAATGAGCTATACTTTTGTGATCGGACTAACGATTTCTGCCTGAAGTAGTAGTCTTGCATTTAAGAAGTGACCTGAGTCATTAATAGGTGCCGGAATATAATTCAGACTCTTTTGAGGGCTTTTTGACTGCAATGCTCTAAAATGACTCAGAACACCTTTGAAGTCCACAGCAATGGCCAACCAAAACACTCTAGCATTGTGGGGGCTACTTAAATTATTCACATTTTCTTCAGAAAGTCTAGTTTATATTTAAATTTGGCATAAGACACTATTTCACTGTATCCTGTAAAGCCTGAAATAATAGTCAGAAAACTCTAAAGGCCTGTTCACATTAAGAATGATAACTATATTAGCGTCCACACCAGCAGACGATATCGTTCTGTTTATTTCAAGAGCGCGCTGCAGCTTTGTTGTCTGCCGCTTTAAATGCTCAAGCTCTTTAAAGCAGAATGGATTCTGATTAACTTTTCTGTTTTTATCATTCATCAGCTGAAAAAACAAAACTTTCTGAAAGTGATTCCAACATTATTGTTTCTCAGTGCCGTTATAGTTGTGCTATTCTTTTATTTTTAGAACTTTACCTTTATCGTTATCGTCATTATAGTTATCATCCTTGGTGTAAATGGGCTTTAAAGGATTAGTTCACTTTGAAATGAAAATTAGCTCAAGCTTTACTCACCCTCAAGCCATCCTAGGTGTATATGGCTTTCTTCTTTCTGATGAACATAATCGCAGAAATGTTAATAAATATCCTGACGCATCCGTGCTTTATAATGGCAGTGAGAGGGATCAACGAGTATGAGCTGAAGAAAGTGTGCTTCCATCCACATCCATCCATCATAAATGTGCTCCACACGGCTCCGGGGGGTTAATGAAGGCCTTCTGAATCGAAGCGATGCATTTGTGTAAAAAAAAATATATTCGTATTTAACAAGTTATGAAGTAAAATATCTAGCATATGTGTTTTTGGTTGAGTATCATATTTGACACATCAGGCTATTATAGCATACATAGTATGATAAGGGAGAATATGGAGCTCATATTTCAGGAACATCAAATGTATCTCCCAATAATATGTCTTAGTAAGATTTTAATTAAATTATTTAAATGCTTA
Organism: Elopichthys bambusa; assembly: GCA_037101425.1. Lineage (NCBI taxonomy): Eukaryota > Metazoa > Chordata > Actinopteri > Cypriniformes > Xenocyprididae > Elopichthys > Elopichthys bambusa. Next base: position 17,620,696 of record CM074451.1, read on the forward strand.
GTTTTATGATCAAAGCACTGTAGTTATAAATAAACCAACATTGGTTTATTTATACATAAACCTATGTTGCTTCAATCCAGCATGTTCATCTTAAAATATTACTAACAATATTACTAACGAAAAGGTTATTCTTATGTTTACTTTAAAGTTACTTTGTAAGTCTGAAATCACTAAGAAATGACATGTATCATGACCTGAAGGGCCGGCACCTTGCAAAACAATTTGTGTATCAGATAGGACACAATAGGTTTAGGGTTAACTTTTAATATGGGACACTGGGTGTCACTATGAACTTCCAAATGCAGGGAAGCAGTGAAGGGTGGGGGTGCACGTAGTTTGCATTCCCAGAGCTGAACAGGAAAACAGTCAGGAAGCTGCGCTGAGGCTCAAGCTAAGGGCTCAGCCAGGAAAAGGAGAGGCGGCAAGTGCTAAGAGGGACGCTGCCTCAGCCAACACCTCTACCGTTGTGTCTGATTTTGCTCCAAACCAGGACCGACGCCATCTATGACTCATTCATGCAGATTCAAGCAGTCTTTTTAAATTTTTCGGGTTTTTTTCTTGCATAGTCCAATACTCATGTTGATAGCTCCAAGGAACAGCTCATAGACAGCACAACAGTAATACTGTCTCAGAGTTTCCTTGATTCACTCAGGGTTGCCGTCGCCAAGTAAACTTTAATAGTGGAAGAAGAAATGGGAGAAGGATGGGGAAGTTATTCAATCTGTTTGTGTTTCATAAGAGACTTATCTCATCTAATTAAAGTCAGACTGAATGACAGAATGTTTTAGCCCTACAGTATGCATGCAGAAATGTCTTCCCAGGCCTCAAGACATCATGCTCTGTTGTAACAAACCAATGCTGAGGTGACAAACCGCTCTGTGTCTAAATCAGACTGGCTGCAGAGATCATGGAGATCTGTCAGCAAACGGAAAACTTGTGGCAACCAAAAAGAAACCACTAAAATCTTGCTCCATAGAACCCAACGCCTACCTGATAACAGCACAACAGCTGCTGCTTGCATCCGTCTGTCTGCCTCTTTCATTGTCGTCAATACTACTTTTTTTAAATTCAACCTCATCTTTTATGCTTTTCACATCTCACACACTGACTAATAACATTGTCACTAATACATCACCAGTCGCTGGAATAGGGATTTTTCACTTTTAGGTGTTTTTTAGGTGTTTCACTTCTCTGTCAGTTACAGGGGAACATATTTGTTGTTATATATATATATTAGTATACAACTCTTTTGCCTTCTATGACATTATGCTCTTGGTCTTTATAAATATCCTGACCTCAGAGATGATGCAGATATGCATATTTGTCTCTTTTTAATCCATGTATGACAAACTGTCATATGAGACAGTCAGTGGGAAGGCCCCATTTTGGCACTATAAGCTAATGAGATTTTTAATGTTTTGGAAAGAAGTCTCTTATGCTCACTCGGGCTGCATTTATTTGATCAGAAATACAGTCAAAACAGTAATATTTTGCAATATTAATACAATTTTAAAAAACTGTTTTCTACTTTAATATATTTTAAAATGTATTTTATTCCTGTGATGGCATTACTCCAGTCTTCATTGTCACATGATCCTTCAGAAATCATTCTAATATGATTTGTTGCTCAAGAAAAATGAATTCATTGAATGAATTCAATTCAAAAATGAATTATTCATTTTTATGTGTCCTTGCTGAATAAAAGTATCCATTTATTTGAAAAAAAAAAAAAAAAAAAAAAAACTTTCTGTGATTCTATGAATTATAGTCATCGAATATTTAGTCGTTTAAACTTTCTAAATAACAGAAGCCCAAATGTTTTTCAATGTAAGTCAATGGGATTTTTATCCATCTTATCAACTGCAGATAAAATATGTGATCCTTGAACATAAACATTACAAAAGAAGTAAAAAAACATTTGAAATTTTGGTCACACTTTAGATTTGGGTCCAACTAGTAACTAACTATCAACCATGATTTTTGCCTCAATACTCCTAATTACTGCTTATTAATAGTTAGTAAGTTTAGGTATTGGGTAGGATTATGGGATGTAGAATATGGTCATGCAGAATAAGTAATTAATATGTGCTTTATATGTACTAATAAACAGCCAATATCCTATTAATATGCATGCTAATAAGCAAATAGTTCATAGTGAGAACTGGACCCTAAACCAAAGTGTTACCGAAATTTTTTTGTATATCAATTTCTGACCTATTGTGTTTCTGATTGGCTGGTTGAAGCATCCGTTCATTAATATTGAGTGACAGTGATAGTTAAGAGAGTAAGAGAGAAAGTAGTGTGATTACAGGCAGCTGGTCAAGATGACCTACTTCATCTGGAATTTACACTGGAAAACACACGGGACGATGTACAGTATCTCCAAGTTCCATGCTTTCAGCTCTCTTCCTCTCAGTCTTGGAACGCAGCGATGGCTTGGCCTCTTGGAAAACCCTGATGAATCAACATCCCAACGTCCTGATAAACACGCTCACCAGTGATACAGAATGGACCTGCAGAGCCAAGCTGTTCAAACACACACACAACAACAACATTCAGTTAGTGAGACCTGGCTGGACATTATGTTCCACTTGAGGTGTTTTTGGACAACCGTAGTAATAACAACAAAGCATAAAAAAAATCTCTCAGTGTACAGTTCTAAAATCCACTCACTGCAAGGCAAGGCCATATTCTGTTGAAGTATCTTTTCTTTGGTGTTGTAGTGTGCCTTTCAATCTCAGCGTTGAGATTGAAAGCTTTTTACTATTAATGCATTGTGTTCATTCCTTTTAATAACCAAGTAGACAAGGCACCATTCACGAGGCACAAACAGACGTGCACAAGTACACAGTGTCTTCCCTCTGATCTCCACGGGGCGATATGTATCTTTGATCTCTTGGAGAGAAACAATACACAGGACAATACAGAGTCACCAAAATAAACCCACATTATGGGCAATGTCTTCCCATATGTAAATTCCATAAAGACTTTCTACAGTATTTCATTTCATTTTCGGTAAGCAATCTGTTGGTTAGATTTGCGTAATGCAATTTTTTTTTTTTTTCACAGTTAGTTAACAGCCTACCATCTTAAAATCAAGTCAATAATTTTATCCCTTTAAAACTCACCAAAATGGCATATTTAAACATTTTTTCAACTCCACACCCTTGATTCATTTAATATAAGCAGATCTATAAATATGCTAATTAGCCCCGTCTCCACTCACTTGCACAAGCTCAGAGATCCACACGGTCAGCTTACGCTGAACAATGGTATTGCTCTTTACAACATCGGACACACAATGGTAATTAATATGATTAGCCTTTTGCTTGACTACATTATCAAACAGCTAACAATGTGTTGCTAATGTTACACAAACCATGTTCCCATTCGCCATCTGCCGGCACATTTATGTGATTGGTTACAAGGTAGTTTGACGTCACAAACACCAGCTTTTTAAAACCATGTTTTTGAAACTGTCTTTAGATCACTGCAGTTTTAAACTGAAAATACACAGCAATGGTGTTGACTTATGAATTTGCACATGGTTTGTCTTAAAGGTTGCGCATCCACCAAAGTGTTTTTAGCCAACTGAGAATGCTAGACGCTCTGCTGAAAACGCGTATCTGTGAGTGCTCGAGAGCGCTTCGGCAGCGCACCGTTTTTTTTTTTCTTTTCTTCAGTTGCTATGATACGGAATATCCACGGCACTGTTACTTGTAACTTATTTAGCATATAATTAGTTTCAGACTAATTCAGAAAAATGTCGACACAATGTAGAGTACTTACTATGTATGTTCGGAGACCAGCAATAATAATTTGTCATCCATTTTGTTCCGTTCTCTGCTTGCTGATGTTGTTGTACAGCAAGATTGTTGTGACTGTTGGCCGGTGTTGTATTTCTCGACATAGAACACGACACAGACATATAAACAACATTAAAAACTTGATTTTTACCACAGGAGGACTTTAAAGACTTTTAAACAAAAAACTGAAAGTTTATGCGAGGTATTTGTGGTAGGCTATGTAAATCTATTATAATGTCATAAAATAAAACGGCAGTACAATGTTTTGATAATGAACACGAAGCACTCACAGTTGCTATATGGTCACTAACACAAGCGAACGAGACTTCTGTATTTAATAGCACATTTCTAACTTTCAGTTCAAATTTTTGTATTTTTACTTAAATGTTTGAAAAAGCTGTTTAAATATATTTAATTTTGTTTTCATTTTCTTTGAGCGGGTTCCAGTCTTAATTAGGGGGTCAGATCCCTCTAACGCCGCCATAATTCACACTTTTTTCAGGACATTATCTAGTAAAGGTCTTTGGATTCGTTTTTTGCTCAATTTGGAATAGCATACTGTATTCCATTTATGCCAAGAATGCCATGGAAAAATAGAAAGCATAATATCTTTATCATATTCTAAACTGGTGCCATCAGCCTTGTCAACCACACTGAAATTAATCAAAGTACAGCAATATTCACAGCTCCTTTTTGTTTGCAATTTGACCTCTAGCTCCAAAAAAAAAAAAAAAAAAGGTCTGCAAAATATACTTTTGTGCATTTAATGTGGAAATCTTCAGTCATTTTTTTTTATCTGAACTTAAGTTACCTACTTATCAGTGCTTGTTATGTCAAATAGACTCAGCTTCCTGTAACAACCTGCTTTCCCTTCCTGCTGTTTCTTTTGGGACTTTCTATAAAAAGCTTTAAGAATTGTTGTGAAATTCCCTTTTTTTCATCTACGTAATCCAAGTATTGACACACATATTTTCCACATAACAGGCCAGATAATTATTATATAACTACTGGTCAGATGGCTTTCCTGTCTCTAAGGCTGTCATGGAAATAGACCTTGAAATTACGTTGGCAATCAATATAATCTTTTAACCAGGTGCACACTGATTTACCAGCACCAGACAAACATTACTCACAAGATGAGAGGAAAAACGGTTGTAATGGTGGGCAGATGGCATCCACTCGAAAACTGATGTCCATGCTGATAACCACTATCGGAGAGGTTCTGTCATCATAAAACCAATGAAAATGAGGAACTAAGTCTGTGGCCAAAATACAGGATGGAGAGTAACTTAGATAGTCTTCTGTTTAAATGCCTGAAAACGGCCTCCATATCCTGGCTTCGGTTATTTCACCTGTCCATACACAGACACACAATCCTAATAAGTGTATTGGCTCACAGCCATAGGGTTTAATGTGAATGGAAGAGCTTCCCGTTTTGTTAGCAGGTTGCTCTTAACTCACTCCACTGAGAGCGGCTGAAGTGCAGCTGTCTGTACTTCTCCAGTTCTTAATCTTTGCTATCAGTAGACATGTTATAGTCTGATTGACCCTTTTGCTTCCCAGTTCCAAGAGGATAGACAGACAGAGAGGCTGGAGAGGTGGAAGGAAGCAGTAATGTTCATTAACAAACATTTACACATCTGTTACAGCCTGAGGCACTGGAATGAATGTATACTGTAGATGTGAGGAACTGAATAACAGCTTGCGAAGCATATGTGAAATATTAACAATCAAGCAATAAAAAATATCACCAAAATTTCCAAATCAAACTACATTATTATCCATTACAGTCAACAAAAACACAAAGATAGTCTATTCTCTATTGGCACAAATAGCACAGATGCTTGTTTTGAATATGTTTGTTTTAAGGCCATTATTTACTCACCTGCTATGGTAGACAAAGTCATATTAAACCCTGTAGACAGAGGGAATATTGTCTCAACTAGGTAATAAGCTGGAAGTACTACCCTCACCATGTGTGAATGGAAAGAGTGAGTCTGTGCAGAACTTGGACAGTAGTTAGGAAAGTGGTTTATGTTGTTTCTGAGTCCTCAGGCATGACAGAGGCTTTCAACAACACCTCCTTTACAGGTTAAGGTGCTCAGTAAGGTTCACACACATTTACTTTTGCAAACTGACAATGAACTAATGCAATGTTTCATTTTGAACTTTTAAAGAAAATGTCAGTGATGCTTGGCTTTGCCAAACCTGCTGCCATGACATAGAGGTTGGCAGAGCATTTAAATCAGTGGTTCTCAACCAGGGGGCTGGACCCACCAGGAGGCCTCAAAAGACTTCAAAGGGGGGCCTTCAAGGTGACTTAAAGGTACACTATGTAACTTTTTTTGTTTAAAATTAACAAAATGAGTCAATACACCATCAATCCTTCTTTCTAAAACATGTTTTTGTTTTACCACTAGGTACGCCTAATATAAGTGTTTATATTTTAGACTGAGTGGGATGCTTTTCACGCAAAATCACAAATTGTCACTCGTCAGTGCGTGTCTCGTCATATCCATGAATAGAGGACAGTTGCTCTGGCTACTTTGACGCGTGTATGGTGTGAGAGTGGCATAGGTTAGTTGTCACAATGAGTGATAAAGTTCGCCATGGAGCATACTAAACCTTGAACCTCCAGGAAATGGACAGAGGAGCTTCTGCTTGCAAAAACAGAACGCGACAGAGCTAGTAATAAAACAAGAATCAACATTGGCTTTTCGGAGATGGTGAAAACTGAGGGATTTTAAATTTTGTAAATTCATCCCCATAGTCACGCAGAGCCGAAGCACCACCAAAACAATGTTGTTCCACAAAATACATGCAGTTTTGTTTTTTAACCACTAGAGGGCCAAAAGCTACCTGTACCTTTAAAATAATTTAAAATAAGACAAAACAAGCATAAAAATAAGCTGAAAAAAAAACCCCTAGATATTTCTTAATATTTCGTTATTTTTATATATACGCTTGAAGTCAAAAAGGTTGAGATCCACTGATTTACAACTTGCCACTGTTTTTTTTCACCTCATCACCTTTTTAAAGTCAGCATTATACTGAATTTGCAAACATTTTTGACATAAGTCTTGAACAAGAAAAAAAAGTAGGGTGGGACTTTGATTTTGTCCATTAGGAACTGATGGTTGGATTGCTGTGGTTTGCTATTTCTGTGATCTCATGTTAGTGACAGGTTGTCTCACCCTCGCACCGGTAAATGTCATCAGACAAGAGAAAAGATGTGGGTGCAAGAGGGAGGGGAAGTTATTTTAGTTAAGGGCACATGAATAAAAAAAATAAAAAAATGATGATGTGCACAGATAAATCATTTATAATAAATACTGCAGTATTCCATAAAAATATGAATTGTCAATTTTGATTTAATGAAGACTTTAACTATTTAACTTAATTAAATTAGATTACAATCCACTATATAAATGCAATAAAAGGATCAGCGTAGCATAGATTAACTGAAATAAACTGGGGGGAAAAAAAAACCCACCAGTGACATTATTGGTGATTATAGCGGTAAAAAAAAGAAAGAAAAAAGATTCAAGTGATGCAATGACATAAATGTGTCTTATTTTAATCTGGGGAACTTCTTAGGTGAAAAAAAGGTTTACTTTGATTTCAATCTCCAACCATTATCCTGTCCTGTGAATCCCCTTCAAATGGGACTACTAGATGACAAAAACTTTTCTTCCTCTGGAAAGAGTTGCAGTCTCTTTTTCACCAGGCAGCTTTGCATTGTGATGCATTTCCTGCACAATCTCTCTGCCACATCCTGTCTGCACATGTGACTTGAGTCTCTCTCGTGTTCATGTGAGCACACCAAGATGCACATAGATCAATCCATTCAACTTACCTCCTTAGCAATAGGCAATAAAACACACTTGTGGACTGCTACAATATTCTTTTGTACTTTTTGTCAGCAAAGGGATTTAATGATTGTTACTGTTTCTCAATTAATATAAAATATTATGTTATTTTGTGACAATCTTTTTTAGTCATTTTACACACACAGTCATTCTAATGTTATTTATTTATCTATATATTTTATATATAAAATATAAAATCAATTTTGAAATATATTGAAGTAATACTACTGACACAATTAGTGAACATGGATGTGGACTAGAAAATCCTCTCTGCTCTTCTATATACTTACATCTGTAATCATATATTTACTATATACATATTTAGATATTGGCCATTCGGAGGGATGTTGTTACAATATTCTTTAGCCTAAACCCTTGAGACCCCGACCAAGAAGCTCTAAAAGAGACACATTGGGTTTGAACCAGACACCCACACCTCATTCACTTCCTGTCATAACGGACATTAATCTCACATCACACTTATCAAAGGTCAGTTTAATCCATACAGAATTAAGTTTAGCTCTAAAAATATCAGTGTGAAAAAGCTGTTGCAGACACTGAAGATATGAGATGTCTAATTCAAACTCACAAAAGTGAGTAAAATGTTGCAAAATAGCAATGGCAAAACATGGCTGCAAACAGACTTCGTTCCATTTCTTATTTTTAATAGCAGTTTTATGCTTTAAAAATCAGGGCCAATAAATGTGTTCTTTTTTCCAAATAAGTGTCAACAGCAAAACCTTCTTAATTTATTTGTAGTCTATATATTACGTAGTTTAAGTTCAAACTAATTTAATTAAACTCCAATGACGTAAATTTTTTAAGTTAATTTCACCAGGATAGTGTAATATGATGCAGAAGACGTTCAATGCAGTCTGGCCTATTCCTAAAGTTATTAACTTATATAACACGCTCTAATTAAAAACATGCACACAGACATAGACTGTTCTGTGTGAATGTTGGAAACAGAAGTAAGGATGCAGTCATGCAGTCAGTTCAGAAAACAGGAATATCGTCACTGGCAACGTCTCTCGAGATTTGCATATCAGTTGTAACGTCTGGGGAGAAAAGCCGTTGTCCACAAACTTAAGTGATTTTCTCCAAAACGTGCTCCCCATTGACTCAAATATGTGTTGTTTTTACTGTTGGTGCAGAACATCTAATCGCCTCATGACTTTTGGTACTGTTACTGGTACTGTTTACTGATTTTCCCGTGTTAGCAACAATATATTGTAAAATAGATTTTATGAAGACTATTGCCTTCATTAATTAATGACTGCAAACAAATGACGTATTTATGTTCACAGACTTACGTTTTCGTGCAAAATTTCCACCGGAATCATAAATTATGCCAAGGCACTCAGATTTCCTACCCTCGTTTAATGTTAATGAATTCAAAATGAGGGGGCGCGTGCCTGCAAGTAGTGCTTTGCATAAAACACGCCCAAACATTTCCATATAAGGGCTTTCCGCACAACTTAATGGTCTCTCTCTTGCTTATTTTCGCCTACGTGTAAATTAAGTTTATTCTGATTTTTTTTTATTTAATTTAGATTAATTTTAAGTGCGAATTTGAATCATAAAAATGTTTACACACAAATACGTGCATACGCTGGGTGAATTTCTATGCAAAACTTATTGTAGTGATACTTGGGTGTGGGTGGTTGTTTGAGCGTTGCTATGTTGTTGCGGAAGTGTTCTAAATGGTTTTTTAGCGTGTCCTTTTGCATCCTAAGTTTCTGACATTGATATTCTGGCCAACATATGTGACCAACTCATGTCGCTTCTCCACCTTCCCCTGCTTCTCTCCTCCTCATTAGCATTTAAAGCTACAGACACAGAAATGGCACGTCCTAAGGAAAGCTTATTGTGGGACTGGCTCGTGGTGGCTGAAATTCTGCACCAAGGCTGAATTTCGGGAAAGAGACTTCAGATATAGTACTAGGGACCACTTAGGCCTATATAAAAGCATCCAAAAAGCAGCATGTCATGCTTTTAATGCAAATACTGTACTGGATTTTATTTTTTTTAAATCAAAAATTTTTTTTTTCTTCATATAGTGGTTTAGAAAAAACCCAAATATAGGCAATAATAATAGCTTACTTCAGCAAACATCACTAAGATATAAATACGCATATAAACTCTAGTGTCCCATCTCTACCAAGCTCCCAGCTCTCTTGCTGTGCTAATTACATGCAACGAACTGTCATTCCATTGTTTTGCCCAACCATTAAATGGCCCATTCATGGCTTTGCTTTAGGTCTCCTTGTCTTCTAACTAATTATGCATTCACTTTTTTTTTTTCTTTTCTTTTTCTTTTTTTTACAATCGTCATGACTTGAAATGACTTCAGCCTTCAAAATCTGCTCAAAAACCCAATTATGTCTTCAGCTGACAAGTTACCCACACACCCGTCTCTGTAACTGAAGACAAAACAATAGCTAATCAAGACACAGGGAGTTATGCAGTACTGACACCACCAGAGACCATCCAAAGAGGCTCTGACGTAACGGGCACCAGCTGTGAAGGCAGACAAAAGGGAAACGACGTAAAGAGAGCCATAGAAAACAGAAGGGGGAGTATTTTGTGACCTGGAAGGTCAGGTGCTACACTGGGATGATGATGCGGTTTGGGTCTTGTCAAAGCACCATGGGGGAATGTGTTTGTATGTGCAGGCAGAGGGCAAGGGTTCAGCTCTGACCTAAAGGAAGAGAATCAAGGCTTGTGGCCTGGAATCCTGGGGTCACTCTTTAGATGCACATTCCAATAGATATTCCTAACAGCGATATACACATTCCCTACAATGAATTTGTTTGACATCACTGAAGGTCTCAAAGAGCCCAGCATTAGAGGAATGTAACTAGCCCCTTCATACAACAAAACACACAGTCTCTGCCCCATAAGGAAGATGTTGTTTTTGAGGTTAGGAAAGCACATTAGGCTGTAGTCTTTTGTATGAGCTGCCAGTATTGTAAATGCAAAGAAAAATATTTTGGGAAGAAATCAAACAGGTCTTCACAATAAGAGCACTTGTGCTCAAATGGCTGGGAACTTTTGAAGTGGACTTCTGGGAAAAATAACCTGAGCAATGGCAATATGAATTCAACATGGAAGACAACAACAACAACAACAAAAAAAAAAGCATACTTTAAGCAAAAATCCTTTTATTTTCAATCTATATTTTCAAAAAAAAAATAAAGTTATTTACAAATACTTGCCAAAAAGGCACTATTTAAATATCCTTCAGGACCAAAGTATTTTCAAATATAAAGATCAAATTATAAAAAAAAATAATAAAAAAAAAATTCCTTCATTTTGTACATCTTCAAATAACAAAAGAACAACAACAAAAACTGAAAATAAACATTAAATAAATAACTTAAACATGAACAAAATATGTACAAACATTTGCTTCTTGATTTAGATGAAAAATGTGCACCAGGAAATAAAGTTAGACAATGTTAATAAAGTTTAAGGGGATGACAAAGTGATTAAGACACATTGTTTTTTTTTTTAGTCTACATTTTCACCACATATTTTAGGTCTTGTTAATCGTTATATTACTGGTTATAGAATTTTAAACAATATTCCAGCAACAAACAGAAATACGTCCACATCTACTCAGCATTTTAGACAAACATTTAAGTTGCCCAACCAGTCCTGTGTAAATGTTTTGGTGTTCAGATTTTAAAAGCAAAGGCTTTGAAACATTTGGCACACTCAAACTAAATTACTTCTAAACTGTCTAAACATTGGAAATGAATGAGGCTTTAATTAACAGGCTCTCAATTTTTCTCCAAAAAAAACAAAACACTTTTATCATCACTAGATTCTTTGGTTTATCTTGGCCTCCAATTTTGGTCTTCAGTGTGCTTTATTGGATGCATTTCTCTTGTTTTAAACCTTCAGTCTTTGGCTAAGCGAGTCTTTGAATTTCAGCTCGTTGTAGTTTCTCACAGTTTGCTTTCCTCCTCTTCCAGGGGTCGGTTTAGTCCAGGAATGTACTTCAACAGCCTCCGCCTGAAGCTCTTCTGTTTGGGTTTGCGCTGCAGTGTGCTGAACCCTCCGCACTGCTGTTTTTCTCCATTGGGCACGGAGGACGATGATGACGCCGGACCCCTCATGTAGCTGCGTGTGCTGGCGCTGCGGGTCAGAGTTGTCTTGGCAGTAGCAAAGAGCTCGCTGGCAGGCCGGATGAGCCGTGGACGGCCGCTTTGAGTCTTCTCTTGGTTTGTGTCGAGCTCATCATTGCTGGCGTTGTTGGCACGTTCCCCCTGGAAGATGCAGGTTTGGTAGAGTGGATCGTCCTCAGCCGTGGCGGCACTGAGGCGGCTTGCGCTGCTGCTTGTGCTATCGGGGCCACGTAACGCACGCATGGCCGCTGGGCTTGGAGCTCCCAGACTACCGTACACTCCGGCTGACTCCAGAGACTCGTACACCGCCACGTCACTCATTACAATGCCTGTGAGAGTAAAAACAGGTAACTAAATTAACCTTATAGATATATAGATGTTTTTAATATTATTTGGCAGCAGGTATATTAGGCTGCTGTCACTTTAAGACCTGACGTTTTAAGATTTTTTACAATTAGTCTTTAAGACATCCTGCAGGCTAGTAAAGTACTATGCTAAGGCATTTAGTTTGAGCCTTAGTCACACCAGGAAAAAAAAAAAAAAAAAAAAAAAAAAAAAAAGCAGCTAGAATATGCTTCTAAATTGGTTTCTCTTTTACCACACTCTTTAAGTGTCTAATACAACATTGTGAAAACAGGAAGTGTTTTGTGTTATATAAATGCAAGCAGAAGTGCTCAAATGTCACACGTCCATCCTTTACATACTACTAAAACAACCTCATAAGCAACTGGTGACTTCAAAGGCCTGGGTTAGCAAGATTGGTATCATGTGCTAAAACTCACCATGCACAAGCCGCTGTTCTTGCACCATTAGAGATCTGTATTCATCCCATTTCTCATGCATAGTTTGCTGGAGAAACAAAAGACACCGTAAGAATCATTTGGCTGGTCTGTTCATTTACTTTTTCCCAACCATCATCATAGAGAACAGGGAAGTGTGTGGTCAGTGAAGTCAGACATAGTTCTCAGTTCTCCATCGCTACTTCTCACATCAACGAGCCATCAAATCTGAATGAAATGCAGAGTTCTTTGTTGTCTAGGTCCATTTTTTTAGATCATAATTCTTTTCTTAAATTTGCTGAAGGAATGACTGAAAAGACGGTTTGTCATGATATTTTTTAAACTTTTTGTAATTATGGTGGTTTTGGTTGGTTTTCTCTGTTATTCTACTGAACCTGAAATAATAAAAAAACAAAAAACAAAAAAACAAAAAACAAAACTAAACTCATGGAAAGTATTTTACAGGGATGCAATGATATTCAAATTCTAGTCAATAGCAAAGAGCATAATTTTATGTTATGGGAGAAAACTTATTGGCTGATATTAATTAAACACTATTTTGTTTAAATATATATTAAAAAAAAAATCAAAATCAATGGTACAAGTAAATTTAGGCAGAACAACATTATGTACAGTATGAAAAATTAATTTTCATTTTAAGGTTTGCAAAAAATTACATTTAACAGTGTTATTAAATTAGTGTTTTAAAAAATAACTTATTTTAGTATTATTTATATACTGTTATAGTTTTTATTATTGTTTTTAATTGGCTTTTATATTTCCCCATTTCATTGTTCTTTTATTATTTCTATTAAGCTTTAATCGTTTTATTTATTTATTTATTTTTATTCAGTTTTAGTTTTAGTCATTTTAATACTTCAACTTAAATGGAAATTAGATATGTTGCTAAAATAAAAAGTTTAGGTTCCATCATGTAACATTAATATATTATTTTATATTTCAGTTTTATTTCGATTCTTTAACTGTTCCAGTTAACGATAGCAACACCAAAGCGTGAGCATTACATGATGGCACATGTACTCTAAATGTAAAACAAAAAGTAAATTAGCATTCAAAATTAAACATTTAATATAAATGCAAATAAATAAATAATTATGTCAGATTACCAATACAGCACTATTATATCGTGCATCCCCATTAATTTCTCATTAGCCACTAGTTTAATTGGTAGATATCAGACATTCCTGTCTACTACTCCACTGATCGACTTTAAGGAGTTTTAGCTTGTATTTAAATAACCTTTCTTTCAACCATGATAAAGGCCTGTGTGCCAAAACATGTTTGTTTAAAGTTCTCCAATTAACAACTGTAAAACTCTACCTGTCTAGTTACATCATCAGCTCAGTTAATATTATAGCATTTACAAAAGACAGCCTCATATCTAACTGCAAATTTAAAAGAGCTGTGTATCAAATATGACACGAACACATTTAGAACCAATGTTCACCATCACGGTGATTCAGCTACTCTCAAAGATTGCAGAAGCGAGTACCACAATGAAACCGTAGTCTTTTTGTAGTTAAACTGTATAGCCTAGGCATCTTCTTTCACATATGAGAATGTCCTGAGGAATGTAAAAATGTGCCTTGCTTCTTTTCAGCTGTACTGCGGTATGTGAGGATTAAGACTGGACTGTCATTGGAACAGGTGGGGTGTGAGAGGAAACAGGTGCGATCAGCACTAGTGTTTGGTGCCAGACCGGGGCAGCTGTGTTAAAGCTGGGCTTACATTGCAACACTTGTAAACGTCTATACGAGACGACACGCTGCTTGATATGGGCATGACGGTTTGCATGCGATTTGAGAAACTTACCTTTAGATACTGCAGTCGGGCTTCCAATTCTGCTTTTCTAATGGAGTTGCTGTAAACCGTTTCTAGCCTAGACAGAAACAAAATAACAGAGCGTTGCATGACAAAGCCACTTTCTACACTGTGCGGTAGTACATGTCTTCAAACCTCCAATTTAATAAACACACCACTTAAAGTCAAAGAGCTCTTTAAAACAGACTTCAGACCACAACATGTGTGAATATGGGCTTAGTGGTAATTTAAAACTCCCCTTCCCCCAAATGTATATGATTTCAATACCGGCACTGGTGATATGGATATGAAGAGGGAACCTCTTTTTACTGGGTTGTTGTAAACTTTCTCATTTACAGCATAACCCGGTGTTTAAAAGTGGAAATAATTGGGTTCAAAGCCGTGGGACTGCTATGCATTCATGTGGTTCACATCCACACTTTATAAATGGAGGTTCATTTTCACTGGCCTTTCAACTTTTATTAAACAGGAAATAAAAGGGGGGGAAGGAAAGTGTGGTTCCAATCAAGTAATAGCATATCTAATTCTTCAAGCTAATCAGAAAAGACCACAGGTACACTTAAAACAATTTAGTTTCAATTTAAACTTTTAAAACTATTTTGAGGAAAGTGTGACATGAAAGAACATCGAACATCTACATACCTAATGTTGTTGCCTGATGATTTAATGAGCTGGACGATTTCTTTATGGCGAAAGCCTTCCACAGAAGCGTCGTTCACGCTGGCAATCGTGTCTCCTACAAACCCCAGAGAAGAGTGTTCAGCTGAGAATAGATCTGAATGGAAACTGTATACTAACATTTTGTGTGCTGTGCTGCCTTAGAGTGATAGTTCAACCAAAAATGTCAATTCTGTCATGATTATTTACTCACCCTCATGTATTTTGAAACCTGTATTGACTGACTTTCTTCTAAGGAACACAAAAGAAGACACTTATTGCAGAATTTCCCATTTCAACACAATAAAAGTGAATGGTGAATGACCACAGGTGCTATGCAAGAGTTCAGAGGAAACATTTTCAGTGAACACATTCAGTTTTAGTCTGTTACTCACAGAAAGCTATTGTACGGCTTCTGAACACTTGAAATATAGTTGAATGGACTACTATTATGGTGCTTTTTTAAAACCTTTTCATAACTTGACATCACATTCACTTTCATTGTAAAGAAAAGAGCAGCGTAATCATTCTGCTAAACAACTCCTTTTGTGTTCCACTGGAATAAATTATAATCTTGTGTTTTTTTTTTTTTCTTCTCACATTACAAATAAACTCAAAATAACACTTAATTTTATTTGATGTAAAAATGTATCTTTTTCTCCATACAAAATCCACTTGGAGGGTTGTTCTACAGGGGTTTTCTGGGACACATCTGCCGGGGAGGGGCTGGACTTCACACATCGATATGTAATAAAGCAATTATTTTTCTCTCACAAGAGTTTTGGGTTTTCTTGTCTTAAAACGATGAAGTCATGTGCTTTTGAGAGACAAGACGACAATAGCGCAAAGCATGCAGGGAATGCAGGAAGCGAAACCAACACACACGCACAGCAACTCTGAGTAGGAGTTCCTCTTTACTACTGATCTGACATCAGTTTATCTATGAATAGTAATTGTTATATTTTAAACTTTGGAAAAGATCAACTGATCCTAGGACAGAGAAAATGGCTATTTTAGAATGGTTATGCAGAACTGTTTGTTCTCTTAGAGATTAGATTAAATTTCCAGCAAGTGGTAACAATTCATAAAAGCCAGAATATGGCATTATAGGACAATAACAAGGATGTGTTTTTAGAAAAACATCTTGTTTAAAAATCTTTTTAAAAACTAGAATTTTAAAACTCTAAATAAAGTTGCTTGATAACCATTGTAATAAACAATGCTTTCAAAATTCATGTTTGAGATATAATACATTTGTTTCATGGAGCAAAATTAGTTTAAGCTATGTTAACCACAAATCTACTGTTTAAACTTTTTGGTCAGTAAGTTTGCATTAAAGTGACAATAAAGAGATACATAATGTTAAAAAAAAAAAAAAAAAACTTATTTTAAAATTGTAATATTTCACAATATTACCGTTTTTACTGTATTTTTGACCAAATAGATGCAGTGGTGAGCATAAGACTTTTTTTTTTTTTTTTAAATCTTACCAACCCCAACCCCAAACATTTTAACATAGTATATTTGTTAATATGTTAATAATATAATATAACATAATATAACATAATATAATATATATACACACACACACACATTCAAATTTTCTAAAGGGAACTCATGGCTTAAAAATGCTAAATTATCTTCCAGATTTTTTTTTTTTTTAGGACTAAAAAGCTCCATTTTATTTATGCCTGGATGAAAGATTTATGCCAAGTACAACAAGAGCTCAAACAAAAAGGAAAAAATACTTGCAGATTAAAATAGAGCTTGTATATAAACATGCAGCCCACAAAAACCTACAGAGTGACTTGACTATATCCTGTTTTACAGTTTGAAGAGTAAAAATCCATTAACTGTCTGCGTGGGTGCTGCGCTGTGATATTTGCTTTTTGTTTAAACAGTAGGGCTGCCAGTCAATTGTCCTGCTGTTGACAGATTGACGAAATCTCCGAGTCAGAAAGCAAGACATTTGCAAGCCTTCTGAAATATTACTCCCGTTCACAGAGACTCATTTTACTACAAAACAGGATGTTCAAGAGGGGGATGAGAGAAACTGATCCTTGTTATTGCTTTGAACTGTACTCCCTTTGACCCCAAGGACCACTCTGAGTATTCTAGCCTTTGTGTCAATTGCTGGTTTAGAGCGGGACTGAATGAGCAAACATTAAGGGTGGTGTTAATGTGAGCACACTTACCGATTTTAAGGCCTGCAAGTTGGGCAGGACTGTCTTCGTGAACTTTGCAAACAAAGGTGCACATCTCCACCGAGTTCTCACTCTGGTGATGCAGTCCGTATGTCTGCAGACACACACACGAAAAGGATGGTAAACAATGGTGTCTCTTGTGCTGGGAGTAATGTTATTTATAGATATGCATTCAGATAATACTAAAGTAAACAAAATGAGTCATAGACTAGCTAGCAAAGGTGTGCCATTTTCTTGAAAGCTAGGACTTCTTGTTTGACGTAGCATTACTAAATCAGGTCTGATAACATTTCCACAGTGGCTTAACACCATCATGTGCTCAGAATGTTGACCTGCACGGCTTCACAAAGTCTGACTGACAGACTCAATGGCTTAGAGAAAGCTGAACGTGAGGAATGGCTCCAGGTGGTTTACTCACATGCAAACATCCTTGATAAACAAGGCACACCGAAACTAGGCCATTTGAAAAGTCTGTGTTTTGTTGTCATTTCGATGTTTGAACTCAATATGCAGTTCATTATGCCCAAACAACTCTAAGCCAACTAGTTGATATTTTTTGGCTAATCAGCATTTTACATTTTATGACCATTTCTGAGCGTTAGCAAAAGATACAGGGAGTTTACTAGGTGTCAAAACACATTTTACTTCTGTAACGTGAAGCATTTCAGAGTGATATATTTATCCAAAAAGGAAAGATTTTCAGGAGGTGGAGAAAGTTACATTTTCTTTGAATAATATAATATATTATAATATTATATTATATATTGTAATATTGATATTTAATATAATCTATAACAAACTTTTATTTTGGATGTGATTAATAGTGAATTAATTGTTTAAATATTTAATATAATATAATATATCAATGACAAATTATTCATTTGACAGCACTAAATAATATAATATAACAACATAATATAATCTAATATAATTAATGCCATCAAACGATTAATCACAATTAATCATGATTAATCGCATCCAAAATAAAAGTAAATACAAACTTTTTTTTGGATGCGATTTAAAAAAAAAAAAAAAAAAAAAAAAAAAAATCACAATTTGACATGACATGACATGACGACATAAAAGTGCCGTCAAAAGATTAATCATGATTAATCGCGATAAGTTTGTATTTACTTTTATTTTGGATGCGATTAAAAATCACAAATTAATCATTTGACAGCACTAAACATCACAACACACAACACTGGTCAAGTGGTTTTCAAAATGGCTGGTTATATAAGTTTTAAACTTAAATTATGTAAATGGAGTTAAAAAAAATAAAAAAAAGTTTATAAGAGTAATATTTTAAATGGTAGCAATACAATGAAGTTTGCACCAATAAGACCATGTACAGTTTATCCATTCTGCAATAAAACAACTTAAGTCAGCTTCAGTAGACTAGCACATGGATCTCTGTGTAAACTGAAGGATGTTAAGTGCCTATAACATGTTGGTGGGAGATATTTTAGAGAAATGCAAATTCTATGAGTTAAGAACACAATGCACCTCTACACAGCAAGAGTTTAAAACAGAGCAGGAAGAGACCCAGTGAGAAGTCGATATGCAAAATATCCGCTTCAGTTTCCACCATAACTGTAATCAGTAGCTCATGTCAAGACGCACATGCTGATATACTGACGCCATTTGGAAGGGTCATTTGCATGTTAGTGCCTTTAGTATCAGTGGTATCTTTGGTTCTCTGACATGAGCAGATTCAAATGAGCATCTCAATTTGCTGCTAGTTTCCTGATGTACGTGGAGCCATAATGTTTTTTGTGGCACGCAATGTTTTCACCAGTCACCAAAGTGACGCGCTGTGGCTCTAAGCTCACAATGAATCAATTTCTCACAAGTGTGTAAAATGCATAGGAACTTCTCATTTCAACGGCTTTGAGGATGACTGATGTTGGTGCTCATTTCCTATTCTGAAACCCAAAGCAGTTGTTGAGGTTAACAGCTTTGTGAGCGGAGGACACTGTTAAACCTCATTCTGTCATAAAAGAAAGGTGAATCTGACGAAACTCTTGATGACTTCATGAAGATGATCTTGAAGGGATGGTTCACCCAAAAATGATCATTCTGTCATCATTTACTCACCCACTGGTACAAACCGCTATGACTATCTTTCTTCAGCAGAGCACAAAAGATGTTTTACAAGAAAGCTCGTGCTGCTCCTTACCATAACAATGAAAGTGAATGGGGACTGGGACCAAAAAGGCACCATAAAAAAAAAAAGTGGTCCATATGACTTGTGTGCTATATTTCAAGTCTTCTAAAACCATGCAACAGATTTATGTGAGAAACATACTGACATTTCAGCCGATATTCACTGAAAATGTTGCCAGTCACCATTCACTTTCATTGTATGGAAAAGAGCATTTTTGACATTCTCATTCTGCTACACAGAACTTATTTAATATATTACAGAAGAAAGAAGCTAACACATGTTTCAAATATCATGAGGATTAGTACATTTTGAAAACAATTTGTTCGGTGAACTGTCCTTTTAAGAAAAGCCCTTCTAGTGTTAAATACCTAATGCAATATTTTAAGGCCTGAACTCTAGAAAAAAAACACTCCCAATAATCACAAATTTAGAAAAGAAAAAAAAAAAAAAAAAAGGAAACATTTCTGAAACGTGAATCATTTGTAAAGTGTTTTCAAATGTTTAGAATCGTCTGCTTCCTTCCTCTTCCCACACAGACCAAATGCTTACACGAATCTCTGAGACACTAAGCGCCTCAGGAGATGCAAAGTACATATTTACATAGTAGATACGGCCAACCATATCCCCGCCGCGTAGAGACTCAAACAATATTGTCTACAGCATGCCATCCCAGAAAACAATTCATTTCTTGATATGTTGCTTATCATGTGACAAATGTCATGTCATATCCTATACTAGAGGACAAGGGAGGAAAGGAGGGGTCCTCCATCCTGCATCTGAACTATTATACATTACTAAATATAGCTATCTGGCACATTTGTCATAACAAATGACATACAGCTTTGAAGCGGGATAAATAATTACTAATGTAGAGTTTATAATCGGTTCCACATTAAGGAACCAGGCTTTGATAAAGTGAGTGTTGTGAGGAATAAATGACAAGAAAACAAGCTAAGACAGACAATTAGGTTCCCAGACCGAGATTTTTGATTCTGACAAAACTACAACTGGATTATCCATGGATAAACCTTAACTAATACTTGATTCTGTTGAAATGAGGTGCCATCCACTGCAGTTTAATCACAAGTGAGACCTTAAAGCTAAATATAACAGCGATTTAACAATGAAGAGATCCTTCATCCAAGGTCTTGCTTTTATTTAATCCTGAGCAGCCCACCCACATGTACAAGCTTCCCAACATTTTCAACTAAAAACAGAAAACTTTATGGGGTTACGTTTTGGGGGCCTAAAAATCAAAAAATTTGAAAATGGGTTTCAAAGTGCATGTTTAAAAAAAATAAAAAATATATACCGTTATAGTCTCCGCGTAAACTTCAAAAAGTGAATTTGTAAAAAACAGTGACGTCATGAGCTTTCATATTACGTGTTCAGTCTATAGGTGTGTAGAGTTTCTTTACAAAGTGACATCAACTACTGGCCTGGCAGCGTTCTGTGTGAACGAGGATCATTTTGACAACCTTGTCGTCAGTATGCGAAAAACGAAGGAAAAACTTTGCCGTTATCATGTAAACATACCCTAAATCGCTTTTAAAAGATTTTACATATATATTATAATAACATAAATAATCTCATTTATAGTGACTAAGTTTCTAAATTCCTCTTACCTGGATTTCAAAGCCAAAGGCCTCCTCCTCTTTCTTCTCCAGGATCACTGTTTTCCTGGAAGGAAATTCAGCAAAGCAGAGGGTATTCTGTTAATATGAGCAGAGGAAAGGGCTGCTGTACAGAGACGGTCTTAATAAAGTGATGTTCTGAGTTGTTTAGTCTCAGTCCACGACCTTGACTAACTGTCAACGCATACAGGAACAAGCATGACGAAAGATCACAGAGGAAATGCATAATCAACCCCATGATACTGCTATATTGGAGGATATGTCTTTATGGTGTAATAGGAAACGTGTGAAAAAGCACAAAAAGTAAAAAAAAAAAAAAAGCACCCAATTCCGGGTGTGACACCTGAACAGCTCACTCTTAAACTATGCTTTCAGTTTCATACATATAGTGTTTTTTTTTCTCAATAACATCAACCTCAGAGAATGGAATGACTACCACAGAGGTGCACTTTAAACTAGAGATGACTTCTGTAACAGTAGTTGTCTAGACAATTAAGAAATCTGCAGATTCAAACATGTAAATCATGAATACTCCGACATGACAAGACCCCTGTTTTTCTGAAAGCATTCATACATCATTAGGCACTCATGAATTATGCATATGCATATACTCAACAATAAAGAGACACATACATACATACAGTGAAGAAAGATTGGATCAGCCAGATGGTCAGATACAAACACTCCCTTTTTATTCACAGGTTGCACATTCAGGCCTCATTTCATTCATTTGGTCCTCTGAAAAAGGCCATTTTATGCAAATCTATAATTGTGTTTGTTCAAACGGGGTTATTTTTATTCCATTACACCTTGTATAAAAGGTGTGAATGACTACGGTCTGACGTTTTCATAACTGTCTGAATAAATAAAGTGTATTTTAGGGAAATAACGATGACGCATGCATATGCCAATCAAATCTGTGTAGGTGGAAGAAAAGAAGTGGCAATCTTACCTTTGTGGATCTGGAGACTGTGAGAGGGGCTTCCATTTTTGCAGCCCACCATTCTGTTCAGCAAGACAGATAGAGGAGGAGGAAAAATAGAAAGAAGGAAAATTAGTGTCTGTGACTTTTGGAAGATCTGCCCTTGTGCACTTGAAATCCCCCCCTGATCAACAGGTCTTTTCCCAAACTGTCCGAGCTGTGAGTTGTGCAATATGTTCATTTCACACATGTTGTTTAACAGCTCGGATGACAAACGCAGACATAACCTGAAATGCATGTCGGTCTGCTGCTCTCTCTGAATCATTTCTGTCGCAGCTTTCTCTGGTTCATGCTCTTTTATCTCCAAACTACAGGTATCCATATCACTGTAAATGTCTTGAAAATTATCACAAGGACGATCTAAGATGTAGCCAGATTGGCGAATACAGGTTCTGTCAAGTTCTACAACAACTTCCCTGATTACTGGCTGATAACTTTGAAAACACAACCCAAACTGCACAACGGACATAAGAATTCATTGATATTACACCCGCACTTACAGACGTCCATTCAATCGGGCTCTACCTCAACCCCAACAACTTCAGCTTTCCACAAAGTGCACTTTGTGCACGAACCCTCCTAAGCTAGTAAAATGTTGCCTTTCTTTATTTTCGTACTCTTTGAGAATTGTCGTAGGGACCCCTCAATGACTTCATTTATTTCCATGTAACTAAGAGGGTCCCTCGAGGGCAGTTGGAAGGAGAAGCAAAGCTCTCCGCCGCACAATACCCTGTTGTGGCCTGGCGTTCGCGCAAAGTGTAGGAGTCCAGATACAGAGAGCTGTTCATAAACCTGCCCTGCCCTACAATCCGAAAGCTTGCCATGTAGTACTCCGCTGTGAGTAAGCTTTGTTCAGGACTTATTTCTGCAAATTAAAATACAACATTACATAGTTTTTGAGTAAAGCAGCTGTCAAGGAGCTATTGTTTTTTACCTTAAAATGGCAAATTGAAACATAGCAACATAGTCTAAAAAATCCAAAAAAATGAAAACGGTCATCATTTACTCACCCTCCTTTCATTCCAAACCTAAATGACAAAGCATTGGACCTCACTGGCTTTCAATGCATGGATAAAACAAAACACACAGAGACATCTTTCAAAATATCTTCTTTTGCATTCACATTAGAAAGTATGGAAGCTTGTTTCCGCCATGGAACTAAAAAAAAAAAAAATCTTATCTTACAATTGCGAAGAAAAAAGTCTAAATTGTGAGTTTACATCTCGCAATTCTTACTTTTTTTTCAGAACTGCATGATTGTAGTCACAATTACATGTTAAAAATTCATAATTATGAGATATAAACTCGCAATTCTGAGAAAAAAAAAAAAAATTTCCCCCTCAGAATTGGACTTTATATATCTCACAATTCTGAGTCAAAAAAAGTCATAATTACAAGATATAAACTGGCAATTGTGAGTAAAAGTCAGAATTGTGAGTTTATATCCCACAATTCTGACAGAACTCGCAATTGCGAGTTGCGACTTTATTAAAAAAAAGTCCGAATTGTGAGATGTAAACTCACAATAATGATAAATAATAATAATAAAACGACATGAGGGTGAATATATGATGACAGAATTGTCATTTTTGGGTGATATATCCCTTTAAGAACATCAAAGCCATAACACATATTAGATTATAGATGTTGTTTTGATTGCCACCAGACAGCTACCCAGATGTACCGAGATCATATCAGACCCATTTTAATTTCAAAACGATCAACAACAAAACCACACTAAACCCAGTTTGCTCAAGCTTTTTCAATTCCACAGTAAATTCACGTCCACACCACAGAGGTCACAGACAATCCAAAGAGGGCTTCACTGCCTCGGACACTTGGTCAGGTTCCATAAAATGGCTCGGCTGGCCACACAGGAGGTGGACTGTAAAAAAGCAGGGCCAGAATTCAGCAGGGACACATACAAGCTGTTTACAGTTACTCAAGAGAGTCAGACCTGCGTGTGGGTGGTCCAAAGGCACCGGGAAACACTTTACACCATGAGTGACCATGAAACACACTTCAGTGTGTCTAAACCCAAGGGCCAGAACCAAGCAGGCTCACATCTGTACCGTCAAATCCCAGGAGAGCACTTGCTTTTGCCAAAGCTGAGTACAGTGTAGAGGCGAGCAACACATTAATGTCTCTCTTTGGATTTGGAAGGAAGTGTGGGAGAATTTATACTAGACACTGTCTATACCTACCATCCATCCATCCATCCATCCATTACAAATTGGTGTAATAATAATAATAATAACAACAACAATAATACAGGGAAATATTTTCAGATATGTAAATGAAAATATAATTTGAATAACAAAAAATTATTAATAAATGTTTAATATAAAATGATTCACGTGAAAATGTATTTTCCTCTTGTTTGAGCCAGTTTAGCTTAAAATGCTATGTATTTTTCACTTGAGAATGAATGGTTGCTACCTAAAGTTTGACCTTGCGCAAATTTTTGCAAACTATGAATAAAATAAGTTAGTTCTGGTGTTTGCTTTTGAATGCGCAGCGGTGTCATGGCATTGCAGTCTCTACTTTCTATGGCATGATATGAGAGATCTGTGTTTTATGATCATTAATGATTCGGAAATGAAATGAAAGTGTAGTCAGAAATGAAATGAAAGTGTAGTCACTCCTACAGCTTTGCATGACTGCTCAGTGCTCACACACATACACGCAAATAAGGTTCTTCAGAGGAACCGTCACATGCTGATGGTCACAGATGGGACAGGTGTGAATGAGCGCAGGTCTAGAAATACTTTACATGCCAAGCAAAGTGTGACAACTGCTTGAACCATTCAGGACAAGACTCAAACAAGGACACGGACTACCTACTTTAACTACTTCCCTTCAACAATGGTTATTAAAACTGCAATACTCCAGAATTGTACATTTTGAATGTCTCATGCCCAGTTTAGAGCATCAAACAATGTGCTGATGATATGAATCAGGTGTGTTAATAAGGGAAACATCCAAACTGTGCAGTTCTAGCCAATGATGATGGCAATAAGAGAGATTGAGAGGAACTTGTGCGCCTTCAAACTAATCTAACTTGAGTGGCGCACTGCTGGTTCTAATCAAGCAAACTCATGACAGGATCGTTTCTGTGCTTAATTAAGGCCAGACAAAATCATACAATACATTCAAGATGTTCATGCATAGAGGGCAGATATAAAAGTGACTAACAAGTGTAATATTACTTCTAAAGTTTTAACTTCTCTAGTAGCTGATAGTAATGAAGTGTGACCGAGTTCAGTATTAACATACTGTGGAAACTACAGCTCAACCTAGCTGAAGAAAACAAAAACTGGTGTGCTGGTCTTAACTGGTCTCCCAACAAGTCGAGACCAGCTAAACATTAGTTTGGCTAGACTAGCTTAACCCTGCTAAAATTTAATAACATTTTAATATGATTTTCTGCTTTTTTCATATAATAGCTCGACTGCTAACGGCTTAAACCAGTCTAAAATGGTTTGTTGGTCTTATCTGGTTTAGGATAGTCTTAGCTTGTCTACCTAGCTGAAAAAAAGTGCTCAGAACTCTTCAAAACCACCCAAAATACCAGATTGACCATAGAGAGGCTGACTAAGCCCAGCAAATCATCTAAGGCTGGGCTAAATATAATATATATATATATATATATATATATATATTTTTTTTTTTTTCCAGCAGGGAATTAAAAGGTAGATAAATATCATAACATAAACTGATGACTTGTGTGTAAACCACCAACATACATGTAAACAGGAGTCAAATACAGCGTATGGAATCTAGAAACTAAAAAGAAATGCTCTAACCTTTTTAAAGTTCCTCGGTAGGGTCCCTCCAGAGTAAGCGAGGGTCTTATAATTATAAACCTCCGTGGAGTTTGAGGGTCCACGGTCCACAGTCCCACAGCTGTCCGATTTGGAGGACGTAAAGTAGATATCTCCACTGTCATGACCCAACGACCCGCTGTCCGGCTCGTTTGAGTTCAGCTTCTTTACGCGTCGGAAAGTCATATTTTTCATAATCCGCGTGTCACTCAATAAGCAAGTAACAGTAGGTGAAAGAAGAGGAAAAGATGAAAAGTACTGAGTGTGGGTGAGGAGACACCCACTCGGCACCAGCCTACACTTTGGCTTGTGCAATAATCCCCAGCTCTAGCTTTCAGTCTCAGCAGCAGCATCTGCGGACAGACTCATCGGGTTAAGAAAAGCAAAGCACATGTGTTGGAAGTACTTAAAAAGTGTGAGGAACCTAGCGACGCTGAAATATGCAAAGGGGGCGGGGATATACAATTGGCGCGATGCGATTGGCCGTCATGCACAGAAGGGATGTTTTGGTTTTTTAAGAGAAACTTAGGAACGACCAAACATTGAAACTGTTTTGCAGGTATTATTTACGATTACATTTAAGGCATTTAGTAAACACTATTATCAAGGGTGAATTGATAAGTCTCGAAAAGTACTTTAATTTCAAGTGTTTGACTGTTATTTATTAAAACCAATTATGTGGTTTTGTGAGTTGACAAAACTGTTACACAATAAACGTATATTTACAGTACATTTTATTTGTAATATTTTTGTGTTTTTATATTAAAGTAACTTACTTTTAGCCACATCATTCAACTCATCGGTTTCCCTCCATCAGCTCACAATCGGTTCATTCGAATCGCACGGCTCAATGAATCATTGAGTTGTTTTCAGTCAGATACATGACGTACGCGTTTTGTAAACCGATTCATTAAAAAGATTCGACTCAAAAGAGCAATATGTCCACTTTTTCAATCACAATCAGCTATAGCTAATATATGTCAGGGTTAGTGAAAGTTTTTAAAATGGGTGAACTTTGAGTTGAATCCAAATATAATTACGGATTAGACAACTATTCTCACCTGCCGAAGCAATATTTGCAACATTTTAGTAAAAAATATTTGAGCTCATTTTAATATTGATATTAATTTATTAATATTTTGGCTATTTTAAGAAATTATATGAGAGTTAAGTATGAGAGTTTACTCGTTCCAGTTGAGTATTTTGGTGTATGCCTGGCTATAGATACAAAACTTAGATTCAGTAGCCCAGAAATGGTTATATGAGAAAATGAACTTGAACCCGATGCTTGATCAGGCTAGTGTAAAATGATTCAAACGGATGGCGCCCTCTAGTGCTTAAATGCGGTTAAACATCGTATGAGCGTTATGGCAAACAATGACATTAAACTCATCAAAACAAAGAGACATAATGAAAATCATTAAACACTGAAATGTTTATTCAGACAAATTCACAAAATTAATAGATCCTCTACATTCTCAGGAACAACATAAAATTATAAAGCTTGCCAGAGTGCCATTCATTTGTAATCTAAAACCTTTAGGGTTTTGCCCATTGAGTTATCTTAAGGAAATAAAATAACAGAACTATCATTATGCAAATGTATGAAATGTTGTAAAATCATTCATTTACACAACAGACTCAGTACATTCTTAATACAATGAAACCTAATAAAATTAGTTAACATTCAGTGGATTTCATTTTAATATACTATTTAAATATTACACCTACTATTTTAGGTGTACAATTTAACAGCAAATAAATTAGATGTCTCGTAAAGCTTATCAGATTTTGATTCGCTAAATCTAGTCATTGTTCTGGCAAAGAGCACACTGGCACCTTGGATTAATCTTGACATTCATGATTAGTAACTGCAGTAGCAACAGAAGACTTAGGCTTAGCTGAGAAATTTTTTTTAAAGGAAAAACAAAAAGCACTGCAGAGTTGTTCCTAATCTTACAGCAAAGTCACTGTGCATCAAACCTGGGATACTTTGGAGTGATGCATATTTGTATGTGTATCTACATAACCTTAAAACAAATATTCAACCTATGTACTTGGAATGAACTGTGCATATGATATATGTATATTACAGCAAAAACAAAAAATGCATGCAAAAATGCATGACCTACCATTTAAGAGCACTACATTTCTTTAAAGAGAGTGTAATTGATGTTAAGATGGACTAGTGAAGATTTTGTACCTCATGTTAGGATAATCTCCTAAAAACACACAAGGATCTGAGTGAGAGCTAAAACCTTAGTAAGCATTTTTTGCAAAATTTACATAGCGGCTTTAAACTTTCATTGGCTTCAGAGTCCTTGTTAATGCACACACAGTTTTGAAGCGATCTGGATCATCCTCAAGTGCAGGTAAACTCTATTTCAGGTTGAAAAAGCCAGATTTGGCTTGAGGGCCCATCAGCATACTGGCTTGGTTCTTATGTGTGATGTGAATCTGAGGAAGAAAAAGAAAAATGATAAAATAACACAGTAAGTTGAATCTCATTTAATGCTGATATGTTTCAATTGGTCTAAACTAAAGTTTAAATACAAGTAAAATATGCTTTCATTTAGAATGAATATTTGTCATTTAAATTTAAAGCAAGTTTTTAGTGATGAATGAGTCAGTATTTTTAAACAAATCCTTATTGTTATCTTTCACTACAAATCTTAATTTAGGATTTAAAATATATCATCTGGAAACAACACTTATGATGCTTAAACACAGTTTATGTCGTTTCTTAGTAGATTTGTAGGCGCACATTTGTTTTGGTTATGAACCACTAATGTGAGTGAATAAATCAAATGACTCACTCATAAGACACAAAAAAGACACTCACATTTCACCACTTACAAAGTAATCTGCAGAAATGGTAACTGAACAAATTAGTCTATGAATCTGAATAAATCTTTTTAGTGAACAGATTCAAAAAAGGTAAAAAAGGTAGTATTTTGAAAGTGGTGGACACTTACGGTGCAAGGTGGCTGCATCCACGGTTCTCCATCAATCTGCATGGGCAACGGCTTCTTTGTCCTATAAATGAGTGTGCATTTTTGAATAAAAGACTTAGGTAAAATTTTTAGAAACAAAAATAATGAGTGAATGATATAATGCACAATTGCTTGGGTGACTAAGCACACACTTACGTCATAAGACTCAATAATGGTTGACAATGAGAAACGACAAAAGAATTAATGGGATGTAAATTGAATATTTTACTTTTGAAAAAAAAAGCAAATGAGTATGCAAATATAGGGAATGCAGACTAACAGTAATGAACATGTCTGAGCATGTCTTGACTTGTAAGTATGGAAGCTTGTTTCCACCACTAAATAAAAAAAATAAAATAATAATTGCGACCTTTTCCCCCCCTCACAATTCTGACTTTTTTTCACGCAATTGCGAGTCTTTATTACACAATTCTGACTTTATAACTTGCAATTGTGTTTATATTTCACAATTCTGAGAAAAACATTAAGAATTGCGAGTTATAAAGTCAGAATTGTGATATAAACTCGCAAATCTGAGAGAAAAACTGAGAGAAAAATCTTTTTTTCCACTCACAATTGGACTTTATAACACGCAATTGCAAGTTTCTATCTCACAATTGAGAAAAGTCAGAATTGCTAGGTATAAACTTGCAATTGCGAGAAAAAAGTCAGAATTGCGAGATAAACTTGCAATTGCGAGAAAAAAGTCGGAATTGCGAGGTATAAACTCGCAATTGCGAGAAGAAAAGTCAGAATTGCTAGGTATAAACTTGCAATTGCAAGAAGAAAAGTCGGAATTGGGAGATATAACTTGCAATTGCGAGAAAAAAGTCAGAATTGCGAGGTATAAACTTGTAATTGCGAGAAAAAAGTCAGAATTGCGAGATAAACTTGCAATTGCGAGAAAAAAGTCGGAATTGCGAGGTATAAACTTGCAATTGCGAGAAAAAAGTCAGAATTGCTAGGTATAAACTTGCAAATTGCAAGAAGAAAAGTCGGAATTGGGAGATATAACTTGCAATTGCGAGAAAAAAGTCAGAATTGCGAGGTATAAACTTGTAATTGCGAGAAAAAAGTCAGAATTGCGAGATAAACTTGCAATTGCGAGAAAAAAGTCGGAATTGCGAGGTATAAACTTGCAATTGCGAGAAGAAAAGTCGGAATTGGGAGATATAAACTTGCAATTGTGAGAAAAAAGTCGGAATTGGGAGATATAAACTTGCAATTGCGAGAAAAAAGTCGGAATTGCGAGATATAAACTTGCAATTGCGAGAAAAAAGTCGGAATTGGGAGATATAAACTTGCAATTGCGAGAAAAAAGTCAGAATTGCGAGATACAAACTTGCAATTGCGAGAAAAAAGTCGGAATTGCGAGATATAAACTTGCAATTGCGAGAAAAAAGTCGGAATTGCGAGATACAAACTTGCAATTGCGAGAAAAAAGTCGGAATTGCGAGATACAAACTTGCAATTGCGTGAAAAAGTCGGAATTGCGAGATATAAACTTGCAATTGTGAGAAAAAGTCAGAATTGCGAGATATAAACTTGCAATTGCGAGAAAAAAGTCAGAATTGCGCGATACAAACTTGCAGTTGCGAGAATAAAGTCAGAATTGCGAGATGTAAACTCGCAATTGCGAGAAAACAAAGTTGGAATTGAGAGATATAAACTCACAATTGCAAGAACAAAAGTTGGAATTGCGAGAAAAAAAGTCAGAATTGTGAGATAAAAAGCCGCAAATAACTTTTTTATTTCATGGCAGAAACAAGCTTCCATAAGTATGAGCTTGTTTAAAGACATCCATTGCTGACATTTGTTGGTAACTGTTTGTCTCACCTGATGGTAATCTGAGATGTTTTGGCAAGGCGGACTGCGCTCTTCAGCCCTGTGTATATCTGTCCCATCTCAATGGCTCCTTCCAATCCCACCAATTCCACACGTTTATCGCTCATGTCTGTTTGGAGACAGTCTTTTGAGTGTTTTGGATAACCTTAATATTAGTGCCCCTTTTACACTTTTTCTGATATTTTGGTGAATGTAAAAGGTCTGCAAAGTTTCAAAGATCAAACTGCACAATAAATGGAGTTATTGTCTCCCAAATGAAAGAAATAATTCTGAACTGCCTGAAACAAGTCATTCCAGTCTTACTTCCTGCATAAACCTAGGTAGGTTTATAACAAATTTGCATAACGCCAGCCCATGGTCTTCAGTTGTAGCTGAGGCCTAGAAGAGTTTGGTTAGTGTTGTCAACATGTCGAGAAGACTCTGTTTTCTGCACTGTGAAAGCAAATCCACTTGTGCATTTTCAAAGGATGAGGGATTGATAAAACAGACACCTGTTCATATCACTTGTGTACTAGAGCTGAGGAAGTCTCCGGAGCTGAAATTCAGTTATTTTCCAACACACACTGTAAGAGGCGGACCAATTACAACAGACTGGGCCATCTGACCAATGAGAGTAGAGCAGGCTCTCGGAAAGTAGTGGTTTAGAGAGACCGAATTCGAACTGTTTCAGACACTGTGAGAAAAGCACTGTGTGTGTTTGACTTGTATGTAAACCTATTGTAGGTGACCTCTAAAACAAATTTAGGAACTTTTAAAATAGCACAATAAAAAGTTTCTCTCTATGTATAATGAAACGTACCTTGAGGGCTCACTTTTAAGACTTCAGGGTCTACTATGACCTCGGGCAAGTCCTGGTCCCCTCTGTCACTTTTTTTGGCTTCACCCCACAGGTTGGAGCCGCCGTGCATGCTGGGAATGTTGAGAACGGCGATTCCCTCCAGAGAAAGACTACTGAGATCCAACTGGGTCCCGCAACACTGGATAAGGCCAGACAGAGGCGCTGGAGTCAGTTTTGTTCCGTTTTCCATATTTTAAATTATTTCAAGTGGATACTTCTAACATGCACAAGCAGATTTTTAAGTAATGAATTGCATATTCTGAATGAATGCCCCTGATCTGGTAGAATGAAATGGGCCTGGCTTGAGCTCTGACAGACGACTAATACCAAAAGCAGGTTAATAACAGGTTTTATCACTCTAATGCCCTCACTGTGTTCATGCTTTTTAGTTGATGCTTTTTGATGGGCTTTCAGCACAAGGGAAGTAGAAACAAGGGAAGCTGGAATGATCAATAACCTCTTTGAACTCACATGGGAGTGTGATCTCTCTTTTTTTTTGTGTGAGGCATTTTTTCTTACCTCAATGGTGAGACACTCCTTGAGTTTTTTACAAGATGCGGAGATTGTCTCGGATGTGGCAAATTCAAAATACCAAAGTTTGTTCTTCATCCTGAAAGAAAGATATATGGAAGTGGAAGCCACAAACTCAAAATTTTCAGGCTTGAGTTTTTTTATGGTTTATGGTTTTGGTCATACGGTTCCTCCCAAATCAGAAAGTATCATTAAATTGGATGCTGCCAAGGCAAACTGCTTTTCAAAAAAAAAAAAAAAAAAAAAAATGTAATAAATCAAACGATTACATATATACATTTCCATTGAAAAGATTGGGGTCAGTAAGATTTTTTAAAATGTTTTTGACAGAAGTCCCTTATTCTCACCAAGGCTGCATTTATTTGATCAAAAATAAAAAGTAAAAACAGTAATATTGTAAAAAAAAAAAAAAATTTCTATTTTAATATAGTGTAGTTCTGTGATCAAAGCTGAATTTTCAGCATCATTACTCCAGTCTTCAGTGTCACATGATCGTTCAGAAATCATTCTAATATGCTGATTTGTTGCTCAAGTAACATTTATTATTATTATCAATGTTAAAAATGGTCATGCTACTTAATATTTTGTGGGAACTGAGAAATGTAAAAGTTTTTACTGTCACTTTTGATTCATTTTAATGTGCCCTTGCTGAATTAATATTTTTTTTTATTTTTAAATAAAAAAAACAAAACAATAAATTGACATAAAATCCACTGTTCAGAACCCATGTGCATTGTAATGGACATTAGATATATGCCCTGTGTTCAAACACAGCATAATTATAAAAAGCCAAGACTAAGTTATTGTCTCATATATTTAACTACTAAAATTAAGTGATAGATTTTATGTATTTTTAAGAAAATATTTTAAAGAAATACTTATTGCTATGTAGACCTGTTGCCTCTAGTGGGGTTTAGTGTGTGACGTGCTCACCTGCTGTTAAACTTCTGTGGATGTTTCTCTCTCATAGTGTGGAACCGGTGAGCAATGGAGGCATCCTGTTCCAGACACAGCCAACACAGAGAGAATGATAAATATACTATTAGTAAAATATTATAATTTTTCTTTTTCTTTACAAATAACATACAATATTAGCAGAAAGAGCACAGAAAGAAAACGATGGTCTTGAAACTACCTAAAAGGTAATGTATTAGACGATTTCAGATGAATGCTGTACTGCATGTGTCTTACCACTCCAATGGAGAAGTAGTTGTTGATGATTTCATAGGGAACAGGATCACCTCTCTCCTGACTGTCCTCCAGGGTCACCTGTATGCTCCAGCGATCCATCGGAACCACAGAACTGCCCTCAATGTCCTTCAAGATCCGGCCCAGATCCATCCCATCATAACCTACAGCATCATAACCGTGAGACACTAAATATAGACACACAGGAACATGTTCAAATTTCAAGTTCAGCTTCTGTCCTCACCTCCTCCCCACCGAAGACAGCGTGCAAGATCATTTCCTGTGCCAAGAGGAAGCACGGCCACCGGGGGGCGCATTGGCAGGTTGGCTTTATCTTTGAGGGATTGAAAAGAACGGTTGATTGAAAGTGAAATAAGAGAAAAACACATTTATATCCTCTACTGTTTTGCTTTTAGTGTGACAGAAAGTATGTTTAGTTTAAGTTTCCAACCTATAGCGTCAAGGATCCAGCCCACTGTGCCATCACCGCCACAAACTAATATTCTAAAGTCTGGCAGATCTCTGAAGAAACATAACCTGGTTTGGAAACAGAAGATCATATAGATTACCACTTTGAGTTTCTACAAACTTCTGTTAAGTTATTAAACACACTTTAAGACCATCCACATCTATGAAACATAAAATGTTGATGATATCATGCATTTTTTATCTTTAGTCCATTTTTAATACTTTTGTTTTCCACAAGTTCAACCAAGTGGATGCAGGGCACAAATAAATATTTATATATGCTGAAATGGTAGTGATTTCCTTACCCTGGTCCTGGTCCACCATTAGAAAGGTTATAAACTTGCCGAGGATTCAACAAGTATTGGAATTTCCGAAGGACTCTGTGAAAATACATATTTAGTGATTTAAAATACACATATCTAACACACATATTCAATTAGATAATGGATGGATGGAATGATGGGATGGATGGATGGATGGATGTGTTCTTACCTCTCTCCCTGTTTACCGCCGCTTTTAGGATTTACAAACACCAATAGAGGATGAGTGTCAGGAATTGGGTTTATCTATTTGGGGACAGGAAGCTGTGCTTTAGTTTCACTGCTGTTATTCAGTGCTTGTTGTCTCAGCCTGGTAAGGCAGCAGAAACATAAAAGACTGTCCATGCTGTGTCTTACCTGTAGTACCTGTCCATCAGGTGTAGTGTTGTGGTCACTGTCATCACCTGCACATGTGCAGCCGTTCTTTATGCAGTTCAGCCTCTCCTAAGTGAGGAAACAAAGAACAAAAGGTACAATGGAGAATTAAAAATAATCTGTGTTTAACTATCTTCATGATGTTTTTAGTATAACAAAATGGCGGTGTTGCGCTTTTGTGCAGCCACAGAGTTTTGCAGGCAATATTTATTATCTGATAAACCAGGAACATATTTTTAATCCATTTGTGGAAGCCTGTCTTGCTTAGGTAAAAAAAAACTAGCACAGTGGTTCTCAACATTTTTGACTTGAAGGCCCCCCACTGTCTAATGCAATAGGCCCCTTATGTAATAAAATATTATCAGAACTATTATATTATATTATATTATATTAATCTATATACAGACACTGATGAGCCAAAACGATGACCAGCCACAGGTGAAGCAAATATCACTGATCATCTCCTAACAAGGCCGCATATTAAAGTCTTGGGTAGATTAGATGGTAAACAAACAATCAGTTCTCATAATCATGCAGGACAAATGGGCAGGAATAAAGATCCGAGTGACTTTGACACTGGCCTAGAATTAAATTAATTAAACAAGTATAAATGAGTGTATTTTGCTGTATAGTACAGTTGCAAATACTGCAACTTGTAATTACTGGGTCTTCCAGAGAGACTTTTGTTTGCATTACCTTGATGACGGGATAAATTGCCCATGGTGGTAAGATATGATCTCTGAAAGGGCCACAATCACATTCGAAGGGTTCCTGGGTTGCACACTCATCATGTCTCTAAATTATGACAGTAAAAAGTAATGAAAAATTATGAACCAGAGTGAATGACAAACTGACCTTCTTCATGAGGACATACATCCTGCCTCTGATATTGAGAGTGATATTTTATCAACAGTGTTTCGTTTTTTTACCCAACTGCTACCAAGTACACTTTAATCTCTTATTACATAATGATTTTCAGTAACTGTAAAATGTAATGTAGCTTTTCAGAAAGTCCTAATCTCACCATGGTGTGACACCAGACACAGCGTTTCCCAGTAAGACCGTGCAAACTCTTTATCTTCTTCTGACACCGGTCACACTTCCCAGAATCACAGTTTCCGCTCACCCAGTCATGGGCTGCAATCTGCATACAAACAAATGAGATGCACATATGCATTTTACATTTCTAGTGTCCACTTGATGGCAGTACTAAAGAAAGAGGCTTATAGGAGATGCTTGAAGAGGGTCCCTTCTCCACTAGGGTTTACAATAGAGAACCTTATTGAGACACCATCATTATAAGACCTGGATAATGTTCACTGTTGAAAAGAAGTAAACAGATTTTTTTAAAGACATGCAGCCCATTTTTACACTATTTAAAAGAGATGAGCTCAGGGCCTAAAACTAACTTTTTGCCACACTTTCCAATGGCCAGTGACTTTAAAAAAATGTATTGGCTGTAAATATTTTTTTACCAGTCATGAAACATAGATTAATCCTTATTAAAGTTACAAAAGTTATTCAGTCAAGAGCAGTGAGTGACTGTCCTTTGTCTTTTGTTGTTTGACTAACATTAAAAACGCAGACAGCAGCAGGAATATTAGGCTGCTGTCACTTTAAGAGCTATTGCACAGATCCAATATACTGATTCACAGTTTTATTTCTCAACTGTTTACATTCAGATAAGACATAACTGAGTATGTTGCATGAATATGGGCATTTTGGCGTAATTTTGTTTGAATATGTCTGTTCAAGCGCAACAAGGCGTGAAAGAAAGCTCAATTCAGTATCCGCACGTTGTCAGTGACGCAGATTTCTGGACGTGCGCTTCAGATGTTTGCGCACAGAAAACATCCCACACAGTGTGCAACTAACGAACTGAGTTCTCTTTTGCGTTTTCTTGAGCTCGAATATTTAAATTGGCAAGGCTTAAACTTTTGTGACGATGCAGCACTGCCCTCCTTGGATGTTTAACGGTATTGGTTTTAAACTGAATAAAAAAATGGAAAGAAAAGAAAAAAAAGGTGTACTTACCCCCGTCTCTTTCTTTGACATCACATATGTGCGAGTGCAAGGAGCCGGGTTTTTATTGGCACACCGACCATGGACTGTGTATTTGCAGCCTGTGTATAATAGCGAATGGTTGTCATACCAAACTGATCAGAACTAAACATATACTACATAGCTATGTAGATAACCACAAAACACATTGATTCATTGGATTTCTGGACTGTATCTTGACAATTTTAGCATTTTAATTGTTAAAATTAAACATTTTATTGGCAGTCTGGAAATATTAATTGCATATGCAAAACAATCTGTGAACCTTTCTTGCAAATTACCCAGAATTCCACTCACAGGTGCAGCAGAGACCCTGTTTGCGGAGCCCCAGCAGCATATTCTGACAGACGTTGCAGTACACAGGCTTGTTGAAATGTTTCATCCTCCACAGGTGCTGGCCATCTCTTTGGGTCATCTTCGGAAAACGGAAAAACAGGTTAGAGAACAGATTTTGTTTTTCTTGATAATCTAACTCAAATATGTTTTTATGAGGCTAATGCTTTACATTCTTTAATGTGCCTCTAACTAGAGTGTTACTGTAGATACAAGGTAAAAACAAAAAAAAAAAAAGGTGAAGAAACCACTATGACAGAGTATGTAGCCTCATGACAAGAATTAGTTTACCCCAAAATTTAAATTCATTCATAATTCACTCATTCTCATGTCATTTCAAACCTGCATGACTGACTGATAAATATTTAGATATTTTAAAAATGTTCACACTGTAAAAGTGTAACAGTAAGATCTCATAGTGATAATTCTGAATAAAAAAAATATTGCAAAAAAGTATTCCATATGACTTTTCCAGGTCTTCCAAGTTGAAGTCATTATTCAGTGATATTATCCCTCTCCAGTGAACTGTTAACCTGAGAACCACTGTGAACGAGTCATTAAAGGTGCGTCACATTAACTACTTTGGTGTTTTTTGCCATTTTTATCTTAATGAAATGTATTCATCTATTAAAGAAACAGATGACGACGTAACTGTAAATAAAATGATAATCAGTGCAAAGTGTTTTTTAACCACTGTCAGTGACTCACACAAGTGTCGTCTTGTTTATTTCACATTGTTTCCTTATCTTACACCTACTGGCTATTTTTTTTATTCATTCAACGCCTGGCTGAAGGTGGTTAGGGTGGGCTGAGGACATTGACTCATGCAGTCACATAAGAGAATTATTATTAATTCATAATGTTATATATTATTGGTTTGGATGACTCAGGCGGGAACTTCAGGCAGCTGAACAGGAGGTCAGAAACTGTAGCCCACACAGCCATGCTGTAACTGTGCCCAATGCCTCAGCATAGCCCTCGTGGGCAGGTAGAAATAGCACACGGGGAAGTCCCTGGCTTTGATACATGGTTGAGCATGACCATGCTACAAAGCTATGGATCACAAACGCAAGACAGTCGGGAATATGAGTTTAACATGACTAAATTCATGTCAGCCTTCTGTGTTTAAAATAATCTATGTGTAACTGACTGTTACTGCTGGTGTTAACAACAAATGAACTGTAATCGTAACTTCCGCATTGACTTTGTGTATGTGGCTTAACTGCGAAGTATACTTATATTTATTTATAGTGTGAAAGTGACAATAAGTGAGCATTTAAGGGTTGAACTTTGTTTTTTTTTTTTTATATTTAGATGTATTTAGTCACGGAAAAAATCTGCTGTTAACTCTGTGGCTTGTCTCCAGGTCATGCACTGGCACAGTGTGGACAGACAGAGGAGTCTTGGGAGTTAGATGGCTTATGTTGCTCCTTCCGGAGGAATGTGAAGCCAGCTACTGCTATAGCGTTACTTGCTGGATGCTATCATGAGCTTACATTTTAAAGCTTCAAAGTGGCTTGTGTTAAAAAAAAATGCATGTCAGGGATATTCTGAATGCATGCTTTCTTCAACTGCATGCTTATTTTAATGAGATGTTATGTAAAGTAGATCCTATGCATGGCGTGCTAATGAGATTCATAGGATATCTGGTTTGCAAAGATTCACAAATCTATTTGCATCACACTGCAAATAGATTTTTTTTTTTGCTTCCTTCTGGTTGGGAACCAAATTTAAATTAAAAATAAAAATATTGCTAATATTGGTTATAAGGCATTTAAGTGTGTACATGTATGCAAGCTTGTGTTAGAAGTGTCACTGTTGCACCAGAGTTTAAATAAATTAATTAAACATGATTAAACATGACCTTCAGAAATTATTCTGATATGATGATAAATCAAATTCAACATAAAAAAAATAAATAAAATAAATTAATGAAATAAATCAAATTTAGTGATAAAAATGTAAATAAAATTAAATATGAATAAAAATTAAATGAAAAATACTGCTAATGTGCATATAAGTGTGTGCGTGCATGCAAGCAAGCATGTGTTAGAACTTAGAAGTGTCAATGTTGCTTACACCAGTGCAAAGTCAGCAGGCCTTTGGTATAATATGATAAGGCCGAGCGACACTACAAAACCAAATGTGTCCTTAGATTCTAAACATTCTACATTGTTTCTTTTTGCCACTCCTTCTGAGCAGTGTAATCTGAGGTAAAGTCTTGTACACTCCAAAAATAGCACTGCAGCTCTCTGACTTTGCATCTGAAACTGTGTGAGAATCTGTACTTACCTTTAGTCCCAGTAAAACCAGTAGCGGGACGTTATTCATTCCCCCCTCCACCCATTCCTGTAATGACACGGTTCCACTGCTATCTGCGTCAATTGCTGTCATCATATCCTTCAGCACCTGAGAACAAGCACAATGTGCAATGAGAATGTATATGATTTTGTATTAGTGTCTCAGTGCATTTCTGTTGTAACATGTACATGATGTAACTAAATGATAACCTCAGGGAATCATTTGAATCATAAGGAGCAACTTTATGCAAACATCTTGTGAGAATCAATTTTTCCCTTCCTTATTTTGCTTCATGACAAGTTGATTCATGCCATAAGAGGGAGGAATTTCTCTTCAGCAGGGTGTGGTTATGATGGAAAATGTCATGACGAGTGCCTAGGCATTTCACTTCTTCTCGGCAAATGTTACACACGCACAAACAAAATACAACTCACAGGCCTCAGTTCAGAAACATCCCAACCGAGGTAATCTGCCGCATGCATCATCTGGGCAATAATGCGGTCCACTTCCTGTTTCACAAAAACATGACAAACAGATATTACCGAAAGATGTAATTTAAGCACGATGATTCACTTTTGTCACATAATAAGGAATTGGAAGTGGATTACATTTCAGGCTAAGACCACCCACCGAACTGTCTAGAACACCGTTGCCATCTCTGTCATAGAGTCTAAAGGAAACTGTGAAGGGAAAAACATGGGGACGTATTGCAAAGTTGTCAAAAATCATTAGATATGTTTGCAGTGACAAAAAAAAGAGGTTTACATTCAAGTTTGTCCCTGGGCTGCCCATCTTCCAGGAGAGAGAAATAACAGGATACATCCTTCAGAAAGACTTCCCCTTAGAGAGAAAGCAAAGATATATATTCACAATACAAGAAATCATTTGGGTTACACTTTATTTTACAGTGCTGTAGTTACACTGTAATTACTCAAGTACTGACCACTATTAATTAACTACATGTACTTACTATAGAGTTACAGTTAGGGTTAGTTACTTAAAAATTAGTTTACTCAAAATAAACTAATATCATTAAAAATTTATTTCAAAAATGAAAATCAAACTATGATAAAAAGGGTTTAAATAAATAAACATGATTCCCAGTATTGTAACCAAATCTGTTGATTCACTTGCAGATTTGTTTACATGTACAGTGTCATTCAAAAGTTTGGTGTCAGTAAGATTTTCTTATTTTCACCAAGGTTGCATTTATGGTTGCACTGTTAAAAAATACAGTATAAAAAAAAATATTGTGAAATACTATTACAATTTAAACGAACTGTTTTCTTTTTAATATATTTCAGTTTATTCCTGTGATGGCAAAGCTGAACTTTTAGCATCATTACTCCAGTCTTCAGTGTCACATGATCCTTCAGAAATCATTCTAATATTTTGATTTGACGCTCAAGAAACTGCTTAATATTTTTGTAGAAACTGTAATTCATTTTTCAGGATTATTTGATGAATAGAAAGTTCAAAAGAACAGTGTTTATTTATAACATTATAAATATCTTTACTGTCATTTTTCTTTAATTTAATGCATCTTTGCTAAATAAAAGTTTTTTTT
Organism: Elopichthys bambusa; assembly: GCA_037101425.1. Classification (NCBI taxonomy): domain Eukaryota; kingdom Metazoa; phylum Chordata; class Actinopteri; order Cypriniformes; family Xenocyprididae; genus Elopichthys; species Elopichthys bambusa. The sequence continues at coordinate 17,661,413 of CM074451.1, forward strand.
TAAAAACCTGAACCCCAATTTTTTTAACGGTAGTGTATGTACATATACATATACATATACAAATACAAGCATATACATGACCCACTGTTTTCATCTGATTTTGCCGACTCTGAGTTCTGGAAGGATTTGAATAGTCGCTGGCACAGATTAGTTGGGAAGTCCTCCACCTCCAAATATGTCTTCAGGAAGAGCCGGAAACCTTCCTCATCAATGCACTAAGAGAATATGAAGGAGATGAATCATTTTTGACAATAAAAGATGAGTGTGCTACATCAAAGGCTTTTATGCATTTAAGGAACACAGAACATATTCACAAAAATAAATAAACTATTCACACACATAGTGTTTTGAATATATCATTGGGATTTTTAATAACATCTATTTTGATGATCATTCAGAAGGCACACATTATTGGAAACTAATAAAGACACTGGAACCTTCTCAAGGGGATGTCATTGAAATCCAATTAGATTCTGCACTACAAACCTAATCCTAGTTCTACTAACAGTGCCTGCTGTTTCTGTCCTAGTTCTTAAGAAAAAAAAAAAGAAAGAAAAAAAAAAAACCAGCAAGATGTATTCAAACTTCAAAGGCCTCAGGATACTGCTGTTCTATCTGGAGTAAAAAGATGAAAAGCGAGGCTAAGTTACATTCGCATACTCCTCCCATTCTGACATACATAAGATTTCCATGACATAATTCAGTGTTTATTTTGTTTTAGTTACCCAACACAAGCAAAATATAAAGCTCAGAATGAGACAAACACAAAATTCTGAAACAAAACTCTGAGAGCCAAGTCAGCACACAGTCAGCTGAAAAACTAGTGCACAGATCAGGTATACTGAACAAATCTTTGCCATATGAGCATGTCTGAATAGCAAATCTTTAAGAGCTACAATTTCATGACTTCTGAGCAGCTTCTCCCATTTTGCACTGCACTTCCTGTTGGTTATTTATTACAATTGTCATCGGAACCATTAAACTTAGGGTTAGGGTGCATAGCTTCAGTAGCGTGCTTACCCACCACGCAAAGCACGCAATTGCGTGGGACCCTGCGGATTTGGTGCTCTTTAATGTGCCGTGACAGAACGTAACGCCTAAGTTCTAGAGAAGCAGCAGCCTGACGCGCACTTGAACTGATCATCTCCTCAGCTTTAATACCGGTTACAGCGCAAAATAAACATGAATGAACTAAAGGTATCTTAAAAGATACAGAACAACTTACTGAAATCCATATAATGTCAATCATTGTTTCAACCGCGGAAAGACATTACTAAAATATCTTGTAATAAACAAACGTAACGTTACATTTACCTCAGAACAAACATATTCATCATGACCATAAACTCGTTAGTCAGCTAGAAAAATGAACTCTAAGAGAAGCATTTAGCTTAATAGCCTATATGCACCATATTACATATTAATTATTATTTTTAATGTTTTTTAATAGCCTATATAATGCATGTTTGAAAAAAATCCATCAAGTTGACAGCCACCATTTAAATGTTTAGATTTCAAAAATGAATTGGAGTAGAAATAATTTTAAAGTTAGTAGGCCTATTATAACTTTATTATTATAAAAATTTCCTTAAGTGTAATTTAAGTTTGTATACAAACAGGCCTAAGTTAATTTGAACCTACAATATTAATTTAGTACCAATTTTATTAGGCCTATTATAAAAATTTCCTTAAGTGTAATTTAAGTTTGTATACAAATAAGTTAATTTTAACCTACAATATTAATGTAGAACCAACTGATCTATGTGTATTTTACAGCATTAGTTGAGAGATTTTTTAGATTTGAAATAGGAACTATCAATCAGAGGGCTCAAGGCATTTAGATGGTTGTGTACAACAGTTTTTTTTTTTTCTCTACAAGTTGAAAAAAAAAACAGGTGAAAAAATGTATATCATAACGACTTGTGAATGAGCTTTGACTCACCCGGATACCCTAGTAAATGCATAGCAACACTATAAAAAAAAACTGAAAATACCTTAGTAACTGCAGAAAAAAATGCCCACAACACCGTAACATCATAGCAGCGAGTTTTGTGTGAAAAACGCTACGAAAATCAGTATTGAGGGACACACAACACTCATTGACTAAGCAGGTACACGTTGAATCATCCAGCTTATGAGCTCTGAAATGCTTAACCAGACGTGAAGTGATTCACATTACAGAGATGGATGGATCTGTTCATGGGTAATTGGACTAAGATGCTGTAAAAGCAGAGTGCTGATGGTTGCTCCCTGGCAGCCTGTTCACTCACCTCTCCGTGTCTGTACTTGGCTAACCTGCCATCTGCATTGAATTCCTTTAACACATCTTTTACTTTTAGACTGCAGTCTGCAGAGAGATAGACAGGGTGAGAAAGAGGGGGCAGAGAAGGAGAGAAAGAGAAAAAAAAATGGACAGGATGACATAATGACACAACTGACTACAGACATCACACCTTTTAATGAACTGTATCTGCATTAACTCTGCACGACAAATAAGCTAAGCAGAAACTTAGGCAAATACCTACAACACCTTACTGTATTAAAATCCCTCAATCAAGCATGAGATGCATGGATGGAGCTGGAGCAACCAAGGTTTGGCTACTTAGCATGACCCTGTTAGCCTGCTGGTCAGATGCTGTAACTACAGGACATGACTGCAAAAATTATATTACTTTATTGATAAATGCAGGGGCGCCTGCAGGATTTTCTCAAGGTACGCACAGAACTAGCGCCACCCCCACCCTTTTTTCCCCTTATTCCTATTTTCCAATAAAAAGCGATTAATTAATCAATTATTGCGATGGTGGGAACGATCTAATGCTGTACAAATCAAAGCCTCACTTTCTTTCCAGTCACGTGAATGCTTCACTTTGCGTGTCGGAATGTTTGAAACCAGACCTCTACAGGTATATGGAAGTTCAAGTCCATTTACTAACATTTTAAATATATGTGAATATATTAATACATTAAATATATTTTAAATAAGCCTGTAGCCTATTACATTATCGTATGTTCTGTCATATAAATAGTATAAAAACAATAAAATAACAGCACAATTTACTTGCCTCAAACAACTCAGTAGATATTATTATTGTTATTATAATTATTGTTTTTGTTGTTACATTTAATTTATTGCCACACTTTAATATGTGAATTATATTATCAGAAAAAACTAAACACATTTAGCGTCGTCAGGCTTTTATTTGTGCTTAATGGACAAAACCGGGAGCTGCGCACTCAGGTTTATGGCTGCTGTAAATTTTACCTGCCACAAGATGGCACTGTTTTGGACACTCTTGATGCTTTGAAACTTTTCCCGAAACATTTAGAGAAAAGCAAAGATTTTAGAGACTTAATGCCGCGTTCCAGGCAACCTGTAACCCGTGTTTTTCCAACCTTCTACCCGTGAAAGTGCACTGGAACGGCAGTCAAACCCGTGACTTCCCACCCGTGAACTCGTACTAGATCGATGTACTCCCAGTTCCGCGCTCCGACATCACATAGCCCGCGAAACAACAATGGCAGCCCCTACGGATGCAGTGTTTATGCAAGTGATAGAAATAATTGTAAATGAGCATAAGCCCTGTATGGTCCGCTATGCTGGTTTGTTTACATTCAGGCAGTTTGGCGTGACTTGCCTGGAATGCTACAAAGTCATGAGTTGTGGTCTGAAGTCGTGACTTACGGGCTCAAAAACCTGCCTGGAACGCAGCATTAGGCCCCGTCCACACGGAGAGGCGTTTCTGTGTATACGCACAAATTTTGTATCGGATAGGCATTTCGTCCACACGGACCTGGCGTTTTCGGAAGGTGAAACCGCTATTTTTTTAAAACCAGGTCCCAGAGTGGATAAATCTGAAAACGCCGCCTTTGCGTTTTTGTGTGTACAGCCAATCCGTATATTTTGTGAAACGATGATGTGCATATAGATTTTAATAATCAATTTAAAAATTATGTAAAAAATAAAAACGGCATTATTTAGCGCCCTCTCATGGTACGCACAGTGCGTACAGCCGTACGGCTGCAGGCGCCAATGAATAAATGTTGTCATTTTTTTTTAATGCATTTTTTAAATAAAAAATTTAAATAAAAAAACTATTATAGTATGTTTTACATATATATTGAGTTCAACCCATGACTTTGGCATTACTAGCCCCACATACTACCAAACGAGGTGCAAAAACATCTTTATTTCTTAGTAAACTACTAGTTTTTCTTTGCAGAAGCTGTTACATTGCTCAAACCAAAATATTAGTTTTTTATTACTTTATCCAGTATATTAAGACAGCCTATATGACAAGGACATGTAAATGTACTGTATAGTAGCAATGAGGCTTGTACATTATTAAAAATACTACTGAATAATTATACTGAATTATTCTATGATATCAACATGTCAAACTTTTCAGGGTCCATTTAAAAGAGGACCTATTATACTTTTTTTACATTTTCAACTTTCTTTAGTGTGTAATGTTGCTGTTTGAACATCTGCAAAGATACAAAGCACAAAGCGTTACTGACGGACTGGGTCGAGAGGTGTTGCAACAATTTTTTTTTTTTGAACATTTAAGCGTGAACTATTCTAGTGGATCCCAAAACCAAAATCAAGACTTTGTAAAAGGGCAGAATATGGCCTCTTTAAATTTGAGATGTTAGTTAGAAACTTAAAGGATTAGTTTACTTCTGAATTAAAATTTCCTGATAATTTACTCACCCCCATGTCATCCAAGATGTTCATGTCTTTCTTTCTTCAGTCGAAAAGAAACTCAGGTTTTTGAGTAAAACATTCCAGGATTTTTCTCCATATAGTGGACTTCAACAGGTAACAACAGGGTGGAAGGTCCAAATCAAAGGGCTTCAAAGAGCTCTACACGATCCCAGATGAGAAATAAGTGTCTTGCACTGCTCTGCGATTCGCCATCCATGACGCAATCAAGTTACAAAGGTCATGCGTGACATAGGTAAAAGTACAGATCCAGTGTCTACAAAGGCAACGTGCAAAGATTAAGCCAAATGGCCTTTACAAAAAAAAAAAAAGGTAACACAATGATATCGGACGATTTTGAAGAAGTTGGAGGAGAAAATTAGATGTAGTTTTTCACCCTACCGTGGTACTTCTGCCTACGTCACGCGTGACCTTTCAAGACGAGCATTTGTGGTTAAAAAGTACATACATTTTTCAACCTGCTGAAGCCTGTTAAACCCTGTTGAAGTCCACTATATAGAGATCCTGGAATGTTTTCCTCAAAAACCTTCATTTCTTTTTGACTGAAGAAAGAAAGACATGGACATCTTAGATGGCATAGGGGGTGAATAAATTATCAGGAAATTTTCATTCTGAATTGAACTAATCATTTAATGTTCATTTTTATCAAAGTGAACTTTTGCATATTTTCTTTCATAATCACATCATTTTAGTGACATTATCAATATCTGAATGGTGTCAATCAAATCAAATCAGGCTTTTCCACCACTAGTTATGTATAAAATATTTATGCAAGTGAAAAACTGTAAGTAAACTGGGCTCACAGACATCTTGGATGCACACGACTGGCATGTTATTTTGACCCTTAGAATAAAGTGTCATTTCGCACTTAAGGACTGAGAGTGAGTCATGGTTTGTAATGATGCCGAGCATTTAGTGAGAGTGGGAGGGATGTGTGGGCATCACAGACTCACAGTCAATGTACTGCTGAAGCTGGATGAAGTCTATGGGCCTCAGCTCTCTGTCATCTGACTCGCCCAGGTCTGACATCACGCCAGAGCCTCTGAATAACGCTGAAAGAGTGAAAAGAAAAGGTTGGTGAGAGGCAAACAGACAGATGAAAGCCAAATCCATCTTTACTTTTGATACAGTTTTCATGCACTTAAAGCAAGCAGAAAACCCTCAACACACAAATGGCATTAAGACAAGAAAATTTTAAGGCCTAGACACAATTATGGAAATACAATGAATGCACATTGCCGTCAGTCTTGTAACATCCCCTCTGGCACATACCATAAATTCTTTAAAAAAAAATTCTGCATGAATAATGTTGATACTAATGTTGATACTATGTATGATACTATAATTGGTGAAATATTTTATAAAAGAAAGTAACAATTCAAAGTTCACCTTTAGAGCTTCTGGTGTCTGAAATGTTATTTTTTCTTTTTTAAGGCTAAGCAAAGACTTTATGTGTCCAAATAATTTGCCATTCAAATCTTACAATATGTTTCTTTTTTTCTATTATGGAAGGAATTTATAGTGTTGCTAAATAAAGACATCTTGATTTTATTCATGCATGAAAAGATAAAAAGCCCTGTACAGTTACTTACACCAATTTCTATTTCATTTTGGATTTTATAAAAAAAGTATATAATACATTTAAAAAAAAAATATATATATATATATTCAGCAACTACTCATTAAATTGATCATAAGTGACAGTAAAGACAGTTATTACAAAAAATATTTCTATTTTAAATAAATGCTGTTTAAACAAAAATATCAAGCAGCACAACAACAAAGTTTCTAACATTGATGATAATAATAATAATAATAAATGTTTCTTGAGCACCAAATCAGCATATTAGAATGATTTCTGAAGGATCATGTGACTGAAGACTGGAGTAATATGCTGAAAATTCAGCTTTGCATCACAGGAATAAATTACATTTTAAAATATTTTTTTTAATTAAAAAAAAAAAATATTTAAAATTTTATTTTATTTTTATATTTGCAAAATGATCTATACATTAATAATATGAACACTGTTTTTGTATGCCAGCCTGGCTATGTAAATCAGCATGTCACATCAATCCCTTATTTACATACTGTCACTGACAAAACTATGTGAACAGAAAGCAAGAAACGCACACTGCTCGTGGTCACATGACTACCAACAAATTTGTGTTCCCAATTAAAAGATTAATCTTATGTTTTTGTGTATGACACCAATGGAATGCTGACAGAAAATAGTTTAAGAGTCATATATTCATATGTCATATATGTACGCCTATGCTTAACAAAACATGTTTAATATCAGCTGACAAGACTAAAAATGAAAGTGTGTACATATCATTGATTCAAGGACCTATGGCTGAAAGAGACTCACAAAATCTCTCTTTTTGTGTGTGTGTGTGTATTGTACAGAAACACTGTTTCTGGGTCTCATCTGTAATGGAAAATGGATCAGCACTCTCATTAAGGAAAAAGGCTGTCCAGGGAGATTAGCATGCTAGTGCCAGACTAAAGTTTTTCTTCCTATGCACAATCATTAAGGTATCTTCAAACTTTTTAACAGAAGCCAAACAGCTTAGATGGAGAATAAATGGGTGACCTACTTAAACACAGAAAATCAGCCACATATTTAAAGCCTACAAACAAACATATGCAAAGTTCTAGTTCAAACATCAGGAGGAGTTCCTTAACCTAACCTCTAATAAAAGTTTGTCAGCATGGAAAAAAAAACAAAAAAGAAAACAGAACAAGGGTACAATCCACTTTAATGGGAGTTTACGTTCTTCCTAGAATGAAAGAGCTCAAAAACTCTGATAGGACAGAAAGGGCAAGAGAATGAAGCCCATACACCCACTCATCTCATGTGATGTGTGCTAACAAAGGGTCATACCGTTCTCAGTTAATTCTCTCAAAAGGTTAGTGTCGTTGCCTAGGAACTTTGTGTGGCCTATTCGGTGTATATATAGGTGTGGGTGTGTGTGAGAGAGAAAGTTGGGAGAACAGAAGCAACACTTTTCTGTTAACAGCGGAAGCTATAGCTGGTACATGACAGACTATTTTACATACTCACTGCAGTCTTATCAATAATTTCTGACAGATAAAAGGAAACATACATTTTTAACTTTACATAGGGTGACCATATTTCTCATGGTGGAATACGGGAGCAAGGGGTGGGCAATATGACCATTTTATTTGTAATAATTATTGTTATATATAAAAAAGAAAATATACAAACAATACAACAAATACAATAGAGATACAAATTAAATAAACTTGTTTTCAGATACAGTAGGTTTATTTACCATGTATACATTTATTTAACATATTTTGTTGTTTGATTAACATTAAATGACAAACAAATATTTAATTAGGCTACTGTCCCTTTAAGACCAAATTCATGGACGTAATACTGACACATATCCGGTTCTCACCTACCTGTTTACATCCACTTAAGCCATAACCGACTGTATTTACGTGAGGTACTCGCACGATGGACATTTTGGCAACTATGTGTGCATTTGACCATTCAGGCGTGAGGAGAACTGTTCGCGCGCGCGAAAGAGCTCGCTTCTGGTGTGAGTCATTCAGCGTGATTCCGCCTATCCCGCCTTCACTAACGGCAAGTTAATCAATAACAAATTGTGATTTTTTTTTCTTAATAAGTCGGGACACTAAAAATAGACCTGAAATACGGGACTGTCCTGGGAAAAACAGGATGTCTGGTCACCCTAGTTTATTTACGTATAGTTCAGTCATGACAACTCTCTGGATTTTATTATGTAAATATAATTACAGGGTTGGCCTTGGCGGACTAGACCTGCTACACTGCTGCTGGAGCTATGGTTGCTGCTGCTGCTCCAGAGCAAGTACAACATGCGTCTGCCAAATGCTCAGAACATAAAATGAAGGGAAACATGCTGCTGCTGCTAGAGAGAGGGAGACCCCCTATAGCAGATCTAGGCAGATGGTGCTGGGGAAGCGGAGGGATAGAATAAGAATTTGCATAGCGCGCAGAGATAGTACCTTCATTTGGATGTGTCATGTTATAAAGGGAAATAGTAATGAATATGTGAAAATGTTTGGCTGAGAAGGTTACATTAAACGAACCAATCAGAATGCAAATAGGATTTTCATGGCTAAACTATTCATTTAAATCAAACATCCTGAGGTAAAAAATTTGATCTTATAAGTCATGCTTTTCTAACATAATCTTCTGAAAAACATAAAACATATGAAACAAAAGTTAATTGTTAGTTGTGCAATTGAATCAAATGTCCAATAATACCTCATAAATGTATATATTTTTTAATGGCACATTCAAATTCAAATGGATAAATCTTATGGAGAAATGTCAAGGTCATATTTGGTATTTTAACTTGATTTTGCATTAATTAACATTTTTGCATTATTTTCAATGCAAAAAAAACAAAAAAAAAAAACATACTTTATTTTCTTTTTAACCCTCTACCGCATGCATTATGATAGACCTATAGAGAAAAATATTTGACTCTTTCTTTTCTTAGAATGGCTTAACTTGAAGTGGAAAAAATTGGAAAATTGGAAAAAAATATTATTTTAAGGTACTTTATGATATGTTGCCATACAACAACAACATACATTAGTGGAAATAACTTTAGAATAAGTGTAAGTGTATATAGTTAATATTTTTCCTCAGAAATGTTTATTGTATTGAATCAATTGGTGCTATTATATTCACCTTTTTTCTGTACGAAACTTCACAAAGCAGTTTTTTTCAGAGGTGAGGCACAGGTACACATCACATATGGTGCATTTTACCCTAACAATACACTTACAGCCACTTGCACCTTTTTGAGACAGTGGTTGATCTGGTCCAGTAGTACTGGCTGTGGTAGCAGTGGGCAGGCAGGTTTTCGATGTTGATTTAATCCATAATACAAATGCCATGGCGACTAATCAACATTATATCACTAGCATTAATGTTATTGTTATGTATTGTTATTGTTACAGCTTAACAGACTGCAGCTGACCTTTGCTAGCTAGCTAAACTATTACAATAATGTCCTTCCATTATTGCACAGTGTTGCTGCTTGGTAAATCGCAACACACAAAAAAATTGCATGTTATGTGACTTAACCAAAGCACATAATTTGCTAACTAAGGTCTTCTCTTACCAACAAAAAAAAAAAACGAGAATGTTCTCTTCAAGAGACAGTGGCAAGGAAATGAACACAAAGAGTATGTTGCCATATGGCAACACCATGTGGTAGAGTGCTAAGAAATGTAAATTTCATATTTTTAGTCTTATGAGTTTGGGTTGAAATATGACATATAAAAACTGTTTTTCATGATATTCAACCAAACGACAATAAGCATTACAACGGCTGCAGGTCTTGGACACTCTCTCTCTCTCTCTCTCTCTCTCTCTCTTTCTGAATCTCTAATTGCTTGGACTGAGCACAGAAGCGTGGTAATTTGATTCTGGCCTTTCTCATCACTTATTTGCATGCATAGCTCTGTTTTATGGAGGGAGACAAATCTCTGCTTCACCAAACACTTAGTGCAGTAAAACAGCGCTAGGGGCTCCTTGTGGCTCGGCAAAGTACACTGTCTTTGAGACCACCCACAAAAACAAGACATAAACCATAAATTCACTCTTCTGGACAGTAAATTTGTTTTTAATTATTTAGAAACAGCTGCCAGTCATTTATACAATAAAGATGCACATTCATTCATGCCAATGTGTTCATTTGCCGAGGTGGAAATGATGGAAATGTTTTTTTTTTTTTTTTCATTATAGATGAGGGTTCAATTGGATACCATTATTGATTAAATGGATCTCAAATACTTGACTTAATTTTTTTTTTTTAAAACTATATAATCGACATTTGTCCCAGACAACCAAAATAAACACAATATTTATAATAAAAATAATTTAAACCCAAATCAATATGTCAGTTTATATCTTTATTGGGTAATTAGCAGCATAATACACTGGATAATATACAGTCAGCTGCTCCTTATCACAATATAAATATATTTGAAGCTGTTTTACTGTTTGCTCTACAACTCTAATATTATACTTAGCAGCCCCCATAAGTGCATGACAGTCATGTGTCTCTTTAGATCTTTATCATCATTATGCCATTCAAAACCATGCAGGTAAAAATGTCAGTAGCATTACAGAAATGTCAGTAGCATTAAGGAAGTAGTGGGTGTTTGTAGTAGTTAGTTTCATGTTGAAGAGAGATTCCCCTGTATTGTGCATTGTGGCATGCTTCTCTCTTCCTGTATTTGTAACTTGATAGCTGACAATTGTTTTTAATTAAACATCAAGATTTTAAGTTAAAATAAGGGAAAGTAATGCTGTAAACGGTTTTTCCATTGTTTTAATCACATTTCTAATTTGTTGCAGTGCACTTAAATAGTCCTGCATTGTGACAAACTTTTAAACTTACATTTTTAAATGTTCAAAAATTCGATATGTATTCTATTTTTAAAAATATGAGCTCACAAGAATTAGAAGAATGTTGTATAAAACAGCAGCATTTTTCAGGCCAAAAGGAAGATGCTGGACTCTGGAGTCAACATGTTTAAAGAGAAAACATGCAAAAATGTTAATGACTGTTGCATAACAGTCAACAAATTAACTTACAACAGTAAATCACCCAACCCCTCTCACTATCTTGCCTACTAAGTTGCCTTTCCAACCCACTTTACCAGAAAAGCTGGACTTAGAACACAAAACAGACTAGACAGAGGGGCAGTGTGTGATTCTCATGTGAGATAAAAATACTGAGGTTACAAGTCTGTTCTAGTGATCTAATATTAGCTCTTCACGTATTATTTGCCTTAACAATGCCTTTTAAAACTATATTTAGGAACGATACTTTCTAAAGCTTTGTGCTGTTTGTACAAGCTGTCGCCTTGTGTCAAGTCAAACTGCTGCTTTGTATCTGCAAGAGTTCATATATTCAAGTGTTTTCCCTTTCCTTTCAGGAGACAAAGGAGGAAATACAGTACAGAGCTTTAAAATAAATGTTGCTTTATAGATATAGATATACTACTAGATATTATACTAGTAGATACTAAGGAGATCTAAAATGTGTTTAGAGATAATTCATATTCAATCCACTATTCGCACATATATATTCAATCTACCAATAAATTGGACTCTATTCTTTAGACATTCATATGCGCCTGACAACACATTCAGGTGAGAAACTTGAAAAATAGGCTACGTTTAATTAGGGAACATTTACGCGACTACGATGTACTAACAATGGAAAAAGTTTTTTCATTGCGTTTTTTGCGTACAGACGAACAATGTTGTCAAAGCGATCCCAGTTCACACGATTCAGCGAAAACGACTAAAAACGCTGTATTATGCGTGCCAGGCCAGTACTTGGCAATGTCACTTTGTAAAGAAACACTATGCGCCTATAGACTGAACACTTAATACGCATGCGCATGATGTCACCGTTTTCACAAATTTGCGTGAAATTCGCACAAGTTTCAAAAGTTTACGTTTTCAGGCCCCAAAACAACATTGCTGTGTAAATGAACGGCCAAAGCGAATAAAAAGTTTTCCGTTTTAGTTGAAAACTATGTTGTGTAAAGGCCCCTTAGATTGCAAAAATATTTGCAAAAATATTAAAATACATAAATATTATTGTTGTTATTATTATTATTATATTCATAATATATTTTTATCTTTGTAGTTCAATAATTTAGAAATTATTGTCAAAAACAGAACAAGTTCTGCATATTGCATATCAGACAATTAAAAATAAAAATAACTGATTTCACTATCAGTTGTGACAAAAATTATAATTCTTTTTTTTTTTCTAATGGGTTACCCTTCTGGTTCTGATGGGAAATGTTAATTTTGCTGGTTATAAACTGCACTTTATTAGATTAAGTCAAATCAAATCAAGTCATTTCAGCTTTTGCAAGGAAACACAATGTGCATCTGGTCAATAATTGCTAAATGCTGCTCACTCAGGAAAGAGTTTGCCCATCAGCTGTGCTGCCTTTATTCACCTCGTACATGTCCTACATGACAAACTGAGAAACAATAACTGGAAAAGTGGAAATAATTGGCTCCTTCTCTAAGTGGCTCAAGATCATTTTTGTTCACTAAATGAAAAAGATTTAGCTTTAAACACTCTGAAACAGCTTGTAAAACAAATGACAGGCCAATTTCAAGACATGCCATAAAACACAGGCTGCAAACTGTAAAGTGGCACAAGTCACACCTCATCTGAGAACGGTTGCTGTGCTCGCCTCCCTCAGCTTCTTGCATTTCAATGGAAAAAAGCATCACTGAGTATTTAAGTTGTGGCAGGGCGACTTTTTCGTAAAAGCAAAGGGGCCTCAGCAGTGTGCAGGAAACTCTTTCAAAGTAACTGCCTAGCCGCAGGCACGTCTGAGCTTGCACAGCAGCAGTGCACAAAGTCCTCCTCCAGAAAAGCCTGCTGCGCAGTCTGTGCAAAGGCACACGCTTGAGGAGACACATGTTAGAAACGTACTTACACCCACACGGAGAGAAGACTACAGACAGCAGACACGCAGCAACTGTTGCGCTAGTCTCCTTCCTACACAGTGCAATATCAAGAGTGTAAGTCATCATGACTGAAGCGATTTAGATTTCATTCCCGTGCACAAGAGAGGGCATGAGAAATCATAGGCTATTAATTAAAAATTAAAGGACACATAGGCAAATTATATCACTTATGCAGATAATTATGTCATTTATACAGCCTAATCTACACCCAGGGTTGCCAGGTTTTCATAACAAATCCCGCCCAATTGCTACTCAAAACTTGCCCAAAACTAGCCCAATCGCGCTTTATTCTCCCTGTAAAAATCGCATTCCGGTGGGGTAAAATCCACTTTTTTTTCAGGGTTCCCCTAGTAAAATTCTCATTCGAGGGGTTAAATATCATGTTATTTGGGGTCGCTTCAACCTGCGGACATGAAAAACAACCTGCGGCAACAGTGTTAAAGTAGCCCAATTCCACGAGAAAACCTATGCTAATAGAGTCCATCAGCATTTGTGGGCAGGGCCTGTGCAATGTGACATAAAATGGCAAACGGCTTATTCTGAGACACTGCTTATGATTTATGGGGATTCAAAAAAAGGAGTGGGTGGATTTTTATCATTATAGACCTTATGCGCTAGAGAAACAAGCGCACTACCAACTTTAGAATTTTGTCTTTGAACTTCCATTTTTGCAGTAGCTCTGTACATTTCCATTGCATTTCAATCATGACAACTCTCTGAAGTTTTTTAGCATGGTAATGGATATGACAATGGTAATATATTTGGAATAGATTTGCTTCTGCTGAATTGCTGCTGCTCTAGATTATTGCTGTTGTTGTAGATTATTGCTGCTGCTGCTGCAGAGTAAGTACAGGAACTTGCTACTGCCAATACATACGCCGATACATTGTAGTTATGCTGCTGCGAGTAAGACATACTGTAGTGCTGCTGCACAATTAGCATATATCAATAACCCATAGCAGATCTATACAGGTGGAGCTGGGGAAGGTGGAGGGTTTTAGAAGAACTCTCAAGTGCGCTGCAAACTGCTATAGTGAATCTAACCAGCCATTTAAATGTGTGAGCAACAAGCTCATTGGCTGCAGACATGGACCAATCAGCTTGTGCCAAGTAGTTAATGCTTTAATTATCATCAGCTTGTGTGAAGGACCCATCAGCCTGCACCATCTAGAGTTTCATGACTGAACTATATATTATATATATACAGGTGCTGGTCATATAATTAGAATATCATCAAAAAGTTGATTTATTTCACTAATTCCATTCAAAAAGTGAAACTTGTATATTATATTCATTCATTACACACAGACTGATATATTTCAAATGTTTATTTCTTTTCATTTTGATGATTATAACTGACAACTAAGGAAAATCCCAAATTCAGTATCTCAGAAAATTAGAATATTGTGAAAAGGTTCAATATTGAAGACACCTGGTGCCACACTCTAATCAGCTAATTAACTCAAAACACCTGCAAAGGCCTTTAAATGGTCTCTCAGTCTAATTCTGTAGGCTACACAATCATGGGGAAGACTGCTGACTTGACAGTTGTCCAAAAGACGACCATTGACACCTTGCACAAGGAGGGCAAGACACAAAAGGTCATTGCAAAAGAGGATGGCTGTTTACAGAGCTCTGTGTCCAAGCACATTAATAGAGAGGCGAAGGGAAGGAAAAGATGTGGTAGAAAAAAGTGTACAAGCAATAGGGATAACCGCACCCTGGAGAGGATTGTGAAACAAAACCCATTCAAAAATGTGGGGGAGATTCACACAGAATGGACTGTAGCTGGAGTCAGTGCTTCAAGAACCACTACGCACGGACATATGAAAGACATGGGTTTCAGCTGTCGCATTCCTTGTGTCAAGCCACTCTTGAACAACAGACAGCGTCAGAAGCGTCTCGCCTGGGCTAAAGACAAAAAGGACTAGACTGCTGCTAAGTGGTCCAAAGTTATGTTCTCTGATGAAAGTAAATTTTGCATTTCCTTTGGAAATCAGGGTCCCAGAGTCTGGAGGAAGAGAGGAGAGGCACACAATCCACGTTGCTTGAGGTCCAGTGTAGTTTCCACAGTCAGTGATGGTTTGGGGTGCCATGTCATCTGCTGGTGTTGGTCCACTGTGTTTTCTGAGGTCCAAGTTCAACACAGCCGTATACCAGGAAGTTTTAGAGCACTTCATGCTTCCTGCTGCTGACCAACTTTATGGAGATGCAGATTTCATTTTCCAACAGGACTTGGCACCTGCACACAGTGCCAAAGCTACCAGTACCTGGTTTAAGGACCAGGGTATCCCTGTTCTTAATTGGCCAGCAAACTCGCCTGACCTTAACCCCATAGAAAATCTATGGGGTATTGTGAAGAGGAAGATGCGATATGCCAGTCCCAACAATGCAGAAGAGCTGAAGGCCACTATCAGAGCAACCTGGGCTCTTATAACACCTGAGCAGACTCCATGCCACGCCGCATTGCTGCAGTAATTCAGGCAAAAAGAGCCCCAACTAAGCATTGAGTGCTGTACGTGCTCATACTTTTTTATGTTCATACTTTTCAAAAATCCTTTCTTTGTATTGGTCTTAAGTAATATTCTAATTTTCTGAGATACTGAATTTGGGATTTTCCTTAGTTGTCAGTTATAATCATCAAAATGAAAAGAAATAAACATTTGAAATATATCAGTCTGTGTGTAATGAATGAATATAATATACAAGTTTCACTTTTTGAATGGAATTAGTGAAATAAATCAACTTTTTGATGATATTCTAATTATATGACCAGCACCTGTATATATCACTATTTAAATTTTGAATTTCACTGTATTTAAGAAATAATATAAGTATAATAATTGTATTTAAAAGTACAACTGTAAGTACAATGCATATATTTAATTGCTTGATTTTTAAACATTAAATTTAAAATATAGTCAGGAAAGCTTAGAGATTGTCATATATATTCTCATTTAGAGGCGTGTGTTTCATGACACAATGAAAGGCCATAACCATGTCTTGAACATTGGGAACCAAAGTTTTTTTGCTTGTTATTGGTCTTTTTATTTAAAGTAAATAAATAATTAAAGGGAATAACAAAAAAGAAATGTCTATTGTAGTTATTGTAGGGGCAGTTGTGGCCTAATGGATAGAGAATCGGACTTGTAACCCAAAGATCGTGGGTTCAAGTCTCAGGTCCGGCAGGGATTGTCGGTGATGGAGTGAATGTCCAGCACTCTCTCCACCCTCAATACCACGACTGAGGCGGGACCCTTGAGCAAGGCACCACACCCCCAACTTCTCCCTGGGCGCTGCAGCAATGGCTGTTCACGGTTGTGTGTGTGCACATGAATGGGTTAAATGCAGAGCACAAATTCCTAGTATGGGTCACCATACTTGGCCACATGTCACTTTCACTTCGAAGTGATCAAGTTAAACTATTTGCAAATAATATTTTTCTAAATATGCAAACATTCACTTTTATTCGTGTCTAATATGTAAAAAACATAAAACGTTTCTTGTCTCATCACATTCAGTTATGAATTACAATCATGTAATAGCACATTTTCAATTCAAAACAGTGAACTTTCATAAAAAAAGTTAAGTAGTTTGCATTACTGGATATTACTGTCAGTTGCGGAACCTTTCTATCATAAAACCGTCAAAATGTTAAATGTTTAGCTATTTATATCTCACCACACACTCTTTCACTGCTTAAACTAAAGCATTGCGTTGGAAATTCTCACTTGTCTTCTGTGAACAGTAAGGCCTGCCTTCACTTGCCACCCTCAGTGTCTATGGTGGCCCTGTGGTAATGCGAGTCGTGAAAAAATGTTACTTTTTAAGATTCACAAAACAGCTTCAAACCCACAAATTAATTGACTCACTCAAAGTCATTACTGAGTTCATGAATGACTTCATTGAATGAACCAAGAATCAGAAATTTTTATGTTGAAAAACATTATTGTTCAGAACCAGGAACCATTTATTGTGATGTGTGCATTGTATAAGTTCAAATTCATTTCATTTTTCATTCATGAAATCCATGTCCTCATCAGATTTTGTCTGCAGTCCTGATAAGCTTGGGAATTTGCACCATTCTGGTTTCCAACTATTCAATCTAGAGAAGATGGTGTTTTACTGACCACTGAATGGAAATATGGGAATACAAACTCTTTGGAGCAGCAATTTCCAGGTTTTGTTCACCCACTTTTTTTTTTTTTTTTAGAGATTAATACGTACTCACCACTCACTTGGTGAAAGTGAGGAAATCTGTGGTGAAATGAATATTGACATTCCATTCACAAAGCTAGACCTTCATCTGTCCCTGTTGCGTAAATGCAGTTAAATTATGATTGGGGTTTAGGAAAGACAAGCTACTCCTGAATCCAGTTTTTCACTACCTGGCTCATGAGTTATAAAAGCAGGAGATTACTGGGAAGACAGTAAACTAACCCTGTGATTTTCTAGGCAAGCCCATAAGGCTATAGATTCCTCTGAGAATGAGTTATACCATTATCAGTGTAAACTAAGCCAAGTGCTCCAGAGAGAATGTGGGACTAAATTAGGACTTTTAATTTCTTCAGGGACATCCACAAATTTAGCATAGGGTTTCAAATGAGTCAGAGATACAAAACTGCAAACTAAAATATTAGCATGTTGCACTGAGACGAATACATTTTGGTGATGACAGCAGAAACGAGAGTGGAAAAACAAGAATGACTGACTTTGTTTGTAAGTAATTTGGCAAAGGTGTAAATGCAGGGGAGCAGAAAGACAACTTCAAAACCCTTTCTCGTGACTCATGTCCCTGTCAGCTAAAACTGTAAAAATGTGTGACAAAATACTTCCAGTCTATTTAAAATATGATGCCTGTCTAACTGGAAGAGTTGAAATCTCTTATGATGATAAAATGAGATGAAGTTAATCAATGACATATTCAGTCCACAGTTATTGGAAACCTTTCAACTGAAGAAGGTTGAAATTAATATTTAGATAAAATCTATATTATTAAGGCAGTTAGATATTCATCAGCCTACTGAAGAGATACCTAAAAATAAAAGAGATTAAAAAAAAAAGAGATAAGATAAAATAAACAATTCAGGCGAAAAATCCAGAGAATGCAAACATTACTTAACCAGTTCAGATAAATGTGTCAAATAACATCATGATAAAAAGCACAAAAGTAATAGCTGAATAAAACATCTTAAACCAAGCTAGGGTATTTTGCCAGTCCGTTTTGATGGTTTTGAATGGGTTTGGGGGACTTTTGGCTGATCAGACTGGGAGACCACCTAAACCCAGTTAGGATCAGCTTGGCTGGTAGACCAGCTTGGCTGGTAAACCACCTAATACCAGAAAAACTCCTTAAGCACTTTTTCACAGCATGATATTCTTTGAAATATGTTGTCTATCCATGTATTTATATTTTTAAACAGTAAAAAAAAAAGCTTTCAAAAACCATCTTATCTAGGTCTTTTACTGTATTTTAAGTTTCCAGGCACTTTACATAACAGTATGACTCAGGGTTCACAGTCTATATTAGTTCATTGAAAGAGAATAACAACACATCTGACAAAACAACCAGACGAAGCAAAGTGGAAAACCACCAAAATGCAGTTAACAGGTAGGCTACAAATAAAAATAGACTGATCTGTGCATGACAAGTATAACGGAGAATCGCCCAGCTAGGCTGCGTCTCAAAATCTAGTGAGATGTTTATCTATCTGTTTATCTCACTAAAATGCCTAAACAGAATTATTTTCACGACGTTCGGATCAGCAAACATACATTAATATGGAAGGCATGCTAAAAAAAATGTTTCCTGCACTACTATTCACCTCCGCAATACGAATTTACAGTCCGAAACACAAAGCAGTGTAGTCCGATTCTCGAACAAATCACTCATATGAGTCGGTTCTTTTAAAGAATCATAAAGATACAGCGCAAGCAATGTAGACCGATTCTCAACGAATGGAATTTACGAACCGGTTATTTTGGTGAATCAAAAACACTTAATTAATCTGACTCATTTTCTTAACCGCAAGTTAATTTCGTCATCATTCAGGACTGGAAAAGAACTTTTATTGTCTTATATGTTGTACTTAAGGTTACTGACTGGTTGTTCATATGACAATTGTATTTAAGATACACATGATGAGTTTATTTCATAAAATAAATAAATAATTGAAATATGATACCACATTTTGTTTGTTTAGTATTTGTATTTATTATTTAGAGCCAATTATTGGATTATTATTATTATTACTGCATGTGTGCACCCTCTAAAATAGTCTGTGAAGCCTTAAAAAATCTGTAAATACCTTTTGCAAGAAAACTATTTCAATTTATTTTTGTACATATATATTTGTTATATTATTATGCTTTGTTGAAACCTGAAATCATCTCATCACTTGCTAACAACCGTTGAGGGCAGTCGATTTTTAAAAAGTAATTTCTTCGTCAAAGTAAAAAAAAAAAAAAAAAAAAAAAAAAAAAAAAAAAGGCACTGTAAATATGGAACCGTTAAGGAACCGAACTCGTTCAAACGAATCGAAAGAATCATTAAATTCCTTACAATTCCCATCTTTAACTAGACAACATTCTGGGCATCGATACAACAGTTCGAAGAAACTGAATGCATAAAAGAAACGATGCATAAAACCTACATTCAGCACAGTACAAAATCACTGCTACTGTTCGTCAACTCTCTAAAACTCGCTCGTCTCAACATAATAATAAAACATTTGCGTTACAACAATTGCGTTACCTTAATGTCTTGAGGTCTGCAGCACCCGGTTAGTGATTCTGTCTTGTCTTTAACAGACGCCTAGAGCAAAATCACTCAGAAACCGCTTTAACGCTTACAAAATTAACAAACAAGTAGCAAAGGAAGCAGAACCAGCTTCGTCTGCGAGAAAGCGTTTAGCTGTGTTTGTCCGGCTGAGAACTGACAGTAAAGTGAACACGCCTAACTGTGAGTGACACTCCCATAGAGTCACAGCACCGCCCGCGCTCATGAGTCTGAGCTGAGCGATGCACTTTGATCAGATGGATGAGTGAACTCTGTGCTTTTCATCGACAGCATTAACGATCGATCGATAGATCGATAGATAGATAGATAGATAGATAGATAGATAGATAGATGATTCATCAACAGAAACTTGTAACATTTTTGGTTACACATCGACAATCAACAGGGTGGTGTGACATTATGCTATTAAAAGTGTCATCGTTAAATGTCATCATTTTTCAGTTAGGTTTGGCATCTGAGTGATTGTACTTATATCTGTATTATTATGTAGTGCAATTTTTTAACAGTTAATGCATGCAATTAAGCTGTAATATATTTGATTGCCAAATGCTTGATTAACTGATACAGGAATTTGTGGTACCAGATTGTAAAAGCTCCAGTCAAATCCTTACTTTTTTGAAAGGGATTAAGAACCATTTCATTTATTAGGGAGACATGAAACAAAACTGTTTAACTGGTCGGGCTTTTGTGATTGCTCATGACATTTTTTTTATCAGAATGAAATCAAAATGGCACTTTTGCAAAGTGTTGTGTATGAACTCTGTATTTCACATCAAACACAGATTAGATAGATAAATTGACTGATTGATTGATTGATTATGGAAGCCTGTTTCCGCCACTAAAAAATAAAAACAGTAATTGCGACTTTTTTTTCTCACAATTGCAATTACTGTTTTTATTTAGTGGCGGAAACGGGCTTCCATGATGATTGACAGATAGATAAATAGATAGACAGACAGATAGATATGGATTGAGACATATGGATGGATACACTGTATTTGCAATATCAAAACCATTAAGAGAATACTATTATGAAATATGGGACCAGCCAATGTAGTTTGAGTCGAGCAGAAACTAGTCATGAGAGCTGCTGGGAAAACAATGTGACATTCCGTTCCTCACTGGTACTATAATGGGCTGGATTAAAATGACTTGCTGCATTAGTGGATTTGGCCTAGTCAAAGAAAATACCAACAACAGGAGGATTATTCCTGCGTGCATTGTTTGGGTTCAAACCATTAAATAGATGGAGATCATCAGATAAAAGTTACCACGTAGTCACCAAATGGTAATACTACCAGATAAGTTAGCTGAAAAATGGAAACAGAAATACTTGAAACCCCCTTCAGACTGTTCAATTCAACAGTAAAACATTAGTGACATTGTGTGGTAGAAGAGAGGAAAAACAGCAAAAACAAGAGAAAGTAAGGTTTCTATGCTAATTAGCATTGCATTAGTCATTCAAACAGCTGATTTCAGTAACAACCAACAAGAAGTTCCTGGTACCAAGTTAATAATAATGATAAAGACACTGGTGTCATATTGCAAAATCAATTATATTTATTCATATTCTTTCAGTAACCCACGGCACAAAAGCAAGAATGAAAGACAAAAACAAACAAACAAACAGAAGAATGCCACATCCACGGACAATGCTGCAGCAGGAAACATGAGCTCTTTGAACGTTTCATCCCTGACATCAGATGATAAATCCTGAGAGTCAAGAAAGTCTTGCGTGTCCAATAAGAGATGGATCGGCCTCATTAAACTGAGCACAAAATGAAGTGAACCTTTATTTAATGAATGACACTTCCTAGCAGGTGGTGATCAGATCCATCAGAACCAAGGAGTGAAATACACTGGGTCATCATGTTTAAACTTTCCAGCTTCAGGGTGCGATTGTGAGATGATGTGCAGAGAAGCCATGTGACACATTATACAGCGATCATGCAGTAAAGTGTCGAATGAAGTGTGATAAGGCAAAAGTTCACAGACATTATTCTCTAATTCACATAGACCCGGCTGAATATTGCGGTTAAAAACATTCTGGGTCCTTAGTTTTCAGCTCTTATTAAACAACATTTGCAAAAAAAGCTACTGTAAACAACGCACTGAGCATCCAGGTCTATGTAACACTGAAGCAGGTGACACACAATAGCTCCAAAGATACATTTCAGAATTGCTGAACTTACATTTTCGGTGTCCACGCAATAACAAACAACAACAAAAAAAAAAGAGCAAGCACAATGTGGATTCAACACAATAAAACACTTTGGTTGCAGAGACAACTGTCGTACAACACAAATTAAACTGATTCTTAAATCAACTATATACAATGAAGGTACGTAAAATATGCAAAATAAATTCTTAAACCAATTGCACAATATACACACACATACAACCGTCCCATCTCTCTTTATTCTTTAAAATTCGTCAAGAGGTGCTGTGGCAAATGATGGATTTAAAAAAACAAACAAAAAAACGGTTTGGATGTAAACCACAGTAAACAGGTCCAGATATGGTTGAGCATCTGCAGACATTATGTTTTTACATCAGCTGTAGGTTGGTCATTTTTCACAATGTTTGTATACTTCATATACATTTCATCCATCATTTATGGTTTCGCTAAATCACCTAGAAGAAACCCTTGAGGTCATTAAGACTGTCTTAAAAAAAAAACAAAAAAAAAAACAACATTCTGGTTTGGATTAATAATTGGTGAGAAAACCAGTGATACAAAATATTTCAGGAGAATTTTTTTTTGAAAATTGAGTGTCTGGTTGCACATAAAACTCAAGAGAGCAGTGTAGAATATAAAGTATCAAATCGGCTATTGATTTCCATCATTCAAATCCTCTCCTTCACTCTTTCCTCTCAAGAAAAAACAAACATCTTCACAAAACGAGATTCATGACATCTTGTTTTTCCAGAACACCGAGCAGAGAGTTCTTTATCTAGCATACTTTAATCATAGCTCTCTTAAAATTAAAACATTGAGATCCATGGTAGCTAAAACACACTACTCTAAATAGCAAACTGAGATGAAGCAAAAATGTCTACCCTATTAGAACAAGTACAGATAGCATATTTGTCTATATTTCTTTATCATCTGTATTTACAAGAATTAACTGGTCTTTTACACCACTGAAAGCTGCGAGTGACATGTATTTGCTCTCAAGAGGGAAATAAATGTTAAAGGGGAAATTAGACATCACTTCAAATCCTTTTGATTTCAATGTTAATGTTAAACATACATGTACCATCGTCCCTGATAATGTTTCAAGTTGGTTTTTGTCATTAGGGTCCACTTTTTGAAAAATGTCCTTTTAAGGCAAAGAGAACAGGAATGCTGGAGGTCCTCAAACGAGCGGAGAGCTTTCTCTGCCTGCGTCCTTCCGAAAAATTTGAGGTAAAGACTGCTGAAGAGGTCTTGATATTTTTAGTGGGATGAATTAAGATTTTTTTTAGATGGGGGAGGGTGGGAATTAATTCAGTTTTTGTAAACCCCTTTCTGCTCTTCATCATTTGCACCCACCTATATACAGACTATAAGATCTCTTCAACTCCATGAGCGAAGATCATAACCAAACCTGGCTCCAGAATCATATCTTCACCCATGTGCTGATTCTCGCAGGCCATCACCACCACGGCCTGCTTACCAGGAATGCGCTTGGCCACATAGTTTTCGTAATATCGGCGGTTCATCTGCCGTGTCTCCAGCGTGGCCAAGCCTTGGGGCCAGTTACGCTCGTGGGCGTTCTCGATGAGGTCATTAACAATCGACAAAGGGCATCCACTGTCTATGAGCGACCGTTTGATGACGGCCTGGAGGACGGCATCAGGTGTGGAGATCATTCCTCCCCAGCGGGTCACGCGAGCGGGCTGGAGAGAGTTCACCCATCTGTGGCCAAACGAGTGTAGTTAGTTTTATAGTCATCTGATTGTCAATTAAGGAATTAACATTATTTACTCAACAGTAATTTACTTGCTCATTATTTACATAACAAACTGACATTTTATTCACAGAATACAAACAACTATGATTATGGATTTAAAGGCACAATATGTAAGATTTTTGGATTAAAATATTCAAAAACTACACGAACAATATTATGTATTTTGTTGACTTGTGTACTTAAATTATCCCAAATGTTTCCAATAATGTTTAAATCCAGAAAAATCAGCAACTATTTGGATACCTTTATTGGGTTAGTCCTATTATTTGAATCTTGTTTTCTTGATTTACTGCAAGTAACATGTTTGTACCATACATCAGAGACAACACTATTTTGTCAAGTGGTTAACAGAGCATAATCAGAAAGAGCTTTATTTAGTAACAATAATACAGCATTTTCTCCACCATACAATATATTTTAAATCGCATGCCATTTAGCATCACAAGCCAACTGGCTTTTATTAATATGATTTGCAAATATTGATCTAGCTTACTTCAGTGTGCATCAAGTGTCTCATACTAGCCACTGAGCGAACGCACAGAGTAACGTTATAACTTTCAGCACACTGAAATTTATTTTCAGTATGTATATTTTGACTAAGTAAAACAGTGGTGTGTTACCCCACAATTTTAATTCGTCAAATAAAGTGACCTGCATGAGTAGTAATTCAGCACTTGCGGCTATATCATTACAATGAAATAAAATAATGTGAATTTAAGTGATCAAACTTAACTGTTACAAAAGTTCAAGTTCAGGGAAAGAGGTGGCAGATGTTAAACGTAACTTTAATCGTAACATAAACAACAAAACGAAAGAAGCGGCAGCGGCGACTGCGACATACAAGCATAATAAAAACAGCAACATAAAACATCCCAGGCTCTCAGCCCGCCGTGCTTCATGCCACAGTAAAACTTAATAAAACTTTAACACATTAGCTCATCCATGAACATGATTTCTGCCCGAGTCTCGTCAGATTGCTTTCCATCGGCTGTGGAGGTGAAGACGACAACTCCCATGATTCCAAGATCATTCAAGGCATCATCAAGCTACGCCTTTTTTATTGTTGTGAATAAGCGACCTCTAGCGGTGAAACTTACATACTGTGCCTTTAAGTTATTCATTTTTCATATTCTTTTGACAAATATATTACATTCACACAAATATATTTAACACTACCATTTCAAAATTTGGGGTCAGTAAGACTTTTTTCAAAGAGTTTTATTTGGCAAGCACACTTCTAAACTTTCTATTCATCAACGAAATCTGTAAAAAACAGAAGTATTACTGGTCCTTAAAATATTAAGCGGCACAACCGTTTTCAATACTGATAACAATAATAAAAAAAATCTTGAATGATTTCTGAAGGATCATGTCACACTGAAGACTGGATTAATGGCTGCTGAAAATCCAACTTTGCAGCACAGATATAAATTACATTTTAAAATATATTACAATAGGAAACACTAATAATTGTAACAATATTTCACAATATTACTATTTGTACTGTATTTCTGATCAAATCAATGCAGGTGAGCATTAAAGACTGTACCAACCCCAAATTTTTGTCAATTTTTTTTTATATAAGTTTAAAATGTATTTTCTAATTTATAAATAGTTTAAACAGTCCATTTTAAATTCATATTGACATAAACAGAGGCAGAAGAAGAACAGATCACTCACTCCAGGATCTCATTGTACTCTATGCTCTCCTCCAGGTTCTGTAGGTTAGGGTTAGCGCTGCGTATTGCTCGCATGTAAGCTTTCAGGAGCTGGATATCACGTTTCTGAAAAAAAGAAATCATGAGCGGATTTAAAAAAAAACAACAAAAAAAAACAAAGTGTGGTGTGTGCGCTGAACAGAGCAGAGAATCCAAGAAGTTATGTAAAGTTTTTAAATCAACTGTGACATTCATGTAGCCTCACAGGTCTGACCTGTTCTGCAAGCTGGTGCTTGTGCTCAGCAGCAGTCTTCTCCAGATCTGCAATCTTGGTCTGCTGTTGCTGCACCACACTGCGTAGATGCTTAATACAGTTGTGATTAGGCATCTCGTCTTTGGGCATTTCTAGCCTGCAGAGTAAAAAAAGCAGGTGTGACCAAAATGGGGCAAATAACGAGTATTCACAAAGGCTGCATTCTCGCAAGATGAAGAGCTGAAAAAACAGCGAGCCTTGGTGCAACAGTCAAACACATCAGTGTGACGCATGTTGACAAACTATAAAAAAGCATCACGTTCTCCCTTCAAAGACTGCAGTGAATTACTAAGTGAGAACTAGAACTTCAAGTACATACCCACAACCTTCCTCACATGTGACGGGTCGTTTGGGGTTGTGCTCGCAGTCCTTGAGATGTGACTGCAGCTGGTCGAGCCGAAGTGTGGCCGTGCAGCCGAAGCCGGCATTATCACAAGAGATCTGCAGCTTGGAAAGCATGTTACGCATGATGCGGGGGACGGGTCGAAGGTGGGCAAGGGTCACGACGGTGCGGTCCACGGGGCAGATCTGCTGCTGTGCAAACCACTGTGTGATGCAGGCATTACAGAAGGCATGCTCACAGTGTGGGGCCTGAGAGAACAGACAGACTGATCAGACAGGAAGTAACTTGAACTCAATACACACTTCTTGCTAACTGATATGCATTTTTTAGACCTTTTGCCGTGTGTAGTTGTTTCATGTTAAAATAAGCTTTTTACTAATATGCAAGGAAAAAACAGCAACATGAATTGTCAGAGACCGTAATCTATAAATAATAAAATAACTAATTTAAGTTTTTAATAGCAATCTTATTATTAAAATTATTTGTATTTACATAATTTTTTTGGGGTGAAAAATATAGCCTGTAAATTTCCTCAATTCCCTCACCATTGGCTTTACAAAGAAAATGTTTGACCCTTGTAAAACACGTTCACACAATGGTCTCAAAGAGCAATGGTATCTAATAACCACAAACCCATAATGTCTGAGCCTCTGTCACACTGTCAAGGTGTTTTGGGATGTTGCAGTTGAATGAAAATAAATATCGACCTGCACTGGCTCCTCCAGCACCCCGCTGCAGATGGGACATAATAGATCCTCGTCCACCTCTCCTTGGAACCTGGTGACGTCGTACCCCATGGCACATTACCGGAACCCTTTGATATCTGAAATGAAACAAACAGGAAGAGTGTTTAGTGAGAACTTGGCCGGTACGCTTGCCAATTGCCTCTGAGACAGAAAAGCATGAGAAGCCCTGGATGTACAACAAGATGAAACTGAAAACTTATAGCCTTTGCTGGCCATTTTTAAGTGAAAACTGAATCCAGCACAGGAGCAGAAGAACTGAAAGCAGGCCTCAAAATGATTTAAATCAAGTGTAAGTGAAAATGTCCAAATTGGGCCCATTTTCTCTCCCCGGTGTCATGTGACTCGTTAGTGTTAAACGGTCTCAGGTGTGAATGGGGAGCAGGTGTGTTAAATTTGGTGTTATAGCGCTCACTCTCTTATACTGGTAGTGCTGGGCGGTTTGACCGGAAATCTGTATCACAGGTTTTTTTTAAGGTTCTGGCAGTTTCACGGTATGTCACATTTTCTTTATTTTGGCATATTTTACTGTCAGGAGTACAGGGAATATATTATATAAACGTTGTAAGGACAAATAAAAATGTATTTAAAAAAAAAAAAAAAAAGATGTAATCAAATCAGCTAACAATTTAGTTAAAATGTAAATGTATTACTATTACTATTGTTATTATTATTATTAAATCTTAATCGAAATACATTCTATTGTACAATAGTAATATTTCTGTTATTTCAAGTTTGCTGAACTTTTATTTATTTTGACAGGGTCGTGAAGATATACACAGGAAATCAAATGTCGTTAGTTTTATCAAATTAAACGGTGAAATGTTCATAAAGTGACTCTAAGAGCAGCTCTGCAGATGAAGATCACGTAAAGTGAGTGAGACAGCAGACACTGAAATCACTGTGAGCACCACACATGCAATTAGTTATTTAATGTTGTGTAATAAAGCTGTTTCCATTAGTGTAAGAAGGGTGTGCAGTTAATAGAAGTCCGCTCTCTATATACTCTACATTGCGCTCCATGGCCATTGAATAGATACAGCAGCTGTTTCAGCTACACTTTGTATGGCAGTTTTTTAAAAATTCATATCGGTCTCGAAATTTAAACCTGTATACTATATGAACCGGTATACCGCCCAGCACTACATATTGGTCACTGGAAGTTCCACATGGCACCTCATGGCAAAGAACTCTCTGAGGATCTGAAAAAAAGAATTGTTGCTCTGCATAAAGATGGCGTAGGCTATAAGAAGATTGCCAAGACCCTGAAAAACTGAGCTGCAGCATGGTGGCCAAGACCATACAGCGGTTTAACAGGACAGGCTCCACTCAGAACAGGCTTCGCCATGGTCGACCAAAGAAGTTGAGTGCACATGCTCAGCGTCATATCCAGAGGTTGTGTTTGGGAAATAGATGTATGAGTGTTGCCAGCATTGCTGCAGAGGTTGAAGGGGTGGGGGTGGGGGGGGGGGGGTCAGCCTGCGACCATCGTCCCAGAAGGAAGCCTCTTCTAAAGATGATGCACAAGAAAGCCCGCAAACAGTTTGCTGAAGACAAGCAGACTAAGAACATGGATTACTGGAACCATGTCCTGTGGTCTGATGAGACCAAGATAAACTTACTTGGTTCAGATGGTGTCAAGCATGTGGCGGCAACCAGGTGAGGAGTACAAAGACAAGTGTGTCTTGCCTACAGTCAAGCATGCTGGTGGGAGTGTCATGATCTGGGGCTGCATGAGTGCTGCCGGCACTGGGGAGCTACAGTTCATTGAGGGAACCATGAATGGCAGAGCATGATCCCCTCCCTTCGGAGACTGGGCCGCAGGGCAGTATTCCAACATGATAACGACCCCAAACACACCCCCAAGACGACCACTGCCTTGCTAAAGAAGCCGAGGGTACCTAAACCCTATTGAGCATCTGTGGGGTATCCTCAAATGGAAGGTGGAGGAGCGCAAGGTCTCTAACATCCACCAACTCTGTGATGTCATCATGGAGGAGTGGAAGAGGACTCCAGTGGCAACCTGTGAAGCTCTGGCGAACTCCATGCCCAAGAAGGTTAAGGCAGTGCTGGAAAATAATGGTGGCCACACAAAATATTGACACTTTGGGCCCAATTTGGACACTCACTTTTGTGGCCAGCGGTTTAGACATTAAAGGTCCCATGACATGCTGCTTTTTGGATTCTTTTATATAGGCCTAAGTGGTCCCTAGTACTGTATCTGAAGTCTCTTTCCGAATTTTCAGAATTGCAGCCACTACGAGCCAGTCCCACAATGAGCTTTCCTTAGGATGTGCCATTTCTGTGTCAGTAGCTTTAAATGCTAATGAGGAGGATAGAGGCAGGACAAGGTGGAGGGTGGGTGTGTGGCCTTAACCAGCTTGTGCTAATGTTGACAGCGGACGTATCGCCGGATGAAGAAGTTGCAACTCAGCGGCTACAGCAGGACGTCTCTGAATGGTTAGTTTAAAATAGTGTCTGGATAAGGTACTTTAGTTGGTTTGTTTATGTATGCTGTTACAGTTATCATGTAGCTAATGCTAACCTACGTTGTTGGCTTTTCATGTTGCTCTGATTTGCTTCGCTTGTTTGCAAGCCATGATGTCTCTATAAAAAAAAAAAAATTATATTGCGCTCTCCTCGCACCGTAGTAGCTCTTTCTCATGGGCGGGCAACGCAGAGAAAGGGGAGATAACCTTTTTCCCGTATGAAAACATATAGGGAAGATTCCAGATTGGGCCATCTGAGCTTTCATTTTCAGCAGGATACCCAGGGCTCAGTTTACACCTATCGCCTTTTCTAGCCACTGGGGGACCATAGGCAGGCTAGGGGAACTCATATTAATGTTAAAAAAAACCTCATAAAGTGAAATATTCATGCCATGGGACCTCTAATGGCTGTGTGTTGAGTTATTTTGAGGGGACAGCAAATTTACACTGTTATACAAGCTGTACACTCACTACTTTACATTGTAGCAAAGTGTCATTTCTTAAGTGTTGTCACATGAAAAGATATAAAATATTTACAAAAATGTAAGGGGTGTACTCACTTCTGTGAGATACTGTATATATATAAAAATGTTAACACAATTTGAAAAATCTCGTTACATATCTCGAAACATTTGTCAAAAATGTGAAACATTTATGCATATTACATAAGTCTTGGTTGTGGCAAATAAAGTTTAAGTACTTGGAGTTACCAGTTATAATTGACAAAAGATGACAGTGTTTTGTATAAACGGAATTATGAATGAATGAATGAATGAATGTATGTTTGTCACAATGTTGTTTTTATAGGCTATTCATTTTTCCTTTACGATAAAGTGAAAAACGTATACACTGTCATTTGCAGTGTCGTGTTTTAATAAAATGAAATGTGTTGTAATGTCTTACTGATCACAAAACAAGATGTCACTCGCTGAAGCTTTTATTCAGGATTACAGCAAATGGCTTATATCAAAACAATAAAAGCAGCGTTGTCTATGTGCTTTCTTCCGTATCCAATAATCCAACGCATTAACCTCATAAATGCTGAAGCAAAGGAAAGAACAACAAATCACAACTATCCAGTTTGACTGCGGCGCAACAGTATAAATACTCAGTACATTTCAAACGATCTGTAACAGACAAAGCAATAGTGACACGTGGTAAAAACACTGTTACTCACACTTGTGTGTTGCGACACCGCTGTCGGATCCAATATAGTCGGCACTGCATCATGTTTTATTTTCAGTCTCTGAAAAGCCTGCGCCGGACTGTTTCTTGTTTAAAAATTAATCCGCAGTAAAACTGAAGCGAACAAACTAATAGCGTCTTACTGATGCGATCTGACCAGAATTTTTAAAAAAAAATAGTTATTCCACACTTTATTAAAGTTAGGAACACAAGGATGGCAATGCAAAGACTGTGTTTTTCCATAACTTGGCACTGCAAAACGTCTTCTAATCCTCAGAGGCATCTCTATGGTTTTGTTTCTAGAGTAATCCTGTGTTTGCGTCTGTCTCTGAATTACAAATTGTGCTATTCAATACAACATGGCTCTGTTCCAACACAATGCAATTTTTTAATAAGCAAAAAAAAAAAAAAAAAACTTCTGTGCACACAAATATTGGGTAAATAGTCATTAATTAGTTCTTAATTCTGTAAGGCATGCTAGCAATCCAGCCTTAAAATTTGGCCAAAACAAGGCACTGCTTTCGCTTTTATGCCAGGAGCAAAATGATGCTTTAAAATGTAGGTTTCAGAACAAATATCCTAAAACTCCTTAGAAGCATTAAAAGTAAACTGATAGAGGTTTAATGATCATGGCATTTTGAGCTGAACACGGAGGCACTCAATGTCCTGCTACAATACAGATGTAACATGATCGCATTTTCTGTTTAAAGGTGACCTTTTTCTTCTTTGTAGAGACACTAGGACTACACAGCTCTCTCAAGTGAAAAATGCAATGGCGGAGTGTTTGTGTGCAAGCTGGTAAGAGATTACTAATGTGCTGTCAAAGAAATATGGGTCCACTGTGAAGTGTGGCGGCGAACTCAGTAATGCAGCATAATAAGAAACCATTTTGAGTGGCCTAGAGATTG
This sequence comes from Elopichthys bambusa, assembly GCA_037101425.1. Taxonomy (NCBI): domain Eukaryota; kingdom Metazoa; phylum Chordata; class Actinopteri; order Cypriniformes; family Xenocyprididae; genus Elopichthys; species Elopichthys bambusa. The sequence continues at coordinate 17,693,075 of CM074451.1, forward strand.
CATTAAGATTAATATTGTGAGGATGGAAATTTCACCGCCTTTCTGACTTCATTTTAAGAAACAACAAACTGGAAGGCAATCAATCAGTTAGACAGAGTGTCCTAAACAGGTGTGAAACGATTTTAAAAAAAAAAGAAAAAAAAAAAAAAAAAAAAAGAGACAAACGACAAAAGCCATCACTTATATGTAAATTCAGATTTTGTCCTAACAAGCCATGAAAAGCGTCAGTTGCTTGGTTTCTATTTTTTCATAATGAAATCTCATGGCACCAAAACACTTCATGTAGCTGTGTCAGAGTCCTGCATGCGGGCACCCGACGGGTGGTCCGCCAAATTTAATGTGACGGGTGGAATAATATTTGTGTGTCGGGTGCGGGGTCGGACGCGCGGTAGGCATGGGTGGACTGCGGGTCCAATAGCCAAGACTATTCCAACTCAATTCGGTGCATTTGATAGCTGCTTTCTAATGGTCCAGTGCTTATGTGTTCACAGAAGACCGTTAAAGGCTTACAACACAATTTGCAGCGCTGAGCATTGTAGCCAATCGCGCGGCATCTGATTGAAAGCTATAATGATTTATATTAAAGGGAGCGCGCTTTGCTCGCTTTGTGTATTTAATATAGGCTATTCACAATTTGAATAAAAGTTTTAGAATATTTTTCGTGCTGCTACAAAGAGGACCAGAGGACAGGTAAACAATGCTCAGTTTCAGAAGAGACAACTGCGTTTAAATGCAGAGTGAATCTGATAAAATATATATAAAAAAAAAAAAAAAAAAAAATAGGCCAACTAAAACATTCTTTGTTTTATTATTTTTACTTGTGTTGTTTAACTCAATAAAAAAGTCAACATATGCATGGTATAATAATAGGGGCTTTTGCATCGGGTTGTTCTTGGAACTTAAGATATAGTTACTAGCCACCAGTGTGGTTCCCCGAGAACTAATGTTCCCCTAGGGCCTGAAGTGACAAACTGCGCATGTCGTTGTTACTTTTATTTTGACGGCGCTGAGAACAGTTCAGACAGATCCTAAGCACACAGAGCTCGCATTCTCCGTCTTCATTAGTTTACGATCTGTTTAACAGTCCTGTCTAATACGTTATTAGATAGAACTGTTATACAAAGAAAGTAGATAGTATATGAAAAAGTATTAGCTTTTGCCGTGTTGTTGATGCCCAATGTCGCTAGTTTAACAAAAATACATAATCATGCTTTGCTTGGTCTGCTCAAAGTCGCGCTGGATATTCTCCTTAGTGTAAGGTTGAGAGGTCCTATCACAAGTTAGTTTGTGGAGTAAATATATAGGCGGTGTACACGGCTTTTTAAAAATGGCGGGTGCTGGTGTTTCGCGTGCGTTTGATATATCAGCGTACACCTACGTCACTGGTAGCTCCTTTTGTACTGGGTTAGACCTTTTAGTTGGGATTCGCCTCTTGCAACGTAACTTGCTCTAAACACACCTCTTAAACACGCAGAATAATGTAAGTGGATATTTTCCCTTGTAATTGTGCCTTTGAATGATTACGAAATCGTGGCATCCGTAATAGTGATCGCGATTTGAAATTCGATTAATTGTGCAGCCCTAATCTCTCATAGAACTCACAGAAAGCAGACCTTTTTGTACCAAAGACTACAAAAGATATAAACCATACTAAAATGCATTAACTTCTATGGAATATTCATGATCTGAGCAATTAGAAAGTGCACAGTAGCATTAATGGAGTACAAGTGATTTATCTGCCATTACATTCAAAATAAAAGGACATTCATACCTCACTAAAGCACAGCCCTCATGATCCCTGTACAATGAGCTGTCCTCATGTGTCAGGTGGGCAAGGCGACTTTCCTTATGATGCAAGACCAACCATCCCCCTTAAGAAAGAGAAAGCGAAAACAAGACATACATTAAGATGCAATCAATACACTGCTACTTATTTCAAAGCAATTTAATTAAGACTCCAAAAGCCTGTTTGAAACACTTCTTGGAAGCTTCAGACAAGTTTGGCATATTTACCGTCAATTAGTCCATTTCCTATTTCAAGATGTTTCATATCCAATGGATGTCATCAATTAAGCTTATCGAGATACTTTTTCCTTCCACTTTGTCTCTCGAGTGGAAATCTAAAACCATTAAAGCCTTGATGCAGCACAATCGAATTAAGAGTCAGCTCATTTAAGAGGCAGATGACGTAATGGTACAACAAGCCACATGTGCACACCCAATCATAGTGCTGGACGGTATAATGTGTGATGAAATGTGTTAGTTTTACAATATATATTTGGGTGGCCCAAATTTACCCTGGCATGCGAAAAAATCCCATAGACTTACATTGAGCCATATATAGGGAGCAAATCATCATAGAGGCTTGTGGCTGTGATGGCAGTAAGTAACCACCCAGAACACCCTAGCAACAACACAGCAACACCCTGGTAACCATCCATTACACCCTAGCATTATAGCGGTGAGTTTTCACTCATTAGAATCACAATAACTTGCGTTTTTAGACATCACTGCTTTTTCATAACCTACTGAAAACAAAGCAGATGTGGTTTGCAAGGATTAGACGTGTATGATGTGCTAAAAATACTTGAATCCATCAGCATTCAATTTCCTTTGAATCTTATAAGATATAAAACAGGAGAAGGAAAATGCTGGGGTTAATACACAGATCAATTCTTCTCATTTATTAAAATCAATACAAAGCAAAGAAGGGTAGTCACAGCATCTTTTCCGATTCATAACAGTTCTGGGAGGGGTGGTGTTTTGTCCTGGTAGGCTGGTGGTGACCTAATTTTAGCTTGTCTAAGCAGATGGAGGGGGAGAGCGTGGGTGGTTCAGAACGTTCTCCCCTAAACCCCCATTTCAGCGACGGCGTCCCTCACTTCCATTCAATAAAGATCTAGTCAACTCGATCATGCACGGATGCATGATCACCAAAAATGCATTTGGAAGCACACAGCTGCTCTGGCACACATTTACCAGTGCCAAAAAACATTTTGTCCAAAAACAAGTGTAAACTGCCTCATATTTTGGACCACTTAGCAGATGACAGGTCTGACAAACCCATAAATTGAAGTTGGAGACCTTTGGATGTCATCAAGAGGGTCCTACACTGCCATCACTAAAGGACAAAACATCATATACATATATATATATATATATATGACAGAGAGAGAAATAGGGAGAGTCCTGCAAAGATACCAAGAAAAAAAGCGGACTGAGGGGTTAATGTTAAGTGGACAGATGTAGCCATTTAAACAATATGCATTTTGATCATAAATAATAGCATCTTAACATTATAGACAGTCGTGAATGTGAATATGTCATGCTGGATTCAGACAGACTGGCTAACTATACCCTTGCCAACATACAAACAGTAATGAACCAGACAGCTGTAAACAAATGTACAACTATTAAACCTCCTGCGATGAAAAAAGCTTCACCTCTGCCAACCTGAAACACGTTTGCTGATGTGTTTGAGCGACTAAAATGAGGCGCTTAGCATTAGCTGACTCTCTAACGCTGTTGTACAAAACCAACAACCAACTAAATCACCACAACCACATAACTTACTTATCGTGTTCACTGTTATTTTCATACAACAAGGGACGAATGTCTCAAAATGTATTGTATTCACTGTAAAATTACATTTAAAGTGTATGCGCTGATGCTAAGGAGCTAGCGTGGCTAACTAGCATGAAATCCAACTAGCTGACGCATGCCGAAAGAGCAGCTTTGGTCTAAAAACAGTACAACACACGTTCTTAAGCGTCACATTACAATTTCTAGCCCTTGTAAATGTCATTTAAATACCGTTCTGACTAAATAACGTTTGTCGTGTTCAAGTTTCATGACTACATTTGCATCCAGTTTGTGCTACTATAAGGTAATTTTTCAAGTCGACATGAATAAAGCGTTAAAAATCTCTCAGCAGGATTAAAATACCTGTTCCCGTAGATCGCGGTATTCCTCCAAAGCTTAATGTGATTTCTGGATTTAGAGACTAATATTTGTAGTGATCTGAGAGATGGCTGATTTCTCTTCCTGAGGCGAGCGGATGAAGTCTGTCTGAATCTGCTGCTGCGCCTACAGGACAGAGTGTGTGTGGAGGAGCAATTATATGAGATTGACCCTTAAACATATTACATGCTTACTAATCTAAAAGCATTATATATGTGTAAGGCGTATATATACGATTCATTAAATGTAGCCTTTTTTTTCTTTCAAAAACTGAAGTCTATCTATCTATCACATACATATCATATCATATCATATACAGATGACATTAAAGTTACTTGGACAGGTCAAAGTACTTAAATATTTGACGGGATGGTAATGAGAATATGTTCAATTTACATCACAATCATGAGGTAAACCAAGTTGATCAATGCCTTCGCGACATGTGATCTCCGATAGGTTCAAAGCTGACTGCTGGTAAAACATTAACCTTAGATTCATTAAAACAATGCGCCATACCTCATGATTAAACACTAGGGTACTGAGAGGATACTGGAGATCATGTAACGCACTTAAAAGAGACGGCAGAAAATCATGGGTGGACAGACAGTCTGGTAAAGAATTGATCAGTTAAAGCATAAATTCTAAATTTACATTATTGAAACTATAAAGTATTTGTTCTTTTAAACGTTTTATTCTTATTATAGTAACAAGAATGGCTTCAGCAAAATGTAACTTTTTAAACTCTACACAAAAACAATTGGTCAAATTTAGCTCTTTCATAGCTCTTAATGGTTCCTACGTTTCTCTTAAATTTGCAGACTTTGGTGTCTCAGGAAATTCGAGCACAGTTTGAGACATTTAGAAACTATAGAGGAGAAACATGAGGGTGTTTTTCTCATAAGAAGCAGGAAACTTTAGTAAAAGTCTCCATATCATATCCTTTAAATCTCATTCCATCTAAAAGGAACATTTGAGATATTACAGAGCTCTCACTTGTGATTTTTACACAGCTATGGACATTAATTTATTTTTACCAACTGTGATTTGGGATTGATTTTGCAATGTCTGTTCAATTATGCTTAATTAAAATTCTGTTATTGATTGCTCATTTTCCCCAAGGATGACTCTGAGCTTCAAGCTTCTGCTCTACCACTGTGTGATTTCTGTGATGATACCACCCATCCTCATACTGGCAACACATGCCCAGGTCGACATGGTCAAAACGTTGAATGAGAGCACACAAGTCAAATCTACAGAGGAACACTTAGAGGAAGCTTTTGAAGAGCAGGTATTATATCAAAACAAAAGATTAAGTAGGCAATGATTGTTTTTTTTTGTTGCTTGTCTTTGAGAATCCACAGTGGCTTTTGTGATTTACTCGTTCCTACATGTCTGGTAAAGTAGATCTACCACATTACTTGAGGGATTTTTCAAAACATAAAGAAATATTTGCTGGAGGGTAACACTGAGTGCAAAAATCTTATCAACAATGGCTCTGATGCAATCACTCAAATAGGTTAGAGAAGTAGTTTCAGCATCTGTGTTGAAATTCATGGATTGGGGTTATGGTTGCAGACTAAGTTTATGGCCCCAATGCACTATCATAAAAATATTATTATGCGTGGACCTTGAAAATAATGGCAGTTGACAAAATAGTAATTTGGATTTAATCTTCTCTCAAGGGCTACTATTTGCAACGCCTGTTTCTCCAGTATGGGGACAATGGGACTTTGACCTATGAGGGTCTGCAGAAGCTGCTAGGCAGTTTAGGTCTGGGGGAAGTCAGTGTCCTGGAGATCCGACATGATGGAGTGAAGCATTCTTCTCAACCCCTGTCCCATTCCCACTCGCATGAAGACCATCATCAACCTCAAAGGACCACAAACTCACCTCCATTTAAAGAAAGGTAAGATGACTCACAGATTCTGGTTGGTGCCTTTTTGAATAGGTACATTTTTTTGGACTTCTATTATTATTACAAAACCATAGTTGAATTTTCTGTTTTTGATGATCTGGTTATTGTTTACAGAGTGCAAATATAATTGTATGCTCATTTCAAAGACTAATCGATTAAAATATTCAGTCCTAGGCCTCACATTAAATCAGTGTTCAGTGGATCTCCGGCAGAATGGGGTCACTCAGATTATTTTTCACACCCTGGCCTAAGACACAAACTGGAAGAAAGTGTGTCACCACTGTCAGACCACCCGACAGAGAAACACCTTCACGGGAATGTGAGTATTTACTCCTGAACTTCCTGTTAGGGTCCAACAAATGGACAAAGTCTACAAATGAATCTTTTTCATTATCACATGACCAAAGGTCTGTTGATATCTTCAGGTGTGCAGACAGTAAAATTCAATCCATTTGCCTTTCCCATTCTGTGTGAGGTACACTGACTATTTTGGAGAGAGATAATCATGTGAGAAGACCCTGCTGTAAATATTTGTTTTAACTGGTTATTGTTAGTTTAATGCTCGTCTAGCTGGTGGGCCAGAATAGCCATACTGTATATCAGTAAAACTCAACTGACAAAGCTAGTTAACCATCTTGGTCAGTGGCGTGCACAGACCTCCGTGAGGGCAGGGGTGCAATGGGGGGTGGGGGTGGGGGGTATTTATCTCAAAATACAAAATTTTGAGATAAGAAGTCATAATTATGACTTAGTAACAAACATGACTTTTTATCTCATAATTTTAACTTTTCTTTGCTCATTATTATGATTTACCAAACCGTAATTATTTTTCCTTCAGTGGCAGAAATGGGTTTCCATTACAGGATAAAATACAGTCAGGCAGTCATTATCAGAAACTATAAACTATACTGTATATGATCATTCAAATATTAATGTGAGTTTGTATTATTTACAACTTTAGCTGTATATTATCTTAATGTGTCCATTAAGGAAAAGAATAGTTCTTTACAATCAGCCTATAGTGACATGATGACCACTGTAATGATATTACAGTAATATTAACACTGAAGTCAGTTGTGATTGTATAAAACAAAAGAAAAGAAGAGACATGGATGGAAGTAATGTAAGTTTTATTTGGAAGCACTGTAATATGCACAATTGCAATGGACAACAGCGGATATTAGGAAAATTGACCAATCAGAATCGAGTATTCCAGAGAGCTGTGTAATAATGTTGAATCTGAATCTTATTACCTTATTGCAGTGTCTAAATGTTACCCAGCTCTTGTGGAACTTTGGCCTGGGCCAAGCATCCCATATCACTCCTGCCCACTTCACCTTCCTGTGCCCTGCCCTCCTGTACCAGATCGACAGCGGAGTGTGTCTGCGACACACAGAGCAGCAGTCACAGGGAAGCAAAACCAGTGAGGGTTTCCTCAGAGGTGTGTGTGTGTAAACTGTCCATCAAGTGTGATATCAGAATCAATTTGTGTTTGTTTTCATGATAGTGAAGATTAAACAAGGTCATTTGATCTCAGCTCTAGGTTGGGCTTCCTTGGCACTCCTTGTCATCAGTTTGCCCTCCCTGGTCGCCCTGGGACTGGCACCCTTGCTTCAACCTTCTATCCTTCAAATATTCCTCTGCCCGATGGCTGGGATGGCAGTGGGCACGCTCTGTGGAGATGCCCTCTTGCACCTCCTGCCTCATGTAAGTAACACAATGCAAATGAAAAATCAGTACATTATTCTGTATTTCTTCAAATATCCCAGCTTACAAAAATATGTTTTGCTAATGTTCCCATTAAGTTTCAAAAACTTTTGAATGTTCTCTAAATGTTTAAAACATCCAGTTTTTAAAAAATGTTTTAAAAACGTTTTTTCTTGGTTATGTGAACGTTAAAGGTGCTGTATGTAAAAATACCATATGTTTGCAGATATTTAGGAAACATGCTAAGTTTGTTTCTCTGAAAAACAATGGTACAGCCAGACAGTTATTTTACTTTGAAATGTGCGTTCCATGTCGGAATGTCTGTTTTTGTTTGTATTACATACTGTACCTTTAAAGAAACATTCCATTTAATCATTCTTCAAACATTATTGGAATGTTACTTTTGAATGTTCTCTGAACATTCTGAAACAAGTATTAACATTTAAAAAATATTAGATGAACTAAAACATTTCAGATATAAATATTTACATATAACATTTCAGATATAAATAACGTTTTTGTGCTAATGTTTTGAGAACATTAAAGACCAGATAACTTTGAATGAACGTTCTATTAACGTTACTGGAAGAACCTTTGTTCATAACTTTGAGAGAATTTTGCCAGAACGTTAACTGAAGTTCTGAGAATGTTCCCTGTTAGCTAGGATACAATTAAATTATTATTAAATTATGAATAATTTAATTTATATACTATAAAATATAGATAATAATGATATATACGTAAGCAATAAGGTACGAGAGGCTGTGCTGTATCATGAATAAATCACAGCTGAAGGGCGTCGTTAGGCACGACGTGAAGCGGAGTGCCTGCAACCCCTTCAGCCGTGACTTATTCAAACGGTTACCACACAATACAAATATTAAAGACTTTCATGAAGCAAAATCAATAAAAGCCTTCCTTCTGCCGGAAAAAATAGTCCCTGACCGTGAACAGCAACAGAAGTTACATTATTACACCATTGGATGGCGGCAAAGACTGACTTTATGATGGTGCGTTCACACCGGATGTGAATGAAGCGTTAAGCGTGAATAATTTACATGTTAAGTCAAAGCAACAGACATCCTGCGGCGCGAATTGAGCGTTTCGGGCGAATCGTGCGAAGTGAAAAATCTGAACTTTGCCAAATATTCGTGCCGCATTAACCAATCAGGAGCTTGCTCTAGTAGTGACGTGATTACGACGTAGCGAGCAGAGGCAGAAATCCAAAACAACAACGGAGGACAAAATCATTGTCGCTGTATGTGGATACCCGGAGCTGTACGATACATCTTCATACTTTTATAGAGACAGGAATAAAAAGGATCTTGTTTGGAAGAAAGTGAATGAGGAGGTCGGACAATCTGTTAAGTTGTAAAAACGCTCTTTACTCAATTTGAGCTATATATATATATATATATATATATATATATATATATATATATATATATACATATTGAGACTACAAGCTAGCTAAAGCCAGCAAATTGAGCTTATTCGCCGTATTTTACAACTACTTTCCCGCTGACGAGTTGATGTGTTTATTCAGAGGAAGTGTGCAGAAACAAGACTGGAGCCGCCTGGCAGAAGCCTCTCTCATGACGCGAATTCGAGTCTGTTGTGAAGTGAATTTCACGCACGAGTAAACTCAAAATGTTCAAGCGAATAGCGTGATTTATTCGTGCAAATCGCGTTTAGTGTGAAAGCCCCATGAGTGTGTCAGTCAGTAGCGAAGACTTTTACACTGAAAAGACTGAATTGTTGTTAACACGGAACAAGATGCAACTGACAAATGCTTTGACTAGTGCTGTCAGTCACGGGAAAACCCCCTAACTGTTAAAAGGGCAAGATAATGCGTCGGACATTTAAACAGATTTTTTATAATGAACATAGGACTGACCTGAAGGAAAATGCTAAATCTGAATGCAGGTAATAAACTCGCTCAATCAATCTTTTTCTCACAATACTCTTCTACATAATACAATAAGCTTCAATGAACAATATAAATTGAGATCAAACAGTTTACGTTGCTAAGAGTGGTTGCTAAGGGTGTTGTGTAGTGATACACAGAACCGTTGGGTGAAGCGATCATAGCCGTGTTTTATCGTAAATAAAACACAGCTATTGACCAATCAGACAGGAACTAACCATATATATATATAAAATGGAAATAATAAAATAAATAAAAACAGTAATATAAAATCTAATAATAAATAAAATAAAGTTGTATTTTTTATTCAAGTGCTATAGATGTTGGTTGTTCATGATTTCAGGCCATCTTCAGTCAACACACTGAACACCAGGATGCTATTTTCAAGGGTCTGAGTGTGCTGGGAGGACTTTATCTTCTTTTTGTCTTTGAGAGTCTTCTAGGACTTAAGCAACATTTCAAGGTGAGCTTCTTCCAGTGGGAAATATTTTTATTCGGACTTTCATTATGACCTGCTGACTTAAATGAAAACACTTAGTTTTGAGGAAAGAGATGTGGAGTGGTTGTCATTATTACAAAATTTGCTCTTCTTTTTACAGGTTTTAAAGAAAAGGAGGCGAAACGCAGAGTCTGGAAGGGAGCTGGACACACTGCAGGGTATGTTTTATTTCACACGTGAGAAAGAGCAAACCAGAAAGAAAAACATTATTATGCAACTTCTAAATTAATCTGTACTCTGTTATAGGTACCTCATCAGGCAATCAGTATGAGAGTTCAGGGCATGGGCATTCTCATGGGCAGCCTGGACCAGGGAAAACAGGCATCAGAAGCATGGCATGGATGGTGGTCATGGGAGATGGGATACATAACCTTACAGATGGACTAGCCATTGGTACATAAAAAGATCACTCATTAAAGGTGTAATAACTAAGTAATAATTTTAAAATTATGTACACTGTCCTTAGATGAAGACATTTGCAAAAAAAAAAAAAAAAAACATTTTTAAAGTGTATTTATTCTTAATTAAAAATTTAATTAAGTCTTTTTGTCCTCTAGGTGTTGCATTTTCTCAGAGTCTGACTGGTGGTCTCAGCACTACGATCGCTGTGTTCTGCCATGAGCTTCCTCATGAGTTAGGTATATGATTGAGTCATTTCTAGTATAAATGGTCATTATGAATCTCATCAGTATTGCATACATATTTCTTTGCTTTTGTCTGCAGGTGATTTGGCGGTGCTGTTAGCTGCAGGCTGGCCTGTCCGCAGACTGGCTGTGTTCAGCGGCATCTCTGCTCTGCTGGGCTTTGTTGGTGTTTTAACAGGAACAGCGCTGGGAAACCAGTGGGCGACACACTCACCTTGGATTCTCACCGTCACCGCTGGGGTCTTCCTTTATGTTGCTCTTGCTGATATGGTAAAGATCTTGATTGCCAAAATACAGTAAAACTTTCATTTAAGACTTAATTTTTTACTTGTAAGCTGTCAGAATATCCAGAATGCATGTTATGAAGTCATTGCTATTAAAGGGTTAATTCACCCAAAAAAGAAAATACTGTCATTAATTACTCACCCTCATGTCGTTCCACACCCGTAAGACCTTTGTTCATCTTCAGAAAACAAATTAAGATATTTTTGATAAAATCTGATGGCTCAGTGAGGCCTGCATCGCCAGCAATAACACTCCCTTTTTCAATGCCCATAAAAAAGCTACTAAAAACATATTTTAACAATTAATGTGACTACCTTAATATTATAAAGCAACGAGAATACTTTTTGTGCTCCAAAAATAAAATAGCGACTATTACACAATATCTAGTGATGGGCGCTTTCAAAACACTGCTTCATGAAGCTTCGAAGCTTTACGAATCATTTGTTTCGAATCAGTGGTTCAAAGCACCAAAATCACATGATTTTAGTAAACGAGGCTTCATTACGTCATAAGTGTTTAGAAATTTCAATAGTTCACGTGACTTTAGGAGTTTGATACGCGCTCCAAACCACTGATTCGAAATAAATGATTTGCAAAGCTTCGAAGCTTCATGAAGCAGTGTTTTGAAATTGCCAATCACTAGATATTAAGGAATAAAGTCACTAATTTGTTATTTTTGGTGCACAAAAAGTATTCTCGTCACTTTATAATATTAAGGTTGAACCACTGTAGTCACATGAACTGTTTTAAATATGTTTTTAGTAGCTTTCTGGGCATTGAAAAAGGGAATGTTTTACTGAGAAAAAAATAATGTTGAATGTTGAAGACATTCTCCATTGCATCTCCATAAAAGTCATAATGAATACAGTATCTTTATATAACTTTAATGTTGTGACGCTGTTTCCCTAGATGCCCGAAATGCTCCATGGAGATGCTGGACCTCTGAGCCCTCTGAAGCGCTTCCTCCTGCAGAGTCTGGGCCTGCTGATAGGAGGCGCTATCATGCTTTGCATTGCCCTTTTTGAGGATCATATTGCTATTAGTCTGGGAGAAGACTAAGGATATAAATACTATTCATTTGCAACATCATCATCAGGATATCACACCAGTGTGAGAATTTCCATCCAAAACAAAAGTATTGTGTACATACCTCATCCCATAATGAACTACTGTGTAGATGTGGATATTCTGAAGCAAGTACACTGGATAACGTGCCTATAAAAACAGGAACAGTGGATCTCATACAGGCACTCGTCGGTCAACATCTTTTTAACTGAAGCTCACTAAAAAATGTTTTTTTTTTTTTTTTTTTTCCCCCTTTCTATATGGGAAAAACTTCTTACTGAATGATGATATCTGTAGATAATTCCAAGGCTCGACAATAAGGATGGTCTGAAAGGGATTCAGGCCAGTTCATGTAACTAACTTGCCCTTGGAGGCAAATAAGTTGTCAATACATCTTTTATTATATAAATGTTTCTATGCCTTGCATTGTTTTTTTTAATGTATTGAACATGGTTGTTGTTAAAATGATAATCTACAATCTTTACCAATTTACATTAAGCATAATGTCATTGTTTTCAGCAAATGTGTTTTAAGAATTAAGTTATTTCAGTTCTAATTTTTAAATTGGTTATAATTTTTTATATTAAAGGATCAGTTCACTTTGAAATGAAAATTAGCCCAAGCTCACTCTCAAGCCACCCTAGTTGTATATGACTTTCTTCTTTCTAATGAACATAATCACAGAAATATTAATAAATATCCTGACACATCTGAGCTTTATAATAGCAGTGATAGGGATCAACGAGTATGAGCTGAAGAAAGTGCTTCCTTCCACATCCATCCATCATAATTGTGAGCTCCACACGGCTCCGGGGGGTTAATAAAGGCTTTTTTGAAGCGAAGCGATGCGTTTGTGTAAAAAAAAAAAAATCCATATATAAACAAGTTATGAAGTAAAATAGGTAGCTTCCGCCAAACCGCCTTCCGTATTGAAGTTACAAAGAAAGTGTAAACTGGCGTCATGTCAGTTACACTTTTTCCATAAGTTGAATAGAGAAGGTGCAGGACGTAGCGTAAGCTTTGTGAACTGCAAGTTTTACACTTTCTGCGTACGTTGCATATGGAAGGCAGCTCGTGCGGAAGCTAGCTATTTTACTTCATAACTTGTTTAAATATGGATTTTGTTTTTTTACACAAATGCCTCGCTTTGCTTCAGAAGGAATTTATTAACCCTCCGGAGCCGTGTGGAGCACATATTTATGATGGATGTGGATGGAAGCACTTTCTTCAGCTCGTACTCATTGATCTCTCTCACTGCCATTATAAAGCTTGGATGCGTCAGGATACTTAATATTTCTGCGATTATGTACATCAGAAAGAAAGTCAATCAGTCTAAAATTTCCAAGTTAAAAGGCCTTTACGATCTGACAACACATCCCATCACAAATACATGCAATGTTTAATAAAATATGCTGTTACAACATGTTAAACATTTTGTAGTGTTTAGCGAAACAGAAGACACACAACAACAACAACTTGTATGTAGCAATAGCATTTTATTTCAACATTACCAATTCTAAGCCACGATACTGAATGACAAGACCTACTGGCTGCAGCAGTTCATGAACCTGACTAACAAAAACATGGGATTTTTTTTTTTTTTTTTTGTCTTTAAAGTCAGAGAGACCAATTCATTTTTAATAAGCTCAAATTAAAAATGATTATGCTCTTTCTTACTTAAATACATATACAGAGTTTCACATCTGTTAGTAACAAGTAACCATTCACAAGCTCATACTATGAATTAACAAGGCAAAGTGCTTTCAGGATTGCATTGTCACATAAGGAAATGAATGGCTTGAGGTCTTTTTGTGGGGTTGAAAGGGTGAGGGTTCTCCTTCCTCAGGTCTAGGAGGGGTCACATGACCATCCTGACAGATTCAGGCAGAATCCACCGAATTCGCCCCGTGCCCCCAGGTCCAAAATGGATATGTACAGAGGTACAAAGTTGGCAGGGTGGTGGATAGCTAATGCAAATTAGCCAGTGACCGGTGTAGTGTTTTTTGGAAGGGTGTAAGGCTAGGGAATTCTACATACCCCATATTTTAGTACAGAATGAATGTGCATAACTCAAACCAACCAACCCCCTTTCAAACCCCCACCACCAGTAGAAAATTTGAGTTGTTGCTTCAGTACCAAAGTCATACAACCATCCACGCACTCTACTGAACTCGACCAAATACACGTACATACCATGAAGAGCTGTAAACTTGAGTTCAGAGCGCTCACAGTGAACATTTAGAAGTGAGAGAAAGTGAAAAAAAAAAGAAAAAAAAAAAACAAAACAAAAAGAAAAAGAAAAAACAACAACAAAAAAAACCAATGTAAATGCCAGCTAGTATAGGCTGATATTTTTCTCCGTTTTGTCAAAAAAAGCAAAAAACAAAAGAAGCGATAGAGGCAAGACACATTTGACATCATTTGAAATATAATGGGGAGAAAGTTGACTTTGAATAAAGGAAAAAAAAAAAATATATAAAATAATACACCAAAAAAAAATTAAAAAAAAAATCATAATACAGTCTGGCTTCACATTCCAGTGGTACTCTGTTGTGTATACACTTACAATTATCATGTTACACACAGACAGACACACAGTCGAGTACACTAACTGTTGTCCTATATCACCGATTGTTGGTTATAAGTTATATCTGTTCCATATACATATATATTTCCATTTGTCAACAACTGGTGGAGATTTCGATGCATCAAGCTGTAACACAGAGGTAGGATAATGCTACTTAAAATGCCTCACGTTTCGCTAATTCTAAACCATTGTGTTGGCGACACTGCGGGTATGGGTCAGACTTGAAGCGGCAAGCAAGTCGTAATCTTATTGTTTGATATGGAATTGGTGTGATGTCGTAGACCCTGCAATGGTCCCAGGCTTCTGCTGGTGATGGTATCTCCTACACGTTCAACTTAAAGACAGGATAAGAATATTTGCAGATATGTCGATGAGGTATACAGGGTTGATATGACCCCTGTTTGTCGCACTCGCACGCACAACACATACACACCGGGTGCTGCCCTACACGATCGTGACTATATTTCCATCGTCTAAACATTAGCAGAGAACAGCTTTGGGTTCAATACTCAAGTAAATAGTGCAGTTTTGTTTAGTTTTTTTTATTAATCAGGGTCACATTTCCTACACGTCGTAATGTGTTTCCGTCACATCACCGAGTCAAATACTTGGCATGTTCAAGCAGAGCTTGGAAGCAGAGACAGTAACCCTGTTTTATCGGAAATATGAGTCTTTCATCTATCCCAGCCTTTCGGGTCTGCATTTTGGCGATAGAAACATAGCCACTGTGTAGTATTTTTGCTTTTTTTTTTTTTTTGTAACAGCAATCTTTTGGAAAGTCTTAAAGACGGCGGGTCCTAGTGAAACTGGATTCAAACACGGAACGCAGGAGGTCCGCTTGATTAAAGCCAGTCGCTTTGAAATGGCCAAATCCTGCACACATCCAATTCACATTCAGTTTGACTGAAATAAGGCTCTCTCAGCACTGAAATCTCTTATGTTGGTTTCAGTTACAAGAAGAGGGTGTTAACCTAAGGTGCCACAGATTACATAGCCAGGCCAAAAGCAGCCAGAGCCAACAAATCTTTAGAAATATACAATTGTCTCTTGATACTTGTATTGCTTGTTCTTGAATGAATTCAAGTGGCCATCTCTACAGAGACATACATTGGTCCTATATTGTGAAATACTAGATTACTTTATTCAGTGTGCTCCCTGTGATATCAAATATGAAGTCATTGATTGCTTGAGGCCAAAATGAAAGAGCTTAAAGTTAGTTATTTTGAAGATTATTATATGACTTCTGGTATTGGCTGCCAATGGTATCTCTGTTTTGTTCTATGAAATTCAAAAGGAATGTTTCATTATGGTACAAGTTCCACTTTTTTTTTTTTTAATTTTTCTAAAATTTACAAAGACATGAAACAACAAATATTGGGATCTTGATGTCTGACAAAACACAAAACCTGATCCAAAGATCAGCAATGAAACGTTCTTTGGTACCGCAGAACATATGGCCCAAAGTTCAAATGTTGTGTGGGGAGAAATAAAAACCTGCATATTTCACTGGTGACAACAATAACATTCAAGATACCATTTCCAAATACAGTTATCACAATCTCTAATCCGAAAAAGAACTGTAATTCCTGGCAATGAGCTTTGCTTTTGGTATCAATTGATCAGAGGTAAATGAACAGGTCTAAACACCCCCCCACACACATACACAAATGCTTAACATGCCACAAAAAGCAGACACTGACTTTAAGTGGCGCAGAAGAAGGTTCATGGAAAACGGCACTCTCTGACCTATCAACCGATGAACAAACAGAAATGCCATCTTTCCAGTAAGCAAGAAGTATCGATAAGGCTTTGACACCTATCACAGTTTCCACCAAGTCCATTGTACATTCCACAAGAAAGTGCCACTTATGGAGGCAAAGCAGGAAGGAGTTCAAATTTGTACAATCCAAAAATAAAATAAATAAATAAGTGAAATTAAATACCCTGCTTAAAGGAAGGAAAAAAAAAAAAAAAAAAAAAAAACCTAAACAAAATATGGTGGATAATGTAAGAGGGCATTTTCCTCCATTAAGGATACTATGGCGCACAAAAAAAAGTTATTGCACTTCAGTCCATTTCAGGTGGATACTTTGACGTCAATACAACATAGAGAAAAGGAGTCATGCCAACATTCTACAAGACACTGGGTTACAACTAATCTCCAATGCATTACCACACGAAAAACGACACAGCACACGTCTACTTCACTAAAGAGTTCACACTTTGTAAAACTAAACACGTTTTTTTTTTTCCATACAGAGTTTGAACAGGTCACTAGCTAGAACCGATCAAATGTTTTGCCATTATGGTTGAATTAAATTTACAAAGGTTTTTTATTCATTTGCGGTGATGTGACAAATTTGATCGCAAGTTTTGACGGCTCAAAACGCAACCTCGTGGATGGTGGCTATTTCTGAAACTTACAACAGTTGTTCATTCATAAGGCTCACTAAAGGTGTTAATGGAAGACCATACCCTGTGGCATGTACTTGATAACAAAAGGCACAATCCCACATACTCGTCACAAAGTGTAGTACTTTAAAGAGATGATGAAGATGCTTGCAGACTCCAAAGAAATAGCAGCATGCCACGCAAAGCAGTCATTTTCTCAACCGAAGCCAACAAGCAAGTGAGGTCGGTGTTAGATTTACAGATGAACTTCTGAAGGTCCGTGATCGGTCAATGAAGCTCTTGGGCTATCTCTGGTGGCACTATGCAACTCTGTGAGATAAAAAGAAAAAATTCCTGCATAGCTTTTTTTTTTTTTTTTTTTTTTTTTTTTTTTAAATATGAAAATGTATTTTAAAGGGATCCCTACGTGCCCTGTCAGATCAGCCATTCAGTCAGGCTCCGGTGGTCTTCTAAACAGCCTTATGAAAACAAGCTGCTGGCAAGAACAACAAAAAGCAGCTTTTTTTGACTAGATCATTCGCTTGCAGATTTACAATTTAAACTATTAGCGCTTATAAAGTAGAAACGTGAAGTAACACTAAGCCAGGGTGAAGGACATCATTTAAGTTCAAGAGCACCCCTTGAAAACTCCAATGTTTTCCATTTCAAGGCCTTGGAACGTGACCTCAGGATTCTAGTTGCACGGATCATGCGTAGCTAAAAAGCCCACCCAAATTTCATGTACCAGTATATATAGCACGATAGATTTTAAGGACTGCTAGTTCATGAGGTAAGATTGCCACGTCAAGGCAATTCCAACCACACTTGAGGAATTACATCTTGCACATCATCTTGTGCTTTTATTATTTAACTTGTTAGAAAGATTTGCATTTATAACATTACACAAGTTTTCACAACCTAAATGTTTCAATCAAGACACTGAAAAATGTGGACATAATCTAACCTGTTTTGCAAAAAGAATATATCAATGGATTATATTTTCTTGTTTGAGATGCATTTCCAAAATCATTCCCGTGTTCCAATACTGATTCCCCCCCCCCCCTGCTACTTTCCATTACGGTGTTTTTATGAGTCACGTTCAAGAGTGAGAATCAGTACTTTTGACACTTCATTTAGGAGAACTAAATCCAACATGATTTTTTCTTTTTTCTCCTTGAAGAGTTTCTAGTTTCATGGTAAAATATTAGCCGCTCCAAATTATTTCAGGTAAATACACAAAAAAAAAAAGGAAAAAAAAAAAAAGACAATTTTTATTTTATCTATATTCTAGTGCAAAAACTCCTAATATATTCAATGAAAAGTATTATTTCAGGCCAGAAGCCAGTATGGTACATCTTTCAGCAAAACTGTGTGCTTAAGAATCTCATCGAAATGAGATCCCAGGTAACAACAAAATCTCTCACAAGTGCTGCGACTGCTGAACTATACCGTTTCCTCTTAAGGCAAAAAGTTGGGAGATAGACAAAGGTTAAATGAAACGGGTGTTTTGAGTATTGCCTTAAATGGATGTGTCTTCAAGTAGTAGGGACGCTGAGGTCCGCTGAGGTAAATCAGACATTCTATCAGCCATTAATACCTTTGCGAGAAAAACAAATGATATCGATACAAATATGCAAGGATTGACATACAATAAGGACACTGAGTTAGCTACAATTAATCTGCTTTCCAACAAAATGGTTACAATTATTAGACAACTCTAGTTTCCAACTGCCTGCAAGTAACTGCAACCATTATAGCTTGGTCAACAGGCAATGAAAGCTGGCCCTTTATAGCAAAGTTGTGTAAAAAACAAACACAAAAAGCTCTTAAAACTGCACAATTTGTTGATCCAGAATAAAACAAGAAAAGCTAGGTAAAGTGTGTCGTTTTGGTAAATTTCAAAATTTGCCCTTCAGTTAATAATGAAATTAAGGCGTTTCATAATTCCATTGCGTAGACATAAACCTCAAATTATCAGTGGTTCGTGGGTATGCTCGATTACAATGGAAGATTTATAAAATATTGTTTTTGAAGGAGCCGTTGACTGAATGACTCAAATCCGGCTATTCGATTGATAAGGGCAAATGCCAAGTTATGGCTTAGCCATGAAAGCTTTCACTTGAATGGGTGGAGAAGAGCTCCACCAAGAGCTAACCAGCCCATCAGTATAGCTTAGTTAAGAATATACTGGCATTTTGAGACAGTCTGATTGTGAACGTACTGGCATTTTACAAAAATTAACACACTATGTGGATCTCCAAAAAATATATATAAATGGGCACAGTAGCTTGTGTTAGCTTAGACTTCGTTCTTTTTTTTGGTAATGGTCTTGATGCGCACTCAAAAACTGAACCCAAGGAATCATTCATTCACATTTTACAAATGTATCAAAATGAGAAAGGGAAAAGAAAAGTTATGGCACTAAATGATTTTAGGGAGGAAACTCCCCTTTATACTCTACCCTAAAAAAAAAATCTTGCCACTTTGTGACCGGTTCCCTTATTGTTCGAACACAGAACACCAAATGCACCAACTCAGTCTATTAAAAGTTCTGAAAGGGTTCAGTTCCAAAGTTCCTGTTGTCAAGCCAATTATTTAAATCGCTAACTACTGCATACAAGATTTTCACCAACATCGAAGCAAGCTGCTACCATCACGGCATACATTCGACAAAACAATTCAACAATTTTAGTGCAATGCCAATAAGACAATTAGAAATTTGAGGAATTAAAACAAGTATGTTTTAGTTGGTTTTGGCTGGATAAGAATTATTAATCGCTAATAAATAGACAAAGATCACCTCTAAAAAAATTAGCTCCAAGATACAATTGAAAGCAGCACTTTTTCCTGCACCAAATGAAATGTATTACTAATCACAGGCTCCACGGGCACTTGTTTTTCGAATTCAACTACGTGTGGTATGACTAGCTAGACTAAATTTATAAATAATCATTTGTTTTTCTACAACTACAAGCAGTATAAACTGGCAGTGCAAATAACTTCAAGCTCATCATCAACTTGCACTTCATTATCGTACCCTGTGCTGTCTATACACGCATTACTTCCCCTCCACCAAACTGCAGCAGAAATTAGTGTACGTGATAAAGTCAAGATCAAGTACAGGTAAATAAGCTTGAATTAAACTCCCACAAAGGAACTTCCTCTTAGTCATGTAGTTGTGTTAATATTTCCCAGGCAAAACAGATATAACTTGACTAATCTGCTTTGCACACATGCATGTTTGTACTCTAGCAAGTAGAGGTCAGATATTCGCCCATTTACAGCTTGTGATAGATGCAAAAGCTAATTAATTTTTTTTTTTTTTCCCACTCTTTTTGTGTTACTGAACAAGCAAGTGCTTTATATCAGGCCAGCGTAAAGTGGAGAAACTTGTTTAAGCAGCCAAAACTTATTACACTGACGGAGAGATCATTTCATCAGTATAAATATGCTCTCCACACAGCCTTTAAACATCTAACGTTACAGTTTCATTTTTCTACGCACCTTCATTTATCAATAAAATATCAGTTACAATACTACTCTATCTACATCACTAAAATCCTGATATACTGTAATGAAAATAATATTGGTATAATTGAGAACAAGTCCACATTTCACGCCTGAAGTATGCATTAGTTCATAGATGTCTTGAATTAAGGGGTATAGATCTTCCTAATTGTTAAAAAATGTTGATGCTTTTGCTTGTTTAGGAAAAACAAAATCTATGGCAAAATTAAAAGCCCTTTCAACTGATTGTCTCATTACTGACTGAGCATATATTGCCTGTTTGTGGTGCACAAACAAAAAAAAAAAAAAAGGGATGTTTCTAACACTCATTCACATGTTCTTATTTTGTGTTTAGGTGCAAAAACCTAAAGGAAGCACAATCTTAACTTTGTTAATCTACCTTTGGCAATAAGGAAGCATTTTATAAAGAGGAGGGCTGAATATTATTTCAGTATTTTAATTGAAAAGATAATGTCTTTTTTTTTATATCTACAAGTTCCTAATAAAATGCTATTTAGAAATCGCACAACTTTGGTCATACCCATGACTGCTCCCCAACACCATAAACAAATGTAAAAAGGTCCAATCAGCCTCAACACTTAATTTTTGCAAATTTGACATAAACACTCCCCCAAGTGGGTTCTGATATATGAATCGTTCATTCATCTACTTAGATAATCATTTCATAACGGATTATAGTGAAATACTTAACTCATGTCTTAACTCATGTTTCACTGGTCAAAGCACCATTTCGAAAACTTCGGGGAGCGAATATGGTGTGTTTAACTAATTGGACCCTAGGTAGACAAAATGAAATCAGTAGGCACTGTAAAAGCAACTCCACACTATATATTTTAACGACAAACTAGCAAAGCAATAGATTTAATTGAAGATATTTTACGAGGCCCTGCCAACCCAAAACAAACCAAAATAAAACAGAAGGTTCCAAGGAGCAAGTACTGTGTATGACGTTTGCATCTGTAATGACATTTGTGCTTTCTGTACTTCCTTAGTGTAGTATCTTCATAATGTTTTAAACGCCCCAAATCATGACACTTTAAACTCCTCTTTCTTCTGCCCACCTACAAACAGTGATCTGGACTACCCATTACCTTCATTGTAAACCTAATATGAATTTTCCACCTCAAAACCCATCCAAACACTATCCCTTTTTTCTCTAACAGTAAACAAGCATTATATTATATCGGACCCCTCTACCAGGAGGTCATTGGTCTTTTGGCTTAAGGTAGTATGGTTTCCCTTCTGTCAAAATGATTCTGTTAGGTTGTTTGTTTTTTTCCTGATCTGTGCTAATTCAGATTGCACCTCACATAAAAACCTCAAAAAGTAAGAATCAAGTATGGGATGAAAAACTTGGACTGTTGCGCAAAAGTGGATGTCACACATACACGCGCACGCACTCACACAAACACACGCACACACACACACACAAGACCACTATCAAATACATGGTCCCGCAAATTCATGCAAATCTAGTGTAACCCGTTTAAATTGTTCCTCAGGGCAGGCTGTAAATTCCTATGCAAGGCCACAGCATCACGCAAATAGGAGGCATGATATGGAAACCCATCCATTATCACTGTTACCATGGAGACACACAGCTGCATAATTCTAACATAAACCCAGTCAAATCGACTGCAATGAAGAAATAAAGGACTGACTCGCCAGTGATGGATACTGGTTCGAATAGATGGCTTAGATTCAGATTTTAGACTTAGACTCATATTGAATGGACAGCATCTAAGATGGGAGTCAGGGGGTGGGAGGAAAAGGAAAGTGGGGGAAAATAAATAGAAATAAATAGCTAAATTTGTCCTCTCGTGTTCGCTCTCTATTGAGACGTGAAGAAAAGCTTTGATACTGGCACAGGAGGGATGTGTGGCTGTAATTGCATATAGGTTTATCTAGGTGTGTAGAGAGGACCAAACCAAGCGACCACGCGCTTTTTTTTTCTTCTTTTTTTTTTTAAACAAGTAAGAACACCTCACTCGGTCAAGCAGCCATCCAAGCCGATGGTAGCACCATGGCGATCTTTGCCGTAACCATGGCGAAGGCCTCCATTGGGCAGGGGAGGGCAGGCGGCTGTGATGCCACAGTGCTTGAGCAGGTTGAGGCTGGGAGAAGAGGGTGAGGATGAGGAAGGTGTGGAGGAGGAAGGCTTCATGGTTGACAGAATGAGAGCTAGGCAGTCGGCAACAGCTTTATTGGATGCGCAAGCCAGGGCTGGCGTATGACCTGTGACATAACAAAACACAGAGACATCTAGTCAAGGAGTGAACGTTTAGTGAACTCATTTAAATACATTAGTCCATGATTCATAGAGCAAGTGTTAAGATGAGCCCAATGCTAATGTACTGTATTTTCTGGAATATGTCGCATTGTTTTTATGATTTGAAATGTGCTACGATTTCTATATTCCAAAGCAAATATAATGCAATTAACATCAAGAATGCAATGCACACACATTCTGTTGATTCTAGCGTTGCCAACTTGACATGGCAGCCAATTCATCATCAAATTAACGTAATGACCACCCCACCAAAAATTCACCAAATTTCATAAAACAAATTTGAATTTAGCCATTTGTCACTTTACATTCTGCTCAACTGAAGTTACTCCATTGGACTACACAGGGAATCTTGTTTCTCTTCCTCTCATGGCTGACCCTCAGCAGGTCATTTTTTTTTTTTTCCCCTCAGTA
Organism: Elopichthys bambusa; assembly: GCA_037101425.1. Taxonomy (NCBI): domain Eukaryota; kingdom Metazoa; phylum Chordata; class Actinopteri; order Cypriniformes; family Xenocyprididae; genus Elopichthys; species Elopichthys bambusa. The sequence goes on from CM074451.1 coordinate 17,716,284, forward strand.
AATGACAGTAAATATTTTACAGTTTTTGCTTGTTAGGCAAGGTAAAGTACGTCATGTTTATTTGTATAGTGCATTTCCCACACATTGGTAATTTAGCTTTGCTTTAAATTTGTTTAAAGGGTTAGTTCACCTAAAAATGAAAATTCTGTCATTAATCTCTCACCCTCATGTTGTTCCAAACCTGTAAGATCTTCGTTCGTCTTCAGAACACAAATTAAGATATTTTTGATTAAATCCAAGAGGTATATGACTCGTCCATAGACAGCAGATTAACCACCACTTTCAAGTTCCAGAATGGTTCTACGTCAGAACGCAGACTTATTATTGGCTGGCTCTTGCGTCAATATCACAAATGCGTCGTGCTGATCACGTGAACAGTGTCGACCAATACTGAGACAGTTCTGACATAGAACCTGGAAGTGCTGGATGCAAACAGCGTATGAGAATGACACAGAAGAAAAGATATTGTTGAAAGTAGTTATTTTTGTGCACAAAAAGTATTCTCATCGCTTCATAATTAAGGTTTTAATCTTTAGTACCTTTCTGGATCTTGAAAGTGGTGGTTAAATTGCTACTATAGAGGGGTCATATACCTCTTGGATTTTATCGAAAATATCTTAATTTGTGTTCCTAAGATGAACGAAGGTCTTGCGGGTGTGAAAGTGACATGAAAGTGATTAATGACAATTTTCATTTTTGGGTGAACTAACCCTTTAAGCTTGCCGTTTATAATAATTTTGTTCATAATAAATAGCGCTATAATTTATATTCATTTTTCCATCCTTGTATAATATATTTGAAGGATTTTATGTGGAGTGGAACTAAAGTAAATGTTCATAGTGTTTATACGGTTTGTAAACCCGTGACCTGATACGACACTTTTTTTCTGGAAAATATGGTATTTGTATTAGCAGGTTTACCCTGACCAACCTAAACTGGTGATAACAGACTTGCGATGTTCAGAACTGTAAATTCCATGTATAAAGTTTGTCACTAGTATGCTAACTTCAACAGTATTAACTTATGATCTCTAATAATTATTCTTTGGAAACTACACTTTGTTCCAAATTATTATGCAAGTGACATATCAGGAGAATTTCACTACAAAAAACAAACTTTCTTTGAAAAACTAAAATCTGAATGTTTAATTTCCCCATATCTTTTCAGATAATGGTTATCAATCTCAGACAAAAGTTTTCCAGGTCTACTTAGGTAAATGGAAACCCTACTCATAGAGGTTTTGCCACATTATTAAGCAAGTCACAGTTCTCATGCAATATGGGGAGGAAGAAAGATCTTTTTGAAGATGAAAAGCATGAAATAGTGCAATGTTATGCAAAAGGCATGAAATCAACTAATATTGTGTGAAAAGTGAATGTAAACTATCATAAGATTTGTGAGTGACTTAGAGCACTTTTTAGAACTTTTAAGGAAAGTTTGTCAAAAAAAAATTTGTTGTATTAAAAGAACAACTATTTAAAAAAAAAAAAAAAAAAAAAAAAAAGCCAGTGTTGAGCAGCAAACAGGTATTTGAAGCTCCTGGTGTCTCTGGAGTCTCAAGAACCTCTCCATGCTGGCTGGCAGTTGTGTGTAAAGTTGCATTTCAGCCACCCCTAACCAAACATCACAAAGAGAAACATTTACAGTGGGTGTAGAAATAAATGAAGACTCATTTTTAAATTGTTTTATTCACTGACAATGCCGTACTACAATGGATGGTTTTCTGGATGGTTGGTGAATGGCCACCACGTTCCAACAAAACTGTGACGTCAGCAGGGAGCTGTAGGGTGATAATTTGGGCTGGAATATTGGAAAGTGAGATGGAAGGTCCCTTTAGGGTCTTGAGGGTGTCGAAATGACTTCTGCAAGATATGTGGAGTTTATAACTGGCCATTTTCAGCTTTGGTATAAAAAGAAGGATAATGCCTTCTGAAATACAATGCACTATCCCATGCTGCAAAAAACACTACAGCAATAAAACTGTTTGAAAATGTATTTCTACACCCACTGTAAATGTTTCTCTTTGTGATGTTTGGTTAGGGGTGGCTAAAATGCAATTTTACACATAACTGCCAGCCTGCATGGAGAGGTTCTTGAGACTCCAGAGACACCAGGAGCTTCAAATACCTGCTGCTTAACAGTGGCTTCTTTTTACAGCTGTCCTTTTAATACAATTAACTTGTTTGACAGAAACTTTTTCTACAGGTGCTGGTCATATAATTAGAATATCATCAAAAAGTTGATTTATTTCACTAATTCCATTCAAAAAGTGAAACTTGTATATTATATTCCTTCATTACACACAGACTGATATATTTCAAATGTTTATTTCTTTTCATTTTGATGATTATAACTGACAACTAAGGAAAATCCCAAATTCAGTATCTCAGAAAACTACAATATTATGTAAGACCAATACAAAGAAAGGATTTTTAGAAATCTTGGCCAACTGAAAAGTATGAACATGAAAAGTATGAGCATGTACAGCACTCAATACTTAGTTGGGGCTCCTTTTGCCTGAATTACTGCAGCAATGTGGCGTGGCATGGAGTCGATCAGTCTGTGGCACTGCTCAGGTGTTATAAGAGCCCAGGTTGCTCTGATAGTGGCCTTCAACTCTTCTGCATTGTTGGGTCTGGCATATCGCATCTTCCTCTTCACAATACCCCATAGATTTTCTATAAGGGTTAAGGTCAGGCGAGTTTGCTGGCCAATTAAGAACAGGGATACCATGGTCCTTAAACCAGGTACTGGTAGCTTTGGCACTGTGTGCAGGTGCCAAGTCCTATTGGAAAATGAAATCTGCATCTCCATAAAGTTGGTCAGCAGCAGGAAGCATGAAGTGCTCTAAAACTTCCTGGTATACGGCTGCGTTGACCTTGGACCTCAGAAAACACAGTGGACCAACACCAGCAGATGACATGGCACCCCAAACCATCACTGACTGTGGAAACTACACTGGACCTCAAGCAACGTGGATTGTGTGCCTCTCCTCTCTTCCTCCAGACTCGGGGACCCTGATTTCCAAAGGAAATGCAAAATTTACTTTCATCAGAGAACATAACTTTGGACCACTCAGCAGCAGTCCAGTCCTTTTTGTCTTTAGCCCAGGTGAGACGCTTCTGACGCTGTCTGTTGTTCAAGAGTGGCTTGACACAAGGAATGCGACAGCTGAAACCCATGTCTTGCATACGTCTGTGGGTAGTGGTTCTTGAAGCACTGACTCCAGCTGCAGTCCACTCTTTGTGAATCTCCCCCACATTTTTGAATGGGTTTTGTTTCACAATCCTCTCCAGGGTGCGGTTATCCCTATTGCTTGTACACTTTTTTCTACCACATCTTTTCCTTCCCTTCGCCTCTCTATTAATGTGCTTGAACACAGAGCTCTGTGAACAGCCAGCCTCTTTTGCAATGACCTTTTGTGTCTTGCCCTCCTTGTGCAAGGTGTCAATGGTCATCTTTTGGACAACTGTCAAGTCAGCAGTCTTCCCCATTATTGTGTAGCCTACAGAATTAGACTGAGAGACCATTTAAAGGCCTTTGCAGGTGTTTTGAGTTAATTAGCTGATTAGAGTGTGGCACCAGGTGTCTTCAATATTGAACCTTTTCACAATATTCTAATTTTCTGAGATACTGAATTTGGGATTTTCCTTAGTTGTCAGTTATAATCATCAAAATAGAAATAAACATAAAAGAAATAAACATTTGAAATATATCAGTCTGTGTGTAATGAATGAATATAATATACAAGTTTCACTTTTTGAAGCACCTGTAAAATCACTCACAAATCTTATGATAGTTCCATATTCTCCATTCACTTTTCCACACAGTATTAGTTGTTTTCATACCTTTTGCATAATATTGCACTATTTCATGCTTTTCATCTTCAGAAAGATCTTTCTTCCTCCCCATATTGCATGAGAACTGTGACTTGCTTAATAATGTGGAACCACCTCTTTGAGTAGGGTTTCCATTTACCAAAGTTGAGCTGGAAAACTATTTAACAAACCTGTCTGAGATTGACAGCAGTTATCTAAAAAGATAAAGAGAAATAAAACAAACACTTTCTTTGAAAAACTAAAATCTGAATGTTTATTGTACTGAAATCCCAGTGATATGTCACTTGCATAATATTTTGAAACAGTGTAAATGCACAATTCACTTTTTACCCTAATATTAGCTCCGTCCATGCTGTCACTTACTGCTGTAAGCAACTCACACAAACTTTGCCCAAAAATCACAAAACATGAATTTTCCTGTACTTACCTTCCTCATCCACTGCCAGCACTGTGGCTCCACGATTCAGCAAGGCCTGAACAACGGTTGCCAAACCATTCCTGGCGGCAATATGGAGGGGCCTGAAATACAGAGAAAATTAAGTTACAATGCTAAAAGGTTCACTCAGTTTAATCACATTGGAAAAAGGTAGTGTATATATATATATATATATATATATATATATATATATATATATATATATATATATATATATATATATATATATATATATATATATAGTGTATGTATTCTATAAATAAAAAGTGCATAAAAAAAGCCAAATTTGCCACTTCAGGATGCTCAAACAAAGAGCTAATGATAATGATAATGCTACAGAGCCATGCACAACCTACAACTTATTGATTTATTTGCAAACTGTGACAAAGATACTCACATCTGAAGCATACTGTTGGTTGCGTTTATGAGGATAGGGTTGTGGATCTCCTTCAAGATCAGCATGGCACACATTTCATGAGCCTTTAAATACAAACACAGCAATATGCACAAAGTTAGCAATATGCACAACATTTGAGCACAAGAGTCTGGACCCAAATTACTTTTTAAAAATACTTTTATTTAAATACAGTGCTATGTAGAGCCCAAATACATTTTTATTTGATTACTTTTCAAAAAGGAAAATTATTAAATTAAATTTAAACAGACAACAAAGAATTTCTAAAAAAAACAATTTTATAGGGCCCTACTATTGTAACAATTAAATTATTAAATTGTTAGTTTTATGAATTCAGTTGATTAGACATGCTTTTTTACTACTAAAATTTAAACAAACCATAAAAACTGAATCCAGAAAACTTTAAATGAAAAACCAAATTTGGGAAAGATAAAACAGAATTTATAGTGCCCTAAAATGCATTTTATTGTTAAACTTAATAAATTGTTGTTAAATTATATAAAAGAATTCAGAAGAAATAAAACTGTAAAAAACAGAATTTGTGTAAATAAAATTGATTTCATAGGGCCCTTGCTATGTTTGTTACCTTGCTGCAGGCCAGGTGCAGGGCAGTGTTCTTGTTCACATCCAGGAGGGACAGGTCAGCTTTGGCTCTGTGCAGCAGCAGGGCTGCATACAACAATAAAAACATCTTTTAAAACTCTAAGGAGTCACATGTTTTACAATGTCTGAGGGTTTCACTTTGGGATTAATCATATGACACATGGTAAAACTCCTACCTACTGCACCGCTTTGGCCATTATCGGCAGCCACCATCAGTGCAGAACGCCCTGAGTGGTCCACGGCGTTGATGTCAGCTCCGTGCCGCAGAACCAGCTGCAGCCCAGCCACGTCCTCGGCAACTGCGGCCGCGTGAAGCGGGGTCCTGGGAGCAAGATGTCAGAACAGTCATTTATCTGGTAGCTAGTTAGTAGAATTTATGTAAAATTGTAACTATTTGACAGCTACTACACAGCAAATGTATTTTAATATATACTTGCACTAACCTTCCTTTGGCATCCCTGATGTTTACCAGCGAATTACAACCACTGGATTCCAACAGCAGCTCAGCAGAACCACTATGGCCATTAATGCTGCAATGGGATGAAAAGAACATGCAGCACAGCGATTAGGAAACGCATGCCTTAAATTATTCGTAATTTAATTAATATAGTTTTATTTAAATAGATTTAGAAGTTAATGCAAACACTGCCTTATGTGCAGCATACATGTTTACATACAATTTGTTATTTGAGTGTTGATTATTATTATATCTAAAAATCAATTAGAGATTGAACTTAGGCTAATATTTTGGCTCTGTTGTTAACCTTAAATATTATAGTAACTGTTACGATATTCGGCATCTGTCTTTTCTTTGTGGAGTTTTTTTTTTTTTTTAAACTGTCGGCTAGAGTCAGTTTCCTCGTTTACCACCAAACTCACGTCAGCCCCTTTTCTTATTAGAACGGGGCGTAACAGTAGCATAATGTTCAAGTAAGGGCTCCCTACATAGTTGATAGCATTAGCAGAGATAATTTTTTTTATCCTTAAGTATCTTTAAGTAATTTTAATTTAATATATTTAAAGACGAACACAATTTGTTCAGTAAAACGTTTAATAAAAAAAAAGTAGCAATTTTACGTTTAGTTTTGTACCAAACCCGTACTGAACCGTGACTTCAAAACCGAGGTACATACCGAACTGCGATTTACACCCCTGATGAACAGTAATAGTAAAAAAAAAAAAAAAAACTATACTAAAAGAGTCCAAACTGCAAATATAAGAAAATAAGCAAAAAATTAAAGGATTAAAAATTTTAAAATGGATAACTATTTATAACATGACTTTTTTATTTTTTATTTCTCTGACTATTTCTAGTTCAGTTTCAGTGAAAATAAGTACATAACCTTTGAAAGTGAAAAGAGAAATGGTTCAATACTCACAGAGCACAGTGCAGTGGGGTGAAGGGGTTTCCCTCCTGGATACTACATGGTTTAAGTTCAAGTAAAACGTCCAAACAGTCTTCATGACCTGTATCACAAATAAAGCATGTCACTTATTTAACTTATTACGGTTTTAGTAATGTGAACAAGCCGTTAAGGCTCATAAGGTCTGAACTCTTACCGTGATAGGCTGCCCAGTGTGCGGGCGTGTAGCCGTAGCGGTCTGTGATTGGGTCGTGGGGATGGGAGTGGTCAGCAGCAGAAAGAAGATTGGAGAGAATGTCAGCATGGCCGCAAGAGGCAGCCAGATGGACCGCGGTTCGCCCCTGAAAATCTCTGCTAAGGACTGAGACGTTGTGGGACAGCAGGGCGGTTATACAGTCCTCCCGACCCATCACCGCCTACAAACACAGTCCTGGTTAGAAACCTCTTGCATTATGAGGTCTACGATGCAAACTTTACTTATGTTTTCAGGATCTCACCCCTCTGTGTAAGGCTGTTCTTCCTCTCCTGTCTCGCATATCAGGGCATGCTCCTCTCTCCAGCAGCAGATGCACGCAGTCAGTGTGTCCCCCCAGCACTGCCAGCATTAGTGGAGTTCTATGAAGAAACAGTGAGAAGATCAACAACTGTAATCTGAAAAGGCAAATAAGATGTAATACAGTTTCCTTTTTCAGCATTGTTTAGGAATCTTTTATTTTTATAAAATTTGTATATGAGGATCTCTTATCCAAAATGGAAGCGCTATGCATTGCTTGTTTTGTGTTCGCACTGCTACTATTATGTTTTTTTTTTCTTTTTACAATTTTCATATAAACAACTGGAATTAATAATGTGTCTTTTTTTGTTTACATCTATGAAATATATATATATATATATATATATATATATATATATATATATATATATATATATATATATATATATATATATATATATATATATATAGTATGAAAAGTATGATTTCAGCAAATATCTGTAAATAAACATTGCATTGGGTGTGACATGAAAAATAAACCAAAATATTTATAAATGCTTCAGTGCTTCCCACACAGACTTTACTTGGGCGCCCAAAGCGCTGCATGTTGCAAAGTCACAAGGCGGCACTATTGCGCATTCTACAAGCTCGCGCAGCAGCGCTTCAGACTGCTTCAAAGTGATTCTCAATCAATGAAAAGCGCAGATTTATGCCAAGCGATTGCTAATGAACTCAAGTTGATGAATTATGACACTGTCTACTTTATGGTCTTTATATAAAATTTTTCAAAATAATTGTGTATTATTATGTATCAAAATAACGGTGTATTTCGGGCTTGTTTATAATTAAAAGTGGCACGCAAAGTTTTTTCTTTTTCTTCTGGGCATTATTGGTATTTTGGTTATATAATAAATTGTATTTAATTTGATTTCCATTTAATTCATAGTAAATTATTGTAGTCTCCCCCACAGAAAGAAAAGACTAAGAACATTATTTGACACACATATATTATTCCTTATATAAATTACTAGTAAAATCTGTGTCCCATTCACTGAGAGAGACACTATATGACAGCAAGGAGAACATAGGAAAAGGAGAACCATTTAAATGCTGTAATTTTGCATAATTTACAATGCATAATAGTGCAAAATATTAGTATGTAATTAAATGTAATAGCATGCTATGTAATTCAAATAAATTTCAATAAATAAAAATACTGTTAAAAATCACATTATTTGTTTGTCACGTGTAGTAGACCATTTTTGTGCCGTGGGTAATAGGAGGATTTTTCACCTGGCTACCAGCGCAAGTATATTTCAAACCTGTGGGAAGCACTGTGCTTACATATCTCTTTTTTTAATTCAAGTTTTTAAAACCCAGGCAACCTGAGTATAGATATTTACAGATAATATTTATTATTATTATTATTAGAAATTAGTAGAATATTATTATGCAATAATAATTATTATTTAATTGCAATATGGTCCAGTAACAGGGTCAAGCCATTTCACAAAGATCTTGGAGTTCAAGTAGTTATAATATTTTTTAATAATTTAATAATAATAATAATAATAATAATAATAATAATAAATGTTTTAGCTATATTAATACAAATCAATTTAATTATAAAATATAAATACAATTAAATACATTAATATTATAATACAAACTCAATAGTACAAAAAAAAATCCTATATTTTAATGAGCTCATTCCAAACTGTTGCATATTTGTGTGATTATTAAATCGCATTAAGCAAGATGCAATACTTGTCATGTGTTTCCTTGTATATTAATACTGAATGCTGTGAGTAAAAAAAAAAATTGTAAAAGACAAAAACCGTAAATAAGCCACAAGCTCATACGTACTGTCCCTCCGCGTCTGTAACATTAACAAGGTCGGCTCCTCCCTCACTACAGAGCAGCATCCGCAGACATTCTGAGTGGCCGTTGGCAGCTGTCAACAAACACAGGGATGTGTCAAACTCCCACACAGAGATAAGTTTCACAAGCCAGTTCACACATACATGCATTCTGTACCTGCAACATGAAGAGGGCCCCATTTGCTGCAGTGTTCTGTGAGCAGGCAAGATGCTGATTGGCCGAGCAGGAGCTCTACGCAGCGGGCGTGTCCTCTTTGAGAGGCCACATACAGCACAGAGCGCCCCACCGGGTCACATGCATCCACACACGCTCCAGACTCAATTAACACTGTGACACATTCCCAGTGACCCGACTCCACCTGATAGGAAAAGAAAAAAGGAAAGATCAATATATACATTGCACCAACAGGGGGCAGAGTTCTGCAGAATTACAGAATATCTGCTGATTTATGTCCTGAATAAGTACAAGCTGTTGTTTTCTACATACCGCCAAGTGTAGTGGGCTGACGGACCCATTGCTTTCCTTGTCTCCAATTGTGTTGAAGCACATCTCCAAAAGCTACAGAATAAAGAACAAAAAGTGATATAGCATATGTAAGTGTTTAACTTTGATTATAAAAATAAAAAAAAAAACAGTGAAAGATGCTAGAGTGAATGGTGAATCTCACCAGCTCCAGGTTTTGTTTGTTGCCGTGGGCCGCAGCGTAATGCACAGCACTGTATCCTTTAGTGTTGCACAGAGATGGATCAGCACCGTTATCCAACAAATGCTCCACACACCTAAAAGTATCAAAATGTATGGGATTTAAATACTGAAATAATAAGCAGTAATAACTCAAAACAATTTTGCTCTTACTTATACAATACCTTTCAAATGTTTGGCTGTGTTATGTTTTTGAAAGAAGTCTCTTATGCTCACCAAGGCTTAATTTATTTAATTAAAATTCAGTAAAACCAGTAATTTGTGAAATATTTTTATAATTTAAAACAACTGTTCTCTACTTTAATGTATTTTAAAATGCAATTTATTCCTGTGATGGCAAGTAGGGCTGCATGATTAATCGGATGATTAGACAAATAACATTGAAATTGCGCTTAAACGATTTGGCTTAGTGCAATTATGAAATCACAAAGGCTGCAATTTTTTTTTATTTTTTTTTATGCACGGCTTGTCAATGAAGTATGGCTCCAAATGCTAATCCATCTGAAAGCACAGCGAGTCTGAGTTGCTTATAATGTACATGTGAAAAAGCAACATGCGTCAGACATCTTTCCAGACATGAGAAGCATTTATTAACATCTTGTCCAACAAAAGACAACATTTAATAACATGTTTTTACTCCAAACTCACTTCATAATGACAGTTGAGCATTCTTCTGTGAGATGATGTGGCTTCTTACACAGAATAAGGCAGTCGTGTGTTTATTAGTCATGTTTAATCAAAGCGTTTCAATCTTCTGTTTATTCAGCTACAGCGATAGTATGATGCCCATAGGGATTTCCTGGAATGATGCGTTATCAACTTCTGCAGCAGGGCATATTTGCAGTTTCTGTGTGAGAGCGCCCTCTGGCTTTCAGATGGAGAAGCATTTACTACTGATCACAGAGCCGTACAGCTCTGACAAGCTATGCATGAAATAATCGCAGCCAAATCACGTGTGATTTAATTGTGCAGCCCTAACGGCAAAGCTGAATTTTCAGCGTCATTACTCCAGTGTCACATGATCCTTCAGATATTATTTTAAAGGCATAGTTCACCCAAAAATAAAAATTCTGTCATTATATAATATAATGTCACCCTCATGTCTTTCCAAACCCGTAAAACTTTCGTTCACCTTCGGAACACAAATGAAGATCTTTTTGATAAAATCTGAGAGCTTTCTGTCGCGACTACCACTTTGATGCTTCATAAAGAGATCGTAAAACTAATCCATACGAATTGAGTGGTTTAGTCCAAATTTTCGATCACTTTATATGATTAACAGATTTAATTTAGGCTTTTAATCACATAAACATTGATCAGTGAACATAAAAGCTCAACCAAACCTGCTTCACACGCAAGAACAAACCTCAAACATGCTGCGTAACACGAGAATGAACCTCATTGGTTCTCGCACGCATCAAGCAAACACACGTGAGCTTTACCACAACTGATGTGTGAGTTGATGAATGTTTATATGTGAATAAGGGCCTAAAGCAAATCTGTTCAACATATAAAGCGATCGTCTCTCTTCCGAAAATGGATTCGTTTTACAATCTCTTTATAAACTTTTTGAAGTGTCAAAATGGTAGTTGCGTAGCTGTCTATGGAGGGACAGAAAGCTCTCAGATTTTATCAAAAAGATCTTCGTTTGTGTCCAGAAGATGAACGAAAGTCTAACAGGTTTGGAATGACATGAGGGTGACTAATTATTGGCAATTTTCATTTTTGGGTAAACTAACCCTTTAATATTCTGATCTATCTTTCTTAAGTATAATACAAATATATATCTTATTGAGCCAAAACGTTTGAATGCTAGTGTACATAATTGTATTGTTGTCAAATTCAGTGGGACAGCTGACATTATCTGTACCCATGATTCCATTTTAGACTGTCACAATGCACATATAGGTAACACAACAGTTTAAGCATAGATAATCTAATTTTAAAGAATTAAAGTGAAAAAATAAACTTCAGGTAATAGCTGCTAAGAAGAGGCACAAAACGTAATTACAAAAAAAAAGAAAAAAAGAAAAAGACTGTCAAATTTAAGGAACAAATATTTGTTGTGGACTTACAGGAAGGATTCCTTCTCCCCATCCTCTTGGTTCTGATGGGTGCTGGCATGGGGCCGGTCCGTTCTGAGAAAGACACTAAACATTAGTACTGCTGTATACAACAATAGTGCACAACTATTATATTTAATAGATATGTGTAAGCGCATTTCACCTGCAGAATGCAGTTGATGCAGCCGAGTAGTGTAGAGGTGTACAGCCAGAGCGGTCGCGCTCGTTGACCTCTGCCCCCGCTCCAACCAGAACGACCACACACTGAAACCTCCCGTTAGCAGCCGCATAGTGCAAAGGAGTCCTGGTGGAGAGACAGAAATTCTAACACTTAACATACGGATCAATCTCATAAAAAGATATCCACATTTTAAAGAAAGTAGATGTGTACCTCCCAAACTTGTCCTTCTTATTCATGTCAGCTCCACTGCTTAAGAGCAGGTTGAGACATTCAATATTTCTGAGTAGAGAGAATAAAGGATAGGCATAAATCTTTTTCAATTACTTTTAGATGGTGGCTGTTGAGTGACATCTCCAAAATGACCTTGGTTAGCATTTGTGTGCATAAAACACTCTTATTGGGGACACCTGAAACCTAAAAAAAGTGGGCCAGTTTTTTTTAAATAGCCCATTCTAAGTAGAACTGCAGTCTCACCCTCCAGAGGCAGCAGCGTGTAGACAGGTCCTCCCAAAATTGTCTGGGGTGTTGATGTCAAATCCGGCAGAGAGCACGTGTTCTTTACTCATTGACAACACAATGCTGTAGAGCTGACCTGCAAAAGACACGCACACAGTCACTGCAATGATAGTTAGAGGAATAGACTTTCATTTTAGCTGGATGCACATCGGTCATGTGAGAAGCAGTTAATGGAAAAAAATTAAAAGAAAAACAAGACTTTAAACTATCACAAAAAAAGCACAAAAGTACATCACAAAAGTACCATGGCATAATCATGGTATTACTTGAATCACCATGTAAATACCTTTGTACATAACTTGACAATTATTTAGTACCACTAAAATCGGTGCATTTCCATAAGGCACAAGGACATAATACAGACTAGGGACAAAAGCGTTTTCTTTTGGCCTTTACTGTAATTTGTAGGGAGGAAGTGCGCATACCTGAGGAAAGTAGCTTACGACAACAGTCAGAGGACCCGTAGAGCACAGCTAGGTGTAGAGGAAACATCCCATGAATCCCTTGTCTTTAGAAAGAGGACAAACAAGTGAATTATTTCACTACACATGCCACAGAAGCAGATTACATGCAAACTGACAAGAGATCAGTATCAAGTTTCCTTGTAAATGCAAATTCCTTGTCTCTTGTGTATATAGAGTGGATTAAGCTGTGCCACTTTTAACTAAATTGTCAGCAAGACTAGGAGAAGTGAGATGTACATAAAACAATTATATGTCCGGGTGTCTGAAATAAGAAGAAAGCATCTATGCCAGAGAAACTATGTATTATATATATATGCACAATTTACTTGCAATGTCTTATTTCACTGCATATTATACACATTTTCATAAACAATCAAGAAAAAAAAAAAAAGTGTAATAATTAGAATATGTGAATGTTGTGTTTCATGCTATCATTATTAATTGAGTCAGTGACACACTATACCAACATAATATTAAAAATCATAATTTAAATAAAGCTGAAATAAAAAAATAAATACTAGATGAAAAACCAAAACCTGGAGTTGTTCACTGAACAAATTTAATTTGGATTACTAAAATGAAAACTTGGGGAAAAAAAAGAAAAAAAGATTATATCCAAACTCGGTCACTGTCCTGCAGAGTTTAGCTCCAACTAACCACAACACACTTGCCTGGAAGTTTCCTGTATGCCTAAAAACCTTGATTAGCTGGTTTAGGTGTGTTTAATTTGGGTTGGAGATAAACTCTCCAGGGCAGTGGTCCTCTAGGAGCAGGTTTGGACACCCCTGCTATAATAGTACATATGGTATCTCACATAAGGGAGTACACCCCTCACATTTTTGTAAATATTTTATTATATCTTTTCATGTGACAACACTGAAGAAATGACACTTTGCTACAATGTAAAGTATTGAGTGCACAGCTTGTATAACAGTGTAAATTTGCTGTCCCCTCAAAATAACTCAACACACAGCCATTAATGTCTAAACCGCTGGCCACAAAAGTGAGTACACCGCTAAGTGAAAACGTCCAAATTGAGCCCAAAGTGTCAATATTTTGTGTGGCCACCATTATTTCCCAGCACTGCCTTAACGCTCTTGGGTATGGAGTTCAGAGCTTCACAGGTTGCCACTGGAGTCCTCTTCCACTCCTCCATGACCTTCCGTTTGAGGATGCCCCACAGATGCTCAATAGGGTTTAGGTACCCTCAGCTTCTTTAGCAAGGCAGTGGTCGTCTTGGAGGTGTGTTTGGGGTCGTTATCATGTTGGAATACTGCCCTGCGGCCCAGTCTCTGAAAGGAGGGGATCATGCTCTGCTTCAGTATGTCACAGTACATGTTGGCATTCATGGTTCCCTCAATGAACTGTAGCTCCCCAGTGCCGGCAGCACTCATGCAGCTCCAGATCATGACACTCCCACCAGCATGCTTGACTGTAGGCAAGACGCACTTGTCTTTGTACTCCTCACCTGGTTGCCGCCACATGTTTGACACCATCTGAACCAAATAAGTTTATCTTGGTCTCATCAGACCACAGGGCATGGTTCCAGTAATCCATGTCCTTAGTCTGCTTGTCTTCAGCAAACTGTTTGCGTGCTTTGTGCATCATCTTTAGAAGAGGCTTCCTTCTGGGACGACAGCCATGCAGACCAATTTGATGCAGTGTGCCGCGTATGGTCTGAGCACTAACAGGCTGACCCCCCCACCCCTTCAACCTCTGCAGCAATGCTGGCAGCACTCGTACGTCTATTTCCCAAACACAACCTCTGAATATGACGCTGAGCATGTGCACTCAACTTCTTTGGTCGACCATGGCGAGGCCTGTTCTGAGTGGAGCCTGTCCTGTTAAACCACTGTATGGTCTTGGCCACCATGCTGCAGCTCAGTTTCAGGGTCGTGGCAATCTTCTTATAGCCTACGCCATCTTTATTTAGAGCAACAATTCTTTTTTTCAGATCCTCAGAGAGTTCTTTGCCACGAGGAGCCATGTTGAACTTCCAGTGACCAGTATGAGAGTGTGAGAGCAATAACACAATTTAAAGAGTTAGTTCACCCAAAAATGAAAATTACTCCATGATTTACTCACCCTCAAGCCATCCAAGGTTTATATGACATTCTTCTTACAGACAAATCAAAGTTATATTAAATAATGTCCAGGGTAATTCATGCTTTATAATGGGAGTAGATGGTGCCCCGAATTCTAAAGACAGATAGATTTATAATGCACTCATCAATTATAAAGAAAAATATCCATATTTAAAACTTATTATTAACATATTTATATTTAAATCTCTAACTTCTGCTAGCTGTTGTACGTGCGTTCACGAGAGAGTGGCGTTCCAGCTTGTGACGTAAGATGCATGTGCAGCGTGAGCTCCGGTGAGAATATGCCAGAGAACCAAGTTGTATACAGCAAAGGAAATCCACATGAAGAAGCGAATTATTTGAGCTATACTCTACATTTTATTAGTGTTAAAATGATTTCTTGTGAATATCCAAATTGCTTCAACAAAGCTAAAGTTTTGAGATTACGTGCACCGACATCAAAGGGAGATGCAGAGCGCTGTGCATGACTGGCTTTCGCTTCAAACTGGCTGCCGCTTGTTTTGCTGCACTGATCAGATTACTGTTTTATTTGTATTTCTATATCACCATCGGATTACTGTGCTTTTCGGATTATCCCAATTCTAACTGTTGGTGCTTTGGACTTGACTGTTGACTGCAATTTTTACTCCCTGTAAGTTTTTTCTTACTTCAACGCATTGCTTCGCTTCAGAAGGCCTTTATTAACCCCCGGGAGCCGTGTGGACTTTTTTATAATGGATGAGTGCATTTTTTTCAGTCTTTAGAATTTGGGGCACCATCCAATCCCATTATAAAGCATATATTAAATAATGTCCAGGCTAATCTAACTGATTATATTTGTCTGAAAGAAGAATGTCATATACACCTAAGATGGCTTGAGAGTGAATAAATCATGGGGTAATTTTCATTTTTGGGTGAACTATCCCTTTAACACACCTGCTCCCCATTCACACCTGAGACCTTGTAACACTAACGAGTCACGTGACACCGGGGAAGAAAATGGCTAATTGGGCCCAATTTGGACATTTTTACTTAAGGGTTATACTCACTTTTGTGGCCAGCGGTTTAGGCATTAATGGCTGTGTGTTGAGTTATTTTGAGGGGACAGCAAATTTACACTGTTATACAAGCTGTACACTCACTACTTTACATCGAAGAAATGACACTTTGCTACAGTGTTGTCACATGAAAAGATATAAAATATTTACAAAAATGTGAGGGGTGTACTCACTTCTACAAGATACTGTACATGTTACTAAAATAACACTGCTTTAGCCTCACATATATCATTTTGTATAAATGTTTTAAGTAATTCATGATCTTTAGCCAGATAATTTGCTGTAGGTTGTATATGGTAGAGACATTATGCACAGTTGTCAATATTTACGAGATGATCTTACCCCAATCACTACCAAAAAATAAATAATAATAATAATAAAATCATCTCATTATTAAAACATTCAGTCTCATTCAACAAACACATGGTTCTTTACCTGGCTGTGTCAGCACCGTTTGTCATCAAGGTGCTGATAAGCAGCTCGTGGCCATACTTAGCAGCAACATGAAGAGGAGTATTGCCATATCTGTCCACACAATCTATCTCCCCACCTGGAGACAACAATAGGAATTACGGGGTTTAAATATTACAAAAAGAATTAGAAATCAAGTCGAAAAGGACAGAGAACTAACCGTTTTGAATGAGGATCTGAGAGCGAGTGAAACGTCCATGAATGGCTGCCATGTGCAAAGGGCTTTTCCCTTCTTTACTCTGCAAAGAAAGAAAACACAACAACAGAGTTCTGATTCTTGCTTAAAGCTTAACCTGTGAAAATAGTGTGAAAAAAAAGTAAATTTAGATCATCCAATCAGAGAAGGTTCTTAGTAAACCAGTCCCGTTCCCTATCCAGACCTGCATGTTGACATCAGCACCGTTGTTGACCAGGAGTTCTAGGCAAAGAGCCCCATTGGTGGACACGGCAGCCAGGTGCAAGGGCGTGTAGCCACGGTGGTTGGGCTGGTTGACGTTGGCCCCACGGTTCACCAGCTCATTGGCTACGGCTTCCTGTCCCGTGTAGCAGGCCACATGGAGAGCAGTGTTTCCAAAGGCATTAGGCTCATCAATCTGAGAAACAGACACCATGGAATAAAACATCCTGTAAACCGAGGATCAACCATTATTCTCATCCAGGAACAGACTAAAAATATTGATGACTCATCCTGCACTACACAGATTTTTGCAACCACCTAGCAAGTAAAACATCATTGGTCATGACTGTGACATAACCAGCGTTGGGGGTAAGACATTACAAGTAACAGAAGTTACATGCAAACCTGCAATAATTATATATGTTAAATAATACAAAAATACTTTATTTATTAACCTATACATTTGCTGCTGACCTTTGATGATCTAATTCAACCATAACAATAAGCAAAAATTACGTTAGATAAACATCACATTTGTTTTTATTGTTGAAGAGTGCTGAACTTTCTTCTCCTGAAAGCAACATAACATTACTTACTTCCAAAAAAAGTGACTAATTGCTTAGTTACTTTTTATGGTAACAATATTGTAATGCATTACTTTTAAAAGTAACTTTCCCAACACTGGACATAACTAATTTGTACTGATCCTTATGTACTTTTTTTTTTTTTAATTGAGTCATTTGGTTACCTGCCAAATTGTTTATGATATTCATGGTAGCTTGTTTCAGCCACAGAATAAAAAAAATACAAAAGGTAATTGCGACTTTTCATCTCACAATTCTGACTTATTTTCCTTGCAACTGTGAGTTTACATCTCTTACATCTACATTATTTCTCAAAATTGCGAGATATAAACTCACAATTGCAAGTTATAAAGTCAGGATTGCGAGATATAGGCCTGGTTTCACAGACAGGGCTTAGACCTTAGTTCAATTAGGACATTTAAGTAGCTTTTATAAACATGTGGAAAAAAACAATACTGGTGTGCATCATGAAATAAAACAATGGCAGTGACATATTTTAAGATGTGTCAGTACAAGTTACTTTCAGTTAAAACAGCTCAAACATGCATTTTAGTCTGGGACTAGCTTAAGTCTTGTCTGTGAAACCGGCGAATAAACTTGCAATTCTGAGAAAAATTCGCAATCGTGAGAAAAGTCCTGCCGCTGACCTCGGCTCCATTGCGTAACAGGTACTTGACCACATCGACGTGGCCACTGGCAGCAGCAGCGTGGAGAGGGGTGTATCCCCGCTTATCCTTACAGCTCTTATCTGAGCCCTGAGACACCAGCAGCTTAACCACCTCCAGATGTCCTGAGAGAAACAATCAGGTTAGTTTTACTAGAAATAACAGAAATCACCACTAAGTAGCAAAAGATGATGAAACAATCTAACACAAGGAAAATTACTATTCAGCTATAGAAAACAAGTAAAACAATTCAAAACAATCCATATATGGTCTTACCAAGGTAAGCTGCCCAATGAATGGGCTGCCTGTCCTTCTTGTCACTGGCACTCAGATTTGCTCCCTTGTTCAGCAGCAATTTAACCATCTAGTTGGCAGCAAAAGCACAAAGTCACATTGTATCTATTTAATCAAAACCATCTAGAGGCACCCATGAGAAACTAATAAAAAAAAGAAGCAAAGTCACAATTTTAACACATACAGGCGTAGATTTAAAACCGACTGGCACTAGGGAAGTCAAAAGTACTGGTACTTTAGCACTATGTGTACTAATTTTTTATTGTAATGATACTAGTTTTCGCAGTATTGAGTACTCAATGCACTAAAATCTCTAAAAGAATTATCTTTTTTTTTTTTTTTTAATATTAAAAATTTACAGAACTTAAAATGGTTTAATATATTAAATATTTATAATTCTATTAAGGTTAATTTGTATAGCATTTTTCATAACTGTTTCAAAGCAGTTTTATAGAAAACTGTTTAAATGTTACAATCAGGAAGTACTCTGTTATCAGCTAAAGATGAGGGTGTCAAATTAATGTCCATATGGCAGTAATATACAGCTATAAGACAATACATGTTATGTGGTTAGTTAACATGTACACAGTTAAGCAGACACAATGAACATGGCAGCAAAAATATACACATTTTTAAAAAAAAATTAAACTATTATGAAATAGTTTAATTTATGAAACTATTACGTACAAAATAGTCATTTTCTCAAATATTATATACATTTTTAATAATAAAATATAAAAATATTAGAAAATATTTAACTTATTGTGCACAAAATATATGGTTATCTTGAATAATTGCGATCAGTAGATTAATAATAATAGACAGACAAATTACTGCCAACTACTGAAATTTTGTATTTGTCATCTAAATAAACATTTCCAAATAAGGACCGCAGACTAAATGAAGCGAAGGTAAACCTAAGGAACCTAAAACATCTACAAAGAGACATGTCAAAACTGAAGTATCTGTATTTGCTCTATTAGCAATTTGCACTTTTACAGGCTGGTGGAGTGCTGAAATAAAGATGTTAAGGGCTGATGTGGCCCATCTTGTCTTTTAATTCACACGAGTGCATTAGATGACTAATCCCACCCTACCTCCTGGTATCCACTCTGAGCAGCGTGATGCAGGGGTGATCTGCCCGTACGGTCGGCCATATTCATGCTGGTCACATGGGGCAGCAGGGCCTCGACACACCGCGTAGCTCGGTTGGCTGCCGCAATGTGCAGCGGTGTCTGCCAGAACTTATCCCGTACGGTCACGTCAGCTCCCTTCCTCAGCAGCAGCCCCACAGCCCTCTGGGTAAAAAACAAACAAAACAATGCATGAATCATATTAAACTGCTAAAATGCTAAACAATGGCATGAGTAAGCCGTTACGCAGACTGAGCCTCCACTCAGGCATGTAAGGCTATGTTCAGATTGCAGGCAAAGTAGATTTTTTCTCAAACCAGATCTTTTCAGGCAGATTGTCCAGCCTATTAATTGCAAATAATAAAAAATAAGATTTCTGTATCCAGACATAACCAACCCATCTGCAAGGGTTGCTTTGGTAATGACATAAGAATTACCCATGTATGTGTACAGTCTTTCAAATAGGGTGCAGGAAAAATGGAGGAGCATGACCTCGCTCTCCAAATAAGCACCCTGTCAAGCTGCGGTGTAGGACTCCTCCGTCGCACAACAAAAACTTGGCAACGGAGGAGACCGATATATGTGTATGTATGTATGAATACTTCTGGCATTTCCGACAGCCAGAGAATCCAGACGGAGATGAATCTGTAAAAATCTAATTGGAATCGCATTTCAAATCACCTCCAAATGTGGTTTGAAAAAATCTGATGTGTTTTTTTGCCGTCCAGACATTCAAAAACTCATCTGGATAAAACCTGTATATGCAAAAAAAAAAAAAAAATATACATTGAATTATTTCTGGCATTCTGAACATAACCTAAATCAACACAGGCTGCTTACCTCATTTCTGGAAGCAGCCGCTCTGTGCAATGGTGTTAGCCACACATGGTCCTTTGCATTGACATTCGCACCTATGCAGTTAAGTAAAAAAAAAAAAAAAAAAAAAAAAGACAGACAGAATGAAGATTTTAAAAAGTGACAGATACTTTTTTTTTTTTTAATTGACAAAGTCTTTCTATATTGTGAATCCATTCATGGCTAAAGGGCATTGTGACATGCAGTAAGAGCTTTGACAATTTACACAATAGTAAAAAAACTTTTTTTTTTTAAATTTTTATTTAAAACACTGAAGTGCGTAATTTCCATCAGCAAATAAAATTGTAAAAATAATGATAGTTTCCAAACAGGTCACAAATTCACACCACTGGTTGAGCCAAGGATGCAAATGTCTCCTATTGCTACTGCTGAGAAATCCAGACACAAAGACTCTACTGCTAATGGAAAGTTACAATTTACAAGACAAATATTGTCTTAAATTGGGCTTTTATTTTGACATAATATTGGTAATTGGTAATATTGGTAATGCTGTAAACTTCGGTCTCTTTAAACTGTTGGAAATTATGTGAATGTAAATAGTGAACATAGTGCACATTGAGTTCCCAAATAAACATTAATCTTAGTGTTTGCAGAGATAGAGTTTATGTGAAGCAGCATTTACTGTGAACACGATATTATAAACTGCACACGTGTAAAAGCCGATCTTCAGTCTGAAACACACCGTGACTATATACTTAATTAAATCACAGCCTTTTGATTTGATAGTCACAATTTGATAATATACATAGCTATTTCAGTTTTTTGTGCAGCCCTATGTACATTTTAACTTGACATGGGATTTAAGGCTCCAGTATACTTCAAGTGAAATCGAAGACTGGTCTGACATCATTTCGAACAAAATCAAGTGAAGAAGCTCATTTGGAGTTTGTTTCTGGAGTTCAAAACAGCTTGCTTCGGCTGGTATACACCTGCGAACTGTTGCATAATTGGTAGGTGTGGCACTGAGGGTCCACGTTCTTTGACAGAAGTCTTCTCCGGTTCATTTCTTCTGTTCAGTATGTCGAGGTCATATGCAAGTAAAATATGTATGTATTGAGAATAGTAAATTGAACACTACTTACCATTAATACATCTTCTGGTAATGCATGGTTTTGGTGAGTGCTTTATAATTTGTCTTCACATTAGATATTTTATGAGAAGCAATTCAGTTACAAATGAGACACCACAGATTCAGATTTCTCCACAAATGCTAATTCATACAGACAGACTGCAAAGAACAATACTCGTTGTCTTTTTTTTCCTTTTAGCCATTTGCATCTTTGAAATGGCTAAACACTGCAAACAGGCAGCGGCTATGTAGTTTTCAACTGCTTTACATTAAGAAAACTGGTAAAACCTTATGAAGCTTCTCTGGAAAGCTAAAAACAAATTCTGTTAAATGTTTACTTTGCATTGTAGCACAAAGGTTGCACGGACTGCATATATTCACCAACCGTGATCACAAACAGTACGGTCAAGAATCATGTTTGGATTTATTACAGTAGCAGCAAATCGCACACACGGCCTATGATCAGATGCTTTCTTAACAGCTGCTTGCTCACCAGCCATTTTTGTAGTGCGTTTATTTTGGTATTGAGAGGAATGCTACATATACTACATATTTACATAATCATCTAAATGCTGCTCTCAGCAGCTGGGCATTGCCAGGTTTTTTGCTAACAGTTTACCGCTGAAAAGTATTTCGAACTTCTTTTTACCCCTAAGCAAAGAACAAAAAAGAACTTCACCCATGAGTATATCGGGGCCTTAAATTAATTATTAGCATTTCATCAACTCTCAAACCTTGATATACACTGAATTTAGGCAAATGGGCCATAAATGTTACTTTTTTTTTTTGCATTGTAGCAAGGCTTGAATTCTGTATTGACCAATCAGAATTTGAGACCAGAATTATCGGTTTTATCAATAAAAACATGTTGTATAACTTCATACCTGCACTGATGAGAAGATCCATTATATGAACGTCCCCCAGCCAGGCAGCAGCATGAAGAGGTGTGCGGCGCTCTTGGTCCTGACACGAAAATGGAGAAAAAAAAAGGTTAACAGATTTGTTTTTAACTTTCCTTTCCACACTGGCAATTGTTTAAAGGCCCACACAGCCCATATGTACGGTCATCCAGAATATGTGTCCGTTCATACTGAAATGTTATGCCATCACACATGTAGATGATGCATATAATTCATGCTCACACTAATATATGCCATTCAAAACATACCAGTGCATTGACTTCATCTTTCTTGTGCAAAAATAACTTCACTTCATCAGTATTTCGGTTAAATATGGCCTGGACCAGAGGCGGCTGGAGGAGGAAAAAAAGGTGGATGTTATGAGACTGCTATGAAATATGACAACAAAATTTAAACGCTTTGTTTGGGCAGCTTATAGTTGCAATGCATAACTTTGAGTGTCAAATGTGAGGTGTATAACTATAATCAAATATGATTTTCACTGAATATCATTAACAAGCTGCAGCAAAATAACACACATTGCTATTGTATCTACGTAGATGGGATAAATATGCGTACAATATTGTTATATAAAGAAATTTGTTTTAAAAAACCGGAGTATTTGTTAAATAGGTTAATAAACATGTGCGTTTTAAAAATATAAACACACAATAGATGTTTTCCTATGCGGCTGGCTGACACCCAGCTCATTAGGCTAGCTGGCTGGCTAACGTCTGGGCGTGATAGAGGGGTTATTTTTCATTTTTACCCTCTCTTTGATATCTCTACCCTCATTATACAGTAAACCAGTGATGTTTTCACCAAAATTAATAACAAAAACACACGTTTTAATGCGAGAACTATAAGGGAAATGGGATAATCCATCGTCGGGGAGCTAGCTAACATATCAGGCACTGCATACAAGCGCAGAAAGCGAACAACAATCTGCTTGATTTACGCTACTCGTGGAGTTTCAATATCCCTCACCTGGTCTGAAATATTGAGTACCCCCATCTCCCTGTGTCAGTCGGGCCGAAAGTCCCTCATCAGTAAGGAATCGAGGCTGGGAAACCAAGACTACAATCTTGTGTTGCGATTATAGACGTGATGAGTGCGTCTTTAGCTGGTGAGGCAGTTGAAAATAGCGACACCAGCGTGATGGCCGCTTGCTGCACCAACTTTCAAAATAAATGCCTATGAGTTAAACCTTGCAAGGGACCCCCTTATAACATATAAAGTTAGTTATATATTTCATGTATAAGAATACCTTTATCCTGTGCATGACTAGCTTGAAATTGTACTAGGAGGTACTCACTTAATAAATGAATCATTTAATTTTAACTTAAGTTAAATTAATAATTTTTCTACAAACTATTAGACACTGTTAGGAAAGTTACTTTTAAGAGTAATCCATTACAATGTGTTACTTCCTATAAAGTAACTAATTGCATTACTTAGTTTTATGGAAAGTAATGTCTTGCGTTACTTTTTCCCACCTGAGCTAGGCTTGCTTGTTTGTTTTTTTAATAAAAAAAAAAAAAGGTTATATTTTGCCAAATATAAAGGCCCTTTCACACCAAAACTAAAAAAAATAGCCTCAGGCTGAAGGAAAAGCAAATTAATGCCTGTACAGTAGAGGGCCCAGCTCAAACAAACCTGTCAGTTATGCTGCCATTCTGGATTAAAGAAGAAGATACCATTATCGTGCATGTAAACCACAAAAACACGAATTTGTAAAAAAGCGGTGATGTCATGCGCATGTGTATTACGTGTTGGTGTTTCTTTACAAAGTGACATCGCCAACTACTGGCCTGCATAATACAGCATTTTTAGTAATTTTCACAGATCCTTGTGAACAGGGATCGTTTTGACAATGTTGTCGACTGTACACTAACAAAGCAAAGGAAAAACGTTTCCATTTTTAGTACATCATTGCCATGTAACCATCCCCTTAGTCTAGAACTACATTAACCTCATGTTTAACCTCACAGCCCACACAACATCTCTGTGCCTTACTTCCGATTTCTCTCAACATTGGAGACTGGAGAGGTGTCAGTCAATAAATAGGAAAAGTAACTCAAATATGTTGTTGTAAACATAAAAGTAATGTATTAGCTACTTTACTCATTACTTAAAAAAAGTCATCTAATTACATAACTTACATTACTTGTAATGCGTTACCCCCAACACTGCTATTAGAGTACAGTAAAGGCGTTTTTTACAGAGCTAGGTTAAGTTAAGGCTGCTCTGTGCCTGCTCAAAATTCACATAATGCCACATAAAAGCCATAAAATTCGTCTGCTCTGACCCACCATAGAATAAAGGTTAAAATTGCTGTGCAAATGGATTTATGCCACCTCTGAGCAGCATTAAACAGTCTGTGTAAGAACACATAATTGCAACTTCAGAAGCTCTTCTGTTCCACTATTGCATTGTAGATGTATAAACCTGAAAAGAAACATTTGCAATTCAAGTATTTTTTCACAATGCATTGTTCCAGCACATTACACTAGAACAAAACTATATTTGTTTTTTATTTCCTACTGTTAAAAACTATGGATGAAATTATAATGAAGTATAATCACGGTTTCAAGATTTCTAGTTTTTAGAAAGCAGAATCACACACTAAATAATATAAAAATTGATTGTTTAATTTTTTTTAATGCAGATAATGATAACAAAAAATATTTTAGGCCTATTGAATAATTGATGAGATTTTACAGTAGATGTTCTATGCCGGTTTGATTGTTTTCCTTTTTTTGTCCAACAGTATGAGGTGCGTTCTGTAAGAAAGTGTCTGACATTCTATGCCAAAGCTTAGTTTTTGCTTTTCATAACGTAGTTAATGTGTAAAATGCCCTTTTCTGTTCAAACAAATAAAATAAATGAGTATACATTACAAACCTTTCTTGGTTATCATTTAACAGTTAACATTTTTAGAATGTTTAAGATAGTTTTAGGATCATGCTTTTTTAAACATGAATGTTGGAGAAACACTTCCTATGTGTTGTGTTGTTCATGCATCCAAACAAACTATTCTGTATTTTGAAGCCAATATAAATATGCATATCTATTAAAAGTAATTTTTTCAACGTTTAGGAGTACAATAGCATATAGACGATATCAAAAATAACACACATTTTTTTTTTTTTTTTTTTTTTTAACTCTATACGTCTGTAACTTTTATTTTGGAAACAGCGAAACAACAACCTTCCGGTGGCCCTGTTGGAAATTCTGATAGGGTTGCCATTTTCACTCAATATGTATATATAAAAAAAACAAATACAGTCTTTAGGAAACGCAGAAATTAGAAATGAGTTTATTTGCGAATGCTAAACACCAGAGGAAAAACCACTAGAGTAAACAATGGCAGACTCTGTAATGATGGGGAGCGCATCTTTAAACTCCGGAAGCGTAAATATCTCCTTTCATTTCTCTTGCCTGCAGCCTGCTAGCTTAGCCAAACAACAATAACTTTATGACTAATATAAGGCACCTTTAAGCGCAAATGTGTCCTATATTTAAAAGTAGACACTGTTTCATATACAAGCACCTTTTATTATGTTATGCATAAAATAGAAACGTCCAATAAATGTGCTGAGCTATCTAGTAACAGTTCAGTGTCTGTTAGCATAAAGTCTTAAACTTAGTGGTCTTGATTCATATCCCCAGAAATGCTGTTGGAATACACACCCCAAAAGCTACCACTAGGCTAGAAACATCTCCAGCAAAACATATTAGGCTGGTTTAATCTTTTTGATTAGAACCATAAATTGCAGGAGCCACAATTGCCTTATAGTTTTTAATGTAGATACGTAAAAAACATTGCATGGGACATCCTGCTCTTTAATAATCTGTTCTTTTAATAATTGCAGCGCTCTGGAAGCAGTAAGACCAGCACAAGTCCTACAGAAAACTATCAGCTGGCTCGGAGACGCACACTGCAGGTGGTGGTCAGCTCTCTGCTGACAGAGTGTGGCTTTGAGAGCGCTGAGAAAGCTGCGGTGGAAACACTCACTGAGATGATGCAGAGCTGTGAGTCCTCTTTTATTTTATGCCAGGTCACCTGTGAGGCTTGTAAAATGTTTAAAAACTGTCAGATCATCCATGGATGTAAAGTTGGGTTCACACTGTATGATTTTGGCCACTGTTTGTCAGTCTGAGACAAATTTTGTGAATCCTAAAAGATTCCTCTGATCCTAGGCCAAAATCTGAAGTCTTTGCTTGTTTGACATGTTCGATACAGCTAATTAATGACCATTATGATCAAATTTGACCCCAGATGAAATTCTGGTTGTGTGTGTATATATATATATATATATATATATTATGGCATTTACAAAATAATTAAAATAATACCATGGAATTAGCAGGGTACTTTTTGTTAGTTACATTTTTTAAAAATATTTTTGATTTATTTGTGTTATTTTTTTTGTTAATTATATATTTATTATAAAATAATTATACTATTAGTATTAATTATACTATTAGTATTACAAATAAACATACTGTGTTTATTTTAGGTTTTATTTAAAATTTAAAATGAACAGATGTTTATTTCACATGGTTTTCTGTATTAAGAGTCTCATTGTCTTGTGATAGATATCACTGAGGTTGGACGTTGTGCGAAGGCAAACTGTGAGCACACAGCTAGAAGCACCCCTACACTCTCTGATGTGGTCATCACTCTGGTTGAAATGGGTTGGTTCCCCTTTCATCAATATATAGTTCAAGTATAAAAACATTTCACTTCTTTACGGAGCCCCTAGAGGGACATTTGCAAAAATAAAAAAATGTACAGACTTTCACGTGCTCACCTGAAACTATTGCGTGCGCACAAGGGACTATTGCGTGCGCACAAGGGACTATTGCGTGCGCACAAGGGACTATTGCGTGCGCACAAGGGACTATTGCGTGCGCACAAGTAACTTTTCATGTGCGCATATGAATTTTTTGCATTCATGTTTTACAATTTCCAGTTTATGTAAAGTATACTATAACCTACACTATATTGCCAAAAGTTTTAGGACGCCTGCCTTTACGTGCACATGAACTTTAATGACATCCCATTCTTAATCCGTAGGGTTTAATATGGAGTTGGCCCACCCTTTGCAGCTATAACAGCTTCAACTCTTCTGGTAAGGCTTTCCACAAGGTTTAGGAGTGTGTTTATGGGAATTTTTGACCATTCTTCTAGAAGCGCATTTGTGAGGTCAAGCAGTGATGTTGGCGAGAAGGTCTAGCTCGCAGTCTCCGCTCTAATTCATCCCAAAGGTGTTCTATCGGGTTGAGGTTAGGACTCTGTGCAGGCCAGTCAAGTTCCTCCACACCAAACTCGCTCATCCATGTCTTTATGGACACTGGTGCGCAGTTTTGTTGGAACAGGAAGGGGCAGTCCCACAAAGTTGTGAGCATGAAATTGGTATGCTGAAGCATTAAGAGTTCCTTTCACTGGAACTAAGGGGTCAAGCCCAACCCCTGAAAAACAACCCCACACCATAATCCCCCCTCCACCAAACTTTACACTTGGCACAATGCTGTCAGGCAAGTACCGTTCTCCTGGCAACCGCCAAACCCAGACTCGTCCATCGGATTGCCAGACAGAAAAGTGTGATTCGTCACTCCAGAAAACATGTCTCAACTACTCTAGAGTCCAGTGGCGGCGTGCTTTACACCACTGCATCTGACGCTTTGCATTGAACTTGATGTAAGGCTGTGGAAGTGGACCATGGAAGTGATTGGAGCACCTGAATTCAATGATTTGGAGGGGTGTCCCAATACTTTTGGCAATATAGTGTATTTCCTTTGTGCATCACTGCCATTTTACTATGAAGAAAATGAGAGTATGAATGTGCATGAAGTAATAAAGATTGCAAAACTATTTGCTCAATTTTGCTTTTGTTAGGGCAGTATACCTCTAATATCAAGGCCTTATATCCACTTATCCTCTGTGACGACCCAGAAACTGTGCCGTGAAATGGGCTGATGGTGCAATACGGCTGTGTTCATTAGGCTGATTAAAAAGTGCTCAAATTTTATATTTCGTTAGAGCAGTTTGTCTAATGTAAGGCTGAATCCAGCTACTTATTCGCTTGTCATTATTGAAGCGTGAGCCTCCCCTTTATATTCCGCAAAAAGTTGAAAAGTTTCTCAAAAGAAAAGTTGAAAAAAGTTTCTCAAAAGTTTCTCGCGCACACGCAAAAGTTTCTTGTGCACATGCAAAAGTCTGTGTTTTTACTTTTTTTTTTTTTGCAAAGGTCCTTTTAGGAGTTCTGTACTTGTGTGAGTAATTTTTATCTGAGTGTTACTTTTTCACATTTGCAGGATTTAATGTGGATACTCTTCCAGTGTATGCCAAAAGATCCCAAAGGATGGTCATAACTGCACGTACGTGTACCGTTTTTCACTAATATATCCATTTATCTTATATCATCTGCTGTAACTATTCCTTTTTTTAAATGTATAACACTTCTGCGTTGAACAGCTCCAGTAACAAATGCTCCAGTGGTCCCAAAAGCTCTCACGGCTGGACAGAAGCGCACTCATCCAACACACATCCCCAGCCACTTCCCAGAGTTCCCGGATCCTCATACATACATCAAAACACCAGTAAGTCCTCTATTGCTCACCTGGTGCCCTGTTATTGTGCAATTCCTCAGCCTAATAACCGCTAATATTCAGAACATATCTCACTTTTGTGTTTTAGACCTTTCGAGAGCCTGTGTCAGATTACCAGGTGGTGAGAGAGAAGGCAGCATCACAAAGGAGAGATGTGGAGCGTGCTCTCACGCGCTTCATGGCCAAGACCGGAGAGACGCAAAGCCTTTTTAAGGACGACATCAGTGCATTTCCTTGTGAGTTTTTCTGTATATAACCAGTGTCCCATTATACTTTGACTGACCTTTTGCCTTTCTAGTGGATGTTTATTCATGTGTGTGTAATCAGTGATCGCAGCAAGGCCGAGCTCCATCCCTTACCTGAGTGCCCTGCTGCCCTCTGAACTAGAGCTACAGACACTGGAGGAGACCGATTCATCTGAGCAGGATGACCAGACAGACACCGAAAACAACCCCAGTCACAGTATCCAGGCAAGCCTCAAGCTTTTTTCCATGTCAAAATATTTTTTTTATTCAAGAAAATATTTGCATTTTTGTTGTTTTTTTTTCTGTTTTTTTTTTTTATTGTAACGTTTAATATATATATATATATATAAAATAAAATTAATAATATATAAAAAATATATAAAGTATACACACACATATATAATGCATACTATTAGAATAATATATTATTATTATTAATTTATAATATAAATTAATAATAATGTACTTATTTATTCTAATGGTATACATCATTTAATTTTTTTTTAAATAAATAATTAAATAAATTATTTTTCTTTGAATTTCTAGGATGACTCTGGTGCAGATAAGGAGAACGCAGTGCTGCCACCTGGTGGTGTTGTGCCTACAGGGAAGGCCAATGAAGAAAACATGATTGACAACCCATATCTACGACCAGTCAAAAAGCCCAAAGTGAGAAGGAAAAAATGAAATTTGATATATTGACTCGGCTACTTCTACATCAGCAGGTTATGACGAATGATGACTTCTTAGCACTTGCTAATCACATTGTGCCCTTTGAAGTAACAGCTAACATGATGAGTCTTCAACAACTGCAATTTGGAAACACACGGTGGTCCATCATGTTAATGACGTTTGATTCTTATGACAGACTGTTCATCTGTACATCTCAAAAATATTAGATGGAATTTACACAGGCAACCTTGCCTAAAGAGTAGCACCCCTTACAGTTGATTTTTGGCAGTGTGTTTTGATAAGCCTTCCCTTGAAACATCATCTAGTTTTTACAGTTCTCCACACATCAGAAACATGACATTCTCTTTTGATTTGTGTGTATTTGTTACTCAATTGTGAATGATAGTAATAAATGTCTTTTATTGTTTATTTTAAGGCATCCTTTCAAAAGGACAAGTTGAAAATTAAACCAGAATGTGGGGATAAAGTAAACATCTCCATTATGAACTTGTGTCCCGTGCTTTACTTGCTACTATATTAGTTAAATTTTAAGTATGTACCTGGAATGTGTCTAATATAGGACAACTCACAATTATGGTTCTAAACTGAACATATTATGAAATGGGAAACAAGTAGAATTTGTCTTTTAAAGCTTTAATGTTTGTATACTTTGAGAATCACACTGCATCTTTGTTGTAGTATTTTAGTGTCATCAGTAAAACAAGCGTAGATATGCCACCCTGTTCCTCTGTTTCTTAAACTCTTTGTCATGGAGGAGCTGCATGGACAAAACACATGTTAAAAATGAAAATAATCTATATCAGCTAATGAAAAATACATTAAGCTCAACAGGCTGTTGTGTACACACTTTTATTCGTTTCTTTGATTTGTAATTTGTAGAAGAGTGTCGGACATATCAGTACCTCAGTCCGCAGTGCTCTTCTCTCCAGCAATGGCACTTTTGACCAGTCTGGAGAGCCAAATTTCATTGGCCATGATACCTTCTTGCTTTGGATGGAATCATGAGCATATGCCCCTGGACTGAAAAACAAACAAACAAACAAACAAAAAAAAAAAAACAATATACATAGAAAGTCTGGGAGTCATTTAATTTAAACCAGGAATTAAAATTTTTAGGATGTTCTTTGAATCATTCTCAAATAAAAAAGGAGAACATAACCATCAGGTTTTACACAAACTTATGGAGTTGAAGATGGTCATTCTGAAATTCATAATGATTTTGAATTAAACTTTCACTTAGATTACCATGATATTAATTCTAATGCAAAACAATTTAATTACAAAAATGAAGAAAAAAAGTTTTCGCTAGCGGTTACATATATTCAGTATAGAAATATGGAGGAAAATTTATTCTAGATTAGCAGTTCTCAAGGGGGCAGAGGCATGCAAATGAATAAAAGACATGCAGTTTTATAGTATACATTTTCCAAGTTATAATACATTATTCCAGCCTCTAGTATATTTTACGGGGTCAAAAATATTTTGAAAATGCTTAGTAAATCAGGAACAACTGGAAAAATCATGGGGCCTTCGATTATTGTTTAGGACAATGGTGGTCCTTGCAGCCAAAAAGATTAAAAACTATTATTCTATATTGGTTGCTTTGTATTACCAGAACACACATCTTTTGATAGACTTAGTCAAATGTTAAAAAAAAAATCATACCCAGGGCTGGAATCGGCATTTGAAGGTCTGAGTCTTACAGTGGTACTATTAAAGGGAGCTTTTCCAAGAGGAAACACTTTAGACTGCGTCCAGTCCTGTTGGTATTCCCATGGTGAAGGTGTGGCTGTCTATAAAAACAGGCAATGCAGTTTTTTTGTTTAAATAAAAACAAAGGTAATGGTTGCGATTTTACATAGAAATGCATAAACTATAAGCCTAATGTTACCTTAAATGGAGGCAGAAAGCGTGGTGCAGTGCGGGCTGCTAACACATATCCCCTCTTACTTTCAGGTCTGTGTTGGAGGTCATATATAAGAGTGCCCACCTGTGAACTGATAAGTCAGATGAAAAGAATAACACGTTGCTTAACATGTAAGTTATTAACTGCTCTGCCTTCATTCATACCGTGTGGTTGTCGTAACATCCGGGTCCTAGTTCCTTGGAGTCAGTTGATCCGTGCAGCGCGAGCATTTCATTACCCATGCGATTAGGCGCAAAGTGAGTTGGAAACATGAGACGTTTCTGGCAGCTGCCGAACGCGACCAGTGGAGCTTTAAAGTTGATAAATACATATACAAATCAAATGTTCATTTTTGATGCAAAAGATGCAGTTTTGTCTACTGATGAGTAAATTACAATACCTGCGCCCCGTGTCGGCATAGCGTCCTAATGTTTACTAGAACCATGGTAACCAGGTGCAAACAAACTGATGATGTGGATCAAATGGATCTCCGATGTATTCAGAACTGATTCAGAAGTGGTGTAGGAAAGCATTATAACTCGTTTTTTTTTTTGTTTTTTTTTCAATTATGTATTTAATTTATTATAATTGTATTTATTGGCTATGATTTTGGGCGTTTATATGTATATTGGATACATATACTATAGTCTGTTGTAATGGTAGGATACAGGACTCTACTAGATTTTACCATAAGTCTAATGATTTAAAAAAATAATAATAATAATAATTTTTTTATTTTTAATTTTTTTTTTTACAAGTGTCAGATTTGGGATTAATAAAGATCATTAAAGCCAACTATATGCGGACTGATAGCAGAACATGCGCTAGTGGAAGACCAGCTAATCAGATCTCAAATATGCACTGTTTTCGAGTAACACCTCTCCATACGATGTCTGATTTACATAGACATGAAAATTGTATGTATAATTTTACAAGAGTAATGTAATTCTTTTTTCTATAGTATATTAAAGCTGTTCTTAAGTACTTGTCATTGTCTATTCATGAATCAGGTGTGATGGAAGAAAGAGTTGTTCTGTTCTTGCAGTGAACTCAGTATTCTCTGATCCTTGTATTTGGACTTATAAATACTTGGCTGTGTCTTATGAATAACAACCAAGAAGGGGAACAGGTGTTCCCTTTCGAAAGGGAACTTCTACTCTGCGTTTGCAACGCTATGGGGAAACGTCACGTGACTCGGTGTTCGAAAGCCAACTATCCAATAACTCCAAATCCTATTGGCCGGCGACAGCCTATGACGTCATACAGGCGCGACCCGGAAGTATAAAAGGGGCGCATGGGGAAGCAGTCATCATCTCATCGTCTTTCGGGACTGTTGTGTCGACTGCCATTATCGAATATACTCTTCATAGAGTATGTCTCTGTTATGTCTGAGGGCAAAGAGAAACATTTCAGGAAGTGTGTGGATCCATGCCCGAGGTTTTTAACGGTGGGTTCGCACACCCTATGCGTCTATTGTTTGGGAGAAGAACACGCACGGATGGTGCTTGAGGGCGCTGTCTGTGTGATGAGGCGTCAACATCTGCGCCTGGTCGGTCCGGCCCTGCTCGTGCTGAGGCAGAGCGGTGGCTGCACTCATGGGGCTCGCAGATGGAGCTCGCTGCCGAGTTTGAGAGAGGTGTTATGGTCTCTCAGCCTCCGGTGGCGGCTGGCGGGGATGAGCTCCTGGATGATGATGATGTCTTATCTTTGACATCATCGGATCCGGGAGCGAGTGTTCTTCTGGCTGATAGCCCCCGTGGGCAGGAGGCAATGGAGGAAGAAGAAGTGGCTTTTTCTTCTTTCTCCAAGTCTCCTGGCCCAGCATATGCCGAGTTACTGGAGGTTGTGGAACGCGCTGCTGGCAGACTGCAGCTGCCGTGTGGGCGCGTGAGAAAAAAAAAAAAAAAAAACCTGTTCGCGGCAGACTTGACGAACGTTTTTCTTTCCGACCACAACCCCGTGACTCCAGTGAGCCTTCCATTTTTTCCGGATCTCCACGTTGAGATCGGGAAGGCATGGAAGAACCCATGCTCGGCCAGAGTTCATCCGCATCGGCGAGGGAATCTCGCTGATGTGGATGGATTGGGCCAGCATGGGTATGTGTCGCTGCCGCCCATTGACAAGATGTTTGCCAGCTATCTCGTCATGGGCAGAGCACCGACACTAAAAGCTCCAGTTTTGCCGTCCAGACCCCTTAAACAGACATCTCGTCTGAACGGCAGAGCATATGCTGCTGCGGGTCAGGCTGGTGCGGCTTTACACACTATGGCAGTGTTGCAGGCATACCAGGCTGATCTGCTGAAGGCGAGGGCGCGCTCAGCAGCTTTTAAGAGTTGCATTCCACTCAGATCCGTTTTTTAATTACTACTGTATGTTCAGGTGACACCTTTGAACAGTCAGGCTGACGGCCGGGCTTATGATGATTTTTTCTGGAGGCCCGCCTTCTGGCTTGATAGTGAAAGGGTTCTTTGGGCTTCTAGAACCATGGATGTTTTCCTTCCCATGTTTGTAAAGGAGCAGTCTTTGGTCTTCGAGCCACGGGAAGGTAAGACAATTTCATTTCTTAAATGTTGACTTTGTGTCGTTCCTGTATATTTTCTGAACATGTCACAGTGAATGTACATTGAGATATAGAATTTGAAGGGTTTTTTTGGGCAAAACTGGAATGTTGAGACTGACTAAGCAGGTCACAGAATGGCTGCTGCTTAGTTTTCTCTCTATGTTGAGTAGCCTCTCGGCTATTTTCAGTATAGTTTGAGTTGGCACTCATTGCTTCAGTTTGTATGTCTACGGCGGCCCTAACCGGCCGCCTGACTTTTCAGCTTTGAGCTTCACTTTATTTTTCTCATCATGAGATTTAGAAGTGGAGATCAGGCTGTTTGTTATGGTGCCTGTTGTATATAATAAAGAAAATAGGCCTATAACTTGGCAGCCAGGCTAGAGCTAGGTGATGTGATATATGAAGTAACCCCATATGTATTCACTATCCTTTCAGGATTTGTTTCCTAGTTCTGGTTTTCCTCCCGAGGGAGTTGTTAGGCTGTACGCCCAATTATCCCCTTGCTGGTGTAGGTGCAATTTGAGTTTTACAGCTAGGTTGTAGACTGTTTTCTGACTCCCTTATGCTGTTCCTCAGGTGGTAGGCCCTTATCTTTGCGTAGATAAGTTATGCAGGTGTGTGCTTGGCCCCACTTTCTAGAACTTTCATGCTAAAAGGAATAATTTTCTTCTGAGCCACTTGATAATTTGTTTTATCAAGTTTGAGTTGACGTTGCTAGTTTTTAGCTCCTGTCCTCTGGGGTTTAGATCAGATTTGAGGATCTGTGTGGGAAGTGTTTTTCTTTTTAAAAAAAACAGCATGTAGATCAAAGTTTGTGTTACTTTGGGTTCTAGACTTTTGCCCTACACTGTATGTGAGCCTATGCTGCCACAGGTTGGCACCTGCTCTCATAACAGTAGGCCCTTTGCTGTGAAAGTAGGCCTTTGTTTTGAGTATTTGGTGACTTGTACTCTCCAGTCTGAGGTCCTTGTCACTGGGTGCATCACCTGTTGGATTGCATATTCAGGGTAGTTAGTGCCACTTTGTTGAAGAAAACTGGTATCTATTAGCTCCCTTTTTTAGTGGTCTGGTTAACGGTTATACTGCTTATAACTCGGATTGTAGGCCTTATGATATTCGGCCTCCTTCTAGTTAGCGGTTGTTCTACTATACTGTTTAACTGATCATAATGTGCTCACATATTTTCACAGGTTTACGCTGCCACAGGCCATGCCGCGTGTCTGTCTGAGGTAGTAGGCTTATATTAGCCTTCCTTAGACCATGTTGGCTTTGTTTGGTTCCCTTTAGTCAAAATGTGTATTTAGGGTACATTGCCTGTTGGAATGTGTAGCCTAGCGCAGGTTGCAGTTAGCTTCCCATAGCTTTTTGGGTTACAGCTGGTTCCCTGTAGCTTGGTTCCCTTTAATTCACGAGCTGTAGCCACGTGTTATTGAATTGGCAGGCCCCTTCAGGCCTCCTTTTTAGTTTACGTTTGGCACAATTTGTGTTTTAACCTGTGAGTAGGCTGATCGCCACCTGTTACTGGAATGGAGGCCCCTTTAGGCCTCCTTTTTCTAGTCGACTTGTTGGCAGGATGCCTGGGAAACCATGCCACCGTCGGCCACACCCCATCACTGACGGATAGGCCCTAACAGGCCTGTTCTCGGTGTTTGGCAGTGTTTTTCATGTGTTAATCATGACACTGTTAATACATGGCCTCTGGGTGGTATAGTTATGGTAGCCACTTGCTAATGCCACGTGTTTACTAAGGCAGGCCTACTTCGGCCTCCGGTGTAATATGTGGAGTTCAGTTATATACTCCTCTCGCTGTGAGGGTGACAAGGTGCTTTTTACCGAGTATTTCGAGTGGCTAGCCCCTCAGGTTGGTTTGGCAGCAAAACCTTACTGAAGGTTGTTTTTTTACCTATATCTGCCTCCCTGAGTCCTATTCTAGTTGAGCTAAGGGCCACCTAGCGCCTAGGGTGGATCTTTTGTGCTCCTAGAAACGGCTACAAGACTACGCCGTGTGTATTAGAGGTTGCTAGGCCTACGGGCCGCCTAGTTTTAACACACTGGAGTATGTTTGGGTGTATTTCTCTTTGAGAGTTATCTTTATACACTTCTGTTGGCCAGAGGCCTAAGTGATAAACCAACCTCCTTTTGTCTGGTTGTTTATCGTCCTTTGGGCCTAAACACTGCCACGAGCTGATGCCACGTGTCTGTTGAGGTTATAGGCCCCTCCAGGCCTTCCTTAATGCGTGCTGGCGTACGCTGTACTCCTCTTGCTTTAGAGAGTAAAAGGTGTTTTTACTGAGTACACTGCTCGGTGGATCGTGTTGGGTGGATTGTCATGTGGGCACTTTGCGGCCTCTTAGGCTGCCATTGAAGTCATCTTTCTACCCCGGAAAGAAAGCCGGGCCACTTTCTGTTTGACTTCTGTTATTCACTTAACTCTATCATGCTGTAGGCCTCTTTCGGCCTCCATGAGTATGTGCCCATCGCATGGTCTACCTGTTAGGTGAGTTTCGTACTTCCCTTTTAGGGTTATGTTTGTAATAGTGCTTAGCTCCCTAAGCTGGTCATGGGGTAGGCCTTAATCAGGCCTCCTCTTAAGGATCCAGCATCAGGCTGGTTTGTGCTCCCCTGCATCAGGGTTCTGTAGCGCACGCCCTCCTCAGTGCGTTAATTAAGCACTGGGTAGATCCTAGGATGAGTGGATTATACTCCCCTCAATACGAGGGTTCATAGCACTTAGCTGAGTTCTGCTCTCCAGGATGCCCGTCTCTACGCGTGGGTTTGAGTTTGTTTCTGCCTCTTTGCAGTCACTCTTACTTACTATCTTCTGTGAAGAATGCGTGTTAGGAGGCTCTGTATTCAGACAGGGTTGGCCCAGACTGAGTTTGTCTCAGGTCAGACTAGGTCGGCCTCCCTGGTGGCTTTGGGGGTGACTTCGTTCCCCTCTAGTGACTGGCCGAGGTTCCCTTTGGTTCCTTGGCCACATTCCCTTGAAGGGGCCACTTTTTCTTCTAGAAAGGTTGGTTCCAGACGCCTTAGCACCTTCCGTAGGGCCTTTTGAGGAGGTCCTTCGTGGAGTTCAGCTTGGGCTGTTGGCCGAAGGGAATGCTGTCACTGACAGCCTGGTGTGACCCGAGGGAGAGTTGCCAAGCAGTTTCTACTGCTCTGGAGCCTTTGTCTCAGCCATTTTTCTTGGCAGGCATTCTCCTCAAGCATGGCGGCGTGGGTATATCGTTCCCCATAGCGTTGCAAACGCAGAGTAGAAGTTCCCTTTCGAAAGGGAACGTCTCAGGTTACGAATGTAACCAGGGTTCCCTGAGAACAGGGAACGAGACTCTGCGTTTCCTTGCCATACATCGGGCTGCCTGCTGAACAGTCCCTCAAGACGATGGATAATGACTGCTTCCCCAGGTGCCCCTTTTATACTTCCGGGTCGCGCCTGTATGACGTCATAGGCTGTCGCCGGCCAATAGGATTTGGAGTTATTGGATAGTTGGCTTTCGAACACCGAGTCACGTGACGTTTCCCCATAGCGTTGCAAACGCAGAGTCTCGTTCCCTGTTCTCAGGGAACCCTGGTTACATTCGTAACCTGAGACGTTTTATAGGCCTACATATAATTTTTATCCTACATTTTCAAGTTGATTATTAATCATAAAATTCTTAAAAACAGAAAAACATCCAGTGTTAAATGAACACGTCCAGTGTCACCCGGTGTTTATATAATCCGGTGTGGATTATATAAACACTGGCAATGTTAATTTAACGCTAACAGTGTTCATTTAACACTGGAGGTTTTACTGTGTAGCTTTAGACGATCTATGTAGACGATAATAAATAATAATAGTTGTTGCTGTTTTTTACCCTATAAGGTGCATTGGGAAGAAGTCTTGTCAACTACTACTTCAAATTCTATCTTCTTTGATCTATGTCATGATGTCTATAAGTATCTGGAAGTGATGTACCGCTGTATATCATTTTGTGACTGTCCTGCCACATAAATGTATTTTATATGTTTTGTGTGTGTTTTAAATGAAAACAGTCTATTATTGATGGTAGATGCTGATAAATAATTTTGTTTTTTTTTTGTCTGAGAACAAACAAACAAATTCACTTCACAGTGATTTGTTTCAATGTAGGGTCTATCAATGGAAACTAGCACTGCTAAACCTTAATGGAGAACAATCAATGAGATTCTAACATTTATTAAACTGACCCATGTGAGTTGTTCCCGATAGCCTCGTGGGCAGTGTGCTGATATCTAGTTCTGCTGCACATCAGAAAACC
This sequence comes from Elopichthys bambusa, assembly GCA_037101425.1. NCBI lineage: Eukaryota > Metazoa > Chordata > Actinopteri > Cypriniformes > Xenocyprididae > Elopichthys > Elopichthys bambusa. Next base: position 17,755,073 of record CM074451.1, read on the forward strand.
TGAATTCGAACCCGGCTCCTAGACTTTTCCTGATGCTCCCCTCTCTCTCCCATTTTGCTTCCTGTCTACATACTTTCCTATCATTATAAAAGGCAAAAATGAACCTTTAAACTGATGCTGGTTAAGTTCCATCCACACACAGGATAGAATCAGCATCTTTTATGTCACTGCATCAACATCTCTCATCAAGGGGTTGGGGAAATGGATTCCGACAGCTGAAATGTGAATCTGTTCCCCCATGTTTTATACTCAATGAGGTTCTAATATTTATTAAACTGGCTCATGCTAGTTGTTCCCTATAGCTTAGTGGGCAGTGTGCTGATATTTAGTTCTGCTGCATGTCAGGAAACCTGAGTTTGAGTCCCAGCTTGTGGACCTTTCCTGATCCCGTACCCCCCACTCTCTTCCAATTTGCTTTCCTGTCTACATACTTTCCTATCATAATAAAACGCAAAAAAGCCCAAAGAATTAACCTTTAAAATGATGCTGGTTAAGCTCCATCCACACACAGGATAGAATTAGCATCTTTTAAGACACTGCACCAACATCTCTCATTATATGTGTGGGGGAAAATATTCCGACAGCTGAGTTGTTTGCCATCAGATTCTGTTCCCCCATGTTTTTTACACAATAAGGTTCTAATATTTATTAAACTAGCTCATGCTAGTTGTTCCCAATAGCCTAGTGGGCAGTGTGCTGATATCTAGTTCTGTTTCACGTCAGGAAACCTGAGTTAGAATCCCAGCTTGTGGACTTTTCCTGATCTCGTCCCATTTTGCTTTCTGTCTACATACTTTCCTATCATAATAAAATGCAAAAAAAGGCATTTTACTATGAGATTTCAATGTCAGTATTGTTCCTTTACGAGATCTCAATGGCTGTCAGTTTTGTTTCATTACGAGATTTCAATGACGGTCGGTTTTGTTCATTTACAAGATCTCAATGATGATCAGTTTTGTTCCATTATGAGACTTTAATGATGGTCAGTTTTATTTGGTTACAAGATTTCAATGACGTCTGTTTTATTCGGTCATGAGATTTCACATATTCTGCTATTCTAACTGCACTTATTTCTGCCATTGGTGTAAGCAGCAGTGTGTGGTAATAGACAAGAAATGTACGCTTTTACACCATCTTGCAGATAATATTTCTGAAACTACACTTATCAGAATGTGCTACCACCTTAATTAATGAGGTCAAATTAATAATTAAAGTGGCAATTAATGATCACAGTAAGTCAGGACCTCTGCCTAAAAGATAATTCTTCTTACAGTCTAGTGACCCCATTGCTGCACTCTGACTTAAGGAGCCATACAAGTCTGGGAGTGAGCACCCCCTGCTAGCCTCACTAAAGCATCTTCCAATAACAATTAGGTTTTTTCAAAATAGGTCTCCTATCCAAGCCATGGCCTGGCTCAAGCCTGCTTAGCTTTGGTAGGAAGCCAGGCTCTGGCCATGGGATGGTACAGAAGCACTGCTTCACAATGCCTTGATAAAATGGGTCCAATGCAGTGATAGCACATCCTAAGTGCCTCTAAATGTCCCTCAGAATGAGCTACCACCTGTATTGCAATACAGTATAGTCACACTATAGCAAGGCTCTCTCACATATTCTGCTATTCTAATTGCGCTTATTCCTGCCATTGGTGTAAGCAGCATTGGGTGGTAATAGACAAGAAATGTACACTTTTTTTTGCAGCAGGAGAGAACTTTTTCTGAGAGGCTTTGGCAAGCTGTTTCAAACTCTCAAAATGAACTTCGTTTTGGCCTGATTTTGTTTGAAATGACGTCACATAAGTTCGTTCTTCGATTTGTTTTTATTTTTTAATCTTCCATAGAAAGCAACGTAATTACCGCATTTAAGGTACAGAGAAGTAGTAAAGATATAATTAAAATAGTCCATGTGATTCACTGGTTCAACCTTAATGTTATGAAGTGACGAGAATACTTTTTGTGCGCAAAAACAAAACAAAAATAACTTTATTCAACAATTTTTCCTTTTCCCGCAGTGCAGAGCTTCTGTGTTCTATGTCAGAAAGCCGGCTATTAATTTGTGTTTTCCAAAGATAAACGAAGGTCTTGCGGGTTTGAAACGACATGAGGGTGAGTAATTAATGACAGAAATTTCATTTTTGGATTAACTGACTTTAACGCTGATCCTGGAGGGCCATTGTCCTGCAGAGTTTAGTTCCAACCCTGAAAAAAAAAAACTCTCACCTGCCTGTAACTTCAGTAATCCTGAAGACATTGATTAGCTTCAGGTGTGTTTAATTAGGGTTGGAGCTAAACTCTGATCCATCCATGATCAACATTCCCCACCCCTGCTTTAATGTTACAGGACAATGTTGTGAAGATTGTTTTTCCCTTGATACTGTATGTTAACACTTGTTGGAATTGTACTAGTCAGATAAAGTTTGAGCAGACGAAGACTGAGCATTGAGTGGTGTAACATCTATTGACAAAGCCTGACTAAGTCTGAACATTGAAATATTCGTTACTAAGATTATTCAATAAACCCTGCTCTTTTTTTTATATATATATAATATATATTTTATATATATAAATATATTTATTGTATTTTCAGTTTGCATATCACATCTGATTACACAATGAATAACATGTCATGTAACACACAGCAAACATTTTCACCCTATTCTCCCTCCCATCCCCTCCCCCATTCCCAAACAAAGAAAAAAAGAAAAAAAAGAAAGAAAGAAAGATTTTTTTTTTTTTTTTAAGATACAAGTCTATGTAAGAGATCATAGTGCTACCCTACTCCTTTAAAGCTTGTTCTTGTTGTAGCAGGTTAACAACATTAACATTGTGCTTTAAGAAATTAGTAAAGGGTTTCCAGACATCTTCAAAAACATTTGATTTCTTTTTGACAATATGTTATTTTTTCCATTGACATGCTTGACGCCATTTCTTTAATCCTGATCCCAATTCTTGGCTCATTTATATTTTTCCAATTGAGAGCAAATATACGTTTAGCTTGTAAAATACACGTCTATGAATCTGACCTCTTTGCTATGGAACATTGGGCTGATAGGATATATACCCAGGATAAAAAGCTTAGGATCCAGTGGTAGTATCTTTGATAAAATTTGGTCAATCATATCAATAATACCTAACCAAAAGGGTTTTACTTTCTCACATTCCCATATACAGTGGTACAATATCCCTTTTGCCTCATTATACTTTATACAGGTATCAGGAATATTATCATTAAACTTGTGTAACTTAGTAGGAGTTATGTATGTTCGCATCAGCCATTTGTGCTGTATGAGTTTCAAGCTACTGTTGACTGTCTGCGTCTGAGCCTTCTTACATGCCTTCTTCCAGTCTTCTAGAGATATTTCATCACCTATATCTTCTTTCCACAATTTTAGTTTTGATTCTGAGGATTCATCAGACCCAGACACAAACAAGTCATACAATGATGAAATTAAACTATTATCATAACAGTGTCTTAAGATTGCTGCCTCTAATGGGGAAATTACAAGAATATCTAATGAATGGTTTTGAGATGAGGATATAAAGCTTCTAAGTTGAAGGTATTTAAAACAATGTGTCCTTGGAATGTCATATTTGGTTGATATCAATGCAAAGGACATAAATACTTCATCTTCACAGTACATGTCTTGCACTTTCCTTAACCCCTTTTCAGCCCATATCCAAAATCTTGCATCACATTTCCCTGGCTTAAAATTAACATTACCCCAAATAGGGCTGAAGCGTGACCAAGAAGGGTTTATATTCAAAAATTTACAAAAATCAAACCAAATATTTATCATGTTCAATACAATTTGTGGTCTGTTGAATACAGGTATAGGTGCAACGGTAATCTTGGTGTAATAGAACAGGATTCCAAATCCATCCAAGCAGCAGGGCTTTCAAATGAAAAATAAAACATGATTGTGTGCAGCTGAGCTGCCCAGTAATACCACTAAATGTTTGGACATTTAAGGCCTCCTCGATCAAATGGTTGGTATAATAGAGACAGAGGTAGTCTGGGGCGTTTATTTTGCCAAATAAAGTTGGTAAACAATTTTTTAATTCTAGTAAACAAATATGAGGGAGGGGGTAGGGAGATATTCTGAAACAAATAGAGAAATTTAGGAAGTATATTCATTTTTAAAATATTTATCCTGCCAATCATTGAGATGGTTAAAGATGTTTAACATTCTGTTGATGAAGTAGTTGCTTCCAGGATTGGGTCATAATTATTCTGAGCAATTTTATTCACCTCAGGGACAATTTTTATACCCAGCTAAACAAAATTATCAGTTGAGTTGAAGGTAGAAGCATAACCTTGTCAAGTTCACTACACAAGCAAATACAAAAACGCGCTGCAAATGTTCACAACATATGCAAATAGGCCTGCTCATAATGCACATACGATCAGGATGTTAATATAAACAAAAAACTCACCAACGTAAACATTGAACAATAAGCGGTCCCAGCCTGGTTTGTCACTTGTTGGTGTTCCCTCATAACATTTTCGTTGTGGTCTGTGCCAGTCCCGGCGCCAGGACAAACGATTAGGGGGGGTATTATTTTGCGTAAAAAATATTATTAATAAATTATTAATAATAAATCATCTTTTTAAAAATAATTTACTTGATTTTATGTCTCAAATCCCAGTCAATTATTCACTGCAGAAAGTGAAACTAAAAACTCAGCGATGAGAGCTCTACTTCAACATGTTCTGATAACACTATTTAACCTTAATTTATTTCTTAATATTTCTCTTGTGGCCTATATGTAGTGAAAAAAAAAAAAAAAATAAGAAGAAATGTAGGTGTTAAACAAGTTGTTTTTTTAAATGTTTGCCTTTCCTTCTCTTTATCACTCTCTGCTATTATCAAATACTAACCAACCATTAAACTTTAATTTGTTGTAATGAACTATGGAACATTTGTAAATATAACCATTAAAGGGCACATTTTACGTTTAGGCACATAACAAATAATGACATACCTGGGGCCTGTGAAGGGTGGATAAAAATATAAAATAAATCAAATAATACAACTATTGGCCATGTAACGTGCGTGATGGGTTGAACTTCCCTTGTGTATGTCCTTCAAACTGAGTTTGAGTCAGTTTGTCATAGCAAATAGCTATGAACAAGGGAGCACAGGTGACAAGAGAAAACCAAAACAAACAGAACATGAGGGTGACTGTGACAGAATCTCACAAAATCCTTCAGATTGGTCAGATCTTCCTCCAATTTATAAAATTCTAATTCAGTCTACAGTCTTCCATGATTGTTCCTTATTGTCAAGTTAAGAGTCCTTGGCTGGTGCTGTGAAATATTGGAAGGAATCATCAGACTCAATATTAATATTAATACAAAATTTTAATATTTAAGACCATAAATAACTACATTTGTTGTGCCCTCATATGAGGCTAATCCAAAATCACTACAAGTGCATCAGACTGATGCTCAATGAGTTCATCCAGATTAAATGTGAAGAAATCATGAGCATGATCTGAAGTCCTCAAATCATCTTAAAAACTTAAAATCACGATGAGTGTGTGTGGGGTAGGGTGATCAGATATCCCTGTTTTCCAGGAAAAGTCCCAGTTTTTGGTGTTTTGTCCCAGACTGGAATGTCCCTGGAAATGTCCCCATTTTACAGCACATTCAAAACACCACACAAATACATTGAGAAAAAAAGATGACTGACATATATGACACGGAGCAACACTTCTACAGAGTCTAAATTAAAGGGCTTAATATTTGAAACTATAGCAAAGATTGACAGGAGTATCAATACACACAAGGTAAAATATAAAGAGGTGAAGGATATAAATAAAAGATAATACAAAAATAGAAAAGTGAAAAGATTATAAAATATCCCAGTTAAACGGTTTTGACACAGTCCACAGCAGCAGATGAACTGAACAGGTGAGGGGATCGTGACTGGGTCTAAAAGGAGCATCATAGTCTTTGTCAGGAAATCTGGATCATGATTTATTACTGTTGCGGTTAGGGGTGATGAGGTAACCAGGACAACAGGAAATCAGTTTGATGCAAAAATGTATTTTACAAAAAAAAAAAAAGTAGAAAAAAATAAATTCCACGATGCAGAAAAAATAAACAAATAGTGCTACAAACATATTCACCAAACAGACTAACAGTGGCGGTACTCTGACCACGCTCACGCCACTCTCACCACACCTGCCAACTGAATGTTTTGGTGGCCATCTTAAAGTCATGGCCCCATCTACGGAACATACCATGATGCAGACAAGCCTAACATAACACATTCACCACAAACAGTCACATGTTTACACAAGCCACACATAAACACAATAAATACAGTTCTCCCATAAGCCAAAAAAAAAAAAAAAAAAAAATCATATATATATATATATATATATATATATATATATATATATATATATATATATAAACACACAAGAGTTTAAATCAATAATGCTACCAACTGGTACATACATCTGTGATACTTATATCAATAAAGAGTAACCTGTTTTTTAATATGTTTTTTGTTGGTGAATTTCTATTGTTTTTAGTGCGTGAACAGGACTTTTATTTTGGTGTGGTGACAAGATGTCATAAGGCTGTGTCGCACTCCTGCATCTGTGATTCTGCTTAAGAAAGGTTTATTTTTAATAATTTAAAGTGTTTAAACCAACACAACCTGTAGAGAACTGTGGAATGAGTTAATGATTAATGAATGTATGAATGTAACACTTTAATGTTTCTAATAACAGTAATGAGCATATATATTTTTTTTTATCAGTGAAATGCATTAAAAAGAACAATGAACAGTTTTAGTAAGTAAACATGAGTAACAGAAAAGGTGCGCCTCATTTTGCTCCCTATATAATGAGCTGTTCATCATAAACGAACTGTTTAGTCACTGGCAAGTAATGATAGAGAAACTCTGTCAACTGAGCAAAATGCTCTTTGAAACAGAACAAGCATATTACTGCGTCCTGTAATTATTTATGGACTTCAAAATGAGCAACTTGTGAACCATTAACAAAAGATACAACCAAACATGTACAGGCTTCCACACTACACACAATACACACAATAACTCCACATATATTGCCCCAACATATATCTTCCCAGAATCCCTGAAGTCAATGTAAATGTATGATGTGTGTATGTACATGTGAAATGAGGGAACGTGCCCCATAGTCCGTACATGGTCATAGAGTATCTTTGTGACAATTACTTTGTGCCAAATTTCATGACCGAATTGTCAGACAAAAGAAAAATCACATTTCTTAATGCAAAATGGCAAAAAATGTAGGTGTTTCACCACCTACCATACATAATATTGTGAAAACATTAAGGGAATCCAGAGAAATCTCAGTGTACCTAGGGCAAGGCAGGAAACCTCAGTTGAATGTGTGTGACCTTTGACCCCTCAGATGACACCGCATGAGAAACCGTCATGCTACTATGTTAAATATAGCCACATGGACTCGGGAGTACTTCGGAAAAACAGTGTCATTGAACACAGTCTGCCACTGCATCAAGAAATGACACTCAAATCTCTGTTACACAAGGAGAGATCTATACAAAGACGTCAGTGAGTTCTCTGGGCCCGAGCTCATCTCAGATGCTCCAAAAGAGTGGTAATGTGTGCTGTGCTCAGATGAGTCCACATTTCAGCTTGTTTTTAGGGAAAAACGGACATCAAATTCTCAGTCCCAAAGACGAAAGGCACATCCAGATTTTCATCATCGACAGGTGCAAAAGCAAGCATCGGTCATGGTATATGGGTGCATCAGTGCAAACGGCATGGGTGACTCGCATATGTGTGAAGCTACCATTGACATGGAGGCATATATTGGGATTATACAGAGACATATACTGCCATCGAGATGACTTCTTTCATGGGAAGTCTTTGGTTATTAAATCAAGACAATACCAGGTCTCATTCTGCATGGTTTGGTAGACACATGTGGATGTGACTGAATGGCCAGCAGATCTGTCTCCTATTGAAAAAGTATGGCCCATCATGAAAAGGAGAATCAGACAACGATGACTATAGACTGATGAGCAGCTGTCTTGTATCAAGCGGGATTAGGCAAAATTAGCATCCTCGATTCCCAAAAAATTGAAAAGTGTAGTGAAATGGTGATGTGACACAGTGGTAAACGTCACAGCTTTTTTAGAGTGCATGGCAGCCATCAAAATCAAAATTTGTTTATATTTATTTTAAAAAATGCAATTAAATTTGTCAGTAAAAACATTGGAAATCTTTTCTTTGTACTTTTGTCAATCAAACAAAGTTTAAAGAGAATTAACAAATCACATATTCTTGATTTTTACTGCATTTTACAAAACATCCCAACTTTTTTGGAATTGAGGTTGTATATTTTTAAGTATTCTTTATGTAGTAAGTATACTAATATCAATGTACTATCAGTATACTAATGTTGAAGATCCTTTTAACCTTCATCACAAACTTAATTTTGATATACAAATTTTTAAATCATTTAAAATATTAAAGTTTATATTTAATTATTTTTTATATATTGACTTTAAATGTTTAAATATTTAGTTTTAAGTATTTCGTTTAAATCTTTTATAATATGAGACCAAGAACCTTGACTTCATCTTTGACTAATGTTCTGTAGCTGGTTTTATAACTTTGATTTCTTCACACTTGCTTACATTTAAATATATGCCAGAAGCTTTTAAAAAAAATCTCAGTGGTATTGATAGATTTGGAAATCTGTGATTTATCTGATCATTGAATGTTTTTGTTGGTGAATTTCTATTGTTTTTAGTGCGTGAACAGGACTTTTATTTTGGTGTGTTGACATGATGTCATAAGGCTGCGTCGCGCTCCTGCATCTGTGATTCTGCTTAAGAAAGGTTTGTTTTTAATCATTTAAAGTGTTTAAACCAACACAACCTGTAGAGAACTGTGGAATGAGTTAATAATTAATGAATTTAACACTTTAATGTTTCTAATAACAGAATCAGTAATTATTTTTTATTTTTATCAGTGAAATGCATTAAAAAGAACAATGAACAGTTTTAGTGAGTAAACATGAGTAACAGAAAAGGTGCGTCTCATTTCGCTCCCTATATAATGAGCTGTTCATCATAAACAAACTGTTTAGGCACTGGCAAGTAATGATAGAGAAACTCTGTCAATTGAGCAAAATGCTTATTGAAACAGAACAAACACAAACATCTTTAACAGTGACTTTAAAAACAAGTGCAAATGGGAGTGCAGTCCATTAAATTTATTCTATGAATTATTAATACTAAATATAAATCATCACACAATATTAATATACTGTTTAATATAATATTTGCATTCTTTTATTATTTTCTAGTGCTAGTTTTGAGTGTTTTTGTCTAATCTCATTTAAGTCCATTAATTCTCTATCTGACTACCTTAGCAGTGCACTGAACTACTGAACTAGATCTGTTTAAGACACACTCAGAGATTTAGTTTGTATGTATTTTTCTTTGTGTTAATTATTCTTTTCTTAATCATGACAGAATGCCCAAACACACAGAAAAACTCTTGGTGAAGCGACTGAGATCCCTGTAACGCACTATTATAAAGATGCCATTTATTAAAGAGGAGAGTGAAGACGTGAAGATTGAAGAAACGTTCAGGGTCAAACATGAAGATACTGAGGAACAAACCAAGATGGTGTTTATTAAAGAGGAGAGTGAAGACGTGAAGATTGAAAAAACATACAGAGTCAAACATGAAGAGACTGCGGAACAAATAAAGATGGCGTTTATTAAAGAGGAGAGTGAAGACATGAGGATTGAAGAAACATTCAGAGTCAAACATGAAGAGACTGAAGAACAAACAGGTTGGTTTTGTTCTTAAAGTCTTTCTTCAGTCATTCTGTTTCATAATTCTCTTTATCTCTGTTATTTGTCTCGTGACAAAATTAATTACATCACAAATTAAATTAGGAAAAACATTAAAGAAATAGCCAAACAAAACAACTAATTTGTGTAACATTAAACCTAATATCAATAGTCAAACTCTTCACAGGTTTGAGATCCGTCCGTAATGAACCAGTTCTCCTGGGTCAGACTGTGGGTTATAGTCCTGCACGGGACTATTTTCTTAATCCCGCTCGCGCTGAATTTCTGACCATTTCCCGTTCCTGCAGTGTGTGTGTTTCAGTAAGCAGCGGCTCCTGGCTGTAAATTTAGGTAGGACAGATTCTGGGTCTTAGTGCTAGTTTATGACAAACATTTTGTAAGTTTTATATTCTAATCGCTGAACACATCAGTCACACTTTTGTCAGAATTCTAATGCCCTGTGTTATTCAGCCTGAGGGTGGCACTCTAATGATGATTGACAGGACACACGACAGATACATAGAATGCCAACTTAGAATTGTCTTGATGTAGAATTGTTGTAAATTGTGTAGAAATTCCAGTGAGGAAAGTAATGTCTATTCTCAGAACAAACATAAAACAAACACAACAGAACTACTGTATATGAAGGCTATTCGCATTCGCACATTTAAAATAAAAGGATTTATACTTTAATTAATTTGATACGCTACCTGACACAGGAAGAACAGACATGTTAACTGGTTACTGATCTGATGCAGACACATAGCTGAAGAGGACTGATATCATCTTGGTCTGGAGTGAGGTTTACATAAGGTAATATGAAAGTAAGCAGGGCAGACAGAAATCTGCCCCAGTGGCTCTCAGTCAGAGCACGCTGCAGTACAAAATGCACACAAGCAATACAAAAAACAAAACAAAAAAGATTATTGTAGGTTAACAAGCATAATAGCTGGGAAATAAATTTATTTATTATTAGGATGCACATTTGGAAGGGAAATATATTCACAGAAACGTTTCAGCAGGTCGAAGATAGAAAATCCTCAGTTTCGAAATGCATAGACTGCTGCACATAAACGTGCTCCTGCATGTTATTTTAAAAGAAGGACATTTCATCCTGCCATACCAGTCTTACCCATGCTTTCCTCAAGTCTTTTTGTGATGGGAAATCATGAAAACTGAGGTAAGGGTGTAGTTATTTAGTATTAAATCAGACAGGAACGCTGCAGTAACAACGGTGAGAGGATTCAGCCATTCATTTAAATTGGGCTGCGATCGTACAGGAAGTAGCGTTACACCGCTTCACTTACTGGATATTGGAAGTGAAATAAAGAACCATGAGATAAATGTGTTAAAGCTAAAGTAAAGCACCACACATGACAAATAATGTGGGCCCGTTTCAGCACAATAAACAAAACATCATTTGGCTGCAGCTGAACCTACAAAAACATATTACTAAAAGTATGTGCAATAACATAATAACGATTAAATGCTGTGATAACACATTTCTCCATAGTATCTTGTTTAGCATGTGCAGGAAGAAGTGCTTTATATTAGAACGAAAGCTTACTTTGACCTGGGAGAACGAATCAGAGATGTCAGATTTGTGCCTATTGTATATCAATAATTTTGAATATTTGTCACCACTTACAACGTCCAGTCCTTTCCCATTTTTCAGTAACAACTGAGAAATATGTTTGAGTATCAGACACTTACTAAAAACCTACTTAACCCTCTGGGGTCTGAGGATTTGTGGGGCCCTGGAGAAGTTTTGACATGCCCTGACATTTGTGCTTTTTTCAGTTGCTTATAAACATATTAATGGCAAAAGTGTTATTACACTGTATTCAGCACGTACTAGGCTACCATAATATGTGAGCAACATGTATGTACATGTTTGTGTTTTTTGAGAGAATAATCTTTATGCATGGTTATTGAAAAAACAAAAAACTTAAAAAACTTTGCTTTTTCAAAATTGATCATTGATCTGAGCTTATGCATCTCAGTTTTTGAGTGAAAAAAGCATTATTTGTAAATTATTTTGGCAATATTAAAAAAAAAAAAAAATGAAAAAAATGGCACTGTTGTTCACATTAATCTACTTTAATGTTTTGAAGTGCTTTTATTTTGTGTAAAATGGCACAGAGTCACCCTGGTGTTTTGGTCAAGAAAATGACTGGGACACAACAAAAGGGTTACATGGGTGCTTACTTGTTTTTGTTTCTGTTCACCCTAGACCTGATGGGGCTGAAAGAGGAGAGCCAAGAACTGAATGAAATGGAAGAGAAAAACCAGTATGAGAAATGTAATGACTTCATGCTTGGGGAAAAATCTTTTAGTTACTCACAGCCTCGTAAAACAGAACCTGTAAACATTGAAGTCCACATTGAAGAAAGCCCTTTCACCTGCCAACAGTGTGGAGAAAGTTTTAGTCAAAAAAAGAGTCTTAATGGCCACATGAGAATTCACAAAGTAGAGGGCCGTTTCACCTGCCAACAGTGTGGAAAGCGTTTCAATCGAAATAACAACCTTAAAGTCCACTTGAATATCCACACAGGAGAGAAGCCTCATGCCTGCACACAGTGTGGGAAGAGTTTCTCACTAAACAGAGATCTTAAGACTCACATGAGTATTCACACTGGAGAGAAGCCTTTTACCTGTCAACAGTGTGGAAAAAGTTTCAGTCGAAAAGACCATCTTAACATCCACTTGAAAGTCCACACAGGAGAGAAGCCTCATACCTGCGCACTGTGTGGGAAGAGTTATGGATATAAAGAAAGCCTTAATAATCACATGAAGGTTCACTTATCAGGATTCATGTCATCTGTGTGAAAGGAGATTAACAGACAGGAATTACCTTGAGAATCATGTAAAAATTCACATCAAAGAGAAACCTTACATGTGCCCTCAGTGTGGAAAGAGCTTCATAATTAAAGGAAACCTTGAAGGGTTATTTCACCCAAAAATGAAAGTTCTGTCATTAATTACTCATCCTCATGTCGTTCCACACCCGTAAGACCTTCGATCATTTTAGGAACACAAATTAAGATATTTTGATGAAATCTGAGAAAACAAAACAAGTATAAAGTTTCTACAGTCAGTGATGGTTTGGGGTGCCATGTCATCTGCTGGTGTTGGTCCACTGTGTTTTCTGAGGTCCAAGGTCAACACAGCCGTATACCAGGAAGTTTTAGAGCACTTCATGCTTCCTGCTGCTGACCAACTTTATGGAGATGCAGATTTCATTTTCCAACAGGACTTGGCACCTGCACACAGTGCCAAAGCTACCAGTTCCTGGTTTAAGGACCATGGTATCCCTGTTCTTAATTGGCCAGCAAACTCGCCTGACCTTAACCTCATAGAAAATCTATGGGGTATTGTGAAGAGGAAGATGCGATATGCCAGACCCAACAATGCAGAAGAGCTGAAGGCCACTATCAGAGCAACCTGGGCTCTTATAACACCTGAGCAGTGCCACAGACTGATCGACTCCATGCCACGCCACATTGCTGCAGTAATTCAGGCAAAAGGAGCCCCAACTAAGTATTGAGTGCTGTACATGCTCATACTTTTCATGTTCATACTTTTCAGTTGGCCAAGATTTCTAAAAATCCTTTCTTTGTATTGGTCTTACATAATATTGTAGTTTTCTGAGATACTGAATTTGGGATTTTCCTTAGTTGTCAGTTATAATCATCAAAATGAAAAGAAATAAACATTTGAAATATATCAGTCTGTGTGTAATAAATGAATATAATATACAAGTTTCACTTTTTGAATGGAATTAGTGAAATAAATCAACTTTTTGATGATATTCTAATTATATGACCAGCACCTGTATAAGGCTATACAGCCATCTAGTTGTACATGGTGCATAATTTAGAGGCAAATATTTCTGTAAAATTCCCCTTAAAATAAAAAATATCAAAGAAAAAAAATATATTATTGAACTAAAATATAGCACAAATATATATTCATTCTCATATAAGTAGTCCTCATTAATTTGTATGTTCATCTATAAGTGTTGTTTGGGCTGTTTAATATTAGGATTTTGTTTCAAGTCCCCCACCACTGCCCCACCCAGCTACATCAAGCCATGCCCCCCAGCACCCCCCTGATAAAATGTTCCCGCAGCTATGTACAAGCTATATAGATATTTTAATATTATGGCCATGATGTGATGTTTCAGAAAGGACATTCCAGTAATAACAGCAACTGGCTGATGTGTTCATGTTTTTATTGTAGAAATAACCTCATGAAGGCTTATTTTTCAGCTAATGGATATTATTACTACCAGTGGTCACAGTGCATCTACAGCTCCACTGATCTCAGTGACATGGTGTACATTGAAAGCTTTTACTTTAATAAATATCCATTCGTGAAGTACAACAGCACTGTGGGGAAGTTTGTGGGGTTTACAGAGTTTGGAGTGAGATCTGCAGAGATGTGGAACAAAGATTCAGCGATGTTACAGCAATATAATATGACACAAGGCTCACATAGAACGCTCCTTTTAAACATTTATAAATAAAATAATTTGATAAAATAAAAAACATTTTTTTAAATTGTGTATCGCACCTTGCATGTAATCACAATACACACAGTAAGAAGTGATTTAGGATGTGGCTGTTGTTGGTTCAGTGCAGACGAAGGTGAAGCTCAGTTCAGTGATGCCAGGTGACAGCAAACATCCAGCTCTGGTCATGTGCAGCACGTACGACTTCTAAGTGTCCTGGTTGAAGGATGGTGCAGTGGTGACTTCTGATGTGCCCTTCACTGAGGAGCTGCCTAATGGAGACTGGTACTACCAGATTCACTCTGAGCTGGAATACACTCCCAAATCTGGAGAGAAGATCTCCTGTGTGGTGGAGCACGCCAGCTTCACCAAACCCATGATCTATGACTGGAGTAAGAGAAAAGACCTGTCATATCACACCTACCTTTACAAACGACACACCAATATAGCATCATACTAGATAAAATGAGCCAAAACTGATGAAAATAACCGTAATTTTTACCCTCAAATACCGCACCGTAAACATCAGTAACAGCTTTAAGTTGTCAGTGCTGGCAAATGACCATGGCATAAGCAGGATAATCAATGGCTAGATGTGCATTAAATGATTTGAATGAACTTTGCTTCACATCAGGTGGTTCTTTGCCTCAAACAAATTTAATGCACAGCTAGCCGTGGATTATCCCTTAATAGAGCGATGTCTGTCCATCACAGACCCTCCGGCCCCTGAGTTTGACTGGAATATTCAACTATTATTCACTATTGAATCTTCTGCATTGCTGCTGGGAATCATCATAGCAGCTGCTGGATTCATTTACTACAAGATCAAATCAACAGGTCTGTAGAGGTGAGAGCAAGCCACTGACATAAATCTGTTCCAGTTATAGATAAACTATAAACGTCATGGCATTATATTTTTCAATTAATTAATCTTTTTATTTTGATAGAGAAGATCCTGGTGCCACATTAATTCATGATTATAAGTTTTACATTTTACTCAGGTAATTGTATGACAAATTAAAGCATTTCTGTGTGATCAAACATTATGTACCAATCACGTACTGAATAATCTGCTTCAGTAACATGAATATTAATCACACAAATTGCAGGTGCTCATACTGACTGAAAGGAACCTCATCATGGAGAAGTACAAGCACAAACTCTTCATGACACAACTATCACACACAATCTAACTCTTCAACTGATGTTTCAAAATAAAACATAATGTTCTAAATAGAATGATAGCCTTGTATGTGATACATGTTTCTGGCTAATATTTCAGCATCTTTAGGTGATATTGACAGTAATGATGTGAATGATTGGTGGAATTACTCTTTCTCCTCTTGCTCTTTCCACTGCGTCAGTTCCCTCCACTCAACCATCTCTTCTCCCGCTCCTTTCACTCTTTCTCTCCTCCTCATCCTCCACTTCCCGCTCCACCACCTCTTCTTATTCTTGTTCTTTCTCCACTTTCCACTAACATTTGTTTGCTCTGGGAATTCACATGCCCATTTATAGTTAATTTTTATAGCTGTGTAAGCAGTTTAATAAAGTGCATTTTCTGTGCAGTGTGCATTACCGATCTGGCAGATACCAATTTGGTGATAATTGAGATACTGTGGGCCTCATTTATAAAGCGTGCGTAGGCACAGATTTGATCTTAGAGCGTGTGTACACTAAAATCCACGCCAACGCTCATATTTATAAAAACTGTCTTTGACACTGACAAGCGTTTAGTGTGGTGGTGTGGGTAGGCTTAAGAGGTGAAGGAAGGGTGAACGTATTTAATTTCTAAATTATATTTAAAATTACACAAGGTATTACACAATATATGCAGGTATTTTACAAATATAAGTACAATGTAAAACATGTACAGTACGTACACAATAAGTGCATTGTAATAAATTATTAGTTTATTTGTCAGAACATAGCAGTTAAAGACACCTAATAGACTTGGTTGGTGTCGAGTCAGCGTGGGGGAAAACAATCCATTCCCCCGACTGGAAAAGCATGGTGTTAACCCAGTATGGCCTACATAGAATCACTTCTGCTGCTTGACAGAGCAAGATATAGCCTACAGAAAAACAGAGCCATACTGGGTAGGATTGTCCATACAGTATCTGTGACTGGAAAAACGACCCAACAGAATGGCCAGAGGTGTTGTTTTCCGACATTTTTTGTTTTGACTGAGTCGCCAGGTAAGAGACAATCTGACTGTAATGTCAGTATCCCAGGGTAAATGAATAAATACACAAACATTTCTTTTAATTAGGATGTAATGAAACATTGACATAGGCAACCCACTTGTGCAAGTGTGTCACAGCCTACTGTTATATTGCAAACATTTATTTGCCTCGCCTATATATGATTATATACACTGTATGGGAATATGTATGATAAATGCTAAAAAGCCTACCTTCATGAAGCCTTCATTGCCAGCAATGTCACCATCACTTCTCAAGATCCATAAAGGTACTAAAAACATTTTTAAAACCGTTCATGTGAGTACAGTGGTTCAACCTTAATATTATAAAGCGACGATTTCATCAAAAATATCTTAATTTGTGTTCCGAAGATGAACGAAGGTTTTAGCTGTGTAGAACAACATAGAGGTGAGTAATAAATTATGTTATTTAAATTTTTGGATGAACTAACCCTTGAAGCTTTGGAAACAAGGAGAGCAACGTTATGCATTTTGCCACCTTCTCCAGGCCGTCGTTACTAAGCAACGGAGTAACCGGGGGGGGGGGGGGGGACAAACAAACTCGGGTTCAGTCCAGGCTATTGAACCAAATGTGAAAGCACCCTTAGTTTGTAGTTTCCTGCTTTATGTTTTGATCTGGTAATTATTAAACGTTTTCACTTTGAGCCACTATGCTCTGTCTTCCTTCATCAATTCCTGACTGATCTTCTGTTTTTATAGTGACAGATCTTTAGGCTTCAGAACATAAATCATTCTCCAATCTATCCTCTTAGTTCATAAATTTCATTAATGTGAAGATTTTAAATATAATTTGTGAATATTTAACATTAGTAAACAGATCATGAGAATCAAATGTTAACATGCTCTGGCCCAGGGGCACGGAAAGAAAACAGAAGAAAACAGGACAGACCTGCAGCGGGTAGTGAGCGCAGCTGAGCGTGTGATTGGTTCGTCACTACCCATACTGAGCTGCGTCTACACTGGCTGACTTCATAAGAATATCAACTGCATCTTAAAAGACCCCACTCACCCTGGATATGATCTGTTCTCCCCCCCACCCTCTGGGGAAAAAAAATACAGACTAATAAATTCCAAAACAAACAGACTGAAAAATAGCTTCTTCCCCCAGGCAGTTAAATGCTTGATCCCCCTACAAACCTGAAACTTGCACAATAAACCCCTACCTCAAAGAAAGAAGTGCAATAACATCTCCCCTATATTCCTATACTGCACTATTATTTCACTTTGCACTACCTCACTGTTTATGCTTATTGTGTTTATCTTTGTATTCATATCTTATCTTTCACTCTATTTATGCCTTGTCATTTTGTGTATATATTTTGTCTGTTTATACTGTTTATTTGTTTGTAAAAGAGAATAAATAAATACATACATTGTTTCTCTAACTTTTACAATTGTCACTGTTTATATACACTGTTTATTGTTATTCTGCTAATTCTGAAGAGCTGCTAAATGGTTTTTTGTTGTTTCTTTTAAAGGGGTGGTTCATTGTGATTTCATTTTTTTTTTACTTAAGTTAGTATGTAATGTTGCTGCTCAAGCATAAACAGTATCTGCAAAGTTACAGTGCTGAAAGTTCAATGCAAATGGAGATATATGTCTTTTAAAAGTTATGGCAGTTTATTGCCTACAAAAACGACCAGTTTGGACTACAATGAGCTCCTTCCCGGGTTGGTGACATCATAAACCCTGGGAAGTGGGCAAGGCCATGTTGTGTGGATATAAGTCTTCTTCCTAGGGACGCTGGACTTCGGGAACAATGTTTAAAATTTATGTTTAATTCTGTTCCTGACAATTATAATGCTAATTTATCTGTCTGTGCTGCACATTTTATGGAAGACAGCTTCCAGAATCTACACAAGTTCAATGCTGGATTTGCACAAAGGCTATTACTGAAAGATAAAGCAGTTCCCACTTTAAAAGCAGAAGCTGTTGTTTATTGGCCCCAACTTGTAAGTATGTTTTATTTTTTTATAAAGTTATATAGTTTCTGGGATGTAAACAAAGACCAATTTCCTGTTTCATACTTCTCCAACAAATGCCTACAAACACCAACAAACTTCTATGTAATCACACCAGCGAACCTCTGTTGGTGTTTGTTGGCGTTTCTGTTATCAGTGTACAGCATTGTTTCATTACAGCTTTTATGTTGTGTTTACCCTCATGCTCGTTCATGCTATAAATGAATCAATACAATCTAAACACTTTGACACAAACACAAACAAAAATACTTAACATTCATAAACGTCCATTAAAAACCGTGCTTGCAGAGGTTCTGCTTGACCCTCTTCATCATTACTGCTATCTGGGTCTGATTTGGGTTAAAATTGATACAGCAATGTTGACGCCATTATTTACATTTCCACCGAAGCAAAGACTGACTTTGACTGAAGCACATGCGACGTTTGCTCGTAATCGTAAGGGGTGTAGCGTTTCCGGACAACATGAATCGTGACAACGTATTCCGGACAGCGAATCACAATACACAGGGCCAGGGCTTTTTAAATGAAGCATTAAGACATGTTAAACTGCATCCCATGAACACAATCAAGCCTAGAAAAAAACCAGAGAACCACCCCTTTTACAATGACGATAAAGATCTATCTATTTATCTATCTATTACATACACTCTGGAGTGGAGCGCAGCGGAAACTCGCCAGTACGTGGCAGAAAGTCACTGTCTTTAATGAGTGTCACACTTGCTTGCAGGAGAAGCACATGACGAAGAAGATTTAGATCAACTCGACTTTAATAATATCTACAGGTAAATCCAAGTGAAGGCAGGCAAACAGACACAATCATGAAGTGAACGTTACCATGTCTATATCTACTCTTAATCAGAGAGACCTGGGATGAAGGTGAGGACTCTTGGATTTGCTGACAGTTGCTTCTTGTTTTTCTTAGTTTCCACTTTTGTGCCCTTCTCTGGACTGATGTTGAAGAAACACCTTTTTGAACACAAGAATTCAAAATTAACCACTAGATACCATGGTTTGTTCTAAAAGAGAAAAAAATTCTTCACCTCTGAAGGAACTCAAGTGTGAAGCCCAGACCCACAGGACAGAGGATATTAAGGCAGTAATAGCTTGCAAACATCATGCAGACAGCAGAGATGAAGGTGGGAATTTGGTCATTCACAACAGATTGTCTTATCATGGACTTTTAGGTTGTTTTCATTCATCTCATGTTCCTTTGTTTGATTTTCCCGCCAATTCTTTGCATTACTGTGTGTTGCTCTAAATTCATTAAACTTCGTGTTGGAGCTCTATTCATCATCTTCGTCGGTTTACCTGCAACCACCCGTGACAGTGACATACCCTCACCATAGATATATACACTGTACCAGTATGGTGGAACTCTTCAGCTAAACCACGTACCCGGTGAAGGTGCCAAAGTCTCCATCTGGATTCCTGTCAGAGGATCACCGGGCCTGGGATCCCCATCCGGATCCCAGGCCCAGTGGATCACCAGGACTCATGTCTCCACTGAATTGTTCCAGGCCCAGGGCATGACATGGGTGGCATGGTGGAACTACCAATGGCTGGTGGACCTTAAGTAGCCAGGTGTCATCCTCCCTGCTGTGTTTGATCCAGCTCAAATGGTTGAATTAAATTCTGCCTCCAAGAGAGTGACTGGACAGGAGAAGTACCCAACACTTCGTCTCTCTGACAGAGACATGGGAGAGTGGTTTGGCCTAGAATACGCAGAGTCAGGCTGCCGTCCAGTCCCTCTGAGACAAACACCGAGCCCAAAAGAGAGACGAACCAGCTGCTCTTGGGCCTCTGTCTCCTGTGCAGACACCCGCTCCTACCCAAGCTCAAGCTCCAGATGCAGCACCCTCCTCCAGCTGTACACTGCTCTCCGGCACGGCATCCCCTTGACCAGCACCATCCATCATTCATTCGCTCTCTGCTGGTGCACTGCTAAAGCAGGAGATGCCATCAGAGGACGACAAGGAACTTCCAGCAGCGATGGGTAAGTTAACACACATCTGATACATTTTTTGCATCATATATTAATGTAATAACAACTGAGTAACTATTATTGCTTTATTATGTTCCAGAAATCTTACATGCCATGCCCCTCCCGCTGAGGTCCTCGCCAAGGTGTGCTCGCACGGGACCCATAAAGATGGGTGGACGGGTTTTTGTGTTGGACTACACGAGGGATGCCACCCATGAAAGAAGCTATCGACAGCATGCTGCAGAAGTACCATGGGGAGAAGGACATCCTGAAGCTTGTGGATCAAGACATGGTCCATCCGTCTGCTACAGATCCCAATAGCTTGCTGCACCCCACAACCAAGCTGCACATATCCTGCTACACAATGCTACAAAAATGCTGGGTTATTTTTTCAACCCAAACGCTGGGTTGAGACTGCTGGGTAAGGACACTGGGTTAATTCAGAGATCTAGATCCTTCTTAATCTTAACCCAGCAGTGGTGGGCTGGGAACGCGGACGTGAAGGAGAGCACGTCACGTTAACAGCACTGAGGACTCCGGTGTGAGAAGCCGCCATTTTCTCAGCGTCTTCGGATGGAATCAAGGGGAAGAATGTTTATGGTAAGTAAAGATAAAAAAATTAAAGATATTCTAACTTATTTCTGTTCAAGAGTATTTTGAGATGTATTTGAAGGCGAAAAAAGTCAGAAAATAATTTTTTTTGTGGTTTTTGCCTCATTCATCTCATGTCTCAACGGCCTCTTTTATTGAATCAAAGAGACATTTTTAAATATAGTGGGTTTCTTGTGTCATATTTACAAGTTTCTTGAAGTCTGTCATTATTTTTTTTTATCTTCGTGATCAACCCGAATGTAATGACCTTGTTTTCCTTAAGGAAATGAAACTGCAGTATGCAATAAAGGTTGGTTTATTTTGATGGTGTTGAAGCGATAATTGTTAAAATTAATGTTTTGCATGTAATATTTCAGACTTGTTGCGCTTTGTGTTTATTTGGCCTGTGCCAGGAGTAACGTTAAACGACAGGCGACTGCTGTGCGAGGATGCGCGATCTTCTCAGCTACAGAAGAAGAGAGGGAAAGACGATTTATGGTAAGTAAAGTTTAAAATTCCATGTTGTTTTCAGTTGTTTTTTGATAAAACCATGTTTGTTTTTGTAGATCAAGCCAGAATTCTAAGGAGTGCTTCATTCTTTTAAGTTTATGTTTATTTTTAGAAAATGAATGTTTCTGTTGTCTTCTGCCTGTTTAACGTTACTTAAAATGTTTATGCAACAACAATATGACTTCTTGAAATTTTTTTAAATAATTGATGTCAGTGTTATTCATTGCAGAACTCAAACCAACTGTGGAGAGGAGCCCTTCTCCTTGGTCTTCCTTTCTTAAAGGAATAGTTCACACAAAAATAAAAATTGTCAACATTTACCCAACCTCATGTCTTTCCAAACCCATAAGACTTTTGTTCATCTCTGGAACACAACTGAAGATATTTTTAATATTCTCATCTTTTTTATTTATTTATTTTTATCCATTTACAGTCTAGATAATCAGTATTTTTAAGCTTCACAAATGCAAAGTTATTGTAGTAATCCATACCAATATTTATATATGAATTATATCTAAACTATATCTGTTTATATCATATAAAGCAATCATGTCTGTTCAGAAAATTCAAAAATGTTGGACTCCTAGACTTGCAAGGTCAAACTTGAACTTTGAAACGTAGTGAAATGTGAAACATTTCGCACAAGCTTGCATTTCTGGTCCGACGCATTAGCATGCATATGAATGGAAGTCAATGGGAAAAAAGTGCAGTGTGACTGCACCTTAAAGTGTACTCTCTATACAGAGATAAGGGAATGGCCAAAGAGATGAACTGGAATGAGTTTAAGGAGTCTCCTTACTATGAGGAAGAGATGGGTGAAAGAAAGGGAGAAAGGTCAAAATGGTTAATTGAATCCTTTTGGATGTTTATATGTTCTGTAGGTTTATAGGTTTTCTTGGCTTCGGTATAGATGCAAATATATTCTGAATAGATGTAAATATGAAAATGTACAAATGTAAATAGTTTAGGTTATTTTAAAATAAGCAATTGATGTTATACTACTGTTGTTTCACTGTAGGTATTTTAATATTAATAATTTATTCAGCACATTTTCTTGTAATCCAAAAGAGAAAAATAAACAAATTTAGTTGGAAACGGTTTTGTTGAGGATCTGTGCCACTGGTTGTGTCGATTAGACCTTCACAGGGGATGGTCTAGTTGACACAATGGCTGAATCCCAAATGTCACCCTAAACCTTCACGGTCTTCCTCTGAGTCTGCACTTTCGTGACATAATGCCGCTTTGACTGCCGGGTAAAGTCCTCTGCGTAGTTCGCATCGAGGGCGCATAGCGGCTGCAAAGGGGATGCTCGTGAGCACCCTTCTAAAACCTAAAATGATGAATGGGACACCCTAACGTCCTTAACGTCCACAAGACCGAATGTGCATAGAAGTGTGCAATTTGGGATTCAGCCAATCTCTGTTGACACTTCAGGGATGTGTTGTGGTCATGTCTAGGCGCAGGTCCATCTGGTCTGTATACGGCCAGGATTCGACTGACTATGTTAAACCTCGGGATAAACGGAGAGACTAAGGCTGAATCCCAAATGGCACACTTCTATGCACTTTCAGTCTTTCGGTCTTTGGAGACCATAGTGTCCCATTCATCATTTTAGGTTTTAGAAGGGTGCTCGCGAGTACCCCTTTGCGGCCGCTATGCGCCCTCGAAGCGCTCTTCAGCGGAGCCCGCAAGTTTGCGAGCTACGCAGAAGACTTTACCCAGTGGCATTTTGAGTCTAGATTTAAACTGACAGAGTGTGTCTGCTTCCCATATAAGATTGTTCCAAAGTTTAGGTGCCAAACAGGAGAAGCATCTACCGCCTGCGGTTGATTTTGATATTCTAGATATTATCAACTGGCCAGAATTTTGAGATTACCGTAGACGCGAAGGACTATAATGCGTTAAGAGCTCACTCAGGTACTGGGGAGCTAAACCATTTAGTGCTTTGTAAGTAATTAGCAAGATTTTAAAATCTATAGGATGTTTATTAGGGAGCCAATGCAGTGTTGACAGAACTGGGCTAATATGATCATATTTCCTGGTAAAATTATTTTTCAGTTAATGCAGTATTTCAGGGTTAAATAGAGTCTAGGCCTTTAAAATCAATTTTTTGTAGGAGGATTAGCGCCATCTGTTCAGAGTATAGAAAGAAAACATGTAATATCATACCACTAGTTGCCTGTGTAGCTCTCTATAAAGCGACTTGTGAATTGCCTAGTTGTTTTTAGACATAATTACATATTTTTATTAGGTGGAAGATTTGAATACTGTATATTTAAGCAATCTCAAAGACTACTCTTTTTCAAGTTTTGGATATTTCTTTTTGTTAAAAATAGTGATTTGAAGTGTTAATTTTACATTATGATTACAGTCAAACCTGAACATTGTGTTAGAAAGAGAACACAAAGAAGCATTTTGTTGCCAATTTTTTTATTCAGAATGTTATTTTTTTTAAAAAATGCAATTAATTTAATCATAACACTTTATGTAAATATTTTTCAATAAACGTCTATTTTTTGTAAAATGTCAGTGAACAGTAACAAAAGGAAGGAAAAGTAATCAAAAGCAAACAGAAATAATGAACAAGCTAAAATAACAGCAAACATATAATAATGCAATCAAACAGTAAGTGAAAAAAGAAATAATAAAAGAAAATAAGTTACAAATACTTTTCTAACTGTAGCATCCTCTTCCCTCTAAGAAGTGACGTACTTGAGCTCTTAGGGTGGGCACTCGGGTTCGAACTTTACAGTCTTTAAACTAAAAATTAGGGACCTCTCTTAACACCCTTTAAGTATGATTATAACCAAACTTTTTATGTGAATGTGAATTACCACAATAGAAATATTCAGTTCACGTTACCCAAAATAAATAGTAAACTTGCTGAGATCAGTTCAAGTAAACAATTACAGAATTTATTAAAGTAAATTAGAATTCAAATGAAATTTGGAAAAAATATGAAACTAGAAGGATGATAAATAAACAGGAAAATACAATTAACTGTCTACTTTAGAATGATGTCACAGAAGGGCAGTTAGGTATTTTTAGTGATACAAAATCTCTGTGAATAATGCACTTTTTAGAATTTTTGGACAACCCACAGATGAATAATAATATACCAGTTGTTTCAATATTCTTGATACTCATAAAATAAAACAGACTCAAGTGTGGTGTCCTGAACTCCAACTGTTTACTGCTCTTCCGCTCTCTCGCCACACCCCCAACAACAACCGGGTGCCAATACATGCATAATAAAAGTCTCACGTAACAACTTCAACACTATACATGTTGCACACAAACATCTTTCTCCTTGATACTTAGGTAACTGTTACTCTAGTGAACATTCAAAGTCTTTCAGGTATGTGGGTCTCCTAATAGGCCTACCACTTCTTGAACAGGGAGTTTGGTTCACGGTTGGGGATAACTGTTCCCTCTTTATTTCAGTCGGCCTGGTATCACTGTCATTTTCAGACACTCCTGGGTCTTTGGGTTGAGCGGTTTCTGTATTTGCTTCCTCTTTTTCTGGCTTGTCTAGTTCTGGGAAATCATTATCTATTTCTTTTGTCTTTTTCAGGTGTTTTCTGTTCCTCCTCAGTACTTGTCCGTTTTCCAATTTAACTTCGTATGATCTTTGTTCCACAGGTCTGATCACTGTTGCTTTTCTTCTGTCTGTCCTATCAGTGGTTGAACTCTCACTTTGTCCTTGTAGTGCAGCTCTTTGAGATCTTTAGCTGCCACATCATAGTATTGAGTTATATAGTTACATAGTCTCAGCTGTCTGTTTTTGTAGCCTCCTACTTTGTTGGGCATCAGTCCTGGACGCAGTAAACTCTCGCTCATCGGGAGTAATGTCTTTGTGCGTTGACCCATCAGTGCCATTGCTTGGCTGCTTTCAACACCTTGAGTTGGAGTGTTCCGGTGGTCCAGCATTGCTAGGTAGGGATCAGCCCCAGCTCTTTTAGCTTTCGCCATGAGCCTTTTTGCACTTTTTACAGCTGACTCCACTTTTCCATTGCTCTGTGGGTATCCTGGTGAGGACGTTTTGTGTGTAAAGTCCCAGGCTTTGCTGAATTTCTTGAATTCATCGGATGAATACTGGGGGCCATTGTCTGAAAACACCACGTCTGGAATTCCATATCTTGCAAAGTGTGCTTTTAATTTAGGTATGACTGTTTTTGACTGTGTGTTTTCCAAATGATCCACCTCCCAAAAGTTGGACAGATAGTCCACTGTGATCAGGTAATCGCAGTCATTGAACTGGAACAAGTCTGTTCCGATCTTTTCCCAGGGACGAGTTGGTTCCTCATGGGGCTTCAATGTCTCTTTCTGTTGTTTCACCCCCCATGCGGAGTAGGTGCTGCATTGTTCCATAAATGTTTTCAACTGAGCATTCATACCTGGCCAATGGACACACTCCCAGTCTCTCCTTAGACACCCTTCAATTCCAATGTGAATTCTCTGCATTATTTCTCCTCTCAATGCTGTTGGTATAATAACTTTCCCCGAAAAATTATTCCATTTTGCACACTTAGCTCATCTCTAATGTGGAAGTACTGTGCAGCATCCATGGACAGGTGTTCCTTCACATCAGGCCAACCCTGAATTTCACTTTTTTTTTTTTTTTTTTAAAGATTGGAGTTCTGTGTCTAGTTCTGTGGCTCTTTGTATTATCTGTAGTCTTTCCTTGGACACAGGCAAATAAGACAGCATGTTGATTGACTCTACTTCTAACTCCACTAGGCCCCTGTCCTGATCTCTGCAGTAGGCTCTGCTCAGAGTATCAGCCAGTAGCAGGTGTTTTCCCAGGCAGTATTGCAGTCTCACTTAATAACACTGAAGATGCATAAGCATGCGTTGTAACCTTTTTGGTAATTGCCCAAAAAACGTTGCACCCCTTTTACATCCGGGTCTGGGTCTGGGCATCTGTTTAATGGCTGACACTTTTCCTGGGTCCACTTTTACTGCTTCTGAGGTGAGTAGGTGTCCTATGTAGGGAACTTCTTTCAACCTTAAATGCATTTTTTCTGGATTCAGTTTCACATGCCATTTTCTGCACCTGTCCAGCAGCATCCTCATATTCTTATCATGGTCTTGTATTGCCGCCTCTTCACTGTCTCCTTTTCCTACAATCAATATGTCATCCGCAATGATTTTTACACCTGGGATTCCTTCTATCACCTGGTTCAGCTTCCTTTGAAAGATTTCTGGTGCTGGACTAACTCCCATTGGCATTCGTAGCCAACGGTACCGACCCAGAGGTGTAGCAAACGTTGTGAGAAAACTGGATTCTTCCTCTAATTCCATGTGCCAAAATCCATTTTTCACATAACAGACTGAAAAGACCCATGCACCATTCAAGTCTGGCAGTACATCGTCAATTGTGGGTAATAGATAATGGTTTCTTTTTAGCGCTTTGCAGCTTTTTAGCGCACATGCAGCTGTCCTGAGGGTTTTTACACTATGACCATGCTGCTAATCCAGTTTGTACTTCTTTTTAACAGGCGCTATGATACCTCGCCTTTGCAAGTCTGCTAACTCTTTTTTGAGGGGTTCATAGAGAGCTGTGGGAACAGTTTAACTGGTTCTACCTGCTCATCTATTTCCAATTTGAGCTTCCCTTCAAATGTCCCATCCCCTTCAAAGACATCCGCATAGTCCAGTTTTATTTGTTCTGCTGTCCACTTCTTTGATTCCTCCCTGCTTTCCTCTACAGCCATAATATTTTGATGCATCACTTTAATCAGTTGCATTTCCTGGAATGCTTTGCTGCCCAGAATGGGTCGATATGCATCTTTCTCCACTACAATGAACCTGAGTTTGTATTTTTTCATTGCAAGGGTTTTTCACCTAAAGAGTGCACTTTCCAAGTGGAGTCATTGTGGTCTTGTTGTACATCATTAGAACCTGATTTCAGGGCTGCATTTGTATTCCCTTGGTCATATTTGCTGGGATTACATTGCATGTGGCACAACAGTCTAACTAGAATCGTACTGATCTTTTATTGAGCAATGCTCTTAAAGGGGCATATACCCATATACACATCATAAAGAATTATAGATTCATAACCCAATAAACATTGTTAGTAAGTGTTTTTAAATACTTTCTGTTAACTTTTGGGTAAAATCCCAGGGTTACATAACTATATTTATCTTATGTGGCCTACTAGTATACTAGTAGTATACATACTAGTGTACCAACTACATAACTATACAACTATATGGCAGCTCCTAAAATGTGGAATGATCTGCCTATCAGACAGGCCTCTGCATTGTCTACTTTTAAGTAGCTTCTTAAAACCCACCTTTTCTCTTTGACACTTTGACATTTGTTTCTTAATTTGTTTTATTTGTATTTTATGTCTTGTATGAGTTGGGTATTTTATGTTTATATATTCTTCTGTACAGCACTTTGGTCTACTTCGGTTGTGCTCTATAAATAAAGTTTGATTGATTGATTGATACATACTAACTCTTCTTAACAACTAGCCTATGCATTGTTGCAGAGGTCACAGATCACTCTGCAATGTGTCTTGCAAACTGGATTTTTCTGCATTTTCTGGCAGGCTGCAGCTGCCTTGGGAGTGTGTTAAGAAAGGGGCGGCTTGGCGAGCGGTTCCTTTCTGACCATAACACAACAGCCCACATGAGCCTTCCATTCCTTCCTGATCTTCACGTTGAGATCGAGAAGGCATGGAAGAACCCATACTCGGCTCATATTTATTGGCATCAGCGTGCCAGTTTCGCTGATGTAGAGGGATTAAGCTAGCATGGGTATGTGTTGATGCCCCCTATTGATGAGATGTTTGCAAACTATCTCATCACAGGGCGGGCCCCGGCACTGAAAGCTCCGGTCCTGCCTTCCAAGCCCCTTAAAGTGACCTCTCGCTTGAATGGCAGGGCATACGCGGCAGCGGGTCAGGCTGGTGCGGCCTTATACACCATATCGGAGTTACAGAACTACCAGACTGATTTGCTAAAGGATCTAGATCAGGGGCAGTAGAAGAGCTGCGCCGCACTACAGATCTGGCTCTCCAGGCCACCAAGCAAGTGCTGCATCGGTGGGAAGATCGATGACAGCAATGGTGGCCACGGAAAGGCACCTGGGCTTTCTCCTCGATACACCGGTTTTGCCCTCTGAACTTTTTGGTACCTCAGTCGAGGCGGTGGTGGGGAAGTTCAGAGAGGCGAAGGTGTGTTTTCACTCCTCTGAGGTCTTGTTTTGAGTTCATTCAGAGTTGTCTCCTCTTTATAATAACATCCTGTCTCTCAGGGCTTTTACGACCGAGCAAGATTAAGATTAAAGATTCTTGTAATACTGATGTGTTGCACAGGTATCGACATATCGCATACACAAGCATTTAAATCTTCTCAATACAAACCCATAGACACTAAACATGCATAATTGAAGTTACCTTAAATGTATCATCAAACATATGAATACAATACTGTTACGTGGCTGTGTATAGTTGTTTATTTTAAAGACCCATAGGTGGCATTGAGGTTCTTGATTGGCGGATGCAGCATGATGTCAACGCTCTCTCTGCGTTTCCCCTCGCTGCGGTTCCTTTTTGAGATCGCATCATCCGTTCTCATTGCTTTCTTGGGGCGTTTAGTCTTTCTTTTGTTATAGTTTGGTTGGCATCTTTGATCTTTTTGTTTTGTTAAGTTTTGTTAAGTTTTCTTTATATGGTTAATGTTTAATTTGAACGGTAACAGGTAGTAGAGTTACTTAAACAGGTCACTGTTTATTGATGTAGTAAGTATAGTGAAGGAAGCAGAGGCCCGGAAGACTCACTTCTTTTTGGAAGCCAGGTAAGAACTATTGATGAGAATAGCCAGGCAGGCGTTCTTTGTTTCTCTTACTGTTTTTCCCTACCTGCTTACTGTTAATTCTTTTTTTGTTAATATTTGTCTGATCTTGTTTTTGATTGGACCTCTTTCAGAGCATATTGGCGTAATTGTACTCCTCTTATTAGGAGGGTTTTTAGTGTTTCACTAAGTACATTGCCTATTGAAATGTGTTGAATAGAATCAAGCTCAGGTCGAGCTGTATGTTTAACCTCACTGGATAGTTTGGTTCTATTATCGCTCCCTTAGAGCTTGCAGACTGCCACTAACTGACGCCACGTGTCTTCTAAAGTCGCAGGCTTTTGGCATTTGGGTCCTCTTTTTTGGAACATGGTGGTGTACGTTTGTACTCCTCTTGCTTTAAGAGTAAATGTTATTTTACTGAGTACTTTACAGGGAGGTATGTTGGTATTCCACCACTGGTTGACGCCACATGTCTTTCTGAGTCGTAGGCCCCATTTGGGCCTCTTTCAAGAACATGATGGTATAAGTAAAAGGGTTTTACTGAGTTCATTGCCAGGTGGAATGGTGGCTTAGGTTGAGTTAAATTTTTTAACCTCACCGGAGGGTTTGGTTATTATGTTTAGCTCCCTAGAGCTTGGAACACTCCCACAAGCTCATGCTATGTGTCTTTCTGGAAGTTGTAGGACCTTCTTTGGGCCTTCTGCAGTGCATGATGGCATATGTTTGTACTCCTCTTGCTTAAAGAGTAAAAAGTGTTTTTACTGAGTACACTGCTTGTCGGATTGTGTTAAGGTTGACTGTATGTAGGCACTCTACAGTCTTATCTGCTGTTTGACTCGTTTTATTCTAACGAGTTCCATGTTTGTGAAATCTTGCTTATCAGCAAGTGAGCTGTTCTAGGTATGTGGCCCTTGAAGCTTTCCCTCACCACTTCTGGTTGTTCTCTAGTAGATTTAGCATGTAGTTTACATGTTGGCCTTTTGCAAGGCTGCTGTGATGTATTTCTACCTTTTTGTAGAATTTGTGTCATGTTGCAGGCCCTTTTTTTGGGCCTCCATGATTTGTGCCTACAGTATGGATAACTGTAAGGTTAAGCCTGTACTCCCCTCGTTGAGGGTTGTCCTGCAATAGTACTTAGCTCCCTAAGCTGGTCAATGGTTAAAGGATTCACTGAGGCCTCCCTATTGAGGATCAGCCCCTAGGCTAGTAAATGTACTCCCCTGTGTTGGGTTCCTTTAGAGTGCACAGCCTCCTCAGTGCAAATAATCAAGCACTGAGTAGATCCTAGGATTGAGCAGAATGTTACTCCCCTCATTTGAGGGTAAAAGGCACTAAGCTGAGTCCTGTTCTCCAGGATGCCCGTCTCTACGCTCTGGTCTGAGTTTGTTACTGCCCTATTGCAGTCACATGACTGGATATCTTCTCTGAAGAATGTGTTTTGAGACTCTATGATCAGACAGGTTGTTGGCCAAGACTAGGTGCTTTAACTAACTAGGTCAGCCTCCCTGGCATACAGGGTTAACTTTGTTGTAACTTTGTGGAAAGCCTCTTTGAGGCTTATAGCTTGGGCTGTTGGCCATAGGGAGTGCTATCATTGACAGCCTATGTTGACCCATAGGGAGGGTGGCACTTCAGTTGAAGCTGCTAGTTCTGACGTTTGTCTAGCCATTTTGGCATGCACTCCTCTCAAGCATGGCGGCGTGGGTATATTGTTCCCCAAATGCATTTCAAATGCAGTGTAGAGTTCCCTTTCGGTTCCCTGAGAACAGGGAGCGAGACACTGCGTTACCTGCCATGCATCTGGCTGCCTGCTGAACAGTCCCTTCAGATGGTAAGGTACTGACTGCTTCTCTAGGCGCTCCTTTATACTTCCGGGTCATGTCTATAATGATGTCATAGGCTGTCGCCGGCCAATAGGATTGGTGAGATTTGATAGTTGCATTCAGACACTGGTTCACGTGATGACGTTCCCCAAATGCATTTCAAACGCAGTGTCTCGTTCCCTGTTATCAGGGATACATGGTTACATACATAACCTTAGACATTCTTTACAACAGATTCAAGGATGTTAAATGTTTACGACACCTTTGAGTTCAAAGGTTTTGACATTTTCTTAAAGGAAGTAAAAAGGGACTTTAAATCAGAAGAAAACATTCTAAAATTGTGATTACAGTGGATAGTTCTGGCTTTGTGAAGATGAAATTTACCCAAAAGACAAAGCAGTTAAACAGTGTAATCAAGTGTAATATCCTTAGAATGAAAATCAGACAAGAAAATGACAGATTCAGTCATTTGTACCAGTTTGTTAAAGCAGCAGAAAACTTCTGACCAACAGGACTTGGGCACTGATAATACAAATGTAAAATTGATTATTCTTCAGTATTGCAAGAGGAACATAAAGAAGATACATTTTCAGAAAACCTGCTCAAAAAAAAAGAAAAAAAAAAGAGGGTAATATCTATGAACAATATTTATTATATATGAATATATATTTATTTATTAGGGATGAAAGGTTTGTGAAGAAAAGTCCATAAGTTATTTAAATCAGAGTTTGGATAACAGATACTCCATTTAGATTGTGCTTTAGGAAGGGTTCTTGGAGTTGAAGAAAGAGCATTTCTAATAAAGAAGTTATTGCATTTTTTATCTAATAAATGAACACCATTGATTGCAAGTGAAGGAATATGATTGTTTAAACAGCCATAACTTAAATGTGCTTTAATCAAAGTTTTTAAACTGCCAGGAATACTTTTAATCACCTTATTAAAATCTCTTACTGAAATTGTAGCACCTTTCAAAGATACAAAATCAGAAAAAGAAAGGTCTCCTTGAGCACTAAACAAATCGAAACAAAAAAAAATATTTTAATTCACCCATTCCTTGAAAAAAAGGGATTTGTTAACAGACAGTATATTTTCATTATTCCAAATAATACATGTGTGTGGGGAAAAATTATGTTTGAAAGCAATCTTCCAGGATTCTAGAGCTTGTTTGTGGAAATTCAAGAGTTTAATAGGTAATTTGCTGCACTTAAAATTACAAGATAGTAAGAATTTAAGGTCACCATAGTGTTTGAATATTAGGTTAGGGATCATGGAATTTAATATGTAAACTTTATTTAACAAAATGAATTTCTTGTTTTTTGGACAGTTTTTTGTCATTAAGGATTTATCTATTATTATTATTGAGTAATTCCAAACAGAGAGAATATTGAATGAATCCAACATTATGGAAATGAGTAGTTTTCAATTGACAAGCATTTCCGATTGTAGTGCGCGCTTTTAAGGAATGACCTGGAGTTTCCCGCAGCAGACAGTGTGAGGACATTTCTGATGGTGCTCTTTTTGGGGGCTTTGCTTAGTTTTGTGTTAATATTAACAAAGAAGGCTAAATAAGGCAGCTGTAAACCTATTGAGCACTGCTATTGAATGGTTTATGTTCACAAGGCCTGGCTTTACTGGATTCCAGATGACAATGTGGAGGCTGACTAAGACCACGATCTGACTAATTCTTTGACAAAGGTAAGGAAGATAATTTAATTTATTTCTTAAAACTGTTGTTAATTGTCCAGGTTGTGTGTTATTACCACCAACAATGTAGGAAATCGTGTTTTAGACCGATTAATGGCTAAAGCAGATAAGCTAAAACCATTAGCCTATCACTACCATTCAACAGTGTGTCACAGACACGCCAGGCTCTACCCTCACACAGACACAGCGCACGTCATCACCGGAGTACTAACCACGCACACCTGACATCAATCAACACCCTCATCAGCAGCACCATAAAAGACTAATGCTCTCACTGTCCGGTCTCGTTTGCCTCTAGCATTTACCTATATGCTTATCTCAAGGACTCCTCCGAAGATACTTACCTGTCTCCAGCGTGTTCCCTCGTCTCCTAGTGTTCTCCTTGTCCTCCGTGAGTTCAACTGTGTCTGCTCAGTCTCAAGTCTGCCATCGTTCTGCCATTCCTGCAAAACAAGACAAGTATCAGTTCTACATCCATATCTGCCAACATATCTACTTGCATTCACTCACCTGCACTCTGTCTGCCATCCTGGTTGTTTCAGTCATCTTACCAGTATTCCTGTGTCGCTGTCCTCTTCTGTGATTGTAACAGAAGACCAGATCAACACCGCTGAACATCCAAGACCCAGACTTCTTTCCTTCCCTTCTTGCCTTTGCAACGTGTGGCAAGAGTTTGTGTCTTGCCTCCTTGTCTTCCTGTGTCAGATCTTCCAAGATCCAAATTTTCTTTTGTTTCAAAAGTTCAGATCGTTTGGCTTCTGCCCATATTGCATCTCGACATGTGCGGGATAAAAACTGAACGATGATCCGTCGTCGGTTGGTGTTTCCAGACTTGGGGCCAAGCTGATGCGCAATGTCGACCATGTCCTGAAGTTTCTCTGCAGTGTGTGGAGAAAGGTTCCTGAACAGTTCGATGACAACCATTTTGACATTTTTCCCTTTGCGTTCAGGTATGCCGGCTTTTAGCGTTTGTAAATGCCGCGCTTATAGACGCCATTGTTGGCCGCTTCACAGTTCCTATTCCCAGTGCGAATGCAACCAGGAACATGGCCCGGGGAAGAAATTAGCTCCCGGGGAACTACCCTAGTGGCTAGTTCCTAGAACTATTCAGTGCGAAAGCCCCTAAAGACTCTTCTTGTAACTTGCTGACCTTTTCGATTGCCGATAGCAGCACAGAATTAGACACTGTGTCGGAGGTGTTGGCTCGAGATTTCTTCTGAGCAGGGGACTTACTAGGAGTGTCAGAAGAGCCCCCGAAATGCATCTTCTAGACGCCTAGTGTAGTTATGTGCTTTTAGTTTATCGCTGTTTGAAGAAGCCTCAACAGAGGTTGTTTCCATATCTTCGTCTATGGTTGTAGCAACTGAGCTTTCACTCTGGCGTAGAAACTAACAAAAATAACGATAAAGTGGGTCCAAATAAATGTTTTAGCAGTCTTAAAAGAATATGTTGAACATCCGCTACAAGTTATAGAAAAAATTGAACATAGAAATTCAAAGCTTTAAGCACTGCATATAGAAATGGATTAGAGCTGTTACATGGCGCCATCTTGACTCGGCTCCCGGTGGGATAGTTGTGTTGCTGCGGTATTGATGCATTTTAATCTAATGAATGTTGTCTGGTTTAGTAAACCGAACGAATAATTAAAGTCATGTTTGCATGTGTGTGTTTTTTTTTTTATTGGGAATTTTCAGGAAGTTATGTACCATAATTAACTATATTGTTTTGTTGTTTAATTGTATATGCTTCGATTAGCACTAGCTTGTGGACGTGCCATATTTGATTGTAAATATTCCTTATGTGTATTTACAGGTATGTTCTTTTGAGTCCATATGTTTTAAGTAAATAAATAATAAAAGAACTCCAGATAACCTTTACTATCTGTTTTTTGTACTGGTGGTGGCCTGAGGCATTGCCATAATGCGTTGCTATGGGTTGCGTGCGTATTGATTGGCTGACTGATTTTCCACAATCTGTTTGAAACCTACTCTCGAACCATATATGGTGAGTGCCTATATGATTCAATGGAAGAAAAAAATAAACCAAACAATTTTTAAAACTTTTTTTCATCAATAATCAAAGCTAGTGTATCGATTTAATAAAAAATTCACAAGAAGTTCAAATTTTATTGGACAATGTGAAGTAGAGTGGTAATTTTCTGTTCTTCTAAATCATTAATCAGTTGAAAATTACATGGACAGACGAGTTTGCATTTGAGGAGTGATTTCTGCGGTTTGTTTCATTTTATAAATCAAATTGCATCGCTGACAAAATTGATGTTAACTGACTACAATGCACTGCACCATGCAGCACCAAAAATCGCATTAATGGTAAGTAAGTAGTGTTCTGTTAATTTACTGTATTTATGTATATTGATACACTGTTTACTATTTGATGAAACTATCATAGTTAATGAAGCCCAAATGCTGCCTACAGGCCTATTATGTGAAGTGTAGGCTGGCGAAATAGTGACGTGAAAGGACTTTATTATATTACCATTTTTGATAATTATGCAGCATTATGAAAAAAGTATCAAGCTCATCCTGCATTTATTTGATCACAAACAGCTAGTTTGTTTCTGTCAGTTTCATTGAGGTTTAGCTATTGTTACATGCACATCTGAGCACTCTGGATTCTTGTTTCTCTGTTTGGTTTTTGTTTTCTTGTTTTGTGTGGACTGATTTATGGTTTTTGACTCTTGGCTGTATGACGTTGATTTGGATATCCCTAAATAAAGCTGCAATTGGATCTACCTCAAGTCTCAGAGCACCGTGACAGTGACACTTAAGACTAATGATGCTACAGATTCAGTTTTTTTTTCACAGAGATAAATTATATTGTGAAGTATATTAAAATAGAAAACCATTATTTTAACTGTAATAATATTTCACAACAGTTTTTTCTGTATTTTTGATCAAATAAATGCAGACTTGATGAGACTTCTTGCAAAAACATAAAATAGTATTGTATCCAAAATTTTAACACACACACACACACATACACACACACACACACACACAAAAATATATATATACATTTTTTACATTGCCTCTTTTTTTTTTTTCACATTTTAGCCTCGGCCCCTGAGGGACTCTTTGCACGTCCCTGTATCAGTTTATGTTTTCACATCTGTTAAAGGATTATTAGGCTGCATAAATTAGGTCAGCCGGAACCGGGAACACTTCCTATAACACCAGATGTACTCGTTACATCATAAGAAGAATGGCATCTACGCCAATATTAGTCTCTCTGTTTATCCTGAGGTCTATTGTAGTCAATCAAATCCGGGCCATATCCAGGTAAGATTGAGGACCTGCGCTTAGACACGACGACAATGGAGGTATTAATTTTTAAAAAGACTGTTGTAAGCGAAGACACCTCTCAGAATGATAATCAACCCACAAAAGGTTTGTTCACTTTATAGTCAAATTAATACAAGAAAGTCTACAGGACCAGATGGCATTTCAGCTGTACTTTTAAAATCATGTGTGGAGGAGCTTACTCATGCATGGTGTCCTATTTTCCATCAATCTGTAGACTGTCATACTGTCCCTACTATTTGAAAGAAATCTTTTGTTGTTTCTTTACCAAAGAAATCAAGTCCATTGGAGAACAATGATTATAGGCCTATAGCCTTGACATCATGTGTCCTGAAGTGTTTTGAGAGATATATGGTGTCTTTTATCTTAGTTTAATTAAAAAAATGAAGCAGTTCTCTTTATGTTCTACACATAAACACATAATAAAATATTCAGATGACACAGCTTTTCTTAACTTATAATTAATTTATAATATATTTCATTATAAATGTCAAACAAACAGAGGAAATGATTTTTTAATCTGCAGGCCAATAGAGAACCACTCACTGATATCTATTCATAAGATGCCCATTAAACATGTGTGTTCTTATAAATACCTGGGTGTATATGTGGAAAACTTACTTACCTGGGAATTTAATATGGATTGTGTATGCTGTCGTGTGCAACAGAGGTTAAATGTTTTACAAAGATTAAGAGTTTATAGGGTCGAACAGAAAGTAATGTATTTATTTTACCAGGCTGTAATTGAAAGTATAATACATTATGGATATACTGTATGGTTTGAACATCACAGTTCATTCCACAGCTAAACTTGCCTGCTTGGTAAAGATGGCTATAAAAATGACAGGGAAAAGACAATATCAATAATTGGAATATTCATATGAGCAGTCTGTTATCAAGCTACCAAGATAATATCTGATCCTTCACATAACTTAAATACAGAATATGAGTTGCTGCCTTCTGGCAGACGATATAGGCTGCCTGTGTGTAAATACAATTGTTTAAAGAAGTAGGTCCTTTGTACCTACCTCGATTAGACTTTTAAATAAGCAATAATTATATGTTCTTTCTATTTATGCATGGGTATGGTTTATACAGTGCACAGCATAAATGAGTACACCCCCTCTGAAACTTCTGAAAGTCAGCAATTACTCAATTACTTAGAAGACATGTTAGGGTTCTTTAGAGATATAATATTCCAGCAAGTCTGCTTAATCAGTTACCAAAGAAGCATGTCAAAATTTTTCAGGAAAATAAGATTTTCTTATCAAGGTTATAAGATGTGTAGCAAAAATGAGTACACCCTCCTAAAAGTTACTAAATAAAACAAAATAAAAATTTTCTGGTTTAAGTTTAAGGCAATGTTTGATCAACAGGTAAGTATGTTGAACCAAAACATTTAAAGAGAAGTAACTTCGTGACAATTAAAAGTGTTATATAGCCCACTGAATCATTCTCAGACTTAATGCTGACAACAATGGAACCACTTGGGAGAGAACTGTCAGGAGACTTATTTCTTAGAACAAATGAGGATAGTGGTACAAGAGCATTACCAAATCATTGTTTTAAGTGTGAAAATATAGCAAAAGTAACACAGAAATTCAAAAACAATGGACCTGTGACAAGGCCCCTGAAATAATCAGGCCTTCATTTTAAGCTTTAATTTAGTGATGAGGGATTTTTTTGCTAGACAAAGAGCAGGAGAAATACCAAGCGAGTGTCTCAGAGCCAGCAAAAGCTATGAAAAGAGTGACTGTTTATCTCACAGAGTAAGATGCAGCCTGCAGAAATGACATGCATGGTTGCTGTTCTCACTGGAACTACCTACTGTAGCCAAAGCACAATAAAGTCAGTCCATTTCCAAAGTCCATATTTACAAAATATATATTCTGGTAATCAATACTCTGGTCTTATGAGACCGAATCAATCATTTTGGATCTAACAGCATCAAAAATGTTATGGTGTTGCTAGAGGAGGGGTACAGTGAGAAGTGCCTGGTTCCCACAGTGAAGTTCAGTGGTAGTAAAGCTCTTATATAGGGATGTATGAGTGCTGAAATTGTGTCATTTATTACACAAACCTGAAACAGAAGATGTTACCCTTTCCTCATTTCCTGCATTGTTGGGCATTTTTTCAACATGACAATGTGGGGAATTCTATAGAGACGAGTTGAGCAACACTCCCCATTAAAGATCAGGGCATTTAAGGAGCTCATCATCAAGGAATTAAACAGGACAGATGTGACAATTTGTCATGAACTTGTACACTCTGTGCCAAGAAGGCAGTATATTCAAAATTATGGAGGGCATACTAAGTGCTAGAATATTATACATTTGTTGAATTAAATCTAGGGTGTACTCATTTCTGCAGTCCTTAATATAAACAAAATTGGCTAATTTACTTATTTTATGGCTATTAACGACATATATTTCTCAGTTTTTATTATGTATATGTTTAATACATTTCAGTTTTGCTATCTTTCCATGAATTGTATTAGTGATCATAAAGAAAATACATCTTTTGTATTTGTTCAGAGGGAGTGTACTCATTTATGCTGTGCACTGTAGATTGGTATGTTTTTGGTCATTGTATGTGTACATGGGCACTTTATTGTCCCCATCGGGGATGAGCAATAATCCTTGTAATACTGCCACGTGTAAAAACATAAAATTGCCCCAAAAATGTTTCACAGAAACTGCAATTTTAGTTACAATATTGCAATTATGCAAAAAGTGTCCTTACAAATGTAAATACACTAATGTAACTACAGATTGATCATGCAGGTACTTTAATTGTAAGTACAATGTGAGAACATTAAGGTACAGTGTAAGTACATTGTATAAAATTTGTTAAGGCCACCTAATATAAAGTTTGACCAAAAATACAAATCTGTTAAAAAAGTTAAAAGCATTTTAAACAATTTTGTTAATTCGATAATTAAATTTTTATACATGCAGTTATGACCTCATACAATATATATGTATATAGATAAATGCATTGGAGTAAAAATGTTGCAAGTTCATTTTGTGTGTTGTCTTGTAGATGTTCCTGATTTTAAGAATAACATATCAATTTCTAATTGATTTCTAATACAGTATGATTTGCTGTGTTGCCTCTGCATGGACTATTTTTGTATTAAGTATTGCATGTAGTGCAATTTTTCCATAACATAAAATAAAAGAGTAATGTTAATTTATCACTATAGCAGATAATAGTTTTCACAATATCAGTTGTAGGTTTGAATATGACACATGGAAAAAAAAACTTTGCAGAGTTACAGCGTTTAATTCCATAGCAGAAGCAAAAGCATCAACAGCATACTAGACAGAACTGGTGAAACAGCAGAAGATGCTTGCATTGTAGGAACACTTTGTGATGACTGTTGTCTGGTGGTCAAACCTGAGTCTTGCACTTCCACTGAAAGTATAGGATAACAATTATAAACAAGCCACTGAAGGAACAATTCTACCAAATCATTATCTACTAACAGTTTGAGAAAAGGAGGAACTCACCAACAGTGATACTGGAAGGAATCACACGAAGGAACACTCTTGATTCAATAACTCCTTTTATAAAAATGTCTGCAATGCTTGTTGCATTTGGAAGCACAGTCCAGTTTTTAAAAATAAGTTCTATATCCAAACCCACTGACCCAGGCCTGGAGAAAAAAAAAAAGTAAAAATGTCAGATATGAAGATATCTAAATTAATAAAATGAAAAGGCAGTCAATACAATTTAGGGAAACAGTCGTGACTAGCTAGTTGATTTGTTGAATGATGCATCTTACTATGGTAGTGAAGCAGCAAGTTACGTTGTTGTACGGGAAACGCACCCCGGTTTATGAGTAATTAATCAATTATCAGATTGATAAACGAATGTTAGGTAATCAGCCAGTAAAAAGAAATGACCATTAATTTTTAAGTTACGTGAGTTTGCATCTTTTTTTAGAAGAAGCGCATGCAGACCAGAGGCGTGCAGTAAATTAACATAGAAACAAACCCATGGATTTATGATTTCTGTGCTTTTCACACTACACTTAACCCTGGCTTAATATTTTAGCTATAAAGCTGGATTTATCTGATTATTATAACGAATTTTGACTGATCTAATTTCTACATTTTAAATGCATTTACAAACGCTTATGGGGAACGTCACGTGACTCGGTGTCCGAAAGCCAACTATCCGATAACTCCAAATTGGAGTCTATTGGCCGGCGACAGCCTATGACGTCATACAGGCGCGACCCGGAAGTATAAAAGGGGCGCCTGGGGAAGCAGTCATTATCTCATCGTCTTTCGGGACTGTTTGTGTCGATTGCCATTATCGAATATACTCTTTGTATCCTGTGAAAAGTACGTTTCTGTTATGTCTGAGGGCAAAGAGAAACGTTTCAGGAAATGTGTGGATCCATGCCCGAGGTTTCTAACTCCGGAAGATTCGCACACCCTATGCGTTTATTGTCTGGGAGAAGAACACGCACTGATGGTGCTTGAGGGTGCTGTCTGTGTGAATTGTGAGCGTCTTCCTTTTGGCTGACAATAAATTACATTTACCTAATCTTAATTTTTTTTTTTTTTTTTTTTTTTAGCATGTATTGCAAAATGCTATAATTTGAGAATAGACATTGAGGTCCACCCTATTTCACCAAGGTCCATTCACTTTAAAATTATCGGCCTTGCCACTGGTTGGCAGTTATCAAAAGAGAATCCATCAGGAATTAAACCACATCAAAGAACAGAGACTGCATGGAACAATCTTCTTAGCATTGTTCGGGACTAATAGACACTCTCTCATTTTAAGTCTAGACTAAAGACCTATTTTTTTTATTCAAACATATACCTAATTAATTAATTCATACCTCACAGCTCATTGTTATGATGCATTATTCAATCTACATCAGACAACTTATTTAATTAAATCGCAGTGATTTGATAATTGTAGTGATTTGGCACTAAGCCACATAACGATTTTATTTTCATTAACTCTTTCCCCGCCAGTGTTTTTTTTATTTTTTATTTACCAGTTGTTGTATGAATATTTGAACATGCAATATATCACATAAAAGAGCCTACTTTTAAACGACAACAACAAAAACAACAAAAAACATTTTAGTCTAGCTTCTTGCATTCTTTTTTGAATGTGGGTAAGTTTAATAAAAAATAATTAAACTTATAAACTTATAATAATAATAATAATTTTAAACAAAAAACTGAAAAAATAAAATTTTTGTCCTGTACAGAATAACTGTGATGACACTTTGTGTCTGTCTGTATTGTCCTTGTTTGTGCTAGCAGGTGGCTACTGGGGTGATTTGTTTACTTTTTATTTTTCTGCCTAAGAAAGAAAGAAATTAAAGAAAAAAGGAACCAAAGAACAGAACAGAAAGAAAAGGTAATAAAAGGTCATCAAGAGTCTTGTACCATACCAGAATCTCTTCACATAACATCTGAGGAAGTAGGTCCCATAAATTTCCTGGAAGAATCGACGCAACTACAGAAACATAGAAAAACACACACTTAAGCTTTAACTTACTATAAATGTAGTCTAGACAGAATTAATAAAAATCAATTTTAATATTACTATATAAAAAATTTAAATATTTCTTAGAGTACCTCGGTACTGATGTTTAAGGACAGAGTCTGGTACTCCATGGAAGCAGGGTTATAATAAGCATCAATATATTGTAACTGTAAACGAATTTGTAGAATGATGAATCCCTCTCCTGGCATGGCTGAACCTGTGGAAGCTTTAGTTGATAGATGAGTGGTTGGCAGTGCAGATGTGGTTGAGGTGGTGAAAACATTAGAGTGTGTTGAGTTTGTAAGTATTACAGATTTGGTTGTCTGATTAGCAGCTGCACTGGATACAAACACTGTAGAGCAAGAGAGACCATTAGAAGTTGTTATTGATGATATATGAAGAATATTTCTTGAAATACTATTAGAAATATTTGTGCTTGATAAATCAATGTGAAATGTATTGTTTAACTGACCAGCTGGAGCAGTAGTGATCGATGTACTAGTTAAAATTGTAGTATCTGTAAGATGATTAGGTCCAGCTGTGCTTGACAGATCAGTAGAGACAGTGGTGTTTATGGTACCACGAGAAAAAATTGGACTTGATTGATTAGTAGGCACTGTGGCAGTTGAAGTGTCTGAAGGAACAGATGTGTCTGAAAGATCACTGGGAACTGTAGTAGTTGATGGACCAGTAACTATAGTTGTGCTTAAGTGATCAGTATGACCTGAGAAACTTGAATGATTTGGAACAGTTCTGTTTGACAGATCAGTAGCAACAGTGATGGTTGTGTGTCCAGGAGGAACTTTTGTGCTTGACTGATCAGTAGAAAATGCAGCAGATGTGGAACCAACAGGAAAAGATGTCTTTGATGAATCTGAATTATCTTTAGTGATGAATGGACCATTGGGAACAGTTGTGCTTGAGAAATCATTATGAATTGCAGTGGTCAAAGTTCTAGTATGAACAGTTGTGCTAGGTTGATGAACAGGGCCTGCAGTGTTTGAAAAATGATTAGGAGTAGTTATGCTGAATGGATGAGTCTGGCCTGTGCTGTTTAAAGGACCATCAATAGCAGTTGTGATTGATATATCTGTGGGAATTGTACTGTTTGAAATACCAGTAGAAATAGTTGTGCTTGATAAACCAGTTTGAGCTGTATTGCTTGACTGGCCAGTTGAAACAATTGTGATAGATGCATCTGTGGAAATAGTTGTGCTTGATAAATCTGTATGAACTGTATTGCTTGACTGGCCACCTGGAGCAGTTGTAATCGATGTGCTGGCTGAAATTGTAGTATCTGTAAGATGATTAGGTCCAGTTGTGCTTGACAGATCAGTAGAGACAGTAGTGTTTATGGTACTAGGAGAAACAATTGCGCTTGATTGATTAGTAGGCATTGTGGGGGTTGAAGGGTCTGAAAGAACAGTTGTGTATGGAAGATAAGCAGGAGCTGTAATAGTTGAGGGACCAGTAGCTATAGTTGTGCTTAACTGATCAGTCTGACCTGAGATACTTGAATGATCATTAGGAACAGCTCTGTTTGACAGATCAGTAGAGACAATAGTGTTTATGTTACCTGGAGAAACAATTGTGCTTGATTGATTAGTAGGCATTGTGGGGGTTGAAGGGTCTGAAAGAACAGTTGTGTATGGAAGATTAGCAGGAGCTGTAATAGTTGAGGGACCAGTAGCTATAGTTGTGCTTAACTGATCAGTGTGACCTGAGATACTTGAATGATCATTAGGAACAGCTCTGTTTGACAGATCAGTAGCAACAGCCATTGTTGTGGGACCAGTAGGAACTGTTGTGGTTAATAGATTGGAAAGAACTGCATTGCTTGAAAGGCCTAGAGGAACAGTTGTGCTTGACTGATCAGTAAGAACTGCAGCAGTTGTAGAACCATC
Organism: Elopichthys bambusa; assembly: GCA_037101425.1. Taxonomy (NCBI): domain Eukaryota; kingdom Metazoa; phylum Chordata; class Actinopteri; order Cypriniformes; family Xenocyprididae; genus Elopichthys; species Elopichthys bambusa. The sequence goes on from CM074451.1 coordinate 17,798,791, forward strand.
AGATATAGATGTCTTTGATGAATCTGAAGGATCTTTAGTGATGACAGGATCATTAGGAGCATTTGTGCTTGACAGATCAGTGGGAATTGCAGGGGATGAGGAAGCAGTATGAACAGTTGTGCTAGGTTGATGAGTATTTACAGCAGTGTTTGAAAAATGATTAGGATCAGTTATGCTTGATGGATCAGTGTGGCCAGTGCTGCCTGAAGGACCATTAAGAGCAGTTGTGATCGATATATCTGTGGGAATTATACTGTTTGAAATACCAGTAGAAATAGTTGTGCTTGATAAATCATTTTTAGCTGTATTGCTTGACTGGCCAGTTGAAACAGTTGTGATAGATTCATCTGTAGAAATAGTTGTGCTTGATAAATCTGTATGAACTGTATTGCTTGACTGGCCACCTGGAGCAGTTGTAATCGATGTGCTGGCTGAAATTGTAGTATCTGTAAGATGATTAGGTCCTTTTGTGCTTGACAGATCAGTGGAGACAGTGGTGTTTATGGTACTAGGAAAAACAATTGTGCTTGATTGATAAGTAGGCACTGTGGCGGTTGATGTGTCTGAAAGAACAGCTGTGTCTGAATGATCACTACGAACTGTAGTAGTTGATGGACTAGTAACTACAGTTGTGCTTAACTTATCAGTATGACCTGAGAAACTTGAATGATTTAGAACAGTTCTGTTTGACAGATCAGTAGCAACAGCCATGGTTGTGGGTTCAGTAGGAACTTTTGTGCTCGACTGATAGGTAGAAAATGCAGCAGATGTGGATCCAACAGGAACAAATGTCTTTGATGAATCCGAACTATCTTTAGTGATGAACGGATCATTGGGAACAGCTGTGCTTGAGAAATCATTATGAATTGCAGTGTTTAATGTTCCAGTATGAACTGTTGTGCTAGGTTGGTGAATAGGGCCTGCAGTGTTTGAAGAATAATTAGGAGTAGTTATGCTGAATGGATGAGTCTGGTCTGTACTGCTTGAAGGACCATCAATAGCAGTTGTGAATGATATATCTGTAGGAATTATACTTTTTGAAATACCAGTAGAAAGAGTTGTGCTTGATAAATTGGTTTGAACTGTATTGCGTGACTGGCCAGCTGGAGCAGTTGCGATCGATTCAACTGTAGAAATAGTTGTGCTTGATAAATCGGTTTGGACTGTATTGCTTAACTGGCCAGCTGAGGCAGTTATGACTGATGTGCCTGCTGAAACTGTAGTATCTGTAAGATGATTAGGTCCAGTTGTGCTTGACAGATCAGTAGAGACAGTAGTGTTTATGGTACCTGGAGAAACAACTGCGCTTGATTGATTAATAGGCATTGTGGGGGTTGAAGGGTCTGAAAGAACAGTTGTGTATGGAAGATAAACAGGAGCTGTAGTAGTTGAGAGACCAGTAGCTATAGTTGTGCTTAACTGATCAGTGTGACCTGAGATACTTGAATGATCATTAGGAACAGCTCTGTTTGACAGATCAGTAGCAATAGCCATGGTTGTGGGTTCAGTAGGAACTTTTGTGCTCGACTGATAGGTAGAAAATGCAGCAGATGTGGACCCAACAGGAACAGATGTCTTTGATGAATCCGAATTATCTTTAGTGATGAACGGACCATTGGGAACAGTTGTGCTTGAGAAATCATTATGAATTGCAGTGGTTAAAGTTCCAGTATGAACTGTTGTGCTAGGTTGGTGAATAGGGCCTGCAGTGTTTGAAGAATAATTAGGAGCAGTTATGCTGAATGGATGAGTCTGGTCTGTACTGCTTGAAGGACCATCAATAGCAGTTGTGAATGATATATCTGTGGGAATTATACTTCTTGAAATATCAGTAGAAAGAGTTGTGCTTGATAAATTGGTTTGAACTGTATTGCTTGACTGGCCAGCTGGAGCAGTTGCGATCGATTCAACTGTAGAAATAGTTGTGCTTGATAAATCAGTGTGAATTTTATTGCTTGACTGGCCAGCTGGGGCAGTTATGACTGATGTGCTGGTTGAAATTGTAGTATCTGTTAGATGATTAGGTCCAGCTGTGCTTGACAGATCAGTAGAGACAATAGTCTTTATGTTACCAGGAGAAACATTTGTGCTTGATTGATTAGTAGGCATTGTGGGGGTTGAAGGGTCTGAAAGAACAGTTGTGTATGGAAGATAAGCAGGAGCTATAGTAGTTGAGGGACCCGTAGCTATAGTTGTGCTTAATTGATCAGTGTGACCTGAGATACTTGAATGATCATTAGGAACAGCTCTGTTTGACAGATCAGTAGCAACAGCCATTGTTGTGGGACCAGTAGGAACTGTTGTGGTTAATAGACTGGAAAGAACTGCATTGCTTGAAAAGGCTAGAGGAACAGTTGTGCTTGACTGATCAGTAAGATCTGCAGCAGTTGTAGAACCATCAGATATAGATGTCTTTGATGAATCTGAAGGATCTTTAGTGATGACAGGATCATTAGGAACATTTGTGCTTGACAGATCAGTGGGAATTGCAGGGGTTGAGGACGCAGTATGAACAGTTGTGCTAGGTTGATGAGTATTTACGGCAATGTTTGAAAAATGATTAGGATCAGTTATGCTTGATGGATCAGTGTGGCCAGTGCTGCCTGAAGGACCGTTAAGAGCAGTTGTGATTGATATATCTGTGGGAATTATACTGTTTGAAATACCAGTAGAAATAGTTGTGCTTAATAATCCAGTTTGAGCTGTATTGCTTGACTGGCCAGTTGAAACAGTTGTGATAGATTCATCTGTAGAAATAGTTGTGCTTGATAAATCTGTATGAACTGTATTGCTTGACTGGCCACCTGGAGCAGTTGTAATCGATGTGCTGGCTGAAATTGTAGTATCTGTAAGATGATTAGGTCCTTTTGTGCTTGACAGATCAGTAGACACAGTGGTGTTTATGGTACTAGGAGAAACAATTGTGCTTGATTGATAAGTAGGCACTGTGGCGGTTGAAGTTTCTGAAAGAACAGCTGTGTCTGAATAATCACTACGAAGTGTAGAAGTTGATGGACCAGTAACTACAGTTGTGCTTAATTTATCAGAATGACCAGAGAAACTTGAATGATTTGGAACAGTTCTGTTTGACAGATCAGTAGCAATAGCCATGGTTGTGGGTTCAGTAGGAACTTTTGTGCTCGACTGATAGGTAGAAAATGCAGCAGATGTGGACCCAACAGGAACAGATGTCTTTGATGAATCCGAATTATCTTTAGTGATGAACGGATCATTGGGAACAGTTGTGCTTGAGAAATCATTATGAATTGCAGTGTTTAATGTTCCAGTATGAACTGTTGTGCTAGGTTGGTGAATAGGGCCTGCAGTGTTTGAAGAATAATTAGGAGCACTTATGCTGAATGGATGAGTCTGGTCTGTACTGCTTGAAGGACCATCAATAGCAGTTGTGAATGATATAGCTGTGGGAATTATACTTTTTGAAATACCAGTAGAAAGAGTTGTGCTTGATAAATTGTTTTGAACTGTATTGCTTGACTGGCCAGCTGGAGCAGTTGAGATCGATTCAACTGTAGAAATAGTTGTGCTTGATAAATCGGTTTGGACTGTATTGCTTAACTGGCCAGCTGAGGCAGTTATGACTGATGTGCTTGCTGAAATTGTAGTATCTGTAAGATGATTAGGTCCAGTTGTGCTTGACAGATCAGTAGAGACAGTAGTGTTTATGGTACTAGGAGAAACAATTGCGCTTGATTGATTAGTAGGCATTGTGGGGGTTGAAGAGTCTGAAAGAACAGTTGTGTATGGAAGATAAGCAGGAGCTGTAGTAGTTGAGGGACCCGTAGCTATAGTTGTGCTTAACTGATCAGTGTGACCTGAGATACTTGAATGATCATTAGGAACAGCTCTGTTTGACAGATCAGTAGCAACAGCCATTGTTGTGGGACCAGTAGGAACTGTTGTGGTTAATACACTGGAAAGAACTGCATTGCTTGAAAGGCCTAGAGGAACAGTTGTGCTTGACTGATCAGTAAGAACTGCAGCAGTTGTAGAACCATCAGATATAGATGTCTTTGATGAATCTGAAGGATCTTTAGTGATGACAGGATCATTAGGAGCATTTGTGCTTGACAGATCAGTGGGAATTGCAGGGGATGAGGATGCAGTATGAACAGTTGTGCTAGGTTGATGAGTATTTACGGAAATATTTGAAAAATGATTAGGATCAGTTATGCTTGATGGATCAGTGTGGCCAGTGCTGTCTGAAGGACCATTAAGAGCAGTTGTGATTGATATATCTGTGGGAATTATACTGTTTGAAATACCAGTAGAAATAGTTGTGTTTGATAAACCATTTTTAGCTGTATTGCTTGACTGGCCAGTTGAAACAGTTGTGATAGATTCATCTGTAGAAATAGTTGTGCTTGATAAATCTGTATGAACTGTATTGCTTGACTGGCCACCTGGAGCAGTTGTAATCGATGTGCTGGCTGAAATTGTAGTATCTGTAAGATGATTAGGTCCTTTTGTGCTTGACAGATCAGTGGTGACAATGGTGTTTATGGTACTAGGAGAAACAATTGTGCTTGATTGATAAGTAGGCACTGTGGCAGTTGAAGTTTTTGAAAGAACAGCTGTGTCTGAATAATCACTACGAACTGTAGAAGTTGATGGACCAGTAACTACAGTTGTGCTTAACTTATCAGAATGACCTGAGACACTTGAATGATTTGGAACAGTTCTGTTTGACAGATCAGTAGCAATAGCCATGGTTGTGGGTTCAGTAGGAACTTTTGTGCTCGACTGATAGGTAGAAAATGCAGCAGATGTGGACCCAACAGGAACAGATGTCTTTGATGAATCCGAATTATCTTTAGTGATGAACGGACCATTGGGAACAGTTGTGCTTGAGAAATCATTATGAATTGCAGTGGTTAAAGTTCCAGTATGAACTGTTGTGCTAGGTTGGTGAATAGGGCCTGCAGTGTTTGAAGAATAATTAGGAGCAGTTATGCTGAATGGATGAGTCTGGTCTGTACTGCTTGAAGGACCATCAATAGCAGTTGTGAATGATATATCTGTGGGAATTATACTTCTTGAAATATCAGTAGAAAGAGTTGTGCTTGATAAATTGGTTTGAACTGTATTGCTTGACTGGCCAGCTGGAGCAGTTGCGATCGATTCAACTGTAGAAATAGTTGTGCTTGATAAATCAGTGTGAATTTTATTGCTTGACTGGCCAGCTGGGGCAGTTATGACTGATGTGCTGGTTGAAATTGTAGTATCTGTTAGATGATTAGGTCCAGCTGTGCTTGACAGATCAGTAGAGACAATAGTCTTTATGTTACCAGGAGAAACATTTGTGCTTGATTGATTAGTAGGCATTGTGGGGGTTGAAGGGTCTGAAAGAACAGTTGTGTATGGAAGATAAGCAGGAGCTATAGTAGTTGAGGGACCCGTAGCTATAGTTGTGCTTAATTGATCAGTGTGACCTGAGATACTTGAATGATCATTAGGAACAGCTCTGTTTGACAGATCAGTAGCAACAGCCATTGTTGTGGGACCAGTAGGAACTGTTGTGGTTAATAGACTGGAAAGAACTGCATTGCTTGAAAAGGCTAGAGGAACAGTTGTGCTTGACTGATCAGTAAGATCTGCAGCAGTTGTAGAACCATCAGATATAGATGTCTTTGATGAATCTGAAGGATCTTTAGTGATGACAGGATCATTAGGAACATTTGTGCTTGACAGATCAGTGGGAATTGCAGGGGTTGAGGACGCAGTATGAACAGTTGTGCTAGGTTGATGAGTATTTACGGCAATGTTTGAAAAATGATTAGGATCAGTTATGCTTGATGGATCAGTGTGGCCAGTGCTGCCTGAAGGACCGTTAAGAGCAGTTGTGATTGATATATCTGTGGGAATTATACTGTTTGAAATACCAGTAGAAATAGTTGTGCTTAATAATCCAGTTTGAGCTGTATTGCTTGACTGGCCAGTTGAAACAGTTGTGATAGATTCATCTGTAGAAATAGTTGTGCTTGATAAATCTGTATGAACTGTATTGCTTGACTGGCCACCTGGAGCAGTTGTAATCGATGTGCTGGCTGAAATTGTAGTATCTGTAAGATGATTAGGTCCTTTTGTGCTTGACAGATCAGTAGACACAGTGGTGTTTATGGTACTAGGAGAAACAATTGTGCTTGATTGATAAGTAGGCACTGTGGCGGTTGAAGTTTCTGAAAGAACAGCTGTGTCTGAATAATCACTACGAAGTGTAGAAGTTGATGGACCAGTAACTACAGTTGTGCTTAATTTATCAGAATGACCAGAGAAACTTGAATGATTTGGAACAGTTCTGTTTGACAGATCAGTAGCAATAGCCATGGTTGTGGGTTCAGTAGGAACTTTTGTGCTCGACTGATAGGTAGAAAATGCAGCAGATGTGGACCCAACAGGAACAGATGTCTTTGATGAATCCGAATTATCTTTAGTGATGAACGGATCATTGGGAACAGTTGTGCTTGAGAAATCATTATGAATTGCAGTGTTTAATGTTCCAGTATGAACTGTTGTGCTAGGTTGGTGAATAGGGCCTGCAGTGTTTGAAGAATAATTAGGAGCACTTATGCTGAATGGATGAGTCTGGTCTGTACTGCTTGAAGGACCATCAATAGCAGTTGTGAATGATATAGCTGTGGGAATTATACTTTTTGAAATACCAGTAGAAAGAGTTGTGCTTGATAAATTGTTTTGAACTGTATTGCTTGACTGGCCAGCTGGAGCAGTTGAGATCGATTCAACTGTAGAAATAGTTGTGCTTGATAAATCGGTTTGGACTGTATTGCTTAACTGGCCAGCTGAGGCAGTTATGACTGATGTGCTTGCTGAAATTGTAGTATCTGTAAGATGATTAGGTCCAGTTGTGCTTGACAGATCAGTAGAGACAGTAGTGTTTATGGTACTAGGAGAAGCAATTGCGCTTGATTGATTAGTAGGCATTGTGGGGGTTGAAGAGTCTGAAAGAACAGTTGTGTATGGAAGATAAGCAGGAGCTGTAGTAGTTGAGGGACCCGTAGCTATAGTTGTGCTTAACTGATCAATGTGACCTGAGATACTTGAATGATCATTAGGAACAGCTCTGTTTGACAGATCAGTAGCAACAGCCATTGTTGTGGGACCAGTAGGAACTGTTGTGGTTAATACACTGGAAAGAACTGCATTGCTTGAAAGGCCTAGAGGAACAGTTGTGCTTGACTGATCAGTAAGAACTGCAGCAGTTGTAGAACCATCAGATATAGATGTCTTTGATGAATCTGAAGGATCTTTAGTGATGACAGGATCATTAGGAGCATTTGTGCTTGACAGATCAGTGGGAATTGCAGGGGATGAGGATGCAGTATGAACAGTTGTGCTAGGTTGATGAGTATTTACGGAAATATTTGAAAAATGATTAGGATCAGTTATGCTTGATGGATCAGTGTGGCCAGTGCTGTCTGAAGGACCATTAAGAGCAGTTGTGATTGATATATCTGTGGGAATTATACTGTTTGAAATACCAGTAGAAATAGTTGTGTTTGATAAACCATTTTTAGCTGTATTGCTTGACTGGCCAGTTGAAACAGTTGTGATAGATTCATCTGTAGAAATAGTTGTGCTTGATAAATCTGTATGAACTGTATTGCTTGACTGGCCACCTGGAGCAGTTGTAATCGATGTGCTGGCTGAAATTGTAGTATCTGTAAGATGATTAGGTCCTTTTGTGCTTGACAGATCAGTGGTGACAATGGTGTTTATGGTACTAGGAGAAACAATTGTGCTTGATTGATAAGTAGGCACTGTGGCGGTTGAAGTGTCTGAAAGAACAGCTGTGGCTGAATAATCACTACGAACTGTAGAAGTTGATGGACCAGTAACTACAGTTGTGCTTAACTTATCAGAATGACCTGAGAAACTTGAATGATTTGGAACAGTTCTGTTTGACAGATCAGTAGCAATAGCCATGGTTGTGGGTTCAGTAGGAACTTTTGTGCTCGACTGATAGGTAGAAAATGCAGCAGATGTGGACCCAACAGGAACAGATGTCTTTGATGAATCCGAATTATCTTTAGTGATGAACGGATCATTGGGAACAGTTGTGCTTGAGAAATCATTATGAATTGCAGTGTTTAATGTTCCAGTATGAACTGTTGTGCTAGGTTGGTGAATAGGGCCTGCAGTGTTTGAAGAATTATTAGGAGCACTTATGCTGAATGGATGAGTCTGGTCTGTACTGCTTGAAGGACCATCAATAGCAGTTGTGAATGATATATCTGTGGGAATTATACTTTTTGAAATACCAGTAGAAAGAGTTGTGCTTGATAAATTGGTTTGAACTGTATTGCTTGACTGGCCAGCTGGAGCAGTTGCGATCGATTCAACTGTAGAAATAGTTGTGCTTGATAAATCGGTTTGGACTGTATTGCTTAACTGGCCAGCTGAGGCAGTTATGACTGATGTGCCTGCTGAAATTGTAGTATCTGTAAGATGATTAGATCCAGTTGTGCTTGACAGATCAGTAGAGACAGTAGTGTTTATGGTACTAGGAGAAACAATTGCGCTTGATTGATTAGTAGGCATTGTGGGGGTTGAAGGATCTGAAAGAACAGTTGTGTATGGAAGATAAGCAGGAGCTGTAGTAGATGAGGGACCCGTAGCTATAGTTGTGCTTAACTGATCAGTGTGACCTGAGATACTTGAATGATCATTAGGAACAGCTCTGTTTGACAGATCAGTAGCAACAGCCATTGTTGTGGGACCAGTAGGAACTGTTGTGGTTAATAGACTGGAAAGAACTGCATTGCTTGAAAAGGCTAGAGGAACAGTTGTGCTTGACTGATCAGTAAAAACTGCAGCAGTTGTAGAACCATCAGATATAGATGTCTTTGATGAATCTGAAGGATCTTTAGTGATGACAGGATCTTTAGGAGCATTTGTGCTTGACAGATCAGTGGGAATTGCAGGGGTTGAGGATGCAGTATGAACAGTTGTGCTAGGTTGATGAGTATTTACGGCAATGTTTGAAAAATGATTAGGATCAGTTATGCTTGATGGATCAGTGTGGCCAGTATTGCTTGAAGGACCATTAAGAGCAGTTGTGATTGATATATCTGTGGGATTCATACTGTTTGAAATACCAGTAGAAATAGTTGTGCTTGATAAACCAGTTTGAGCTGTATTGCTTGACTGGCCAGTTGAAACAGTTGTGATAGATTCATCTGTAGAAATAGTTGTGCTTGATAAATCTGTATGAACTGTATTGCTTGACTGGCCACCTGGAGCAGTTGTAATCGATGTGCTGGCTGAAATTGTAGTATCTGTAAGATGATAAGGTCCTTTTGTGCTTGACAGATCAGTGGAGACAGTGGTGTTTATGGTACTAGGAAAAACAATTGTGCTTGATTGATAAGTAGGCACTGTGGCGGTTGATGTGTCTGAAAGAACAGCTGTGTCTGAATGATCACTACGAACTGTAGTAGTTGATGGACTAGTAACTACAGTTGTGCTTAACTTATCAGTATGACCTGAGAAACTTGAATGATTTAGAACAGTTCTGTTTGACAGATCAGTAGCAACAGCCATGGTTGTGGGTTCAGTAGGAACTTTTGTGCTCGACTGATAGGTAGAAAATGCAGCAGATGTGGATCCAACAGGAACAAATGTCTTTGATGAATCCGAACTATCTTTAGTGATGAACGGATCATTGGGAACAGCTGTGCTTGAGAAATCATTATGAATTGCAGTGTTTAATGTTCCAGTATGAACTGTTGTGCTAGGTTGGTGAATAGGGCCTGCAGTGTTTGAAGAATAATTAGGAGTAGTTATGCTGAATGGATGAGTCTGGTCTGTACTGCTTGAAGGACCATCAATAGCAGTTGTGAATGATATATCTGTAGGAATTATACTTTTTGAAATACCAGTAGAAAGAGTTGTGCTTGATAAATTGGTTTGAACTGTATTGCGTGACTGGCCAGCTGGAGCAGTTGCGATCGATTCAACTGTAGAAATAGTTGTGCTTGATAAATCGGTTTGGACTGTATTGCTTAACTGGCCAGCTGAGGCAGTTATGACTGATGTGCCTGCTGAAACTGTAGTATCTGTAAGATGATTAGGTCCAGTTGTGCTTGACAGATCAGTAGAGACAGTAGTGTTTATGGTACCTGGAGAAACAACTGCGCTTGATTGATTAATAGGCATTGTGGGGGTTGAAGGGTCTGAAAGAACAGTTGTGTATGGAAGATAAACAGGAGCTGTAGTAGTTGAGAGACCAGTAGCTATAGTTGTGCTTAACTGATCAGTGTGACCTGAGATACTTGAATGATCATTAGGAACAGCTCTGTTTGACAGATCAGTAGCAACAGCCATTGTTGTGGGACCAGTAGGAACTGTTGTGGTTAATACACTGGAAAGAACTGCATTGCTTGAAAGGCCTAGAGGAACAGTTGTGCTTGACTGATCAGTAAGAACTGCAGCAGTTGTAGAACCATCAGATATAGATGTCTTTGATGAATCTGAAGGATCTTTAGTGATGACAGGATCATTAGGAGCATTTGTGCTTGACAGATCAGTGGGAATTGCAGGGGATGAGGAAGCAGTATGAACAGTTGTGCTAGGTTGATGAGTATTTACGGAAATATTTGAAAAATGATTAGGATCAGTTATGCTTGATGGATCAGTGTGGCCAGTGCTGTCTGAAGGACCATTAAGAGCAGTTGTGATTGATATATCTGTGGGAATTATACTGTTTGAAATACCAGTAGAAATAGTTGTGCTTAATAAACCAGTTTGAGCTGTATTGCTTGACTGGCCAGTTGAAACAGTTGTGATAGATTCATCTGTAGAAATAGTTGTGCTTGATAAATCTGTATGAACTGTATTGCTTGACTGGCCACCTGGAGCAGTTGTAATCGATGTGCTGGCTGAAATTGTAGTATCTGTAAGATGATTAGGTCCTTTTGTGCTTGACAGATCAGTGGTGACAATGGTGTTTATGGTACTAGGAGAAACAATTGTGCTTGATTGATAAGTAGGCACTGTGGCGGTTGAAGTGTCTGAAAAAACAGCTGTGGCTGAATAATCACTACGAACTGTAGAAGTTGATGGACCAGTAACTACAGTTGTGCTTAACTTATCAGAATGACCTGAGAAACTTGAATGATTTGGAACAGTTCTGTTTGACAGATCAGTAGCAATAGCCATGGTTGTGGGTTCAGTAGGAACTTTTGTGCTCGACTGATAGGTAGAAAATGCAGCAGATGTGGACCCAACAGGAACAGATGTCTTTGATGAATCCGAATTATCTTTAGTGATGAACGGATCATTGGGAACAGTTGTGCTTGAGAAATCATTATGAATTGCAGTGTTTAATGTTCCAGTATGAACTGTTGTGCTAGGTTGGTGAATAGGGCCTGCAGTGTTTGAAGAATTATTAGGAGCACTTATGCTGAATGGATGAGTCTGGTCTGTACTGCTTGAAGGACCATCAATAGCAGTTGTGAATGATATATCTGTGGGAATTATACTTTTTGAAATACCAGTAGAAAGAGTTGTGCTTGATAAATTGGTTTGAACTGTATTGCTTGACTGGCCAGCTGGAGCAGTTGCGATCGATTCAACTGTAGAAATAGTTGTGCTTGATAAATCGGTTTGGACTGTATTGCTTAACTGGCCAGCTGAGGCAGTTATGACTGATGTGCCTGCTGAAATTGTAGTATCTGTAAGATGATTAGATCCAGTTGTGCTTGACAGATCAGTAGAGACAGTAGTGTTTATGGTACTAGGAGAAACAATTGCGCTTGATTGATTAGTAGGCATTGTGGGGGTTGAAGGATCTGAAAGAACAGTTGTGTATGGAAGATAAGCAGGAGCTGTAGTAGATGAGGGACCCGTAGCTATAGTTGTGCTTAACTGATCAGTGTGACCTGAGATACTTGAATGATCATTAGGAACAGCTCTGTTTGACAGATCAGTAGCAACAGCCATTGTTGTGGGACCAGTAGGAACTGTTGTGGTTAATAGACTGGAAAGAACTGCATTGCTTGAAAAGGCTAGAGGAACAGTTGTGCTTGACTGATCAGTAAAAACTGCAGCAGTTGTAGAACCATCAGATATAGATGTCTTTGATGAATCTGAAGGATCTTTAGTGATGACAGGATCTTTAGGAGCATTTGTGCTTGACAGATCAGTGGGAATTGCAGGGGTTGAGGATGCAGTATGAACAGTTGTGCTAGGTTGATGAGTATTTACGGCAATGTTTGAAAAATGATTAGGATCAGTTATGCTTGATGGATCAGTGTGGCCAGTATTGCTTGAAGGACCATTAAGAGCAGTTGTGATTGATATATCTGTGGGATTCATACTGTTTGAAATACCAGTAGAAATAGTTGTGCTTGATAAACCAGTTTGAGCTGTATTGCTTGACTGGCCAGTTGAAACAGTTGTGATAGATTCATCTGTAGAAATAGTTGTGCTTGATAAATCTGTATGAACTGTATTGCTTGACTGGCCACCTGGAGCAGTTGTAATCGATGTGCTGGCTGAAATTGTAGTATCTGTAAGATGATAAGGTCCTTTTGTGCTTGACAGATCAGTGGAGACAGTGGTGTTTATGGTACTAGGAAAAACAATTGTGCTTGATTGATAAGTAGGCACTGTGGCGGTTGATGTGTCTGAAAGAACAGCTGTGTCTGAATGATCACTACGAACTGTAGTAGTTGATGGACTAGTAACTACAGTTGTGCTTAACTTATCAGTATGACCTGAGAAACTTGAATGATTTAGAACAGTTCTGTTTGACAGATCAGTAGCAACAGCCATGGTTGTGGGTTCAGTAGGAACTTTTGTGCTCGACTGATAGGTAGAAAATGCAGCAGATGTGGATCCAACAGGAACAAATGTCTTTGATGAATCCGAACTATCTTTAGTGATGAACGGATCATTGGGAACAGCTGTGCTTGAGAAATCATTATGAATTGCAGTGTTTAATGTTCCAGTATGAACTGTTGTGCTAGGTTGGTGAATAGGGCCTGCAGTGTTTGAAGAATAATTAGGAGTAGTTATGCTGAATGGATGAGTCTGGTCTGTACTGCTTGAAGGACCATCAATAGCAGTTGTGAATGATATATCTGTAGGAATTATACTTTTTGAAATACCAGTAGAAAGAGTTGTGCTTGATAAATTGGTTTGAACTGTATTGCGTGACTGGCCAGCTGGAGCAGTTGCGATCGATTCAACTGTAGAAATAGTTGTGCTTGATAAATCGGTTTGGACTGTATTGCTTAACTGGCCAGCTGAGGCAGTTATGACTGATGTGCCTGCTGAAACTGTAGTATCTGTAAGATGATTAGGTCCAGTTGTGCTTGACAGATCAGTAGAGACAGTAGTGTTTATGGTACCTGGAGAAACAACTGCGCTTGATTGATTAATAGGCATTGTGGGGGTTGAAGGGTCTGAAAGAACAGTTGTGTATGGAAGATAAACAGGAGCTGTAGTAGTTGAGAGACCAGTAGCTATAGTTGTGCTTAACTGATCAGTGTGACCTGAGATACTTGAATGATCATTAGGAACAGCTCTGTTTGACAGATCAGTAGCAACAGCCATTGTTGTGGGACCAGTAGGAACTGTTGTGGTTAATACACTGGAAAGAACTGCATTGCTTGAAAGGCCTAGAGGAACAGTTGTGCTTGACTGATCAGTAAGAACTGCAGCAGTTGTAGAACCATCAGATATAGATGTCTTTGATGAATCTGAAGGATCTTTAGTGATGACAGGATCATTAGGAGCATTTGTGCTTGACAGATCAGTGGGAATTGCAGGGGATGAGGAAGCAGTATGAACAGTTGTGCTAGGTTGATGAGTATTTACGGAAATATTTGAAAAATGATTAGGATCAGTTATGCTTGATGGATCAGTGTGGCCAGTGCTGTCTGAAGGACCATTAAGAGCAGTTGTGATTGATATATCTGTGGGAATTATACTGTTTGAAATACCAGTAGAAATAGTTGTGCTTAATAAACCAGTTTGAGCTGTATTGCTTGACTGGCCAGTTGAAACAGTTGTGATAGATTCATCTGTAGAAATAGTTGTGCTTGATAAATCTGTATGAACTGTATTGCTTGACTGGCCACCTGGAGCAGTTGTAATCGATGTGCTGGCTGAAATTGTAGTATCTGTAAGATGATTAGGTCCTTTTGTGCTTGACAGATCAGCAGACACAGTGGTGTTTATGGTACTAGGAGAAACAATTGTGCTTGATTGATAAGTAGGCACTGTGGCAGTTGAAGTTTTTGAAAGAACAGCTGTGTCTGAATAATCACTACGAACTGTAGAAGTTGATGGACCAGTAACTACAGTTGTGCTTAACTTATCAGAATGACCTGAGACACTTGAATGATTTGGAACAGTTCTGTTTGACAGATCAGTAGCAATAGCCATGGTTGTGGGTTCAGTAGGAACTTTTGTGCTCGACTGATACGTAGAAAATGCAGCAGATGTGGACCCAACAGGAACAGATGTCTTTGATGAATCCGAATTATCTTTAGTGATGAACGGACCATTGGGAACAGTTGTGCTTGAGAAATCATTATGAATTGCAGTGGTTAAAGTTCCAGTATGAACTGTTGTGCTAGGTTGGTGAATAGGGCCTGCAGTGTTTGAAGAATAATTAGGAGCAGTTATGCTGAATGGATGAGTCTGGTCTGTACTGCTTGAAGGACCATCAATAGCAGTTGTGAATGATATATCTGTGGGAATTATACTTCTTGAAATATCAGTAGAAAGAGTTGTGCTTGATAAATTGGTTTGAACTGTATTGCTTGACTGGCCAGCTGGAGCAGTTGCGATCGATTCAACTGTAGAAATAGTTGTGCTTGATAAATCAGTGTGAATTTTATTGCTTGACTGGCCAGCTGGGGCAGTTATGACTGATGTGCTGGTTGAAATTGTAGTATCTGTTAGATGATTAGGTCCAGCTGTGCTTGACAGATCAGTAGAGACAATAGTCTTTATGTTACCAGGAGAAACATTTGTGCTTGATTGATTAGTAGGCATTGTGGGGGTTGAAGGGTCTGAAAGAACAGTTGTGTATGGAAGATAAGCAGGAGCTATAGTAGTTGAGGGACCCGTAGCTATAGTTGTGCTTAATTGATCAGTGTGACCTGAGATACTTGAATGATCATTAGGAACAGCTCTGTTTGACAGATCAGTAGCAACAGCCATTGTTGTGGGACCAGTAGGAACTGTTGTGGTTAATAGACTGGAAAGAACTGCATTGCTTGAAAAGGCTAGAGGAACAGTTGTGCTTGACTGATCAGTAAGATCTGCAGCAGTTGTAGAACCATCAGATATAGATGTCTTTGATGAATCTGAAGGATCTTTAGTGATGACAGGATCATTAGGAACATTTGTGCTTGACAGATCAGTGGGAATTGCAGGGGTTGAGGACGCAGTATGAACAGTTGTGCTAGGTTGATGAGTATTTACGGCAATGTTTGAAAAATGATTAGGATCAGTTATGCTTGATGGATCAGTGTGGCCAGTGCTGCCTGAAGGACCATTAAGAGCAGTTGTGATTGATATATCTGTGGGAATTATACTGTTTGAAATACCAGTAGAAATAGTTGTGCTTAATAATCCAGTTTGAGCTGTATTGCTTGACTGGCCAGTTGAAACAGTTGTGATAGATTCATCTGTAGAAATAGTTGTGCTTGATAAATCTGTATGAACTGTATTGCTTGACTGGCCACCTGGAGCAGTTGTAATCGATGTGCTGGCTGAAATTGTAGTATCTGTAAGATGATTAGGTCCTTTTGTGCTTGACAGATCAGTGGAGACAGTGGTGTTTATGGTACCAGGAGAAACAATTGTGCTTGATTGATAAGTAGGCACTGTGGCGGTTGAAGTGTCTGAAGGAACAGCTGTGTCTGAATGATCACTACGAACTGTAGTAGTTGATGGACCAGTAACTACAGTTGTGCTTAACTTATCAGTATGACCTGAGAAACTTGAATGATTTGGAATAGTTCTGTTTGACAGATCAGTAGCAATAGCCATGGTTGTGGGTTCAGTAGGAACTTTTGTGCTCGACTGATAGGTAGAAAATGCAGCAGATGTGGATCCAACAGGAACAGATGTCTTTAATGAATCCGAATTATCTTTAGTGATGAACTGATCACTGGGAACAGTTGTGCTTGAGAAATCATTATGAATTGCAGTGTTTAATGTTCCAGTATGAACTGTTGTGCTAGGTTGGTGAATAGGGCCTGCAGTGTTTGAAGAATAATTAGGAGCAGTTATGCTGAATGGATGAGTCTGGTCTGTACTGCTTGAAGGACCATCAATAGCAGTTGTAGATGATGTCTCTGTGGGAATTATACTTCTTGAAATACCAGTAGAAAGAGTTGTGCTTGATAAATTGGTTTGAACTGTATTGCTTGAATGGCCAGCTGAGGCAGTTGAGATCGATTCAACTGTGGAAATAGTTGTGCTTGATAAATCGGTTTGGGCTGTATTGCTTAACTGGCCAGCTGAGGCAGTTATGACTGATGTGCCTGCTGAAATTGTAGTATCTGTAAGAAGATTAGATCCAGTTGTGCTTGACAGATCAGTAGAGACAGTAGTGTTTATGGTACTAGGAGAAACAATTGCTCTTGATTGATTAGTAGGCATTGTGGGGGTTGAAGGGTCTGAAAGAACAGTTGTGTATGGAAGATAAGCAGGAGCTGTAGTAGTTGAGGGACCCGTAGCTATAGTTGTGCTTAACTGATCAGTGTGACCTGAGATACTTGAATGATCATTAGGAACAGCTCTGTTTGACAGATCAGTAGCAACAGCCATTGTTGTGGGACCAGTAGGAACTGTTGTGGTTAATACACTGGAAAGAACTGCATTGCTTGAAAGGCCTAGAGGAACAGTTGTGCTTGACTGATCAGTAAGAACTGCAGCAGTTGTAGAACCATCAGATATAGATGTCTTTGATGAATCTGAAGGATCTTTAGTGATGACAGGATCATTAGGAGTATTTGTGCTTGACAGATCAGTGGGAATTGCAGGGGTTGAGGACGCAGTATGAACAGTTGTGCTAGGTTGATGAGTATTTACGGCAATGTTTGAAAAATGATTAGGATCAGTTATGCTTGATGGATCAGTGTGGCCAGTGCTGCCTGAAGGACCATTAAGAGCAGTTGTGATTGATATATCTGTGGGAATTATACTGTTTGAAATACCAGTAGAAATAGTTGTGCTTAATAATCCAGTTTGAGCTGTATTGCTTGACTGGCCAGTTGAAACAGTTGTGATAGATTCATCTGTAGAAATAGTTGTGCTTGATAAATCTGTATGAACTGTATTGCTTGACTGGCCACCTGGAGCAGTTGTAATCGATGTGCTGGCTGAAATTGTAGTATCTGTAAGATGATTAGGTCCTTTTGTGCTTGACAGATCAGTGGAGACAGTGGTGTTTATGGTACCAGGAGAAACAATTGTGCTTGATTGATAAGTAGGCACTGTGGCGGTTGAAGTGTCTGAAGGAACAGCTGTGTCTGAATGATCACTACGAACTGTAGTAGTTGATGGACCAGTAACTACAGTTGTGCTTAACTTATCAGTATGACCTGAGAAACTTGAATGATTTGGAACAGTTCTGTTTGACAGATCAGTAGCAATAGCCATGGTTGTGGGTTCAGTAGGAACTTTTGTGCTCGACTGATAGGTAGAAAATGCAGCAGATGTGGATCCAACAGGAACAGATGTCTTTAATGAATCCGAATTATCTTTAGTGATGAACGGATCATTGGGAACAGTTGTGCTTGAGAAATCATTATGAATTGCAGTGTTTAATGTTCCAGTATGAACTGTTGTGCTAGGTTGGTGAATAGGGCCTGCAGTGTTTGAAGAATAATTAGGAGCAGTTATGCTGAATGGATGAGTCTGGTCTGTACTGCTTGAAGGACCATCAATAGCAGTTGTAGATGATGTCTCTGTGGGAATTATACTTCTTGAAATACCAGTAGAAAGAGTTGTGCTTGAAAAATTGGTTTGAACTGTATTGCTTGAATGGCCAGCTGAGGCAGTTGAGATCGATTCAACTGTGGAAATAGTTGTGCTTGATAAATCGGTTTGGGCTGTATTGCTTAACTGGCCAGCTGAGGCAGTTATGACTGATGTGCCTGCTGAAATTGTAGTATCTGTAAGAAGATTAGGTCCAGTTGTGCTTGACAGATCAGTAGAGACAGTAGTGTTTATGGTACTAGGAGAAACAATTGCTCTTGATTGATTAGTAGGCATTGTGGGGGTTGAAGGGTCTGAAAGAACAGTTGTGTATGGAAGATAAGCAGGAGCTATAGTAGTTGAGGGACCCGTAGCTATAGTTGTGCTTAATTGATCAGTGTGACCTGAGATACTTGAATGATCATTAGGAACAGCTCTGTTTGACAGATCAGTAGCAACAGCCATTGTTGTGGGACCAGTAGGAACTGTTGTGGTTAATAGACTGGAAAGAACTGCATTGCTTGAAAAGGCTAGAGGAACAGTTGTGCTTGACTGATCAGTAAGATCTGCAGCAGTTGTAGAACCATCAGATATAGATGTCTTTGATGAATCTGAAGGATCTTTAGTGATGACAGGATCATTAGGAACATTTGTGCTTGACAGATCAGTGGGAATTGCAGGGGTTGAGGACGCAGTATGAACAGTTGTGCTAGGTTGATGAGTATTTACGGCAATGTTTGAAAAATGATTAGGATCAGTTATGCTTGATGGATCAGTGTGGCCAGTGCTGCCTGAAGGACCGTTAAGAGCAGTTGTGATTGATATATCTGTGGGAATTATACTGTTTGAAATACCAGTAGAAATAGTTGTGCTTAATAATCCAGTTTGAGCTGTATTGCTTGACTGGCCAGTTGAAACAGTTGTGATAGATTCATCTGTAGAAATAGTTGTGCTTGATAAATCTGTATGAACTGTATTGCTTGACTGGCCACCTGGAGCAGTTGTAATCGATGTGCTGGCTGAAATTGTAGTATCTGTAAGATGATTAGGTCCTTTTGTGCTTGACAGATCAGTAGACACAGTGGTGTTTATGGTACTAGGAGAAACAATTGTGCTTGATTGATAAGTAGGCACTGTGGCGGTTGAAGTTTCTGAAAGAACAGCTGTGTCTGAATAATCACTACGAACTGTAGAAGTTGATGGACCAGTAACTACAGTTGTGCTTAATTTATCAGAATGACCAGAGAAACTTGAATGATTTGGAACAGTTCTGTTTGACAGATCAGTAGCAATAGCCATGGTTGTGGGTTCAGTAGGAACTTTTGTGCTCGACTGATAGGTAGAAAATGCAGCAGATGTGGACCCAACAGGAACAGATGTCTTTGATGAATCCGAATTATCTTTAGTGATGAACGGATCATTGGGAACAGTTGTGCTTGAGAAATCATTATGAATTGCAGTGTTTAATGTTCCAGTATGAACTGTTGTGCTAGGTTGGTGAATAGGGCCTGCAGTGTTTGAAGAATAATTAGGAGCACTTATGCTGAATGGATGAGTCTGGTCTGTACTGCTTGAAGGACCATCAATAGCAGTTGTGAATGATATAGCTGTGGGAATTATACTTTTTGAAATACCAGTAGAAAGAGTTGTGCTTGATAAATTGTTTTGAACTGTATTGCTTGACTGGCCAGCTGGAGCAGTTGAGATCGATTCAACTGTAGAAATAGTTGTGCTTGATAAATCGGTTTGGACTGTATTGCTTAACTGGCCAGCTGAGGCAGTTATGACTGATGTGCTTGCTGAAATTGTAGTATCTGTAAGATGATTAGGTCCAGTTGTGCTTGACAGATCAGTAGAGACAGTAGTGTTTATGGTACTAGGAGAAACAATTGCGCTTGATTGATTAGTAGGCATTGTGGGGGTTGAAGAGTCTGAAAGAACAGTTGTGTATGGAAGATAAGCAGGAGCTGTAGTAGTTGAGGGACCCGTAGCTATAGTTGTGCTTAACTGATCAGTGTGACCTGAGATACTTGAATGATCATTAGGAACAGCTCTGTTTGACAGATCAGTAGCAACAGCCATTGTTGTGGGACCAGTAGGAACTGTTGTGGTTAATACACTGGAAAGAACTGCATTGCTTGAAAGGCCTAGAGGAACAGTTGTGCTTGACTGATCAGTAAGAACTGCAGCAGTTGTAGAACCATCAGATATAGATGTCTTTGATGAATCTGAAGGATCTTTAGTGATGACAGGATCATTAGGAGCATTTGTGCTTGACAGATCAGTGGGAATTGCAGGGGATGAGGATGCAGTATGAACAGTTGTGCTAGGTTGATGAGTATTTACGGAAATATTTGAAAAATGATTAGGATCAGTTATGCTTGATGGATCAGTGTGGCCAGTGCTGTCTGAAGGACCATTAAGAGCAGTTGTGATTGATATATCTGTGGGAATTATACTGTTTGAAATACCAGTAGAAATAGTTGTGTTTGATAAACCATTTTTAGCTGTATTGCTTGACTGGCCAGTTGAAACAGTTGTGATAGATTCATCTGTAGAAATAGTTGTGCTTGATAAATCTGTATGAACTGTATTGCTTGACTGGCCACCTGGAGCAGTTGTAATCGATGTGCTGGCTGAAATTGTAGTATCTGTAAGATGATTAGGTCCTTTTGTGCTTGACAGATCAGTGGTGACAATGGTGTTTATGGTACTAGGAGAAACAATTGTTCTTGATTGATAAGTAGGCACTGTGGCGGTTGAAGTGTCTGAAAGAACAGCTGTGTCTGAATAATCACTACGAACTGTAGAAGTTGATGGACCAGTAACTACAGTTGTGCTTAACTTATCAGAATGACCTGAGAAACTTGAATGATTTGGAACAGTTCTGTTTGACAGATCAGTAGCAATAGCCATGGTTGTGGGTTCAGTAGGAACTTTTGTGCTCGACTGATAGGTAGAAAATGCAGCAGATGTGGACCCAACAGGAACAGATGTCTTTGATGAATCCGAATTATCTTTAGTGATGAACGGGTCATTGGGAACAGTTGTGCTTGAGAAATCATTATGAATTGCAGTGTTTAATGTTCCAGTATGAACTGTTGTGCTAGGTTGGTGAATAGGGCCTGCAGTGTTTGAAGAATTATTAGGAGCACTTATGCTGAATGGATGAGTCTGGTCTGTACTGCTTGAAGGACCATCAATAGCAGTTGTGAATGATATATCTGTGGGAATTATACTTTTTGAAATACCAGTAGAAAGAGTTGTGCTTGATAAATTGGTTTGAACTGTATTGCTTGACTGGCCAGCTGGAGCAGTTGCGATCGATTCAACTGTAGAAATAGTTGTGCTTGATAAATCGGTTTGGACTGTATTGCTTAACTGGCCAGCTGAGGCAGTTATGACTGATGTGCCTGCTGAAATTGTAGTATCTGTAAGATGATTAGATCCAGTTGTGCTTGACAGATCAGTAGAGACAGTAGTGTTTATGGTACTAGGAGAAACAATTGCGCTTGATTGATTAGTAGGCATTGTGGGGGTTGAAGGGTCTGAAAGAACAGTTGTGTATGGAAGATAAGCAGGAGCTGTAGTAGATGAGGGACCCGTAGCTATAGTTGTGCTTAACTGATCAGTGTGACCTGAGATACTTGAATGATCATTAGGAACAGCTCTGTTTGACAGATCAGTAGCAACAGCCATTGTTGTGGGACCAGTAGGAACTGTTGTGGTTAATAGACTGGAAAGAACTGCATTGCTTGAAAAGGCTAGAGGAACAGTTGTGCTTGACTGATCAGTAAGATTTGCAGCAGTTGTAGAACCATCAGATATAAATGTCTTTGATGAATCTGAAGGATCTTTAGTGATGACAGGATCATTAGGAACATTTGTGCTTGACAGATCAGTGGGAATTGCAGGGGTTGAGGACGCAGTATGAACAGTTGTGCTAGGTTGATGAGTATTTACGGCAATGTTTGAAAAATGATTAGGATCAGTTATGCTTGATGGATCAGTGTGGCCAGTGCTGCCTGAAGGACCATTAAGAGCAGTTGTGATTGATATATCTGTGGGAATTATACTGTTTGAAATACCAGTAGAAATAGTTGTGCTTAATAATCCAGTTTGAGCTGTATTGCTTGACTGGCCAGTTGAAACAGTTGTGATAGATTCATCTGTAGAAATAGTTGTGCTTGATAAATCTGTATGAACTGTATTGCTTGACTGGCCACCTGGAGCAGTTGTAATCGATGTGCTGGCTGAAATTGTAGTATCTGTAAGATGATTAGGTCCTTTTGTGCTTGACAGATCAGTGGAGACAGTGGTGTTTATGGTACCAGGAGAAACAATTGTGCTTGATTGATAAGTAGGCACTGTGGCGGTTGAAGTGTCTGAAGGAACAGCTGTGTCTGAATGATCACTACGAACTGTAGTAGTTGATGGACCAGTAACTACAGTTGTGCTTAACTTATCAGTATGACCTGAGAAACTTGAATGATTTGGAATAGTTCTGTTTGACAGATCAGTAGCAATAGCCATGGTTGTGGGTTCAGTAGGAACTTTTGTGCTCGACTGATAGGTAGAAAATGCAGCAGATGTGGATCCAACAGGAACAGATGTCTTTAATGAATCCGAATTATCTTTAGTGATGAACTGATCACTGGGAACAGTTGTGCTTG
Organism: Elopichthys bambusa; assembly: GCA_037101425.1. NCBI lineage: Eukaryota > Metazoa > Chordata > Actinopteri > Cypriniformes > Xenocyprididae > Elopichthys > Elopichthys bambusa. The sequence goes on from CM074451.1 coordinate 17,821,446, forward strand.
AGAAATCATTATGAATTGCAGTGTTTAATGTTCCAGTATGAACTGTTGTGCTAGGTTGGTGAATAGGGCCTGCAGTGTTTGAAGAATAATTAGGAGCAGTTATGCTGAATGGATGAGTCTGGTCTGTACTGCTTGAAGGACCATCAATAGCAGTTGTAGATGATGTCTCTGTGGGAATTATACTTCTTGAAATACCAGTAGAAAGAGTTGTGCTTGATAAATTGGTTTGAACTGTATTGCTTGAATGGCCAGCTGAGGCAGTTGAGATCGATTCAACTGTGGAAATAGTTGTGCTTGATAAATCGGTTTGGGCTGTATTGCTTAACTGGCCAGCTGAGGCAGTTATGACTGATGTGCCTGCTGAAATTGTAGTATCTGTAAGAAGATTAGGTCCAGTTGTGCTTGACAGATCAGTAGAGACAGTAGTGTTTATGGTACCTGGAGAAACAATTGCTCTTGATTGATTAGTAGGCATTGTGGGGGTTGAAGGGTCTGAAAGAACAGTTGTGTATGGAAGATAAGCAGGAGCTGTAGTAGTTGAGGGACCCGTAGCTATAGTTGTGCTTAACTGATCAGTGTGACCTGAGATACTTGAATGATCATTAGGAACAGCTCTGTTTGACAGATCAGTAGCAACAGCCATTGTTGTGGGACCAGTAGGAACTGTTGTGGTTAATACACTGGAAAGAACTGCATTGCTTGAAAGGCCTAGAGGAACAGTTGTGCTTGACTGATCAGTAAGAACTGCAGCAGTTGTAGAACCATCAGATATAGATGTCTTTGATGAATCTGAAGGATCTTTAGTGATGACAGGATCATTAGGAACATTTGTGCTTGACAGATCAGTGGGAATTGCAGGGGTTGAGGACGCAGTATGAACAGTTGTGCTAGGTTGATGAGTATTTACGGCAATGTTTGAAAAATGATTAGGATCAGTTATGCTTGATGGATCAGTGTGGCCAGTGCTGCCTGAAGGACCATTAAGAGCAGTTGTGATTGATATATCTGTGGGAATTATACTGTTTGAAATACCAGTAGAAATAGTTGTGCTTAATAATCCAGTTTGAGCTGTATTGCTTGACTGGCCAGTTGAAACAGTTGTGATAGATTCATCTGTAGAAATAGTTGTGCTTGATAAATCTGTATGAACTGTATTGCTTGACTGGCCACCTGGAGCAGTTGTAATCGATGTGCTGGCTGAAATTGTAGTATCTGTAAGATGATTAGGTCCTTTTGTGCTTGACAGATCAGTGGAGACAGTGGTGTTTATGGTACCAGGAGAAACAATTGTGCTTGATTGATAAGTAGGCACTGTGGCGGTTGAAGTGTCTGAAGGAACAGCTGTGTCTGAATGATCACTACGAACTGTAGTAGTTGATGGACCAGTAACTACAGTTGTGCTTAACTTATCAGTATGACCTGAGAAACTTGAATGATTTGGAACAGTTCTGTTTGACAGATCAGTAGCAATAGCCATGGTTGTGGGTTCAGTAGGAACTTTTGTGCTCGACTGATAGGTAGAAAATGCAGCAGATGTGGATCCAACAGGAACAGATGTCTTTAATGAATCCGAATTATCTTTAGTGATGAACGGATCATTGGGAACAGTTGTGCTTGAGAAATCATTATGAATTGCAGTGTTTAATGTTCCAGTATGAACTGTTGTGCTAGGTTGGTGAATAGGGCCTGCAGTGTTTGAAGAATAATTAGGAGCAGTTATGCTGAATGGATGAGTCTGGTCTGTACTGCTTGAAGGACCATCAATAGCAGTTGTAGATGATGTCTCTGTGGGAATTATACTTCTTGAAATACCAGTAGAAAGAGTTGTGCTTGATAAATTGGTTTGAACTGTATTGCTTGAATGGCCAGCTGAGGCAGTTGAGATCGATTCAACTGTGGAAATAGTTGTGCTTGATAAATCGGTTTGGGCTGTATTGCTTAACTGGCCAGCTGAGGCAGTTATGACTGATGTGCCTGCTGAAATTGTAGTATCTGTAAGAAGATTAGGTCCAGTTGTGCTTGACAGATCAGTAGAGACAGTAGTGTTTATGGTACTAGGAGAAACAATTGCTCTTGATTGATTAGTAGGCATTGTGGGGGTTGAAGGGTCTGAAAGAACAGTTGTGTATGGAAGATAAGCAGGAGCTATAGTAGTTGAGGGACCCGTAGCTATAGTTGTGCTTAATTGATCAGTGTGACCTGAGATACTTGAATGATCATTAGGAACAGCTCTGTTTGACAGATCAGTAGCAACAGCCATTGTTGTGGGACCAGTAGGAACTGTTGTGGTTAATAGACTGGAAAGAACTGCATTGCTTGAAAAGGCTAGAGGAACAGTTGTGCTTGACTGATCAGTAAGATCTGCAGCAGTTGTAGAACCATCAGATATAGATGTCTTTGATGAATCTGAAGGATCTTTAGTGATGACAGGATCATTAGGAACATTTGTGCTTGACAGATCAGTGGGAATTGCAGGGGTTGAGGACGCAGTATGAACAGTTGTGCTAGGTTGATGAGTATTTACGGCAATGTTTGAAAAATGATTAGGATCAGTTATGCTTGATGGATCAGTGTGGCCAGTGCTGCCTGAAGGACCGTTAAGAGCAGTTGTGATTGATATATCTGTGGGAATTATACTGTTTGAAATACCAGTAGAAATAGTTGTGCTTAATAATCCAGTTTGAGCTGTATTGCTTGACTGGCCAGTTGAAACAGTTGTGATAGATTCATCTGTAGAAATAGTTGTGCTTGATAAATCTGTATGAACTGTATTGCTTGACTGGCCACCTGGAGCAGTTGTAATCGATGTGCTGGCTGAAATTGTAGTATCTGTAAGATGATTAGGTCCTTTTGTGCTTGACAGATCAGTAGACACAGTGGTGTTTATGGTACTAGGAGAAACAATTGTGCTTGATTGATAAGTAGGCACTGTGGCGGTTGAAGTTTCTGAAAGAACAGCTGTGTCTGAATAATCACTACGAACTGTAGAAGTTGATGGACCAGTAACTACAGTTGTGCTTAATTTATCAGAATGACCAGAGAAACTTGAATGATTTGGAACAGTTCTGTTTGACAGATCAGTAGCAATAGCCATGGTTGTGGGTTCAGTAGGAACTTTTGTGCTCGACTGATAGGTAGAAAATGCAGCAGATGTGGACCCAACAGGAACAGATGTCTTTGATGAATCCGAATTATCTTTAGTGATGAACGGATCATTGGGAACAGTTGTGCTTGAGAAATCATTATGAATTGCAGTGTTTAATGTTCCAGTATGAACTGTTGTGCTAGGTTGGTGAATAGGGCCTGCAGTGTTTGAAGAATAATTAGGAGCACTTATGCTGAATGGATGAGTCTGGTCTGTACTGCTTGAAGGACCATCAATAGCAGTTGTGAATGATATAGCTGTGGGAATTATACTTTTTGAAATACCAGTAGAAAGAGTTGTGCTTGATAAATTGTTTTGAACTGTATTGCTTGACTGGCCAGCTGGAGCAGTTGAGATCGATTCAACTGTAGAAATAGTTGTGCTTGATAAATCGGTTTGGACTGTATTGCTTAACTGGCCAGCTGAGGCAGTTATGACTGATGTGCTTGCTGAAATTGTAGTATCTGTAAGATGATTAGGTCCAGTTGTGCTTGACAGATCAGTAGAGACAGTAGTGTTTATGGTACTAGGAGAAACAATTGCGCTTGATTGATTAGTAGGCATTGTGGGGGTTGAAGAGTCTGAAAGAACAGTTGTGTATGGAAGATAAGCAGGAGCTGTAGTAGTTGAGGGACCCGTAGCTATAGTTGTGCTTAACTGATCAGTGTGACCTGAGATACTTGAATGATCATTAGGAACAGCTCTGTTTGACAGATCAGTAGCAACAGCCATTGTTGTGGGACCAGTAGGAACTGTTGTGGTTAATACACTGGAAAGAACTGCATTGCTTGAAAGGCCTAGAGGAACAGTTGTGCTTGACTGATCAGTAAGAACTGCAGCAGTTGTAGAACCATCAGATATAGATGTCTTTGATGAATCTGAAGGATCTTTAGTGATGACAGGATCATTAGGAGCATTTGTGCTTGACAGATCAGTGGGAATTGCAGGGGATGAGGATGCAGTATGAACAGTTGTGCTAGGTTGATGAGTATTTACGGAAATATTTGAAAAATGATTAGGATCAGTTATGCTTGATGGATCAGTGTGGCCAGTGCTGTCTGAAGGACCATTAAGAGCAGTTGTGATTGATATATCTGTGGGAATTATACTGTTTGAAATACCAGTAGAAATAGTTGTGTTTGATAAACCATTTTTAGCTGTATTGCTTGACTGGCCAGTTGAAACAGTTGTGATAGATTCATCTGTAGAAATAGTTGTGCTTGATAAATCTGTATGAACTGTATTGCTTGACTGGCCACCTGGAGCAGTTGTAATCGATGTGCTGGCTGAAATTGTAGTATCTGTAAGATGATTAGGTCCTTTTGTGCTTGACAGATCAGTGGTGACAATGGTGTTTATGGTACTAGGAGAAACAATTGTTCTTGATTGATAAGTAGGCACTGTGGCGGTTGAAGTGTCTGAAAGAACAGCTGTGTCTGAATAATCACTACGAACTGTAGAAGTTGATGGACCAGTAACTACAGTTGTGCTTAACTTATCAGAATGACCTGAGAAACTTGAATGATTTGGAACAGTTCTGTTTGACAGATCAGTAGCAATAGCCATGGTTGTGGGTTCAGTAGGAACTTTTGTGCTCGACTGATAGGTAGAAAATGCAGCAGATGTGGACCCAACAGGAACAGATGTCTTTGATGAATCCGAATTATCTTTAGTGATGAACGGGTCATTGGGAACAGTTGTGCTTGAGAAATCATTATGAATTGCAGTGTTTAATGTTCCAGTATGAACTGTTGTGCTAGGTTGGTGAATAGGGCCTGCAGTGTTTGAAGAATTATTAGGAGCACTTATGCTGAATGGATGAGTCTGGTCTGTACTGCTTGAAGGACCATCAATAGCAGTTGTGAATGATATATCTGTGGGAATTATACTTTTTGAAATACCAGTAGAAAGAGTTGTGCTTGATAAATTGGTTTGAACTGTATTGCTTGACTGGCCAGCTGGAGCAGTTGCGATCGATTCAACTGTAGAAATAGTTGTGCTTGATAAATCGGTTTGGACTGTATTGCTTAACTGGCCAGCTGAGGCAGTTATGACTGATGTGCCTGCTGAAATTGTAGTATCTGTAAGAAGATTAGGTCCAGTTGTGCTTGACAGATCAGTAGAGACAGTAGTGTTTATGGTACCTGGAGAAACAATTGCTCTTGATTGATTAGTAGGCATTGTGGGGGTTGAAGGGTCTGAAAGAACAGTTGTGTATGGAAGATAAGCAGGAGCTGTAGTAGTTGAGGGACCCGTAGCTATAGTTGTGCTTAACTGATCAGTGTGACCTGAGATACTTGAATGATCATTAGGAACAGCTCTGTTTGACAGATCAGTAGCAACAGCCATTGTTGTGGGACCAGTAGGAACTGTTGTGGTTAATACACTGGAAAGAACTGCATTGCTTGAAAGGCCTAGAGGAACAGTTGTGCTTGACTGATCAGTAAGAACTGCAGCAGTTGTAGAACCATCAGATATAGATGTCTTTGATGAATCTGAAGGATCTTTAGTGATGACAGGATCATTAGGAGTATTTGTGCTTGACAGATCAGTGGGAATTGCAGGGGTTGAGGACGCAGTATGAACAGTTGTGCTAGGTTGATGAGTATTTACGGCAATGTTTGAAAAATGATTAGGATCAGTTATGCTTGATGGATCAGTGTGGCCAGTGCTGCCTGAAGGACCATTAAGAGCAGTTGTGATTGATATATCTGTGGGAATTATACTGTTTGAAATACCAGTAGAAATAGTTGTGCTTAATAATCCAGTTTGAGCTGTATTGCTTGACTGGCCAGTTGAAACAGTTGTGATAGATTCATCTGTAGAAATAGTTGTGCTTGATAAATCTGTATGAACTGTATTGCTTGACTGGCCACCTGGAGCAGTTGTAATCGATGTGCTGGCTGAAATTGTAGTATCTGTAAGATGATTAGGTCCTTTTGTGCTTGACAGATCAGTGGAGACAGTGGTGTTTATGGTACCAGGAGAAACAATTGTGCTTGATTGATAAGTAGGCACTGTGGCGGTTGAAGTGTCTGAAGGAACAGCTGTGTCTGAATGATCACTACGAACTGTAGTAGTTGATGGACCAGTAACTACAGTTGTGCTTAACTTATCAGTATGACCTGAGAAACTTGAATGATTTGGAACAGTTCTGTTTGACAGATCAGTAGCAATAGCCATGGTTGTGGGTTCAGTAGGAACTTTTGTGCTCGACTGATAGGTAGAAAATGCAGCAGATGTGGATCCAACAGGAACAGATGTCTTTAATGAATCCGAATTATCTTTAGTGATGAACGGATCATTGGGAACAGTTGTGCTTGAGAAATCATTATGAATTGCAGTGTTTAATGTTCCAGTATGAACTGTTGTGCTAGGTTGGTGAATAGGGCCTGCAGTGTTTGAAGAATAATTAGGAGCAGTTATGCTGAATGGATGAGTCTGGTCTGTACTGCTTGAAGGACCATCAATAGCAGTTGTAGATGATGTCTCTGTGGGAATTATACTTCTTGAAATACCAGTAGAAAGAGTTGTGCTTGATAAATTGGTTTGAACTGTATTGCTTGAATGGCCAGCTGAGGCAGTTGAGATCGATTCAACTGTGGAAATAGTTGTGCTTGATAAATCGGTTTGGGCTGTATTGCTTAACTGGCCAGCTGAGGCAGTTATGACTGATGTGCCTGCTGAAATTGTAGTATCTGTAAGAAGATTAGGTCCAGTTGTGCTTGACAGATCAGTAGAGACAGTAGTGTTTATGGTACTAGGAGAAACAATTGCTCTTGATTGATTAGTAGGCATTGTGGGGGTTGAAGGGTCTGAAAGAACAGTTGTGTATGGAAGATAAGCAGGAGCTATAGTAGTTGAGGGACCCGTAGCTATAGTTGTGCTTAATTGATCAGTGTGACCTGAGATACTTGAATGATCATTAGGAACAGCTCTGTTTGACAGATCAGTAGCAACAGCCATTGTTGTGGGACCAGTAGGAACTGTTGTGGTTAAAAGACTGGAAAGAACTGCATTGCTTGAAAAGGCTAGAGGAACAGTTGTGCTTGACTGATCAGTAAGATCTGCAGCAGTTGTAGAACCATCAGATATAGATGTCTTTGATGAATCTGAAGGATCTTTAGTGATGACAGGATCATTAGGAACATTTGTGCTTGACAGATCAGTGGGAATTGCAGGGGTTGAGGACGCAGTATGAACAGTTGTGCTAGGTTGATGAGTATTTACGGCAATGTTTGAAAAATGATTAGGATCAGTTATGCTTGATGGATCAGTGTGGCCAGTGCTGCCTGAAGGACCGTTAAGAGCAGTTGTGATTGATATATCTGTGGGAATTATACTGTTTGAAATACCAGTAGAAATAGTTGTGCTTAATAATCCAGTTTGAGCTGTATTGCTTGACTGGCCAGTTGAAACAGTTGTGATAGATTCATCTGTAGAAATAGTTGTGCTTGATAAATCTGTATGAACTGTATTGCTTGACTGGCCACCTGGAGCAGTTGTAATCGATGTGCTGGCTGAAATTGTAGTATCTGTAAGATGATTAGGTCCTTTTGTGCTTGACAGATCAGTAGACACAGTGGTGTTTATGGTACTAGGAGAAACAATTGTGCTTGATTGATAAGTAGGCACTGTGGCGGTTGAAGTTTCTGAAAGAACAGCTGTGTCTGAATAATCACTACGAACTGTAGAAGTTGATGGACCAGTAACTACAGTTGTGCTTAATTTATCAGAATGACCAGAGAAACTTGAATGATTTGGAACAGTTCTGTTTGACAGATCAGTAGCAATAGCCATGGTTGTGGGTTCAGTAGGAACTTTTGTGCTCGACTGATAGGTAGAAAATGCAGCAGATGTGGACCCAACAGGAACAGATGTCTTTGATGAATCCGAATTATCTTTAGTGATGAACGGATCATTGGGAACAGTTGTGCTTGAGAAATCATTATGAATTGCAGTGTTTAATGTTCCAGTATGAACTGTTGTGCTAGGTTGGTGAATAGGGCCTGCAGTGTTTGAAGAATAATTAGGAGCACTTATGCTGAATGGATGAGTCTGGTCTGTACTGCTTGAAGGACCATCAATAGCAGTTGTGAATGATATAGCTGTGGGAATTATACTTTTTGAAATACCAGTAGAAAGAGTTGTGCTTGATAAATTGTTTTGAACTGTATTGCTTGACTGGCCAGCTGGAGCAGTTGAGATCGATTCAACTGTAGAAATAGTTGTGCTTGATAAATCGGTTTGGACTGTATTGCTTAACTGGCCAGCTGAGGCAGTTATGACTGATGTGCTTGCTGAAATTGTAGTATCTGTAAGATGATTAGGTCCAGTTGTGCTTGACAGATCAGTAGAGACAGTAGTGTTTATGGTACTAGGAGAAACAATTGCGCTTGATTGATTAGTAGGCATTGTGGGGGTTGAAGAGTCTGAAAGAACAGTTGTGTATGGAAGATAAGCAGGAGCTGTAGTAGTTGAGGGACCCGTAGCTATAGTTGTGCTTAACTGATCAGTGTGACCTGAGATACTTGAATGATCATTAGGAACAGCTCTGTTTGACAGATCAGTAGCAACAGCCATTGTTGTGGGACCAGTAGGAACTGTTGTGGTTAATACACTGGAAAGAACTGCATTGCTTGAAAGGCCTAGAGGAACAGTTGTGCTTGACTGATCAGTAAGAACTGCAGCAGTTGTAGAACCATCAGATATAGATGTCTTTGATGAATCTGAAGGATCTTTAGTGATGACAGGATCATTAGGAGCATTTGTGCTTGACAGATCAGTGGGAATTGCAGGGGATGAGGATGCAGTATGAACAGTTGTGCTAGGTTGATGAGTATTTACGGAAATATTTGAAAAATGATTAGGATCAGTTATGCTTGATGGATCAGTGTGGCCAGTGCTGTCTGAAGGACCATTAAGAGCAGTTGTGATTGATATATCTGTGGGAATTATACTGTTTGAAATACCAGTAGAAATAGTTGTGTTTGATAAACCATTTTTAGCTGTATTGCTTGACTGGCCAGTTGAAACAGTTGTGATAGATTCATCTGTAGAAATAGTTGTGCTTGATAAATCTGTATGAACTGTATTGCTTGACTGGCCACCTGGAGCAGTTGTAATCGATGTGCTGGCTGAAATTGTAGTATCTGTAAGATGATTAGGTCCTTTTGTGCTTGACAGATCAGTGGTGACAATGGTGTTTATGGTACTAGGAGAAACAATTGTTCTTGATTGATAAGTAGGCACTGTGGCGGTTGAAGTGTCTGAAAGAACAGCTGTGTCTGAATAATCACTACGAACTGTAGAAGTTGATGGACCAGTAACTACAGTTGTGCTTAACTTATCAGAATGACCTGAGAAACTTGAATGATTTGGAACAGTTCTGTTTGACAGATCAGTAGCAATAGCCATGGTTGTGGGTTCAGTAGGAACTTTTGTGCTCGACTGATAGGTAGAAAATGCAGCAGATGTGGACCCAACAGGAACAGATGTCTTTGATGAATCCGAATTATCTTTAGTGATGAACGGGTCATTGGGAACAGTTGTGCTTGAGAAATCATTATGAATTGCAGTGTTTAATGTTCCAGTATGAACTGTTGTGCTAGGTTGGTGAATAGGGCCTGCAGTGTTTGAAGAATTATTAGGAGCACTTATGCTGAATGGATGAGTCTGGTCTGTACTGCTTGAAGGACCATCAATAGCAGTTGTGAATGATATATCTGTGGGAATTATACTTTTTGAAATACCAGTAGAAAGAGTTGTGCTTGATAAATTGGTTTGAACTGTATTGCTTGACTGGCCAGCTGGAGCAGTTGCGATCGATTCAACTGTAGAAATAGTTGTGCTTGATAAATCGGTTTGGACTGTATTGCTTAACTGGCCAGCTGAGGCAGTTATGACTGATGTGCCTGCTGAAATTGTAGTATCTGTAAGATGATTAGATCCAGTTGTGCTTGACAGATCAGTAGAGACAGTAGTGTTTATGGTACTAGGAGAAACAATTGCGCTTGATTGATTAGTAGGCATTGTGGGGGTTGAAGGGTCTGAAAGAACAGTTGTGTATGGAAGATAAGCAGGAGCTGTAGTAGATGAGGGACCCGTAGCTATAGTTGTGCTTAACTGATCAGTGTGACCTGAGATACTTGAATGATCATTAGGAACAGCTCTGTTTGACAGATCAGTAGCAACAGCCATTGTTGTGGGACCAGTAGGAACTGTTGTGGTTAATAGACTGGAAAGAACTGCATTGCTTGAAAAGGCTAGAGGAACAGTTGTGCTTGACTGATCAGTAAGATTTGCAGCAGTTGTAGAACCATCAGATATAGATGTCTTTGATGAATCTGAAGGATCTTTAGTGATGACAGGATCATTAGGAACATTTGTGCTTGACAGATCAGTGGGAATTGCAGGGGTTGAGGACGCAGTATGAACAGTTGTGCTAGGTTGATGAGTATTTACGGCAATGTTTGAAAAATGATTAGGATCAGTTATGCTTGATGGATCAGTGTGGCCAGTGCTGCCTGAAGGACCATTAAGAGCAGTTGTGATTGATATATCTGTGGGAATTATACTGTTTGAAATACCAGTAGAAATAGTTGTGCTTAATAATCCAGTTTGAGCTGTATTGCTTGACTGGCCAGTTGAAACAGTTGTGATAGATTCATCTGTTGAAATAGTTGTGCTTGATAAATCTGTATGAAATGTATTGCTTGACTGGCCACCTGGAGCAGTTGTAATCGATGTGCTGGCTGATATTGTAGTATCTGTAAGATGATTAGGTCCTTTTGTGCTTGACAGATCAGTGGTGACAGTGGTGTTTATGGTACTAGGAGAAACAATTGTGCTTGATTGATAAGTAGGCACTGTGGCGGTTGAAGTGTCTGAAAGAACAGCTGTGTCTGAATGATCACTACGAACTGTAGAAGTTGATGGACCAGTAACTACAGTTGTGCTTAACTTATCAGAATGAACTGAGAAACTTGAATGATTTGGAACAGTTCTGTTTGACAGATCAGTAGCAATAGCCATGGTTATGGGTTCAGTAGGAACTTTTGTGCTCGACTGATAGGTAGAAAATGCAGCAGATGTGGACCCAACAGGAACAGATGTCTTTGATGAATCCGAATTATCTTTAGTGATGAACGGATAATTGGGAACAGTTGTGCTTGAGAAATCATTATGAATTGCAGTGTTTAATGTTCCAGTATGAACTGTTGTGCTAGGTTGGTGAATAGGGCCTGCAGTGTTTGAAGAATAATTAGGAGCACTTATGCTGAATGGATGAGTCTGGTCTGTACTGCTTGAAGGACCATCAATAGCAGTTGTGAATGATATATCTGTGGGAATTATACTTTTTGAAATACCAGTAGAAAGAGTTGTGCTTGATAAATTGGTTTGAACTGTATTGCTTGACTGGCCAGCTGGAGCAGTTGCGATCGATTCAACTGTAGAAATAGTTGTGCTTGATAAATCGGTCTGGGCTGTATTGCTTAACTGGCCAGCTGAGGCAGTTATGACTGATGTGCCTGCTGAAATTGTAGTATCTGTAAGATGATTAGGTCCAGTTGTGCTTGACAGATCAGTAGAGACAGTAGTGTTTATGGTACTAGGAGAAACAATTGCTCTTGATTGATTAGTAGGCATTGTGGGGGTTGAAGGGTCTGAAAGAACAGTTGTGTATGGAAGATAAGCAGGAGCTGTAGTAGTTGAGGGACCCGTAGCTATAGTTGTGCTTAACTGATCAGTTTGACCTGAGATACTTGAATGATCATTAGGAACAGCTCTGTTTGACAGATCAGTAGCAACAGCCATTGTTGTGGGACCAGTAGGAACTGTTGTGGTTAATAGACTGGAAAGAACTGCATTGCTTGAAAAGGCTAGAGGAACAGTTGTGCTTGACTGATCAGTAAGAACTGCAGCAGTTGTAGAACCATCAGATATAGATGTCTTTGATGAATCTGAAGGATCTTTAGTGATGACAGGATCATTAGGAGCATTTGTGCTTGACAGATCAGTGGGAATTGTAGGGGTTGAGGACGCAGTATGAATAGTTGTGCTAGGTTGATGAGTATTTACGGCAATGTTTGAAAAATGATTAGGATCAGGTATGCTTGATGGATCAGTGTGGCCAGTACTGCTTGAAGGACCATTAAGAGCAGTTGTGATTGATATATCTGTGGGATTTATACTGTTTGAAATACCAGTAGAAATAGTTGTGCTTGATAAATCTGTATGAACTGTATTGCTTGACTGATCAGTAGAGACAGTGGTGTTTATGGTACTAGGAGAAACAATTGTGCTTGATT